>OZ018318.1:2500-1217946 GCA_963969495.1 Ceratothoa steindachneri
CCCTTTAGTCTTATAAGGCCGAGGGTCGCCTCGATTGCCTCGGCCTTCCTAAAGCCCTCGAGTGGTATATGCGAATTATTTTTAAAAAGCCGGGGGGAAACATTTTTCCCCTTCCGCCTCCGAAACACCCGAGGGGTATATCTGAGATATTTGTATAAAGCCGAGCTTAACATTTCTCCTCTCAACCCTATGGAATGGGGTAAAACTGCAATATTTTATTTAAAAAGCCGACGCTCGCCGCATCTTAGGCGAGGGGCGTCGATAGGGGAACGGGAAATAAAGAGTAGTAAGACGGTCGAGGCTAAGGTCGACGGTACTTCCCCTTTAGTCTTATAAGGCCGAGGGTCGCCTCGATGGCCTCGGCCTTCCTAAAGCACCCGAGTGGTATATGCGAGTCATTCGTAAAAAGCCGAAGGTAACATTTTTCCCCTCCCGCCTCCGAGACACCCGAGGGGTATATCTTAGATATTTGTATAAAGCCGAGCTTCACATTTCTCCTCTCACCCCAATGGAATGGGGTATAACTGCGATATTTTATTTAAAAAGCCGACGCTCGCCGCATCTAAGGCGAGGGGCGTCGAGGGGGGAACGGGATATAAAGAGTAGTAAGACGGTCGAGGCTAAGGTCGGCGGTACTTCCCTTTTAGTCTTATAAGGCCGAGGGTCGCCTCGATGGCCTCGTCCTTCCTAAAGCACCCGAGTGGTATATGCGAGTTATTCGTAAAAAGCCGAGGGTAACATTTTTCCCCTCCCGCCTCCGAAACACCCGAGGGGTATATCTGAGATATTTGTATAAAGCCAAGCTTCACATTTCTCTTCTCGCCCTATGGAATAAGGTATAACTGCGATATTTTATTTAAAAAGCCGACGCTCACCGCATCTTAGGCGAGGGGCGTCGATAGGGGAACGGGATATAAAGAGTAGTAAGACGGTCGAGGCTAAGGTCGACGGTACTTCCCCTTTAGTCTTATAAGGCCGAGGGTCGCCTCGATGGCCTCGGCCTTCCTAAAGCACCCGAGTGGTATATGCGAGTTATTCGTAAAAAGCCGAAGGTAACATTTTTCCCCTCCCGCTCCCGAGACACCCGAGGGGTATATCTGAGATATTTGTATAAAGCCGAGCTTCACGTTTCTCCTCTCAACCCTATGGAATGATGTATAACTGCGATATTATATTTAAAAAGCTGACGCTCGCCGCATCTTAGGCGAGGGGCGTCGAGGGGGGAACGGGATATAAAGAGTAGTAAGACGGTCGAGGCTAAGGTCGGCGGTACTTCCCCTTTAGTCTTATAAGGCCGAGGGTCACCTCTATGACCTCGGCCTTCCTAAAGCACCCGAGTGGTATATGCGAGTTATTCGTAAAAAGCCGAGGGTAAAATTTTTCCCCTCCCGCTCCCGAGACACCCGAGGGGTATATCTGAGATATTTGTATAAAGCCGAGCTTCACATTTCACCTCTCGCCCTATGAAATAGGGTATAACTGCGATATTTTATTTAAAAAGCCGACGCTCGCCGCATCTTAGGCGAGGGGCGTCGAGGGGGGAACGGGATATAAAGAGTAGTAAGACGGTCGAGGCTAAGGTCGGCGGTACTTCCCCTTTAGTCTTATAAGGCCGAGGGTCGCCTCGATGGCCTCGGCCTTCCTAAAGCACCCGAGTGGTATATGCGAGTTATTCGTAAAAAGCCGAGTGTAATATTTTTCCCCTCCCGCTCCCGAGACACCCGAGGGGTATATCTGAGATATTTGTATAAAGCCGAGCTTCAAATTTCTCCTCTCACCCCAATGGAATGGGGTATAACTGCGATATTTTATTTAAAATGCCGACGCTCGCCGCAACTTAGGCGAGGGGCGTCGAGGGGGGAACGGGATATAAAGAGTAGTAAGACGGTCGAGGTTAAGGTCGGCGGTACTTCACTTTTAGTCTTATAAGGCCGAGGGTCCCCTCGATGGCCTCGGCATTGCTGAAGCACCCGAGTGGTATATGCGAATTATTTGTAAAAAGCCGGGGGTAACATTTTTCCCCGCCCGCCTCCGAGACACCCGAGGGGTATATCTGAGATATTTGTATAAAGTCGAGCTTCACATTTCTCCTTTCAACCCTATGGAATTGGGTATAACTGCGATATTTTATTTAAAAAGCCGACGCTCGCCGCATCTTAGGCGAGGGGCGTCGAGGAGGGAACGGGATATAAAGAGTAGTAAGACGGTCGAGGCTAAGGTCGGCGGTACTTGCCCTTTAGTCTTATAAGGCCGAGGGTCGCCTCGATGGCCTCGGCCTTCCTAAAGCACCCGAGTGGTATATGCGAGTTATTCGTAAAAAGCCGAGGGTAACATTTTTCCCCTCCCGCTCCCGAGACACCCGAGGGGTAAATATGAGATATTTGTATAAAGCCGAGCTTCACATTTCATCTCTCAACCCTATGGAATGATGTATAACTGCGATATTATAGTAAAGAGCAGACGCTCGCCGCATCTTAGGCGAGGGGCGTCGAGGGGGGAACGGGATATAAAGAGTAGTAAGCCGGTCAAGGCTAAGGTCGGCGGTCCTTCTCCTTTAGTTTTATAAGGCCGCGGGTTGCCTCGATGGCCTCGGTCTTCCTAAAACACCCGAGTGGTATATGCGAGTTATTCGTAAAAAACCGAGGGTAACATTTTTCCCCTCCCGCTCCCGAAGCACTTGAGGGGTATATCTGAGATATTTTTATAAAGCCGAGCTTCACATTTCACCTCTCGCCCTATGAAATAGGGTATAACTGCGATATTTTATTTATAAAGCCGACGCTTGCCGCATCTCAGGCGAGGGGCGTCGAGATGGGAACGGGATATAAAGAGTAGTAAGACGGTCGAGGCTAAGGTCAGCGGTACTTCCCATTTAGTCTTATAAGGCCGAGGGTTGCCTCGATGGCCTCGGTCTTCCTAAAACACCCGAGTGGTATATGCGAGTTATTTGTAAAAAGCTGAGGGTAACATTTTTCCCCTTCCGCTCCCGAAGCAGCCGAGGGGTATATCTGAGATATTTGTATAAAGCCGAGCTTCACATTTCACCTCTCGCCCTATGAAATAGGGTATAACTGCGATATTTTATTTAAAATCCGACGCTCACCGCATCTTAGGCGAGGGGCGTCGATTGGGGAACTGGATATAAAGAGTAGTAAGACGGTCGAAGCTAAGGTCGGCGGTACTTGCCCTTTAGTCTTATAAGGCCGAGGGTCGCCACGATGGCCTCGGTCTTCCTAAAGCACCCGAGTGGTATATGCGAGTTATTTGTAAAAAGCCGAGGGTAACATTTTTCCCCTCCCGCCTCCGAGACACCCGAGGGGTATATCTTAGATATTTGTATAAACCCGAGCTTCACATTACTCCTCTCACCCCAATGGAATGGGGTATAACTGCGATATTTTATTTAAAAAGCCGACGCTCGCCACATCTTAGGCGAGGGGCGTCGAGGGGGGAACGGGATATAAAGAGTAGTAAGACGGTCGAGGCTAAGGTCGGCGGTACTTCCCCTTTAGTCTTATAAGGCCGAGGGTCCCCTCGATGGCCTCGGCATTGCTGAAGCAACCGAGGGGTATATGCGAGTTATTTGTAAAAAGCCGAGGGTAACATTTTTCCCCTCCCGCCTCCGAGACACCCGAGGGGGATATCTGAGATATTTGTATAAAGCCGAGCTTCACATTTCTCCTCTCACCCCAATGGAATGGGGTATAACTGCGATATTTTATTTAAAAAGCCGACGCTCGCCGCATCTTAGGCGAGGGGCGTCGAGAGATGAACGGGATATAAAGAGTAGTAAGACGGTTGAGGCTAAGGTCGGCGGTACTTGCCCTTTAGTCTTATAAGGCCGAGGGTCGCCTCGATGGCCTCGGCCTTCCTAAAGCACCCGAGTGGTATATGCGAGTTATTCGTAAAAAGCCAAGGGGAACATTTTTCCCCTCCCCCTCCCGAGACACCCGAGGGTTTATATCTGAGATATTTGTATAAAGCCGAGCTTCACATTTCTCGTCTCGCCCTATGGAATAAGGTATAACTGCGATATTATATTTAAAAAGCCAACGCTCGCCGCATCTTAGGCGAGGGGCGTCGAGGGGGGAACGGGATATAGAGAGTAGTAAGACGGTTGAGGCTAAGGTCGGCGGTACTTCCCCTTTAGTCTTATAAGGCCGAGGGTCGCCTCGATTGCCTCGGCCTTCCTAAAGCCCTCGAGTGGTATATGCGAATTATTTTTAAAAAGCCGGGGGGAAACATTTTTCCCCTTCCGCCTCCGAAACACCCGAGGGGTATATCTGAGATATTTGTATAAAGCCGAGCTTAACATTTCTCCTCTCAACCCTATGGAATGGGGTAAAACTGCAATATTTTATTTAAAAAGCCGACGCTCGCCGCATCTTAGGCGAGGGGCGTCGATAGGGGAACGGGATATAAAGAGTAGTAAGACGGTCGAGGCTAAGGTCGACGGTACTTCCCCTTTAGTCTTATAAGGCCGAGGGTCGCCTCGATGGCCTCGGCCTTCCTAAAGCACCCGAGTGGTATATGCGAGTTATTCGTAAAAAGCCGAAGGTAACATTTTTCCCCTCCCGCTCCCGAGACACCCGAGGGGTATATCTGAGATATTTGTATAAAGCCGAGCTTCACATTTCTCCTCTCAACCCTATGGAATGATGTATAACTGCGATATTATATTTAAAAAGCTGACGCTCGCCGCATCTTAGGCGAGGGGCGTCGAGGGGGGAACGGGATATAAAGAGTAGTAAGACGGTCGAGGCTAAGGTCGGCGGTACTTCCCCTTTAGTCTTATAAGGCCGAGGGTCGCCTCTATGGCCTCGGCCTTCCTAAAGCACCCGAGTGGTATATGCGAGTTATTCGTAAAAAGCCGAGGGTAAAATTTTTCCCCTCCCGCTCCCGAGACACTCGAGGGGTATATCTGAGATATTTGTATAAAGCCGAGCTTCACATTTCACCTCTCGCCCTCTGAAATAGGGTATAACCGCGATATTTTATTTAAAAAGCCGACGCTCACCGCATCTTAGGCGAAGGGCGTCGATGGGGGAACGGGATATAAAGAGTAGTAAGACGGTCGAGGCTAAGGTCGGCGGTACTTCCCCTTTAGTCTTATAAGGCCGAGGGTCGCCTCGATGGCCTCGGTCTTCCTAAAGCACCCGAGTGGTATATGCGAGTTATTTGTAAAAAGCCGAGGGTAACATTTTTCCCCTCTTGCCTCCGAGACACCCGAGGGGTATATCTGAGATATTTTTATAAAGCCGAGCTTCACATTTCTCCTTTCAACCCTATGGAATTGGGTATAACTGCGATATTTTATTTAAAAAGCCGACGCTCGCTGCATCTTAGGCGAGAGGCGTCGAGGGGGGAACGGGATATAAAGAGTAGTAAGACGGTCGAGGCTAAGGTCGGCGGTACTTCCCCTTTAGTCTTATAAGGCCGAGGGTCCCCTCGATGGCCTCGGCATTGCTAAGGCACCCGAGGGGTATATGCGAGTTATTCGTAAAAAGCCGAGGGTAACATTTTTCCCCTCCCCCTCCCGAGACACCCGAGGGTTTATATCTGAAATATTTGTATAAAGCCGAGCTTCACATTTCTCGTCTCGCCCTATGGAATAAGGTATAACTGCGATATTATATTTAAAAAGGTGACGCTCGCCGCATCTTAGGCGAGGGGCGTCGAGGGGGGAACGGGATATAAAGAGTAGTAAGACGGTTGAGGCTAAGGTCGGCGGTAATTCCCCTTTAGTCTTATAAGGCCGAGGGTCACCTCGATGGCCTTGGTCTTCCTAAAACACCCGAGTGGTATATGCGAGTTATTCGTAAAAAACCGAGGGTAACATTTTCCCCCTCCCGCTCCCGAGACACCCGAGGGGTATATCTGAGATATTTGTATAAAGCCGAGCTTCACATTTCTCTTCTCGCCCTATGGAATAAGGTATAACTGCGATATTATATTTAAAAAGCCAACGCTCGCCGCATCTTAGGCGAGGGGCGTCGAGGGGGGAACGGGATATAAAGAGTAGTAAGACGGTCGAGGCTAAGGTCGGCGGTACTTCCCCTTTAGTCTTATAAGGCCGAGGGTCGCCTCGATTGCCTCGGCCTTCCTAAAGCCCTCGAGTGGTATATGCGAATTATTTTTAAAAAGCCGGGGGGAAACATTTTTCCCCTTCCGCCTCCGAAACACCCGAGGGGTATATCTGAGATATTTGTATAAAGCCGAGCTTCACATTTCTCCTCTCAACCCTATGGAATGATGTATAACTGCGATATTATATTTAAAAATCTGACGCTCGCTGCATCTTAGGCGAGGGGCGTCGAGGGGGGAACGGGATATAAAGAGTAGTAAGACGGTCGAGGCTAAGGTCGGCGGTACTTCCCCTTTAGTCTTATAAGGCCGAGGGTCGCCTCTATGGCCTCGGCCTTCCTAAAGCACCCGAGTGGTATATGCGAGTTATTCGTAAAAAGCCGAGGGTAAAATTTTTCCCCTCCCGCTCCCGAGACACTCGAGGGGTATATCTGAGATATTTATATAAAGCCGAGCTTCACATTTCACCTCTCGCCCTCTGAAATAGGGTATAACCGCGATATTTTATTTAAAAAGCCGACGCTCACCGCATCTTAGGCGAAGGGCGTCGATGGGGGAACGGGATATAAAGAGTAGTAAGACGGTCGAGGCTAAGGTCGGCGGTACTTCCCCTTTAGTCTTATAAGGCCGAGGGTCGCCTCGATGGCCTCGGTCTTCCTAAAGCACCCGAGTGGTATATGCGAGTTATTTGTAAAAAGCCGAGGGTAACATTTTTCCCCTCTCGCCTCCGAGACACCCGAGGGGTATATCTGAGATATTTGTATAAAGCCGAGCTTCACATTTCTCCTTTCAACCCTATGGAATTGGGTATAACTGCGATATTTTATTTAAAAAGCCGACGCTCGCTGCATCTTAGGCGAGAGGCGTCGAGGGGGGAACGGGATATAAAGAGTAGTAAGACGGTCGAGGCTAAGGTCGGCGGTACTTCCCCTTTAGTCTTATAAGGCCGAGGGTCGCCTCGATGGCCTCGGCCTTCCTAAAGCACCCGAGTGGTATATGCGAGTTATTCGTAAAAAGCCGAGTGTAATATTTTTCCCCTCCCGCTCCCGAGACACCCGAGGGGTATATCTGAGATATTTGTATAAAGCCGAGCTTCAAATTTCTCCTCTCACCCCAATGGAATGGGGTATAACTGCGATATTTTATTTAAAATGCCGACGCTCGCCGCAACTTAGGCGAGGGGCGTCGAGGGGGGAACGGGATATAAAGAGTAGTAAGACGGTCGAGGTTAAGGTCGGCGGTACTTCACTTTTAGTCTTATAAGGCCGAGGGTCCCCTCGATGGCCTCGGCATTGCTGAAGCACCCGAGTGGTATATGCGAATTATTTGTAAAAAGCCGGGGGTAACATTTTTCCCCGCCCGCCTCGAGACACCCGAGGGGTATATCTGAGATATTTGTATAAAGTCGAGCTTCACATTTCTCCTTTCAACCCTATGGAATTGGGTATAACTGCGATATTTTATTTAAAAAGCCGACGCTCGCCGCATCTTAGGCGAGGGGCGTCGAGGAGGGAACGGGATATAAAGAGTAGTAAGACGGTCGAGGCTAAGGTCGGCGGTACTTGCCCTTTAGTCTTATAAGGCCGAGGGTCGCCTCGATGGCCTCGGCCTTCCTAAAGCACCCGAGTGGTATATGCGAGTTATTCGTAAAAAGCAGAGGGTAACATTTTTCCCCTCCCGCTCCCGAGACACCCGAGGGGTAAATATGAGATATTTGTATAAAGCCGAGCTTCACATTTCATCTCTCAACCCTATGGAATGATGTATAACTGCGATATTATAGTAAAGAGCCGACGCTCGCCGCATCTTAGGCGAGGGGCGTCGAGGGGGGAACGGGATATAAAGAGTAGTAAGCCGGTCAAGGCTAAGGTCGGCGGTCCTTCTCCTTTAGTTTTATAAGGCCGCGGGTTGCCTCGATGGCCTCGGTCTTCCTAAAACACCCGAGTGGTATATGCGAGTTATTCGTAAAAAACCGAGGGTAACATTTTTCCCCTCCCGCTCCCGAAGCACTTGAGGGGTATATCTGAGATATTTTTATAAAGCCGAGCTTCACATTTCACCTCTCGCCCTATGAAATAGGGTATAACTGCGATATTTTATTTATAAAGCCGACGCTTGCCGCATCTCAGGCGAGGGGCGTCGAGGGGGGAACGGGATATAAAGAGTAGTAAGATGGTCGAGGCTAAGGTCAGCGGTACTTCCCATTTAGTCTTATAAGGCCGAGGGTTGCCTCGATGGCCTCGGTCTTCCTAAAACACCCGAGTGGTATATGCGAGTTATTTGTAAAAAGCTGAGGGTAACATTTTTCCCCTTCCGCTCCCGAAGCAGCCGAGGGGTATATCTGAGATATTTGTATAGAGCCGAGCTTCACATTTCACCTCTCGCCCTATGAAATAGGGTATAACTGCGATATTTTATTTAAAATCCGACGCTCACCGCATCTTAGGCGAGGGGCGTCGATTGGGGAACTGGATATAAAGAGTAGTAAGACGGTCGAAGCTAAGGTCGGCGGTACTTGCCCTTTAGTCTTATAAGGCCGAGGGTCGCCACGATTGCCTCGGTCTTCCTAAAGCACCCGAGTGGTATATGCGAGTTATTTGTAAAAAGCCGAGGGTAACATTTTTCCCCTCCCGCCTCCGAGACACCCGAGGGGTATATCTTAGATATTTGTATAAACCCGAGCTTCACATTTCTCCTCTCACCCCAATGGAATGGGGTATAACTGCGATATTTTATTTAAAAAGCCGACGCTCGCCACATCTTAGGCGAGGGGCGTCGAGGGGGGAACGGGATATAAAGAGTAGTAAGACGGTCGAGGCTAAGGTCGGCGGTACTTCCCCTTTAGTCTTATAAGGCCGAGGGTCCCCTCGATGGCCTCGGCATTGCTGAAGCAACCGAGGGGTATATGCGAGTTATTTGTAAAAAGCCGAGGGTAACATTTTTCCCCTCCCGCCTCCGAGACACCCGAGGGGGATATCTGAGATATTTGTATAAAGCCGAGCTTCACATTTCTCCTCTCACCCCAATGGAATGGGGTATAACTGCGATATTTTATTTAAAAAGCCGACGCTCGCCGCATCTTAGGCGAGGGGCGTCGAGAGATGAACGGGATATAAAGAGTAGTAAGACGGTCGAGGCTAAGGTCGGCGGTACTTGCCCTTTAGTCTTATAAGGCCGAGGGTCGCCTCGATGGCCTCGGCCTTCCTAAAGCACCCGAGTGGTATATGCGAGTTATTCGTAAAAAGCCAAGGGGAACATTTTTCCCCTCCCCCTCCCGAGACACCCGAGGGTTTATATCTGAGATATTTGTATAAAGCCGAGCTTCACATTTCTCGTCTCGCCCTATGGAATAAGGTATAACTGCGATATTATATTTAAAAAGCCAACGCTCGCCGCATCTTAGGCGAGGGGCGTCGAGGGGGGAACGGGATATAGAGAGTAGTAAGACGGTTGAGGCTAAGGTCGGCGGTACTTCCCCTTTAGTCTTATAAGGCCGAGGGTCGCCTCGATTGCCTCGGCCTTCCTAAAGCCCTCGAGTGGTATATGCGAATTATTTTTAAAAAGCCGGGGGGAAACATTTTTCCCCTTCCGCCTCCGAAACACCCGAGGGGTATATCTGAGATATTTGTATAAAGCCGAGCTTCACATTTCACCTCTCGCCCTATGAAATAGGGTATAACTGCGATATTTTATTTAAAAAGCCGACGCTCGCCGCATCTTAGGCGAGGGGCGTCGAGGGGGGAACGGGATATAAAGAGTAGTAAGACGGTCGAGGCTAAGGTCGGCGGTACTTCCCCTTTAGTCTTATAAGGCCGAGGGTCGCCTCGATGGCCTCGGTCTTCCTAAAGCACCCGAGTGGTATATGCGAGTTATTTGTAAAAAGCCGAGGGTAACATTTTTCCCCTCTCGCCTCCGAGACACCCGAGGGGTATATCTGAGATATTTGTATAAAGCCGAGCTTCACATTTCTCCTTTCAACCCTATGGAATTGGGTATAACTGCGATATTTTATTTAAAAAGCTGACGCTCGCTGCATCTTAGGCGAGAGGCGTCGAGGGGGGAACGGGATATAAAGAGTAGTAAGACGGTCGAGGCTAAGGTCGGCGGTACTTCCCCTTTAGTCTTATAAGGCCGAGGGTCCCCTCGATGGCCTCGGCATTGCTAAGGCACCCGAGGGGTATATGCGAGTTATTCGTAAAAAGCCGAGGGTAACATTTTTCCCCTCCCCCTCCCGAGACACCCGAGGGTTTATATCTGAAATATTTGTATAAAGCCGAGCTTCACATTTCCCGTCTCGCCCTATGGAATAAGGTATAACTGCGATATTATATTTAAAAAGGTGACGCTCGCCGCATCTTAGGCGAGGGGCGTCGAGGGGGGAACGGGATATAAAGAGTAGTAAGACGGTTGAGGCTAAGGTCGGCGGTAATTCCCCTTTAGTCTTATAAGGCCGAGGGTCGCCTCGATGGCCTTGGTCTTCCTAAAACACCCGAGTGGTATATGCGAGTTATTCGTAAAAAACCGAGGGTAACATTTTCCCCCTCCCGCTCCCGAGACACCCGAGGGGTATATCTGAGATATTTGTATAAAGCCGAGCTTCACATTTCTCTTCTCGCCCTATGGAATAAGGTATAACTGCGATATTATATTTAAAAAGCCAACGCTCGCCGCATCTTAGGCGAGGGGCGTCGAGGGGGGAACGGGATATAAAGAGTAGTAAGACGGTCGAGGCTAAGGTCGGCGGTACTTCCCCTTTAATCTTATAAGGCCGAGGGTCGCCTCGATTGCCTCGGCCTTCCTAAAGCCCTCGAGTGGTATATGCGAATTATTTTTAAAAAGCCGGGGGGAAACATTTTTCCCCTTCCGCCTCCGAAACACCCGAGGGGTATATCTGAGATATTTGTATAAAGCCGAGCTTAACATTTCTCCTCTCAACCCTATGGAATGAGGTAAAACTGCAATATTTTATTTAAAAAGCCGACGCTCGCCGCATCTTAGGCGAGGGGCGTCGATAGGGGAACGGGATATAAAGAGTAGTAAGACGGTCGAGGCTAAGGTCGACGGTACTTCCCCTTTAGTCTTATAAGGCCGAGGGTCGCCTCGATGGCCTCGGCCTTCCTAAAGCACCCGAGTGGTATATGCGAGTTATTCGTAAAAAGCCGAAGGTAACATTTTTCCCCTCCCGCTCCCGAGACACCCGAGGGGTATATCTGAGATATTTGTATAAAGCCGAGCTTCACATTTCTCCTCTCAACCCTATGGAATGATGTATAACTGCGATATTATATTTAAAAAGCTGACGCTCGCCGCATCTTAGGCGAGGGGCGTCGAGGGGGGAACGGGATATAAAGAGTAGTAAGACGGTCGAGGCTAAGGTCGGCGGTACTTCCCCTTTAGTCTTATAAGGCCGAGGGTCGCCTCTATGGCCTCGGCCTTCCTAAAGCACCCGAGTGGTATATGCGAGTTATTCGTAAAAAGCCGAGGGTAAAATTTTTCCCCTCCCGCTCCCGAGACACTCGAGGGGTATATCTGAGATATTTGTATAAAGCCGAGCTTCACATTTCACCTCTCGCCCTCTGAAATAGGGTATAACCGCGATATTTTATTTAAAAAGCCGACGCTCACCGCATCTTAGGCGAGGGGCGTCGATGGGGGAACGGGATATAAAGAGTAGTAAGACGGTCGAGGCTAAGGTCGGCGGTACTTCCCCTTTAGTCTTATAAGGCCGAGGGTCGCCTCGATGGCCTCGGTCTTCCTAAAGCACCCGAGTGGTATATGCGAGTTATTTGTAAAAAGCCGAGGGTAACATTTTTCCCCTCTCGCCTCCGAGACACCCGAGGGGTATATCTGAGATATTTGTATAAAGCCGAGCTTCACATTTCTCCTTTCAACCCTATGGAATTGGGTATAACTGCGATATTTTATTTAAAAAGCCGACGCTCGCTGCATCTTAGGCGAGGGGCGTCGAGGGGGGAACGGGATATAAAGAGTAGTAAGACGGTCGAGGCTAAGGTCGGCGGTACTTCCCCTTTAGTCTTATAAGGCCGAGGGTCCCCTCGATGGCCTCGGCATTGCTAAGGCACCCAAAGGGTATATGCGAGTTATTCGTAAAAAGCCGAGGGTAACATTTTTCCCCTCCCACTCCGGAGACACCCGAGGGATATATCTGAGATATTTGTATAAAGCCGAGCTTCACATTTCTCCTCTCAACCCTATAGAATGATGTATAACTGCGATATTATATTTAAAAAGGTGACGCTCGCCACATCTTAGGCGAGGGGCGTCGAGGGGGGAACGGGATATAAAGAGTAGTAAGACGGTTGAGGCTAAGGTCGGCGGCACTTCCCCTTTAGTCTTATAAGGCCGAGGGTCGCCTCGATGGCCTTGGTCTTCCTAAAACACCCGAGTGGTATATGCGAGTTATTTGTAAAAAGCCGAGGGTAACATTTTTCCCCTCTCGCCTCCGAGACACCCGAGGGGTATATCTGAGATATTTGTATAAAGCCGAGCTTCACATTTCTCCTTTCAACCCTATGGAATTGGGTATAACTGCGATATTTTATTTAAAAAGCCGACGCTCGCTGCATCTTAGGCGAGGGGCGTCGAGGGGGGAACGGGATATAAAGAGTAGTAAGACGGTCGAGGCTAAGGTCGACGGTACTTCCCCTTTAGTCTTATAAGGCCGAGGGTCCCCTCGATGGCCTCGGCATTGCTGAAGCACCCGAGGGGTATATGCGAGTTATTCGTAAAAAGCCGAGGGTAACATTTTTCCCCTCCCAATCCGGAGACACCCGAGGGATATATCTGAGATATTTGTATAAAGCCGAGCTTCACATTTCTCTTCTCGCCCTATGGAATAAGGTATAACTGCGATATTTTATTTAAAAAGCTGACGCTCGCCGCATCTTAGGCGAGGGGCGTCGAGGAGAGAACGGGATATAAAGAGTAGTAAGACGGTCGAGGCTAAGGTCGGCGGTACTTGCCCTTTAGTCTTATAAGGCCGAGGGTCGCCTCGATGGCCTCGGCCTTCCTAAAGCACCCGAGTGGTATATGCGAGTTATTCGTAAAAAGCCGAGGGTAAATTTTTCCCCTTCCGCTCCCGAGACACTCGAGGGGTATATCTGAGATATTTGTATTAAGTTGAGCTTCACATTTCTCCTCTCGCCCTATGGAACGGGGTATAACTGCGATATTTTATTTAAAAAGCCGACGCTCGCCGCATCTTAGGCGAGGGGCGTCGAGGGGGGAACGGGTTATAAAGAGTAGTAAGACGGTCGAGGCTAAGGTCGACGGTACTTCCCCTTTAGTCTTATAAGGCCGAGGGTCCCCTCGATGGCCTCGGCATTGCTGAAGCACCCGAGGGGTATATGCGAGTTATTCGTAAAAAGCCGAGGGTAACATTTTTCCCCTCCCAATCCGGAGACACCCGAGGGATATATCTGAGATATTTGTATAAAGCCGAGCTTCACATTTCTCTTCTCGCCCTATGGAATAAGGTATAACTGCGATATTTTATTTAAAAAGCTGACGCTCGCCGCATCTTAGGCGAGGGGCGTCGAGGAGAGAACGGGATATAAAGAGTAGTAAGACGGTCGAGGCTAAGGTCGGCGGTACTTGCCCTTTAGTCTTATAAGGCCGAGGGTCGCCTCGATGGCCTCGGCCTTCCTAAAGCACCCGAGTGGTATATGCGAGTTATTCGTAAAAAGCCGAGGGTAACATTTTTCCCCTCCCGCTCCCGAGACACCCGAGGGGTATATATGAGATATTTGTATAAAGCCGAGCTTCACACTTCTTCTCTCAACCCTATGGAATGATGTATAACTGCGATATTATATTTAAACAGCCGACGCTCGCCGCATCTTAGGCGAGGGGCGTCGAGGGGGGAACGGGATATAAAGAGTAGTAAGCCGGTCAAGGCTAAGGTCGGCGGTACTTCTCCTTTAGTCTTATAAGGCCGCGGGTTTTCTCGATGGCCTCGGTCTTCCTAAAACACCTGAGTGGTATATGCGAGTTATTCGTAAAAAGCCGAGGGTAACATTTTTCCCCTCCCTCTCCCGAAGCACCCGAGGGGTATATCTGAGATATTTGTATAAAGCCGAGCTTCACATTTCACCTCTCGCCCTATGAAATAGGGTATAACTGCGATATTTTATTTAAAAAGCCGACGCTTGCCGCATCTCAGGCGAGGGGCGTCGAGGGGGGAACGGGATATAAAGAGTAGTAAGACGGTCGAGGCTAAGGTCAGCGGTACTTCCCATTTAGTCTTTTAAGGCCGAGGGTCGCCTCGATGGCCTCGGCCTTCCTAAAGCACCCGAGTGGTATATGCAAGTTATTCGTAAAAAGCCGAGGGTAACATTTTTCCCCTCCCCCTCCCGAGACACCCGAAGGTTTACATATATCTGAGATATTTGTATAAAGCCGACCTTCACATTTCTCTTCTCGCCCTATGGAATAAGGTATAACTGCGATATTATATTTAAAAAGCTGACGCTCGCCGCATCCTAGGCGAGGGGCATCGAGGGGAGAACGGGATATAAAGAGTAGTAAGACGGTCGAGGCTAAGGTCGGCGGTACTTCCCCTTTAGTCTTATAAGGCCGAGGGTCGCCTCGATGGCGTCGGCCTTCCTAAAGCACCCGAGTGGTATATGCGGGTTATTTGTAAAAAGCCGGGGGTAACATTTTTCCCCTCCCGCTCCCGAGACACCCGAGGGGTATATCTGAGATATTTGTATAAAGCCGAGCTTAACATTTCTCTTCTCGCCCTATGGAATAAGGTATAACTGCGATATTATATTTAAAAAGCCGACGCTCGCCACATCTTAGGCGAGGGGCGTCGAGGGTGGAACGGGATATAAAGAGTAGTAAGACGGTCGAGGCTAAGGTCGGCGGTACTTCCCCTTTAGTCTTATAAGGCCGAGGGTCGCCTCGATGGCCTCGGCCTTCCTAAAGCACCCGAGTGGTATATGCGAATTATTTGTAAAAAGCCGGGGGTAACATTTTTCCCCTTCCGCCTCCGAAACACCCGAGGGGTATATCTGAGATATTTGTATAAAGCCGAGCTTCACATTTCTCTTCTCGCCCTATGGAATAAATATAACTGCGATATTATATTTAAAAAGGTGACGCTTGCCGCATCTTAGGCGAGGGGCGTCGAGGGGGGAACGGGATATAAAGAGTAGTAAGACGGTGGAGGCTAAGGTCGGCGGTACTTCCCCTTTAGTCTTATAAGGCCGAGGGTCGCCTCGATGGCCTCGGTCTTCCTAAAACACCCGAGTGGTATATGAGAGTTATTTGTAAAAGGTCGGGGGTAACATTTTTCCCCTCCCGCCTCCGAAACACCAGAGGGGTATATCTGAGATATTTGTATAACGCCGAGCTTAACATTTCTCCTCTCAACCCTATGAAATGGGGTATAACTGCGATATTTTATTTAAAAAGCCGACGCTCGCAGCAACTTAGGCGAGGGGCATCGAGGGGAGAACGGGATATAAAGAGTAGTAAGACGGTCGAGGCTAAGGTCGGCGGTACTTCCCCTTTAGTCTTTTAAGGCCGAGGGTCGCCTCGATGGCCTCGGCCTTCCTAAAGCACCCGAGTGGTATAAGCGAATTATTTGTAAAAAGCCGGGGGTAACATTTTTCCCCTTCCGCCTCCGAAACACCCGAGGGGTATATCTGAGATATTTGTATAAAGCCGAGCTTCACATTTCTCTTCTCGCCTTATGGAATAAGGTATCACTGCGATATTATATTTAAAAACCTGTCGAGGGGGGAACGGAATATAAAGAGTAGTAAGCCGGTCGAGGCTAAGGTCGGCGGTACTTGCCCTTTAGTCTTATAAGGCCGAGGGTCGCCTCGATGGCCTCGGTCTTCCTAAAACACCCGAGTGGTATATGAGAGTTATTTGTAAAAGGTCGGGGGTAACATTTTTCCCCTCCCGCCTCCGAAACACCCGAGGGGTATATCTGAGATATTTGTATAACGCCGAGCTTAACATTTCTCCTCTCAACCCTATGGAATGGGGTATAACTGCGATATTTTATTTAAAAAGCCGACGCTCGCAGCAACTTAGGCGAGGGGCGTCGAGGGGAGAACGGGATATAAAGAGTAGTAAGACGGTCGAGGCTAAGGTCGGCGGTACTTCCCCTTTAGTCTTTTAAGGCCGAGGGTCGCCTCGATGGCCTCGGCCTTCCTAAAGCACCCGAGTGGTATATGCGAATTATTTGTAAAAAGCCGGGGGTAACATTTTTCCCCTTCCGCCTCCGAAACACCCGAGGGGTATATCTGAGATATTTGTATAAAGCCGAGCTTAACATTTCTCCTCTCAACCCTATGGATTGGGGTAAAACCGCATTATTTTTAAATAAAAGCCGACGCTCGCCGCATCTTATGCGAGGGGCGTCGAGGGGGGAACGGGATATAAAGAGTAGTAAGACGGTCGAGGCTAAGGTCAGCGGTACTTCCCCTTTAGTCTTATAAGGCTGAGGGTCGCCTTGATGGCCTCGGTCTTCCTAAAACACCCGAGTGGTATATGCGAGTTATTTGTAAAAAGCCGAGGGTAACATTTTCCCCCTCCCGCTCCCGAGACACCCGAGGGGTATATCTGAGATATTTGTATAAAGCCAAGCTTCACATTTCTCTTCTCGCCCTATGGAATAAGGTATAACTGCGATATTATATTTAAAAAGCCGACGCTCGCCGCATCTTAGGCAAGGGGGCGTCGAGGGGGGAACGGGATATAAAGAGTAGTAAGACGGTCGAGGCTAAGGTCGGTGGTACTTCTTCTTTAGTCTTATAAGGCCGAGGGTCGCCTCGATGGCCTCAGTCTTCCTAAAGCACCCGAGTGGTATATGCGAGTTATTTATAAAAAGCCGGGGGTAACATTTTTTCCCTCCCGCCTCCGAGACACCCGAGGGGTATATCTGAGATATTTGTATAAAGCCGAGCTTCACATTTCTCCTCTCAACCCTATGGAATTGGGTATAACTGCGATATTTTATTTAAAAAGCCGACGCTCGCCGCATCTTAGGCGAGGGGCGTCGAGGGGGGAACGGGATATAAAGAGTAGTAAGACGGTCGAGGCTAAGGTCGGCGGTACTTCCCCTTTAGTCTTATAAGGCCGAGGGTCGCCTCGATGGCCTCGGTCTTCCTAAAGCACCCGTGTGGTATATGCGAATTATTTGTAAAAAGCCGGGGGTAACATTTTTCCCCTCCCGCCTCTGAAACACCCGAGGGGTATATCTGAGATATTTGTATAAAGCCGAGCTTAACATTTCTCCTCTTAACCCTATGGAATAGGGTAAAACTGCGATATTTTATTTTAAAAGCCGACGCTCGCCGCAACTTAGGTGAGGGGCGTCGAGGGGGGAACGGAATATAAAGAGTAGTAAGACGGTCGAGCCTAAGGTCGGCGGTACTTGCCCTTTATTCTTATAAGGTTGAGGGTCGCCTCGATGGCCTCGGCCTTCCTAAAGCACCCGAGTAGTATATGCAAGTTATTCGTAAAAAGCCGAGGGTAACATTTTTCCCCTCCCCCTCCCGAGACACCCGAAGGTTTACATTTATCTGAGATATTTGTATAAAGCCGACCTTCACATTTCTCTTCTCGCCCTATGGAATAAGGTATAACTGCGATATTATATTTAAAAAGCTGACGCTTGCCGCATCCTAGGCGAGGGGCATCGAGGGGAGAACGGGATATAAAGAGTAGTAAGACGGTCGAGGCTAAGGTCGGCGGTACTTCCCCTTTAGTCTTATAAGGCCGAGGGTCGCCTCGATGGCGTCGGCCTTCCTAAAGCACCCGAGTGGTATATGCGGGTTATTTGTAAAAAGCCGGGGGTAACATTTTTCCCCTCCCGCTACCGAGACACCCGAGGGGTATATCTGAGATATTTGTATAAAGCCGAGCTTAACATTTCTCCTCTCAACCCTATGGAATGGGGTAAACTGCAATATTTTATTTTAAAAGCCGACGCTTGCCGCATCATAGGCGAGGGGCGTTGAGGGGGAAACGGGGTATAAAGAGTAGTAAGACGGTCGAGGCTAAGGTGAGCGGTACTTCCCCTTTAGTCTTATAAGGCCTGAGAGTCGCCTCGATGGCCTCGGCCTTCCTAAAGCACCTGAGTGGTATATGCGAGTTATTCGTAAAAAGCCGAGGGTAACATTTTTCTCCTCCCCCTCCCGAGACACCCGAAGGTTTATATCTGAGATATTTGTATAAAGCCTACCTTCACATTTCTCTTCTCGCCCTATGGAATAAGGTATAACTGCGATATTATATTTAAAAAGCCGACGCTCGCCACATCTTAGGCGAGGGGCGTCGAGGGTGGAACGGGATATAAAGAGTAGTAAGACGGTCGAGGCTAAGGTCGGCGGTACTTGCCCTTTAGTCTTATAAGGCCGAGGGTCGCCTCGATGGCCTCGGCCTTCCTAAAGCACCCGAGTGGTATATGCGAATTATTTGTAAAAAGCCGGGGGTAACATTTTTCCCCTTCCGCCTCCGAAACACCCGAGGGGTATATCTGAGATATTTGTATAAAGCCGAGCTTCACATTTCACCTCTCGCCCTATGAATTTTGGTATAACTGCGATATTTTATTTAAAATCCGACGCTCACCGCATCTTAGGCGAGGGGCGTCGATTGGGGAACTGGATATAAAGATTAGTAAGACGGTCGAAGCTAAGGTCGGCGGTACTTGCCCTTTAGTCTTATAAGGCCGAGGGTCTCCACGATGGCCTCGGTCTTCCTAAAGCACCCGAGTGGTATATGCGAGTTATTTGTAAAAAGCCGAGGGTAACATTTTTCCCCTCCCGCCTCCGAGACACCCGAGGGGTATATCTTAGATATTTGTATAAAGCCGAGCTTCACATTTCTCCTCTCACCCCAATGGAATGGGGTATAACTGCGATATTTTATTTAAAAAGCCGACGCTCGCCGCATCTTAGGCGAGGGGCGTCGAGAGATGAACGGGATATAAAGAGTAGTAAGACGGTCGAGGCTAAGGTCGGCGGTACTTGCCCTTTAGTCTTATAAGGCCGAGGGTCGCCTCGATGGCCTCGGCCTTCCTAAAGCACCCGAGTGGTATATGCGAGTTATTCGTAAAAAGCTAAGGGGAACATTTTTATCCTCCCCCTCCCGAGACACCCGAGGGTTTATATCTGAGATATTTGTATAAAGCCGAGCTTCACATTTCTCGTCTCGCCCTATGGAATAAATATAACTGCGATATTATATTTAAAAAGGTGACGCTTGCCGCATCTTAGGCGAGGGGCGTCGAGGGGGGAACGGGATATAAAGAGTAGTAAGACGGTTGAGGCTAAGGTCGGCGGTACTTCCCCTTTAGTCTTATAAGGCCGAGGGTCGCCTCGATGGCCTTGGTCTTCCTAAAACACCCGAGTGGTATATGCGAGTTATTCGTAAAAAACCGAGGGTAACATTTTTCCCCTCCCGCTCCCGAGACACCCGAGGGGTATATCTGAGATATTTGTATAAAGCCGAGCTTCACATTTCTCTTCTCGCCCTATGGAATAAGGTATAACTGCGATATTATATTTAAAAAGCCAACGCTCGCCGCATCTTAGGCGAGGGGCGTCGAGGGGGGAACGGGATATAAAGAGTAGTAAGACGGTCGAGGCTAAGGTCAGCGGTACTTCCCCTTTAGTCTTATAAGGCCGAGGGTCGCCTCGATTGCCTCGGCCTTCCTAAAGCCCTCGAGTGGTATATGCGAATTATTTTTAAAAAGCCGGGGGGAAACATTTTTCCCCTTCCGCCTCCGAAACACCCGAGGGGTATATCTGAGATATTTGTATAAAGCCGAGCTTAACATTTCTCCTCTGAACCCTATGGAATGGGGTAAATTGCAATATTTTATTTAAAAAGCCGACGCTCGCAGCATCTTAGGCGAGGGGCGTCGATAGGGGAACGGGATATAAAGAGTAGTAAGACGGTCGAGGCTAAGGTCGACGGTACTTCCCCTTTAGTCTTATAAGGCCGAGGGTCGCCTCGATGGCCTCGGCCTTCCTAAAGCACCCGAGTGGTATATGCGAGTTATTCGTAAAAAGCCGAGGGTAACATTTTTCCCCTCCCGCTCCCGAGACATCCGAGGGGTATATCTGAGATATTTGTATAAAGCCGAGCTTCACATTTCTCCTCTCAACCCTATGGAATGATGTATAACTGCGATATTATATTTAAAAAGCTGACGCTCGCCGCATCTTAGGCGAGGGGCGTCGAGGGGGGAACGGGATATAAAGAGTAGTAAGACGGTCGAGGCTAAGGTCGGCGGTACTTTCCCTTTAGTCTTATAAGGCCGAGGGTCGCCTCTATGGCCTCGGCCTTCCTAAAGCACCCGAGTGGTATATGCGAGTTATTCGTAAAAAGCCGAGGGTAAAATTTTTCCCCTCCCGCTCCCGAGACACCCGAGGGGTATATCTGAGATATTTGTATAAAGCCGAGCTTCACATTTCACCTCTCGCCCTATGAAATAGGGTATAACTGCGATATTTTATTTAAAAAGCCGACGCTCGCCGCATCTTAGGCGAGGGGCGTCGAGGGGGGAACGGGATATAAAGAGTAGTAAGACGGTCGAGGCTAAGGTCGGCGGTACTTTCCCTTTAGTCCTATAAGGCCGAGGGTCCCCTCGATGGCCTCGGCATTGCTGAAGCAACCGAGGGGTATATGCGAGTTATTTGTAAAAAGCCAAGGGTAACATTTTTCCCCTCCCGCCTCCGAGACACCCGAGGGGTATATCTGAGATATTTGTATAAAGCCGAGCTTCACATTTCTCCTCTCACCCCAATGGAATGGGGTATAACTGCGATATTTTATTTAAAAAGCCGACGCTCGGCGCATCTTAGGCGAGGTGCGTCGAGGGGGGAACGGGATATAAAGAGTAGTAAAAAGGTCAAGGCTAAGGTCGGCGGTACTTCCCCTTTAGTCTTATAAGGCCGAGGGTCGCCTCGATGGCCTCGGCCTTCCTAAAGCACCCGAGTGGTATATGCGAGTTATTCGTAAAAAGCCGAGTGTAACATTTTTCCCCTCCCGCTCCCGAGACACCCGAGGGGTATATCTAAGAAAATTTTATAAAGCCGAGCTTCAAATTTCTCCTCTCACCCCAATGGAATGGGGTATAACTGCGATATTTTATTTAAAAAGCCGACGCTCGCCGCAACTTAGGCGAGGGGCGTCGAGGGGGGAACGGGATATAAAGAGTAGTAAGACGGTCGAGGCTAAGGTCGGCGGTACTTCCCTTTTAGTCTTATAAGGCCGAGGGTCCCTTCGATGGCCTCGGCATTGCTGAAGCACCCGAGTGGTATATGCGAATTATTTGTAAAAAGCCGGGGGTAACATTTTTCCCCTCCCGCCTCCGAAACACCCGAGGGGTATATCTGAGATATTTGTATAAAACCGAGCTTCACATTTCTCTTCTCGCCCTATGGAATAAGGTATAACTGCGATATTATATTTAAAAAGCCAACGCTCGCCGCATCTTAGGCGAGGGGCGTCGAGGGGGGAACGGGATATAAAGAGTAGTAAGACGGTCGAGGCTAAGGTCGGCGGTACTTCCCCTTTAATCTTATAAGGCCGAGGGTCGCCTCGATTGCCTCGGCCTTCCTAAAGCCCTCGAGTGGTATATGCGAATTATTTTTAAAAAGCCGGGGGGAAACATTTTTCCCCTTCCGCCTCCGAAACACCCGAGGGGTATATCTGAGATATTTGTATAAAGCCGAGCTTAACATTTCTCCTCTCAACCCTATGGAATGAGGTAAAACTGCAATATTTTATTTAAAAAGCCGACGCTCGCCGCATCTTAGGCGAGGGGCGTCGATAGGGGAACGGGATATAAAGAGTAGTAAGACGGTCGAGGCTAAGGTCGACGGTACTTCCCCTTTAGTCTTATAAGGCCGAGGGTCGCCTCGATGGCCTCGGCCTTCCTAAAGCACCCGAGTGGTATATGCGAGTTATTCGTAAAAAGCCGAAGGTAACATTTTTCCCCTCCCGCTCCCGAGACACCCGAGGGGTATATCTGAGATATTTGTATAAAGCCGAGCTTCACATTTCTCCTCTCAACCCTATGGAATGATGTATAACTGCGATATTATATTTAAAAAGCTGACGCTCGCCGCATCTTAGGCGAGGGGCGTCGAGGGGGGAACGGGATATAAAGAGTAGTAAGACGGTCGAGGCTAAGGTCGGCGGTACTTCCCCTTCAGTCTTATAAGGCCGAGGGTCGCATCTATGGCCTCGGCCTTCCTAAAGCACCCGAGTGGTATATGCGAGTTATTCGTAAAAAGCCGAGGGTAAAATTTTTCCCCTCCCGCTCCCGAGACACTCGAGGGGTATATCTGAGATATTTGTATAAAGCCGAGCTTCACATTTCACCTCTCGCCCTCTGAAATAGGGTATAACCGCGATATTTTATTTAAAAAGCCGACGCTCACCGCATCTTAGGCGAGGGGCGTCGATGGGGGAACGGGATATAAAGAGTAGTAAGACGGTCGAGGCTAAGGTCGGCGGTACTTCCCCTTTAGTCTTATAAGGCCGAGGGTCGCCTCGATGGCCTCGGTCTTCCTAAAGCACCCGAGTGGTATATGCGAGTTATTTGTAAAAAGCCGAGGGTAACATTTTTCCCCTCTCGCCTCCGAGACACCCGAGGGGTATATCTGAGATATTTGTATAAAGCCGAGCTTCACATTTCTCCTTTCAACCCTATGGAATTGGGTATAACTGCGATATTTTATTTAAAAAGCCGACGCTCGCTGCATCTTAGGCGAGGGGCGTCGAGGGGGGAACGGGATATAAAGAGTAGTAAGACGGTCGAGGCTAAGGTCGGCGGTACTTCCCCTTTAGTCTTATAAGGCCGAGGGTCCCCTCGATGGCCTCGGCATTGCTAAGGCACCCGAGGGGTATATGCGAGTTATTCGTAAAAAGCCGAGGGTAACATTTTTCCCCTCCCACTCCGGAGACACCCGAGGGATATATCTGAGATATTTGTATAAAGCCGAGCTTCACATTTCTCCTCTCAACCCTATAGAATGATGTATAACTGCGATATTATATTTAAAAAGGTGACGCTCGCCACATCTTAGGCGAGGGGCGTCGAGGGGGGAACGGGATATAAAGAGTAGTAAGACGGTTGAGGCTAAGGTCGGCGGCACTTCCCCTTTAGTCTTATAAGGCCGAGGGTCGCCTCGATGGCCTTGGTCTTCCTAAAACACCCGAGTGGTATATGCGAGTTATTTGTAAAAAGCCGAGGGTAACATTTTTCCCCTCTCGCCTCCGAGACACCCGAGGGGTATATCTGAGATATTTGTATAAAGCCGAGCTTCACATTTCTCCTTTCAACCCTATGGAATTGGGTATAACTGCGATATTTTATTTAAAAAGCCGACGCTCGCTGCATCTTAGGCGAGGGGCGTCGAGGGGGGAACGGGATATAAAGAGTAGTAAGACGGTCGAGGCTAAGGTCGACGGTACTTCCCCTTTAGTCTTATAAGGCCGAGGGTCCCCTCGATGGCCTCGGCATTGCTGAAGCACCCGAGGGGTATATGCGAGTTATTCGTAAAAAGCCGAGGGTAACATTTTTCCCCTCCCAATCCGGAGACACCCGAGGGATATATCTGAGATATTTGTATAAAGCCGAGCTTCACATTTCTCTTCTCGCCCTATGGAATAAGGTATAACTGCGATATTTTATTTAAAAAGCTGACGCTCGCCGCATCTTAGGCGAGGGGCGTCGAGGAGAGAACGGGATATAAAGAGTAGTAAGACGGTCGAGGCTAAGGTCGGCGGTACTTGCCCTTTAGTCTTATAAGGCCGAGGGTCGCCTCGATGGCCTCGGCCTTCCTAAAGCACCCGAGTGGTATATGCGAGTTATTCGTAAAAAGCCGAGGGTAAATTTTTCCCCTTCCGCTCCCGAGACACTCGAGGGGTATATCTGAGATATTTGTATTAAGTTGAGCTTCACATTTCTCCTCTCGCCCTATGGAACGGGGTATAACTGCGATATTTTATTTAAAAAGCCAACGCTCGCCGCATCTTAGGCGAGGGGCGTCGAGGGGGGAACGGGTTATAAAGAGTAGTAAGACGGTCGAGGCTAAGGTCGACGGTACTTCCCCTTTAGTCTTATAAGGCCGAGGGTCCCCTCGATGGCCTCGGCATTGCTGAAGCACCCGAGGGGTATATGCGAGTTATTCGTAAAAAGCCGAGGGTAACATTTTTCCCCTCCCAATCCGGAGACACCCGAGGGATATATCTGAGATATTTGTATAAAGCCGAGCTTCACATTTCTCTTCTCGCCCTATGGAATAAGGTATAACTGCGATATTTTATTTAAAAAGCTGACGCTCGCCGCATCTTAGGCGAGGGGCGTCGAGGAGAGAACGGGATATAAAGAGTAGTAAGACGGTCGAGGCTAAGGTCGGCGGTACTTGCCCTTTAGTCTTATAAGGCCGAGGGTCGCCTCGATGGCCTCGGCCTTCCTAAAGCACCCGAGTGGTATATGCGAGTTATTCGTAAAAAGCCGAGGGTAACATTTTTCCCCTCCCGCTCCCGAGACACCCGAGGGGTATATATGAGATATTTGTATAAAGCCGAGCTTCACACTTCTTCTCTCAACCCTATGGAATGATGTATAACTGCGATATTATATTTAAACAGCCGACGCTCGCCGCATCTTAGGCGAGGGGCGTCGAGGGGGGAACGGGATATAAAGAGTAGTAAGCCGGTCAAGGCTAAGGTCGGCGGTACTTCTCCTTTAGTCTTATAAGGCCGCGGGTTTTCTCGATGGCCTCGGTCTTCCTAAAACACCTGAGTGGTATATGCGAGTTATTCGTAAAAAGCCGAGGGTAACATTTTTCCCCTCCCTCTCCCGAAGCACCCGAGGGGTATATCTGAGATATTTGTATAAAGCCGAGCTTCACATTTCACCTCTCGCCCTATGAAATAGGGTATAACTGCGATATTTTATTTAAAAAGCCGACGCTTGCCGCATCTCAGGCGAGGGGCGTCGAGGGGGGAACGGGATATAAAGAGTAGTAAGACGGTCGAGGCTAAGGTCAGCGGTACTTCCCATTTAGTCTTTTAAGGCCGAGGGTCGCCTCGATGGCCTCGGCCTTCCTAAAGCACCCGAGTGGTATATGCAAGTTATTCGTAAAAAGCCGAGGGTAACATTTTTCCCCTCCCCCTCCCGAGACACCCGAAGGTTTACATATATCTGAGATATTTGTATAAAGCCGACCTTCACATTTCTCTTCTCGCCCTATGGAATAAGGTATAACTGCGATATTATATTTAAAAAGCTGACGCTCGCCGCATCCTAGGCGAGGGGCATCGAGGGGAGAACGGGATATAAAGAGTAGTAAGACGGTCGAGGCTAAGGTCGGCGGTACTTCCCCTTTAGTCTTATAAGGCCGAGGGTCGCCTCGATGGCGTCGGCCTTCCTAAAGCACCCGAGTGGTATATGCGGGTTATTTGTAAAAAGCCGGGGGTAACATTTTTCCCCTCCCGCTCCCGAGACACCCGAGGGGTATATCTGAGATATTTGTATAAAGCCGAGCTTAACATTTCTCTTCTCGCCCTATGGAATAAGGTATAACTGCGATATTATATTTAAAAAGCCGACGCTCGCCACATCTTAGGCGAGGGGCGTCGAGGGTGGAACGGGATATAAAGAGTAGTAAGACGGTCGAGGCTAAGGTCGGCGGTACTTCCCCTTTAGTCTTATAAGGCCGAGGGTCGCCTCGATGGCCTCGGCCTTCCTAAAGCACCCGAGTGGTATATGCGAATTATTTGTAAAAAGCCGGGGGTAACATTTTTCCCCTTCCGCCTCCGAAACACCCGAGGGGTATATCTGAGATATTTGTATAAAGCCGAGCTTCACATTTCTCTTCTCGCCCTATGGAATAAATATAACTGCGATATTATATTTAAAAAGGTGACGCTTGCCGCATCTTAGGCGAGGGGCGTCGAGGGGGGAACGGGATATAAAGAGTAGTAAGACGGTGGAGGCTAAGGTCGGCGGTACTTCCCCTTTAGTCTTATAAGGCCGAGGGTCGCCTCGATGGCCTCGGTCTTCCTAAAACACCCGAGTGGTATATGAGAGTTATTTGTAAAAGGTCGGGGGTAACATTTTTCCCCTCCCGCCTCCGAAACACCAGAGGGGTATATCTGAGATATTTGTATAACGCCGAGCTTAACATTTCTCCTCTCAACCCTATGGAATGGGGTATAACTGCGATATTTTATTTAAAAAGCCGACGCTCGCAGCAACTTAGGCGAGGGGCGTCGAGGGGAGAACGGGATATAAAGAGTAGTAAGACGGTCGAGGCTAAGGTCGGCGGTACTTCCCCTTTAGTCTTTTAAGGCTGAGGGTCGCCTCGATGGCCTCGGCCTTCCTAAAGCACCCGAGTGGTATATGCGAATTATTTGTAAAAAGCCGGGGGTAACATTTTTCCCCTTCCGCCTCCGAAACACCCGAGGGGTATATCTGAGATATTTGTATAAAGCCGAGCTTCACATTTCTCTTCTCGCCTTATGGAATAAGGTATCACTGCGATATTATATTTAAAAACCTGTCGAGGGGGGAACGGAATATAAAGAGTAGTAAGCCGGTCGAGGCTAAGGTCGGCGGTACTTGCCCTTTAGTCTTATAAGGCCGAGGGTCGCCTCGATGGCCTCGGTCTTCCTAAAACACCCGAGTGGTATATGAGAGTTATTTGTAAAAGGTCGGGGGTAACATTTTTCCCCTCCCGCCTCCGAAACACCCGAGGGGTATATCTGAGATATTTGTATAACGCCGAGCTTAACATTTCTCCTCTCAACCCTATGGAATGGGGTATAACTGCGATATTTTATTTAAAAAGCCGACGCTCGCAGCAACTTAGGCGAGGGGCGTCGAGGGGAGAACGGGATATAAAAAGTAGTAAGACGGTCGAGGCTAAGGTCGGCGGTACTTCCCCTTTAGTCTTTTAAGGCCGAGGGTCGCCTCGATGGCCTCGGCCTTCCTAAAGCACCCGAGTGGTATATGCGAATTATTTGTAAAAAGCCGGGGGTAACATTTTTCCCCTTCCGCCTCCGAAACACCCGAGGGGTATATCTGAGATATTTGTATAAAGCCGAGCTTAACATTTCTCCTCTCAACCCTATGGATTGGGGTAAAACCGCATTATTTTTAAATAAAAGCCGACGCTCGCCGCATCTTATGCGAGGGGCGTCGAGGGGGGAACGGGATATAAAGAGTAGTAAGACGGTCGAGGCTAAGGTCAGCGGTACTTCCCCTTTAGTCTTATAAGGCTGAGGGTCGCCTTGATGGCCTCGGTCTTCCTAAAACACCCGAGTGGTATATGCGAGTTATTTGTAAAAAGCCGAGGGTAACATTTTCCCCCTCCCGCTCCCGAGACACCCGAGGGGTATATCTGAGATATTTGTATAAAGCCAAGCTTCACATTTCTCTTCTCGCCCTATGGAATAAGGTATAACTGCGATATTATATTTAAAAAGCCGACGCTCGCCGCATCTTAGTCAAGGGGGCGTCGAGGGGGGAACGGGATATAAAGAGTAGTAAGACGGTCGAGGCTAAGGTCGGTGGTACTTCTTCTTTAGTCTTATAAGGCCGAGGGTCGCCTCGATGGCCTCAGTCTTCCTAAAGCACCCGAGTGGTATATGCGAGTTATTTATAAAAAGCCGAGGGTAACATTTTTTCCCTCCCGCCTCCGAGACACCCGAGGGGTATATCTGAGATATTTGTATAAAGCCGAGCTTCACATTTCTCCTCTCAACCCTATGGAATTGGGTATAACTGCGATATTTTATTTAAAAAGCCGACGCTCGCCGCATCTTAGGCGAGGGGCGTCGAGGGGGGAACGGGATATAAAGAGTAGTAAGACGGTCGAGGCTAAGGTCGGCGGTACTTCCCCTTTAGTCTTATAAGGCCGAGGGTCGCCTCGATGGCCTCGGTCTTCCTAAAGCACCCGTGTGGTATATGCGAATTATTTGTAAAAAGCCGGGGGTAACATTTTTCCCCTCCCGCCTCTGAAACACCCGAGGGGTATATCTGAGATATTTGTATAAAGCCGAGCTTAACATTTCTCCTCTTAACCCTATGGAATAGGGTAAAACTGCGATATTTTATTTTAAAAGCCGACGCTCGCCGCAACTTAGGTGAGGGGCGTCGAGGGGGGAACGGAATATAAAGAGTAGTAAGACGGTCGAGCCTAAGGTCGGCGGTACTTGCCCTTTATTCTTATAAGGTTGAGGGTCGCCTCGATGGCCTCGGCCTTCCTAAAGCACCCGAGTAGTATATGCAAGTTATTCGTAAAAAGCCGAGGGTAACATTTTTCCCCTCCCCCTCCCGAGACACCCGAAGGTTTACATTTATCTGAGATATTTGTATAAAGCCGACCTTCACATTTCTCTTCTCGCCCTATGGAATAAGGTATAACTGCGATATTATATTTAAAAAGCTGACGCTTGCCGCATCCTAGGCGAGGGGCATCGAGGGGAGAACGGGATATAAAGAGTAGTAAGACGGTCGAGGCTAAGGTCGGCGGTACTTCCCCTTTAGTCTTATAAGGCCGAGGGTCGCCTCGATGGCGTCGGCCTTCCTAAAGCACCCGAGTGGTATATGCGGGTTATTTGTAAAAAGCCGGGGGTAACATTTTTCCCCTCCCGCTACCGAGACACCCGAGGGGTATATCTGAGATATTTGTATAAAGCCGAGCTTAACATTTCTCCTCTCAACCCTATGGAATGGGGTAAACTGCAATATTTTATTTTAAAAGCCGACGCTTGCCGCATCATAGGCGAGGGGCGTTGAGGGGGAAACGGGGTATAAAGAGTAGTAAGACGGTCGAGGCTAAGGTGAGCGGTACTTCCCCTTTAGTCTTATAAGGCCGAGAGTCGCCTCGATGGCCTCGGCCTTCCTAAAGCACCTGAGTGGTATATGCGAGTTATTCGTAAAAAGCCGAGGGTAACATTTTTCTCCTCCCCCTCCCGAGACACCCGAAGGTTTATATCTGAGATATTTGTATAAAGCCTACCTTCACATTTCTCTTCTCGCCCTATGGAATAAGGTATAACTGCGATATTATATTTAAAAAGCCGACGCTCGCCACATCTTAGGCGAGGGGCGTCGAGGGTGGAACGGGATATAAAGAGTAGTAAGACGGTCGAGGCTAAGGTCGGCGGTACTTGCCCTTTAGTCTTATAAGGCCGAGGGTCGCCTCGATGGCCTCGGCCTTCCTAAAGCACCCGAGTGGTATATGCGAATTATTTGTAAAAAGCCGGGGGTAACATTTTTCCCCTTCCGCCTCCGAAACACCCGAGGGGTATATCTGAGATATTTGTATAAAGCCGAGCTTCACATTTCACCTCTCGCCCTATGAATTTTGGTATAACTGCGATATTTTATTTAAAATCCGACGCTCACCGCATCTTAGGCGAGGGGCGTCGATTGGGGAACTGGATATAAAGATTAGTAAGACGGTCGAAGCTAAGGTCGGCGGTACTTGCCCTTTAGTCTTATAAGGCCGAGGGTCTCCACGATGGCCTCGGTCTTCCTAAAGCACCCGAGTGGTATATGCGAGTTATTTGTAAAAAGCCGAGGGTAACATTTTTCCCCTCCCGCCTCCGAGACACCCGAGGGGTATATCTTAGATATTTGTATAAAGCCGAGCTTCACATTTCTCCTCTCACCCCAATGGAATGGGGTATAACTGCGATATTTTATTTAAAAAGCCGACGCTCGCCGCATCTTAGGCGAGGGGCGTCGAGAGATGAACGGGATATAAAGAGTAGTAAGACGGTCGAGGCTAAGGTCGGCGGTACTTGCCCTTTAGTCTTATAAGGCCGAGGGTCGCCTCGATGGCCTCGGCCTTCCTAAAGCACCCGAGTGGTATATGCGAGTTATTCGTAAAAAGCCAAGGGGAACATTTTTATCCTCCCCCTCCCGAGACACCCGAGGGTTTATATCTGAGATATTTGTATAAAGCCGAGCTTCACATTTCTCGTCTCGCCCTATGGAATAAATATAACTGCGATATTATATTTAAAAAGGTGACGCTTGCCGCATCTTAGGCGAGGGGCGTCGAGGGGGGAACGGGATATAAAGAGTAGTAAGACGGTTGAGGCTAAGGTCGGCGGTACTTCCCCTTTAGTCTTATAAGGCCGAGGGTCGCCTCGATGGCCTTGGTCTTCCTAAAACACCCGAGTGGTATATGCGAGTTATTCGTAAAAAACCGAGGGTAACATTTTTCCCCTCCCGCTCCCGAGACACCCGAGGGGTATATCTGAGATATTTGTATAAAGCCGAGCTTCACATTTCTCTTCTCGCCCTATGGAATAAGGTATAACTGCGATATTATATTTAAAAAGCCAACGCTCGCCGCATCTTAGGCGAGGGGCGTCGAGGGGGGAACGGGATATAAAGAGTAGTAAGACGGTCGAGGCTAAGGTCAGCGGTACTTCCCCTTTAGTCTTATAAGGCCGAGGGTCGCCTCGATTGCCTCGGCCTTCCTAAAGCCCTCGAGTGGTATATGCGAATTATTTTTAAAAAGCCGGGGGGAAACATTTTTCCCCTTCCGCCTCCGAAACACCCGAGGGGTATATCTGAGATATTTGTATAAAGCCGAGCTTAACATTTCTCCTCTGAACCCTATGGAATGGGGTAAATTGCAATATTTTATTTAAAAAGCCGACGCTCGCCGCATCTTAGGCGAGGGGCGTCGATAGGGGAACGGGATATAAAGAGTAGTAAGACGGTCGAGGCTAAGGTCGACGGTACTTCCCCTTTAGTCTTATAAGGCCGAGGGTCGCCTCGATGGCCTCGGCCTTCCTAAAGCACCCGAGTGGTATATGCGAGTTATTCGTAAAAAGCCGAGGGTAACATTTTTCCCCTCCCGCTCCCGAGACATCCGAGGGGTATATCTGAGATATTTGTATAAAGCCGAGCTTCACATTTCTCCTCTCAACCCTATGGAATGATGTATAACTGCGATATTATATTTAAAAAGCTGACGCTCGCCGCATCTTAGGCGAGGGGCGTCGAGGGGGGAACGGGATATAAAGAGTAGTAAGACGGTCGAGGCTAAGGTCGGCGGTACTTTCCCTTTAGTCTTATAAGGCCGAGGGTCGCCTCTATGGCCTCGGCCTTCCTAAAGCACCCGAGTGGTATATGCGAGTTATTCGTAAAAAGCCGAGGGTAAAATTTTTCCCCTCCCGCTCCCGAGACACCCGAGGGGTATATCTGAGATATTTGTATAAAGCCGAGCTTCACATTTCACCTCTCGCCCTATGAAATAGGGTATAACTGCGATATTTTATTTAAAAAGCCGACGCTCGCCGCATCTTAGGCGAGGGGCGTCGAGGGGGGAACGGGATATAAAGAGTAGTAAGACGGTCGAGGCTAAGGTCGGCGGTACTTTCCCTTTAGTCCTATAAGGCCGAGGGTCCCCTCGATGGCCTCGGCATTGCTGAAGCAACCGAGGGGTATATGCGAGTTATTTGTAAAAAGCCAAGGGTAACATTTTTCCCCTCCCGCCTCCGAGACACCCGAGGGGTATATCTGAGATATTTGTATAAAGCCGAGCTTCACATTTCTCCTCTCACCCCAATGGAATGGGGTATAACTGCGATATTTTATTTAAAAAGCCGACGCTCGGCGCATCTTAGGCGAGGTGCGTCGAGGGGGGAACGGGATATAAAGAGTAGTAAAAAGGTCAAGGCTAAGGTCGGCGGTACTTCCCCTTTAGTCTTATAAGGCCGAGGGTCGCCTCGATGGCCTCGGCCTTCCTAAAGCACCCGAGTGGTATATGCGAGTTATTCGTAAAAAGCCGAGTGTAACATTTTTCCCCTCCCGCTCCCGAGACACCCGAGGGGTATATCTAAGAAAATTTTATAAAGCCGAGCTTCAAATTTCTCCTCTCACCCCAATGGAATGGGGTATAACTGCGATATTTTATTTAAAAAGCCGACGCTCGCCGCAACTTAGGCGAGGGGCGTCGAGGGGGGAACGGGATATAAAGAGTAGTAAGACGGTCGAGGCTAAGGTCGGCGGTACTTCCCTTTTAGTCTTATAAGGCCGAGGGTCCCTTCGATGGCCTCGGCATTGCTGAAGCACCCGAGTGGTATATGCGAATTATTTGTAAAAAGCCGGGGGTAACATTTTTCCCCTCCCGCCTCCGAAACACCCGAGGGGTATATCTGAGATATTTGTATAAAACCGAGCTTCACATTTCTCTTCTCGCCCTATGGAATAAGGTATAACTGCGATATTTTATTTAAAAAGCCGACGCTCGCCGCATCTTAGGCGAGGGGCGTCGAGGAGGGAACGGGATATAAAGAGTAGTAAGACGGTCGAGTCTAAGGTCGGCGGTACTTCCCCTTTAGTCTTATAAGGCCGAGGGTCGCCTCGATGGCCTCGGCCTTCCTAAAGCACCCGAGTGGTATATGCGAGTTATTCGTAAAAAGCCGAGGGTAACATTTTTCCCCTCCCGCTCCCGAGACACCCGAGGGGTATATATGAGATATTTGTATAAAGCCGAGCTTCACATTTCTTCTCTCAACCCTATGGAATGATGTATAACTGCGATATTATAGTAAAGAGCCGACGCTCGCCGCATCTTAGGCGAGGGGCGTCGAGGGGGGAACGGGATATAAAGAGTAGTAAGCCGGTCAAGGCTAAGGTCGGCGGTACTTCTCCTTTAGTTTTATAAGGCCGCGGGTTGCCTCGATGGCCTCGGTCTTCCTAAAACACCCGAGTGGTATATGCGAGTTATTCGTAAATATCCGAGGGTAACATTTTTCCCCTCCCGCTCCCGAAGCACTTGAGGGGTATATCTAAGATATTTGTATAAAGCCGAGCTTCACATTTCACCCCTCGCCCTATGAAATAGGGTATAACTGCGATATTTTATTTAAAAAGCCGACGCTTGCCGCATCTCAGGCGAGGGGCGTCGAGGGGGGAACGGGATATAAAGAGTAGTAAGACGGTCGAGGCTAAGGTCAGCGGTACTTCCCATTTAGTCTTATAAGGCCGAGGGTTGCCTCGATGGCCTCGGTCTTCCTAAAACACCCGAGGGGTATATGCGAGTTATTTGTAAAAAGCTGAGGGTAACATTTTTCCCCTTCCGCTCCCGAAGCACCCGAGGGGTATATCTGAGATATTTGTATAAAGTCGAGCTTCACATTTCACCTCTCGCCCTATGAAATAGGGTATAACTGCGATATTTTATTTAAAATCCGACGCTCACCGCATCTTAGGCGAGGGGCGTCGATTGGGGAACTGGATATAAAGAGTAGTAAGACGGTCGAAGCTAAGGTCGGCGGTACTTGCCCTTTAGTCTTATAAGGCCGAGGGTCGCCACGATGGCCTCGGTCTTCCTAAAGCACCCGAGTGGTATTTGCGAGTTATTTGTAAAAAGCCGAGGGTAACATTTTTCCCCTCCCGCCTCCGAGACACCCGAGGGGTATATCTTAGATATTTGTATAAAGCCGAGCTTCACGTTCTCCTCTCACCCCAATGGAATGGGGTATAACTGCGATATTTTATTTCCTTTAGTCTTATAAGGCCGAGGGTCGCCTCGATGGCCTCGGCCTTCCTAAAGCACCCGAGTGGTATATGCGAGTTATTCGTAAAAAGCCAAGGGGAACATTTTTCCCCTCCCCCTCCCGAGACACCCGAGGGTTTATATCTGAGATATTTGTATAAAGCCGAGCTTCACATTTCTCGTCTCGCCCTATGGAATAAGGTATAACTGCGATATTATATTTAAAAAGGTGACGCTCGCCGCATCTTAGGCGAGGGGCGTCGAGGGGGGAACGGGATATAAAGAGTAGTAAGACGGTTGAGGCTAAGATCGGCGGTACTTCCCCTTTAGTCTTATAAGGCCGAGGGTCGCCTCGATGGCCTTGGTCTTCCTAAAACACCCGAGTGGTATATGCGAGTTATTCGTAAAAAACCGAGGGTAACATTTTTCCCCTCCCGCTCCCGAGACACCCGAGGGGTATATCTGAGATATTTGTATAAAGCCGAGCTTCACATTTCTCGTCTCGCCCTATGGAATAAGGTATAACTGCGATATTATATTTAAAAAGGTGACGCTCGCCGAATCTTAGGCGAGGGGCGTCGAGGGGGGAACGGGATATAAAGAGTAGTAAGACGGTTGAGGCTAAGGTCGGCAGTACTTGCCCTTTAGTCTTATAAGGCCGAGGGTCGCCTCGATGGCCTCGGTCTTCCTAAAACACCCGAGTGGTATATGCGAGTTATTCGTAAAAAACCGAGGGTAACATTTTTCCCCTCCCGCTCCCGAGACACCCGATGGGTATATCTGAGATATTTGTATAAAGCCGAGCTTCACAATTCTCTTCTCGCCCTATGGAATAAGGTATAACTGCGATATTATATTTAAAAAGCCAACGCTCGCCGCATCTTAGGCGAGGGGCGTCGAGGGGGGAACGGGATATAAAGAGTAGTAAGACGGTCGAGGCTAAGGTCGGCGGTACTTCCCCTTTAGTCTTATAAGGCCGAGGGTCGCCTCGATTGCCTCGGCCTTCCTAAAGCCCTCGAGTGGTATATGCGAATTATTTTTAAAAAGCCGGGGGGAAACATTTTTCCCCTTCCGCCTCCGAAACACCCGAGGGGTATATCTGAGATATTTGTATAAAGCCGAGCTTAACATTTCTCCTCTCAACCCTATGGAATGGGGTAAAACTGCAATATTTTATTTAAAAAGCCGACGCTCGCCGCATCTTAGGCGAGGGGCGTCGATAGGGGAACGGGATATAAAGAGTAGTAAGCCGGTCAAGGCTAAGGTCGGCGGTACTTCTACTTTAGTCTTATAAGGCCGAGGGTCGCCTCGATGGCCTCGGCCTTCCTAAAGCACCCGAGTGGTATATGCGAGTTATTCGTAAAAAGCCGAAGGTAACATTTTTCCCCTCCCGCTCACGAGACCCCCGAGGGGTATATCTGAGATATTTGTATAAAGCCGAGCTTCACATTTCTCCTCTCAACCCTATGGAATGATGTATAACTGCGATATTATATTTAAAAAGCTGACGCTCGCCGCATCTTAGGCGAGGGGCGTCGAGGGGGGAACGGGATATAAAGAGTAGTAAGACGGTCGAGGCTAAGGTCGGCGGTACTTCCCTTTTAGTCTTATAAGGCCGAGGGTCCCCTCGATGGACTCGGCATTGCTAAGGCACCCGAGGGGTATATGCGAGTTATTTGTAAAAAGCTGAGGGTAACATTTTTCCCCTTCCGCTCCCGAAGCACCCGAGGGGTATATCTGAGATATTTGTATAAAGCCGAGCTTCACATTTCACCTCTCGCCCTATGAAATAGGGTAGAACTGCGATATTTTATTTAAAATCCGACGCTCGCCACATCTTAGGCGAGGGGCGTCGAGGGGGGAACGGGATATAAAGAGTAGTAAGACGGTCGAGGCTAAGGTCGGCGGTACTTCTCCTTTAGTTTTATAAGGCCGCGGGTTGCCTCGATGGCCTTGGTCTTCCTAAAACACCCGAGTGGTATATGCGAGTTATTCGTAAAAAACCGAGGGTAACATTTTTCCCCTCCCGCTCCCGAGACACCCGAGGGGTATATCTGAGATATTTGTATAAAGCCGAGCTTCACATTTCTCTTCTCGCCCTATAGAATAAGGTATAACTGCGATATTATATTTAAAAAGCCAACGCTCGCCGCATCTTAGGCGAGGGGCGTCGAGGGGGGAACGGGATATAAAGAGTAGTAAGACGGTCGAGGCTAAGGTCAGCGGTACTTCCCCTTTAGTCTTATAAGGCCGAGGGTCGCCTCGATTGCCTCAGCCTTCCTAAAGCCCTCGAGTGGTATATGCGAATTATTTTTAAAAAGCTGGGGGGAAACATTTTTCCCCTTCCACCTCCGAAACACCCGAGGGGTATATCTGAGATATTTGTATAAAGCCGAGCTTAACATTTCTCCTCTCAACCCTATGGAATGGGGTAAAACTGCAATATTTTATTTAAAAAGCCGACGCTCGCCGCATCTTAGGCGAGGGGCGTCGATAGGGGAACGGGATATAAAGAGTAGTAAGACGGTCGAGGCTAAGGTCGACGGTACTTCCCCTTTAGTCTTATAAGGCCGAGGGTCGCCTCGATGGCCTCGGCCTTCCTAAAGCACCCGAGTGGTATATGCGAGTTATTCGTAAAAAGCCGAAGGTAACATTTTTCCCCTCCCGCTCCCGAGACATCCGAGGGGTATATCTGAGATATTTGTATAAAGCCGAGCTTCACATTTCTCCTCTCAACCCTATGGAATGATGTATAACTGCGATATTATATTTAAAAAGCTGACGCTCGCCGCATCTTAGGCGAGGGGCGTCGAGGGGGGAACGGGATATAAAGAGTAGTAAGATGGTCGAGGCTAAGGTCGGCGGTACTTCCCCTTTAGTCTTGTAAGGCCGAGGGTCGCCTCTATGGCCTCGGCCTTCCTAAAGCACCCGAGTGGTATATGCGAGTTATTCGTAAAAAGCCGAGGGTAAAATTTTCCCCTCCCGCTCCCGAGACACCCGAGGGGTATATCTGAGATATTTGTAAAAAGCCGAGCTTCACATTTCACCTCTCGCCCTATGAAATAGGGTATAACTGCGATATTTTATTTAAAAAGCCGACGCTCGCCGCATCTTAGGCGAGGGGCGTCGAGGGGGGAACGGGATATAAAGAGTAGTAAGATGGTCGAGGCTAAGGTCGGCGGTACTTCCCCTTTAGTCTTGTAAGGCCGAGGGTCGCCTCGATGGCCTCGGCCTTCCTAAAGCACCCGAGTGGTACATGCGAGTTATTCGTAAAAAGCCGAGTGTAACATTTTTCCCCTCCCGCTCCTGAAGCACTTGAGGGGTATATCTGAGATATTTGTATAAAGCCGAGCTTCACATTTCACCTCTCGCCCTATGAAATAGGGTATAACTGCGATATTTTATTTAAAAAGCCGACGCTCGCCGCATCATAGGCGAGGGGCGTCGAGGGGGGAACGGGATATAAAGAGTAGTAAAAAGGTCAAGGCTAAGGTCGGCGGTACTTTCCCTTTAGTCTTATAAGGCCGAGGGTCGCCTCGATGGCCTCGGCCTTCCTAAAGCACCCGAGTGGTATATGCGAGTTATTCGTAAAAAGCCGAGTGTAACATTTTTCCCCTCCCGCTCCCGAGACACCCGAGGGGTATATATGAGATATTTGTATAAAGCCGAGCTTCACATTTCTTCTCTGAACCCTATGGAATGATGTATAATTGCGATATTATAGTAAAGAGCCGACGCTCGCCGCATCTTAGGCGAGGGGCGTCGAGGGGGGAACGGGATATAAAGAGTAGTAAGCCGGTCAAGGCTAAGGTCGGCGGTACTTCTCCTTTAGTTTTATAAGGCCGCGGGTTGCCTCGATGGCCTCGGTCTTCCTAAAACACCCGAGTGGTATATGCGAGTTATTCGTAAAAAGCCGAGGGTAACATTTTTCCCCTCCCGCTCCCGAAGCACTTGAGGGGTATATCTGAGATATTTGTATAAAGCCGAGCTTCACATTTCACCTCTCGCCCTATGAAATAGGGTATAACTGCGATATTTTATTTAAAAAGCCGACGCTTGCCGCATCTCAGGCGAGGGGCGTCGAGGGGGGAACGGGATATAAAGAGTAGTAAGACGGTCGAGGCTAAGGTCAGCGGTACTTCCCATTTAGTCTTATAAGGCCGAGGGTTGCCTCGATGGCCTTGGTCTTCCTAAAACACCCGAGGGGTATATGCGAGTTATTTGTAAAAAGCTGAGGGTAACATTTTTCCCCTTCCGCTCCCGAAGCACCCGAGGGGTATATCTGAGATATTTGTATAAAGCCGAGCTTCACATTTCACCTCTCGCCCTATGAATTTTGGTATAACTGCGATATTTTATTTAAAATCCGAAGCTCACCGCATCTTAGGCGAGGGGCGTCGATTGGGGAACTGGATATAAAGAGTAGTAAGACGGTCGAAGCTAAGGTCGGCGGTACTTGCCCTTTAGTCTTATAAGGCCGAGGGTCTCCACGATGGCCTCGGTCTTCCTAAAGCACCCGAGTGGTATATGCGAGTTATTTGTAAAAAGCCGAGGGTAACATTTTTCCCCTCCCGCCTCCGAGACACCCGAGGGGTATATCTTAGATATTTGTATAAAGCCGAGCTTCACATTTCTCCTCTCACCCCAATGGAATGGGGTATAACTGCGATATTTTAATTAAAAAGCCGACGCTCGCCGCAACTTAGGCGAGGGGCGTCGAGAGATGAACGGGATATAAAGAGTAGTAAGACGGTCGAGGCTAAGGTCGGCGGTACTTCCCCTTTAGTCTTATAAGGCCGAGGGTCGCCTCGATGGCCTCGGCCTTCCTAAAGCACCCGAGTGGTATATGCGAGTTATTCGTAAAAAGCCAAGGGGAACATTTTTCCCCTCCCCCTCCCGAGACACCCGAGGGTTTATATCTGAGATATTTGTATAAAGCCGAGCTTCACATTTCTCGTCTCGCCCTATGGAATAAATAAAACTGCGAAATTATATTTAAAAAGGTGACGCTCGCCGCATCTTAGGCGAGGGGCGTCGAGGGGGGAACGGGATATAAAGAGTAGTAAGACGGTTGAGGCTAAGGTCGGCGGTACTTCCCCTTTAGTCTTATAAGGTCGAGGGTCGCCTCGATGGCCTTGGTCTTCCTAAAACACCCGAGTGGTATATGCGAGTTATTCATAAAAAACCGAGGGTAACATTTTTCCCCTCCCGCTCCCGAGACACCCGAGGGGTATATCTGAGATATTTGTATAAAGCCGAGCTTCACATTTCTCTTCTCGCCCTATGGAATAAGGTATAACTGCGATATTATATTTAAAAAGCCAACGCTCGCCGCATCTTAGGCGAGGGGCGTCGAGGGGGGAACGGGATATAAAGAGTAGTAAGACGGTCGAGGCTAAGGTCAGCGGTACTTCCCCTTTAGTCTTATAAGGCCGAGGGTCGCCTCGATTGCCTCGGCCTTCCTAAAGCCCTCGAGTGGTATATGCGAATTATTTTTAAAAAGCCGGGGGGAAACATTTTTCCCCTTCAGCCTCCGAAACACCCGAGGGGTATATCTGAGATATTTGTATAAAGCCGAGCTTAACATTATTCCTCTGAACCCTATGGAATGGGGTAAAACTGCAATATTTTATTTAAAAAGCCCACGCTCGCCGCATCTTAGGCGAGGGGCGTCGATAGGAGAACGGGATATAAAGAGTAGTAAGACGGTCGAGGCTAAGGTCGACGGTACTTCCCCTTTAGTCTTATAAGGCCGAGGGTCGCCTCGATGGCCTCGGCCTTCCTAAAGCACCCGAGTGGTATATGCGAGTTATTCGTAAAAAGCCGAGGGTAACATTTTTCCCCTCCCGCTCCCGAGACATCCGAGGGGTATATCTGAGATATTTGTATGAAGCCGAGCTTCACATTTCTCCTCTCAACCCTATGGAATGATGTATAACTGCGATGTTATATTTAAAAAGCTGACGCTCGCCGCATCTTAGGCGAGGGGCGTCGAGGGGGGAACGGGATATAAAGAGTAGTAAGACGGTCGAGGCTAAGGTCGGCGGTACTTCCCCTTTAGTCTTATAAGGCCGAGGGTCGCCTCTATGGCCTCGGCCTTCCTAAAGCACCCGAGTGGTATATGCGAGTTATTCGTAAAAAGCCGAGGGTAAAATTTTTCCCCTCCCGCTCCCGAGACACCCGAGGGGTATATCTGAGATATTTGTATAAAGCCGAGCTTCACATTTCACCTCTCGCCCTATGAAATAGGGTATAACTGCGATATTTTATTTAAAAAGCCGACGCTCGCCGCATCTTAGGCGAGGGGCGTCGAGGGGGGAACGGGATATAAAGAGTAGTAAGACGGTCGAGGCTAAGGTCGGCGTTACTTCCCCTTTAGTCTTATAAGGCCGAGGGTCGCCTCGATGGCCTCGGCCTTCCTAAAGCACCCAAGTGGTACATGCGAGTTATTCGTAAAAAGCCGAGTGTAACATTTTTCCCCTCCCGCTCCCGAAGCACTTGAGGGGTATATCTGAGATATTTCCATAAAGCCGAGCTTCACATTTCACCTCTCGCTTTATGAAATAGGGTATAACTGCGATATTTTATTTAAAAAGCCGACGCTTGCCGCATCTCAGGCGAGGGGCGTCGAGGGGGGAACGGGATATAAAGAGTAGTAAGACGGTCGAGGCTAAGGTCAGCGGTACTTCCCATTTAGTCTTATAAGGCCGAGGGTTACCTCGATGGCCTCGGTCTTCCTAAAACACCCGAGTGGTATATGCGAGTTATTTGTAAAAAGCTGAGGGTAACATTTTTCCCCTTCCGCTCCCGAAGCACCCGAGGGGTATATCTGAGATATTTGTATAAAGCCGAGCTTCACATTTCACCTCTCGCCCCATGAAATAGGGTATAACTGCGATATTTTATTTAAAATCCGACGCTCGCCACATCTTAGGCGAGGGGCGTCGAGGGGGGAACGGGATATAAAGAGTAGTAAGACAGTCGAGGCTAAGGTCGGCGGTACTTCCCCTTTAGTCTTATAAGGCCGAGGGTCCCCTCGATGGCCTCGGCATTGCTGAAGCAACCGAGGGGTATATGCGAGTTATTTGTAAAAAGCCAAGGGTAACATTTTTCCCCTCCCGCCTCCGAGACACCCGAGGGGTATATCTGAGATATTTGTATAAAGCCGAGCTTCACATTTCTCCTCTCACCCCAATGGAATGGGGTATAACTGCGATATTTTATTTAAAAAGCCGACGCTCGCCGCATCTTAGGCGAGGGGCGTCGAGAGATGAACGGGATATAAAGAGTAGTAAGACGGTCGAGGCTAAGGTCGGCGGTACTTGCCCTTCAGGCTTATAAGGCCGAGGGTCGCCTCGATGGCCTCGGCCTTCCTAAAGCACCCGAGTGGTATATGCGAGTTATTCGTAAAAAGCCAAGGGGAACATTTTTCCCCTCCCCCTCCTGAGACACCCGAGGGTTTATATCTGAGATATTTGTATAAAGCCGAGCTTCACATTTCTCATCTCGCCCTATGGAATAAGGTATAACTGCGATATTATATTTAAAAAGCCAACGCTCGCCGCATCTTAGGCGAGGGGCGTCGAGGGGGGAACGGGATATAAAGAATAGTAAGACGGTCGAGGCTAAGGTCGGCGGTACTTCCCTTTTAGTCTTATAAGGCCAAGGGTCCCTTCGATGGCCTCGGCATTGCTGAAGCACCCGAGTGGTATATGCGAATTATTTGTAAAAAGCCGGGGGTAACATTTTTCCCCTCCCGCCTCCGAAACACCCGAGGGGTATATCTGAGATATTTGTATAAAGCCGAGCTTCACATGTCTCTTCTCGCCCTATGGAATAAGGTATAACTGCGATATTTTATTTAAAAAGCCGACGCTTGCAGCATCTTAGGCGAGGGGCGTCGAGGAGGGAACGGGATATAAAGAGTAGTAAGACGGTCGAGGCTAAGGTCGGCGGTACTTGCCCTTTAGTCTTATAAGGCCGAGGGTCGCCTCGATGGCTTCGGCCTTTCTAAAGCACCCGAGTGGTATATGCGAGTTATTCGTAAAAAGCCGAGGGTAACATTTTTCCCCACCCGCTCCCGAGACACCCGAGGGGTATATATGAGATATTTGTATAAAGCCGAGCTTCACATTTCTTCTCTCAACCCTATGGAATGATGTATAACTGCGAAATTATAGTAAAGAGCCGACGCTCGCCGCATCTTAGGCGAGGGGCGTCGAGGGGGGAACGGGATATAAAGAGTAGTAAGCCGGTCAAGGCTAAGGTCGGCGGTACTTCTCCTTTAGTTTTATAAGGCCGCGGGTTGCCTCGATGGCCTCGGTCTTCCTAAAACACCCGAGTGGTATATGCGAGTTATTCGTAAAAAGCCGAGGGTAACATTTTTCCCCTCCCGCTCCCGAAGCACTTGACGGGTATATCTGAGATATTTGTATAAAGCCGAGCTTCACATTTCACCTCTCGCCCTATGAAATAGGGTATAACTGCGATATTTTATTTAAAAAGCCGACGCTTGCCGCATCTCAGGCGAGGGGCGTCGAGGGGGGAACGGGATATAAAGAGTAGTAAGACGGTTGAGGCTAAGGTCAGTGGTACTTCCCATTTAGTCTTATAAGGCCGAGGGTTGCCTCGATGGCCTCGGTCTTCCTAAAACACCCGAGTGGTATATGCGAGTTATTTGTAAAAAGCTGAGGGTAACATTTTTCCCCTTCCGCTCCCGAAGCACCCGAGGGGTATATCTGAGATATTTGTATAAAGCCGAGCTTCACATTTCTCGTCTCGCCCTATGGAATAAGGTATAACTGCGATATTATATTTAAAAAGGTGACGCTCACCGCATCTTAGGCGAGGGGCGTCGAGGGGGGAACGGGATATAAAGAGTAGTAAGACGGTTGAGGCTGAGGTCGGCGGTACTTCTCCTTTAGTCTTATAAGGCCGAGGGTCGCCTCGATGGCCTTGGTCTTCCTAAAACACTCGAGTGGTATATGCGAGTTATTCGTAAAAAACCGAGGGTAACATTTTTCCCCTCCCGCTCCCGAGACACCCGAGGGGTATATCTGAGATATTTGTATAAAGCCGAGCTTCACATTTCTCTTCTCGCCCTATGGAATAAGGTATAACTGCGATATTATATTTAAAAAGCCAACGCTCGCCGCATCTTAGGCGAGGGGCGTCGAGGGGGGAACGGGATATAAAGAGTTGTAAGACGGTCGAGGCTAAGGTCAGCGGTACTTCCCCTTTAGTCTTATAAGGCCGATGGTCGCCTCGATTGCTTCGGCCTTCCTAAAGCCCTCGAGTGGTATATGCGAATTATATTTAAAAAGCCGGGGGGAAACATTTTTGCCCTTCCGCCTCCGAAACACCCGAGGGGTATATCTGAGATATTTGTATAAAGCCGAGCTTAACATTTCTCCTCTGAACCCTATGGAATGGGGTAAAACTGCAATATTTTATTTAAAAAGCCGACGCTCGCCGCATCTTAGGCGAGGGGCGTCGATAGGGGAACGGGATATAAAGAGTAGTAAGACGGTCGAGGCTAAGGTCGACGGTACTTCCCCTTTAGTCTTATAAGGCCGAGGGTCGCATCGATGGCCTCGGCCTTCCTAAAGCACCCGAGTGGTATATGCGAGTTATTCGTAAAAAGCCGAGGGTAACATTTTTCCCCTCCCGCTCCCGAGACATCCGAGGGGTATATCTGAGATATTTGTATAAAGCCGAGCTTCACATTTCTCCTCTCAACCCTATGGAATGATGTATAACTGCGATATTATATTTAAAAAGCTGACGCTCGCCGCATCTTAGGCGAGGGGCGTCGAGGGGGGAACGGGATATAAAGAGTAGTAAGACGGTCGAGGCTAAGGTCGGCGGTACTTCCCCTTTAGTCTTATAAGGCCGAGGGTCGCCTCTATGGCCTCGGCCTTCCTAAAGCACCCGAGTGGTATATGCGAGTTATTCGTAAAAAGCCGAGGGTAAAATTTTTCCCCTCCCGCTCCCGACACACCCGAGGGGTATATCTGAGATATTTGTATAAAGCCGAGCTTCACATTTCACCTCTCGCCCTATGAAATAGGGTATAACTGCGATATTTTATTTAAAAAGCCGACGCTCGCCGCATCTTAGGCGAGGGGCGTCGAGGGGGGAACGGGATATAAAGAGTAGTAAGACGGTCGAGGCTAAGGTCGGCGGTACTTCCCCTTTAGTCTTATAAGGCCGAGGGTCGCCTCGATGGCCTCGGCCTTCCTAAAGCACCCGAGTGGAACATGCGAGTTATTCGTAAAAAGCCGAGTGTAACATTTTTCCCCTCCCGCTCCCGAAGCACCTGAGGGGTATATCTGAGATATTTGTATAAAGCCGAGCTTCACATTTCACCTCTCGCTTTATGAAATAGGGTATAACTGCGATATTTTATTTAAAAAGCCGACGCTTGCCGCATCTCAGGCGAGGGGCGTCGAGGGGGGAACGGGATATAAAGAGTAGTAAGACGGTCGAGGCTAAGGTCAGCGGTACTTCCCATTTAGTCTTATAAGGCCGAGGGTTGCCTCGATGGCCTCGGTCTTCCTAAAACACCCGAGTGGTATATGCGAGTTATTTGTAAAAAGCTGAGGGTAACATTTTTCCCCTTCCGCTCCCGAAGCACCCGAGGGGTATATCTGAGATATTTGTATAAAGCCGAGCTTCACATTTCACCTCTCGCCCTATGAAATAGGGTATAACTGCGATATTTTATTTAAAATCCGACGCTCGCCACATCTTAGGCGAGGGGCGTCGAAGGGGGAACGGGATATAAAGAGTAGTAAGACAGTCGAGGCTAAGGTCGGCGGTACTTCCCCTTTAGTCTTATAAGGCCGAGGGTCCCCTCGATGGCCTCGGCATTGCTGAAGCAACCGAGGGGTATATGCGAGTTATTTGTAAAAAGCCGAGGGTAACATTTTTCCCCTCCCGCCTCCGAGACACCCGAGGGGTATATCTGAGATATTTGTATAAAGCCGAGCTTCACATTTCTCCTCTCACCCCAATGGAATGGGGTATAACTGCGATATTTTATTTAAAAAGCCGACGCTCGCCGCATCTTAGGCGAGGGGCGTCGAGAGATGAACGGGATATAAAGAGTAGTAAGACGGTCGAGGCTAAGGTCGGCGGTACTTGCCCTTCAGTCTTATAAGGCCGAGGGTCGCCTCGATGGCCTCGGCCTTCCTAAAGCACCCGAGTGGTATATGCGAGTTATTCGTAAAAAGCCAAGGGGAACATTTTTCCCCTCCCCCTCCTGAGACACCCGAGGGTTTATATCTGAGATATTTGTATAAAGCCGAGCTTCACATTTCTCGTCTCGCCCTATGGAATAAGGTATAACTGCGATATTATATTTAAAAAGGTGACGCTCGCCGCATCTTAGGCGAGGGGCGTCGAGGGGGGAACGGGATATAAAGAGTAGTAAGACGGTTGAGGCTAAGGTCGGCGGTACTTCCCCTTTAGTCTTATAAGGCCGAGGGTCGCCTCGATGGCCTTGGTCTTCCTAAAACACCCGATTGGTATATGCGAGTTATTCGTAAAAAACCGAGGGTAACATTTTTCCCCTCCCGCTCCCGAGACACCCGAGGGGTATATCTGAGATATTTGTATAAAGCCGAGCTTCACATTTCTCATCTCGCCCTATGGAATAAGGTATAACTGCGATATTATATTTAAAAAGCCAACGCTCGCCGCATCTTAGGCGAGGGGCGTCGAGGGGGGAACGGGATATAAAGAGTAGTAAGACGGTCGAGGCTAAGGGTCGGCGGTACTTCCCCTTTAGTCTTATAAGGCCGAGGGTCGCGTCGATTGCCTCGGCCTTCCTAAAGCCCTCGAGTGGTATATGCGAATTATTTTTAAAAAGCCGGGGGGAAACATTTTTCCCCTTCCGCCTCCGAAACACCCGAGGGGTATATCTGAGATATTTGTATAAAGCAGAGCTTAACATTTCTCCTCTCAACCCTATGGAATGGGGTAAAACTGCAATATTTTATTTAAAAAGCCGACGCTCGCCGCATCTTAGGCGAGGGGCGTCGATAGGGGAACGGGATATAAAGAGTAGTAAGACGGTCGAGGCTAAGGTCGACGGTACTTCCCCTTTAGTCTTATAAGGCCGAGGGTCGCCTCGATGGCCTCGGCCTTCCTAAAGCACCCGAGTGGTATATGCGAGTTATTCGTAAAAAGCCGAAGGTAACATTTTTCCCCTCCCGCTCCCGAGACACCCGAGGGGTATTCTGAGATATTTGTATAAAGCCGAGCTTCACGTTTCTCCTCTCAACCCTATGGAATGATGTATAACTGCGATATTATATTTAAAAAGCTGACGCTCGCCGCATCTTAGGCGAGGGGCGTCGAGGGGGGAACGGGATATAAAGAGTAGTAAGACGGTCGAGGCTAAGGTCGGCGGTACTTTCCCTTTAGTCTTATAAGGCCGAGGGTCGCCTCTATGGCCTCGGCCTTCCTAAATCACCCGAGTGGTATATGCGAGTTATTCGTAAAAAGCCGAGGGTAAAATTTTTCCCCTCCCGCTCCCGAGACACCCGAGGGGTATATCTGAGATATTTGTATAAAGCCGAGCTTCACATTTCACCTCTCGCCCTATGAAATAGGGTATAACGGCGATATTTTATTTAAAAAGCCGACGCTCGCCGCATCTTAGGCGAGGGGCGTCGAGGGGGGAACGGGATATAAAGAGTAGTAAGACGGTCGAGGCTAAGGTCGGCGGTACTTCCCCTTTAGTCTCATAAGGCCGAGGGTCGCCTCGATGGCCTCGGCCTCCCTAAAGCACCCGAGTGGTATATGCGAGTTATTCGTAAAAAGCCGAGTGTAATATTTTTCCCCTCCCGCTCCCGAGACACCCGAGGGGTATATCTGAGATATTTGTATAAAGCCGAGCTTCAAATTTCTCCTCTCACCCCAATGGAATGGGGTATAACTGCGATATTTTATTTAAAAAGCCGACGCTCGCCGCAACTTAGGCGAGGGGCGTCGAGGGGGGAACGGGATATAAAGAGTAGTAAGACGGTCGAGGCTAAGGTCGGCGGTACTTCCCTTTTCGTCTTATAAGGCCGAGGGTTTCCTCGATGGCCTCGGCATTGCTGAAGCACCCGAGTGGTATATGCGAATTATTTGTAAAAAGCCGGGGGTAACATTTTTCCCCTCCCGCCTCCGAAACACCCGAGGGGTATATCTGAGATATTTGTATAAAGCCGAGCTTCACATTTCTCTTCTCGCCCTATGGAATAAGGTATAACTGCGATATTTTATTTAAAAAGCCGACGCTCGCCGCATCTTAGGCGAGGGGCGTCGAGGAGGGATCGGGATATAAAGAGTAGTAAGACGGTCGAGGCTAAGGTCGGCGGTACTTGCCCTTTAGTCTTATAAGGCCGAGGGTCGCCTCGATGGCCTCGGCCTTCCTAAAGCACCCGAGTGGTATATGCGAGTTATTCGTAAAAAGCCGAGGGTAACATTTTTCCCCTCCCGCTCCCGAGACACCCGAGGGGTAAATATGAGATATTTGTATAAAGCCGAGCTTCACATTTTGTCTCTCAACCCTATGGAATGATGTATAACTGCGATATTATAGTAAAGAGCCGACGCTCGCCGCATCTTAGGCGAGGGGCGTCGAGGGGGGAACGGGATATAAAGAGTAGTAAGCCGGTCGAGGCAAAGGTCGGCGGTCCTTCTCCTTTAGTTTTATAAGGCCGCGGGTTGCCTCGATGGCCTCGGTCTTCCTAAAACACCCGAGTGGTATATGCGAGTTATTCGTAAAAAGCCGAGGGTAACATTTTTCCCCTCCCGCTCGCGAAGCACTTGAGGGGTATATCTGAGATATTTGTATAAAGCCGAGCTTCACATTTCACCTCTCGCCCTATGAAATAGGGTATAACTGCGATATTTTATTTAAAAAGCCGACGCTTGCCGCATCTCAGGCGAGGGGCGTCGAGGGGGGAACGGGATATAAAGAGTAGTAAGACGGTCGAGGCTAAGGTCAGCGGTACTTCCCATTTAGTCTTATAAGGCCGAGGGTTGCCTCGATGGCCTCGGTCTTCCTAAAACACCCGAGTGGTATATGCGAGATATTTGTAAAAAGCTGAGGGTAACATTTTTCCCCTTCCGCTCCCGAAGCACCCGAGGGGTATATCTGAGATATTTGTATAAAGCCGAGCTTCACATTTCACCTCTCGCCCTATGAAATAGGGTATAACTGCGATATTTTATTTAAAATCCGACGCTCACCGCATCTTAGGCGAGGGGCGTCGATTGGGGAACTGGATATAAAGAGTAGTAAGACGGTCGAAGCTAAGGTCGGCGGTACTTGCCCTTTAGTCTTATAAGGCCGAGGGTCGCCACGATGGCCTCGGTCTTCCTAAAGCACCCGAGTGGTATATTCGAGTTATTTGTAAAAAGCCGAGGGTAACATTTTTCCCCTCCCGCCTCCGAGACACCCGAGGGGTATATCTTAGATATTTGTATAAAGCCGAGCTTCACATTTCTCCTCTCACCCCAATGGAATGGGGTATAACTGCGATATTTTATTTAAAAAGCCGACGCTCGCCACATCTTAGGCGAGGGGCGTCGAGGGGGGAACGAGATATAAAGAGTAGTAAGACGGTCGAGGCTAAGGTCGGCGGTACTTCCCCTTTAGTCTTATAAGGCCGAGGGTCGCCTCGATGGCCTCGGCCTTCCTAAAGCACCCGAGTGGTATATGCGAGTTATTCGTAAAAAGCCGAGGGTAACATTTTTCCCCTCCCGCTCCCGAGACATCCGAGGGGTATATCTGAGATATTTGTATAAAGCCGAGCTTCACATTTCTCCTCTCAACCCTATGGAATGATGTATAACTGCGATATTATATTTAAAAAGCTGACGCTTGCCGCATCTTAGGCGAGGGGCGTCGAGGGGGGAACGGGATATAAAGAGTAGTAAGACGGTCGAGGCTAAGGTCGGCGGTACTTCCCCTTTAGTCTTATAAGGCCGAGGGTCGCCTCTATGGCCTCGGCCTTCCTAAAGCACCCGAGTGGTATATGCGAGTTATTCGTAAAAAGCCGAGGGTAAAATTTTTCCCCTCCCGCTCCCGAGACACCCGAGGGGTATATCTGAGATATTTGTATAAAGCCGAGCTTCACATTTCACCTCTCGCCCTATGAAATAGGGTATAACTGCGATATTTTATTTAAAAAGCCGACGCTCGCCGCATCTTAGGCGAGGGGCGTCGAGGGGGGAACGGGATATAAAGAGTAGTAAGACGGTCGAGGCTAAGGTTGGCGGTACTTCCCCTTTAGTCTTATAAGGCCGAGGGTCGCCTCGATGGCCTCGGCCTTCCTAAAGCACCCGAGTGGTATATGCGAGTTATTCGTAAAAAGCCGAGGGTAACATTTTTCCCCTCCCGCTCGCGAAGCACTTGAGGGGTATATCTGAGATATTTGTATAAAGCCGAGCTTCACATTTCACCTCTCGCCCTATGAAATAGGGTATAACTGCGATATTTTATTTAAAAAGCCGACGCTTGCCGCATCTCAGGCGAGGGGCGTCGAGGGGGGAACGGGATATAAAGAGTAGTAAGACGGTCGAGGCTAAGGTCAGCGGTACTTCCCATTTAGTCTTATAAGGCCGAGGGTTGCCTCGATGGCCTCGGTCTTCCTAAAACACCCGAGTGGTATATGCGAGTTATTTGTAAAAAGCTGAGGGTAACATTTTTCCCCTTCCGCTCCCGAAGCACCCGAGGGGTATATCTGAGATATTTGTATAAAGCCGAGCTTCACATTTCACCTCTCGCCCTATGAAATAGGGTATAACTGCGATATTTTATTTAAAATCCGACGCTCACCGCATCTTAGGCGAGGGGCGTCGATTGGGGAACTGGATATAAAGAGTAGTAAGACGGTCGAAGCTAAGGTCGGCGGTACTTGCCCTTTAGTCTTATAAGGCCGAGGGTCGCCACGATGGCCTCGGTCTTCCTAAAGCACCCGAGTGGTATATTCGAGTTATTTGTAAAAAGCCGAGGGTAACATTTTTCCCCTCCCGCCTCCGAGACACCCGAGGGGTATATCTTAGATATTTGTATAAAGCCGAGCTTCACATTTCTCCTCTCACCCCAATGGAATGGGGTATAACTGCGATATTTTATTTAAAAAGCCGACGCTCGCCACATCTTAGGCGAGGGGCGTCGAGGGGGGAACGAGATATAAAGAGTAGTAAGACGGTCGAGGCTAAGGTCGGCGGTACTTCCCCTTTAGTCTTATAAGGCCGAGGGTCCCCTCGATGGCCTCGGCATTGCTGAAGCAACCGAGGGGTATATGCGAGTTATTTGTAAAAAGCTGAGGGTAACATTTTTCCCCTCCCGCCTCCGAGACACCCGAGGGGTATATCTGAGATATTTGTATAAAGCCGAGCTTCACGTTTCTCCTCTCAACCCTATGGAATGATGTATAACTGCGATATTATATTTAAAAAGCTGACGCTCGCCGCATCTTAGGCGAGGGGCGTCGAGGGGGGAACGGGATATAAAGAGTAGTAAGACGGTCGAGGCTAAGGTCGGCGGTACTTCCCTTTTAGTCTTATAAGGCCGAGGGTCCCTTCGATGGCCTCGGCATTGCTGAAGCACCCGAGGGGTATATGCAGGTTATTTGTAAAAAGCCGAGGGTAACATTTTTCCCCTCCCGCCTCCGAGACACCCGAGGGGTATATCTGAGATATTTGTATAAAGCCGAGCTTCACATTTCTCCTCTCACCCCAATGGAATGGGGTATAACTGCGATATTTTATTTAAAAAGCCGACGCTCGGCGCATCTTAGGCGAGGGGCGTCGAGGGGGGAACGGGATATAAAGAGTAGTAAAAAGGTCAAGGCTAAGGTCGGCGGTACTTCCCCTTTAGTCTTATAAGGCCGAGGGTCGCCTCGATGGCCTCGGCCTTCCTAAAGCACCCGAGTGGTATATGCGAGTTATTCGTAAAAAGCCGAGTGTAACATTTTTCCCCTCCCGCTCCCGAAGCACTTGAGGGGTATATCTGAGATATTTGTATAAAGCCGAGCTTCACATTTCACCTCTCGCTTTATGAAATAGGGTATAACTGCGATATTTTATTTAAAAAGCCGACGCTTGCCGCATCTCAGGCGAGGGGCGTCGAGGGGGGAACGGGATATAAAGAGTAGTAAGACAGTCGAGGCTAAGGTCGGCGGTACTTCCCCTTTAGTCTTATAAGGCCGAGGGTCCCCTCGATGGCCTCGGCATTGCTGAAGCAACCGAGGGGTATATGCGAGTTATTTGTAAAAAGCCGAGGGTAACATTTTTCCCCTCCCGCCTCCGAGACACCCGAGGGGTATATCTGAGATATTTGTATAAAGCCGAGCTTCACATTTCTCCTCTCACCCCAATGGAATGGGGTATAACTGCGATATTTTATTTAAAAAGCCGACGCTCGCCGCATCTTAGGCGAGGGGCGTCGAGAGATGAACGGGATATAAAGAGTAGTAAGACGGTCGAGGCTAAGGTCGGCGGTACTTGCCCTTCAGTCTTATAAGGCCGAGGGTCGCCTCGATGGCCTCGGCCTTCCTAAAGCACCCGAGTGGTATATGCGAGTTATTCGTAAAAAGCCAAGGGGAACATTTTTCCCCTCCCCCTCCTGAGACACCCGAGGGTTTATATCTGAGATATTTGTATAAAGCCGAGCTTCACATTTCTCGTCTCGCCCTATGGAATAAGGTATAACTGCGATATTATATTTAAAAAGGTGACGCTCGCCGCATCTTAGGCGAGGGGCGTCGAGGGGGGAACGGGATATAAAGAGTAGTAAGACGGTTGAGGCTAAGGTCGGCGGTACTTCCCCTTTAGTCTTATAAGGCCGAGGGTCGCCTCGATGGCCTTGGTCTTCCTAAAACACCCGATTGGTATATGCGAGTTATTCTTAAAAAACCGAGGGTAACATTTTTCCCCTCCCGCTCCCGAGACACCCGAGGGGTATATCTGAGATATTTGTATAAAGCCGAGCTTCACATTTCTCATCTCGCCCTATGGAATAAGGTATAACTGCGATATTATATTTAAAAAGCCAACGCTCGCCGCATCTTAGGCGAGGGGCGTCGAGGGGGGAACGGGATATAAAGAGTAGTAAGACGGTCGAGGCTAAGGGTCGGCGGTACTTCCCCTTTAGTCTTATAAGGCCGAGGGTCGCGTCGATTGCCTCGGCCTTCCTAAAGCCCTCGAGTGGTATATGCGAATTATTTTTAAAAAGCCGGGGGGAAACATTTTTCCCCTTCCGCCTCCGAAACACCCGAGGGGTATATCTGAGATATTTGTATAAAGCAGAGCTTAACATTTCTCCTCTCAACCCTATGGAATGGGGTAAAACTGCAATATTTTATTTAAAAAGCCGACGCTCGCCGCATCTTAGGCGAGGGGCGTCGATAGGGGAACGGGATATAAAGAGTAGTAAGACGGTCGAGGCTAAGGTCGACGGTACTTCCCCTTTAGTCTTATAAGGCCGAGGGTCGCCTCGATGGCCTCGGCCTTCCTAAAGCACCCGAGTGGTATATGCGAGTTATTCGTAAAAAGCCGAAGGTAACATTTTTCCCCTCCCGCTCCCGAGACACCCGAGGGGTATTCTGAGATATTTGTATAAAGCCGAGCTTCACGTTTCTCCTCTCAACCCTATGGAATGATGTATAACTGCGATATTATATTTAAAAAGCTGACGCTCGCCGCATCTTAGGCGAGGGGCGTCGAGGGGGGAACGGGATATAAAGAGTAGTAAGACGGTCGAGGCTAAGGTCGGCGGTACTTTCCCTTTAGTCTTATAAGGCCGAGGGTCGCCTCTATGGCCTCGGCCTTCCTAAATCACCCGAGTGGTATATGCGAGTTATTCGTAAAAAGCCGAGGGTAAAATTTTTCCCCTCCCGCTCCCGAGACACCCGAGGGGTATATCTGAGATATTTGTATAAAGCCGAGCTTCACATTTCACCTCTCGCCCTATGAAATAGGGTATAACGGCGATATTTTATTTAAAAAGCCGACGCTCGCCGCATCTTAGGCGAGGGGCGTCGAGGGGGGAACGGGATATAAAGAGTAGTAAGACGGTCGAGGCTAAGGTCGGCGGTACTTCCCCTTTAGTCTCATAAGGCCGAGGGTCGCCTCGATGGCCTCGGCCTCCCTAAAGCACCCGAGTGGTATATGCGAGTTATTCGTAAAAAGCCGAGTGTAATATTTTTCCCCTCCCGCTCCCGAGACACCCGAGGGGTATATCTGAGATATTTGTATAAAGCCGAGCTTCAAATTTCTCCTCTCACCCCAATGGAATGGGGTATAACTGCGATATTTTATTTAAAAAGCCGACGCTCGCCGCAACTTAGGCGAGGGGCGTCGAGGGGGGAACGGGATATAAAGAGTAGTAAGACGGTCGAGGCTAAGGTCGGCGGTACTTCCCTTTTCGTCTTATAAGGCCGAGGGTTTCCTCGATGGCCTCGGCATTGCTGAAGCACCCGAGTGGTATATGCGAATTATTTGTAAAAAGCCGGGGGTAACATTTTTCCCCTCCCGCCTCCGAAACACCCGAGGGGTATATCTGAGATATTTGTATAAAGCCGAGCTTCACATTTCTCTTCTCGCCCTATGGAATAAGGTATAACTGCGATATTTTATTTAAAAAGCCGACGCTCGCCGCATCTTAGGCGAGGGGCGTCGAGGAGGGATCGGGATATAAAGAGTAGTAAGACGGTCGAGGCTAAGGTCGGCGGTACTTGCCCTTTAGTCTTATAAGGCCGAGGGTCGCCTCGATGGCCTCGGCCTTCCTAAAGCACCCGAGTGGTATATGCGAGTTATTCGTAAAAAGCCGAGGGTAACATTTTTCCCCTCCCGCTCCCGAGACACCCGAGGGGTAAATATGAGATATTTGTATAAAGCCGAGCTTCACATTTTGTCTCTCAACCCTATGGAATGATGTATAACTGCGATATTATAGTAAAGAGCCGACGCTCGCCGCATCTTAGGCGAGGGGCGTCGAGGGGGGAACGGGATATAAAGAGTAGTAAGCCGGTCAAGGCAAAGGTCGGCGGTCCTTCTCCTTTAGTTTTATAAGGCCGCGGGTTGCCTCGATGGCCTCGGTCTTCCTAAAACACCCGAGTGGTATATGCGAGTTATTCGTAAAAAGCCGAGGGTAACATTTTTCCCCTCCCGCTCGCGAAGCACTTGAGGGGTATATCTGAGATATTTGTATAAAGCCGAGCTTCACATTTCACCTCTCGCCCTATGAAATAGGGTATAACTGCGATATTTTATTTAAAAAGCCGACGCTTGCCGCATCTCAGGCGAGGGGCGTCGAGGGGGGAACGGGATATAAAGAGTAGTAAGACGGTCGAGGCTAAGGTCAGCGGTACTTCCCATTTAGTCTTATAAGGCCGAGGGTTGCCTCGATGGCCTCGGTCTTCCTAAAACACCCGAGTGGTATATGCGAGTTATTTGTAAAAAGCTGAGGGTAACATTTTTCCCCTTCCGCTCCCGAAGCACCCGAGGGGTATATCTGAGATATTTGTATAAAGCCGAGCTTCACATTTCACCTCTCGCCCTATGAAATAGGGTATAACTGCGATATTTTATTTAAAATCCGACGCTCACCGCATCTTAGGCGAGGGGCGTCGATTGGGGAACTGGATATAAAGAGTAGTAAGACGGTCGAAGCTAAGGTCGGCGGTACTTGCCCTTTAGTCTTATAAGGCCGAGGGTCGCCACGATGGCCTCGGTCTTCCTAAAGCACCCGAGTGGTATATTCGAGTTATTTGTAAAAAGCCGAGGGTAACATTTTTCCCCTCCCGCCTCCGAGACACCCGAGGGGTATATCTTAGATATTTGTATAAAGCCGAGCTTCACATTTCTCCTCTCACCCCAATGGAATGGGGTATAACTGCGATATTTTATTTAAAAAGCCGACGCTCGCCACATCTTAGGCGAGGGGCGTCGAGGGGGGAACGAGATATAAAGAGTAGTAAGACGGTCGAGGCTAAGGTCGGCGGTACTTCCCCTTTAGTCTTATAAGGCCGAGGGTCCCCTCGATGGCCTCGGCATTGCTGAAGCAACCGAGGGGTATATGCGAGTTATTTGTAAAAAGCCGAGGGTAACATTTTTCCCCTCCCGCCTCCGAGACACCCGAGGGGTATATCTGAGATATTTGTATAAAGCCGAGCTTCACATTTCTCCTCTCACCCCAATGGAATGGGGTATAACTGCGATATTTTATTTAAAAAGCCGACGCTCGCCGCATCTTAGGCGAGGGGCGTCGAGAGATGAACGGGATATAAAGAGTAGTAAGACGGTCGAGGCTAAGGTCGGCGGTACTTGCCCTTCAGTCTTATAAGGCCGAGGGTCGCCTCGATGGCCTCGGCCTTCCTAAAGCACCCGAGTGGTATATGCGAGTTATTCGTAAAAAGCCAAGGGGAACATTTTTCCCCTCCCCCTCCTGAGACACCCGAGGGTTTATATCTGAGATATTTGTATAAAGCCGAGCTTCACATTTCTCGTCTCGCCCTATGGAATAAGGTATAACTGCGATATTATATTTAAAAAGGTGACGCTCGCCGCATCTTAGACGAGGGGCGTCGAGGGGGGAACGGGATATAAAGAGTAGTAAGACGGTTGAGGCTAAGGTCGGCGGTACTTCCCCTTTAGTCTTATAAGGCCGAGGGTCGCATCGATGGCCTTGGTCTTCCTAAAACACCCGAGTGGTATATGCGAGTTATTCGTAAAAAACCGAGGGTAACATTTTTCCCCTCCCGCTCCCGAGACACCCGAGGGGTATATCTGAGATATTTGTATAAAGCCGAGCTTCACATTTCTCATCTCGCCCTATGGAATAAGGTATAACTGCGATATTATATTTAAAAAGCCAACGCTCGCCGCATCTTAGGCGAGGGGCGTCGAGGGGGGAACGGGATATAAAGAGTAGTAAGACGGTCGAGGCTAAGGGTCGGCGGTACTTCCCCTTTAGTCTTATAAGGCCGAGGGTCGCGTCGATTGCCTCGGCCTTCCTAAAGCCCTCGAGTGGTATATGCGAATTATTTTTAAAAAGCCGGGGGGAAACATTTTTCCCCTTCCGCCTCCGAAACACCCGAGGGGTATATCTGAGATATTTGTATAAAGCAGAGCTTAACATTTCTCATCTCAACCCTATGGAATGGGGTAAAACTGCAATATTTTATTTAAAAAGCCGACGCTCGCCGCATCTTAGGCGAGGGGCGTCGATAGGGGAACGGGATATAAAGAGTAGTAAGACGGTCGAGGCTAAGGTCGACGGTACTTCCCCTTTAGTCTTATAAGGCCGAGGGTCGCCTCGATGGCCTCGGCCTTCCTAAAGCACCCGAGTGGTATATGCGAGTTATTCGTAAAAAGCCGAAGGTAACATTTTTCCCCTCCCGCTCCCGAGACACCCGAGGGGTATTCTGAGATATTTGTATAAAGCCGAGCTTCACGTTTCTCCTCTCAACGCAATGGAATGATGTATAACTGCGATATTATATTTAAAAAGCTGACGCTCGCCGCATCTTAGGCGAGGGGCGTCGAGGGGGGAACGGGATATAAAGAGTAGTAAGACGGTCGAGGCTAAGGTCGGCGGTACTTTCCCTTTAGTCTTATAAGGCCGAGGGTCGCCTCTATGGCCTCGGCCTTCCTAAATCACCCGAGTGGTATATGCGAGTTATTCGTAAAAAGCCGAGGGTAAAATTTTTCCCCTCCCGCTCCCGAGACACCCGAGGGGTATATCTGAGATATTTGTATAAAGCCGAGCTTCACATTTCACCTCTCGCCCTATGAAATAGGGTATAACGGCGATATTTTATTTAAAAAGCCGACGCTCGCCGCATCTTAGGCGAGGGGCGTCGAGGGGGGAACGGGATATAAAGAGTAGTAAGACGGTCGAGGCTAAGGTCGGCGGTACTTCCCCTTTAGTCTCATAAGGCCGAGGGTCGCCTCGATTGCCTCGGCCTCCCTAAAGCACCCGAGTGGTATATGCGAGTTATTCGTAAAAAGCCGAGTGTAATATTTTTCCCCTCCCGCTCCCGAGACACCCGAGGGGTATATCTGAGATATTTGTATAAAGCCGAGCTTCAAATTTCTCCTCTCACCCCAATGGAATGGGGTATAACTGCGATATTTTATTTAAAAAGCCGACGCTCGCCGCAACTTAGGCGAGGGGCGTCGAGGGGGGAACGGGATATAAAGAGTAGTAAGACGGTCGAGGCTAAGGTCGGCGGTACTTCCCTTTTCGTCTTATAAGGCCGAGGGTTTCCTCGATGGCCTCGGCATTGCTGAAGCACCCGAGTGGTATATGCGAATTATTTGTAAAAAGCCGGGGGTAACATTTTTCCCCTCCCGCCTCCGAAACACCCGAGGGGTATATCTGAGATATTTGTATAAAGCCGAGCTTCACATTTCTCTTCTCGCCCTATGGAATAAGGTATAACTGCGATATTTTATTTAAAAAGCCGACGCTCGCCGCATCTTAGGCGAGGGGCGTCGAGGAGGGATCGGGATATAAAGAGTAGTAAGACGGTCGAGGCTAAGGTCGGCGGTACTTGCCCTTTAGTCTTATAAGGCCGAGGGTCGCCTCGATGGCCTCGGCCTTCCTAAAGCACCAGAGTGGTATATGCGAGTTATTCGTAAAAAGCCGAGGGTAACATTTTTCCCCTCCCGCTCCCGAGACACCCGAGGGGTAAATATGAGATATTTGTATAAAGCCGAGCTTCACATTTTGTCTCTCAACCCTATGGAATGATGTATAACTGCGATATTATAGTAAAGAGCCGACGCTCGCCGCATCTTAGGCGAGGGGCGTCGAGGGGGGAACGGGATATAAAGAGTAGTAAGCCGGTCAAGGCAAAGGTCGGCGGTCCTTCTCCTTTAGTTTTATAAGGCCGCGGGTTGCCTCGATGGCCTCGGTCTTCCTAAAACACCCGAGTGGTATATGCGAGTTATTCGTAAAAAGCCGAGGGTAACATTTTTCCCCTCCCGCTCGCGAAGCACTTGAGGGGTATATCTGAGATATTTGTATAAAGCCGAGCTTCACATTTCACCTCTCGCCCTATGAAATAGGGTATAACTGCGATATTTTATTTAAAAAGCCGACGCTTGCCGCATCTCAGGCGAGGGGCGTCGAGGGGGGAACGGGATATAAAGAGTAGTAAGACGGTCGAGGCTAAGGTCAGCGGTACTTCCCATTTAGTCTTATAAGGCCGAGGGTTGCCTCGATGGCCTCGGTCTTCCTAAAACACCCGAGTGGTATATGCGAGTTATTTGTAAAAAGCTGAGGGTAACATTTTTCCCCTTCCGCTCCCGAAGCACCCGAGGGGTATATCTGAGATATTTGTATAAAGCCGAGCTTCACATTTCACCTCTCGCCCTATGAAATAGGGTATAACTGCGATATTTTATTTAAAATCCGACGCTCACCGCATCTTAGGCGAGGGGCGTCGATTGGGGAACTGGATATAAAGAGTAGTAAGACGGTCGAAGCTAAGGTCGGCGGTACTTGCCCTTTAGTCTTATAAGGCCGAGGGTCGCCACGATGGCCTCGGTCTTCCTAAAGCACCCGAGTGGTATATTCGAGTTATTTGTAAAAAGCCGAGGGTAACATTTTTCCCCTCCCGCCTCCGAGACACCCGAGGGGTATATCTTAGATATTTGTATAAAGCCGAGCTTCACATTTCTCCTCTCACCCCAATGGAATGGGGTATAACTGCGATATTTTATTTAAAAAGCCGACGCTCGCCGCAACTTAGGCGAGGGGCGTCGAGGGGGGAACGAGATATAAAGAGTAGTAAGACGGTCGAGGCTAAGGTCGGCGGTACTTCCCCTTTAGTCTTATAAGGCCGAGGGTCCCCTCGATGGCCTCGGCATTGCTGAAGCAACCGAGGGGTATATGCGAGTTATTTGTAAAAAGCTGAGGGTAACATTTTTCCCCTCCCGCCTCCGAGACACCCGAGGGGTATATCTGAGATATTTGTATAAAGCCGAGCTTCACGTTTCTCCTCTCAACCCTATGGAATGATGTATAACTGCGATATTATATTTAAAAAGCTGACGCTCGCCGCATCTTAGGCGAGGGGCGTCGAGGGGGGAACGGGATATAAAGAGTAGTAAGACGGTCGAGGCTAAGGTCGGCGGTACTTCCCTTTTAGTCTTATAAGGCCGAGGGTCCCTTCGATGGCCTCGGCATTGCTTAAGCACCCGAGGGGTATATGCAGGTTATTTGTAAAAAGCCGAGGGTAACATTTTTCCCCTCCCGCCTCCGAGACACCCGAGGGGTATATCTGAGATATTTGTATAAAGCCGAGCTTCACATTTCTCCTCTCACCCCAATGGAATGGGGTATAACTGCGATATTTTATTTAAAAAGCCGACGCTCGGCGCATCTTAGGCGAGGGGCGTCGAGGGGGGAACGGGATATAAAGAGTAGTAAAAAGGTCAAGGCTAAGGTCGGCGGTACTTCCCCTTTAGTCTTATAAGGCCGAGGGTCGCCTCGATGGCCTCGGCCTTCCTAAAGCACCCGAGTGGTATATGCGAGTTATTCGTAAAAAGCCGAGTGTAACATTTTTCCCCTCCCGCTCCCGAGACACCCGAGGGGTATATCTGAGATATTTGTATAAAGCCGAGCTTCAAATTTCTCCTCTCACCCCAATGGAATGGGGTATAACTGCGATATTTTATTTAAAAAGCCGACGCTCGCCGCAACTTAGGCGAGGGGCGTCGAGGGGGGAACGGGATATAAAGAGTAGTAAGACGGTCGAGGCTAAGGTCGGCGGTACTTCCCTTTTAGTCTTATAAGGCCGAGGGTCCCTTCGATGGCCTCGGCATTGCTGAAGCACCCGAGTGGTATATGCGAATTATTTGTAAAAAGCCGGGGGTAACATTTTTCCCCTCCCGCCTCCGAAACACCCGAGAGGTATATCTGAGATATTTGTATAAAGCCGAGCTTCACATTTCTCTTCTCGCCCTATGGAATAAGGTATAACCGCGATATTTTATTTAAAAAGCCGACGCTCGCCGCATCTTAGGCGAGGGGCGTCGAGGAGGGAACGGGATATAAAGAGTAGTAAGACGGTCGAGTCTAAGGTCGGCGGTACTTGCCCTTTAGTCTTATAAGGCCGAGGGTCGCCTCGATGGCCTCGGCCTTCCTAAAGCACCCGAGTGGTATATGCGAGTTATTCGTAAAAAGCCGAGGGTAACATTTTTCCCCTCCCGCTCCCGAGACACCCGAGGGGTATATATGAGATATTTGTATAAAGCCGAGCTTCACATTTCTTCTCTCAACCCTATGGAATGATGTATAACTGCGATATTATAGTAAAGAGCCGACGCTCGCCGCATCTTAGGCGAGGGGCGTCGAGGGGGGAACGGGATATAAAGAGTAGTAAGCCGGTCAAGGCTAAGGTCGGCGGTACTTCTCCTTTAGTTTTATAAGGCCGCGGGTTGCCTCGATGGCCTCGGTCTTCCTAAAACACCCGAGTGGTATATGCGATTTATTCGTAAATAGCCGAGGGTAACATTTTTCCCCTCCCGCTCCCGAAGCACTTGAGGGGTATATCTGAGATATTTGTATAAAGCCGAGCTTCACATTTCACCTCTCGCCCTATGAAATAGGGTATAACTGCGATATTTTATTTAAAAAGCCGACGCTTGCCGCATCTCAGGCGAGGGGCGTCGAGGGGGGAAGGGATATAAAGAGTAGTAAGACGGTCGAGGCTAAGGTCGGCGGTACTTCCCCTTTAGTCTCATAAGGCCGAGGGTCGCCTCGATTGCCTCGGCCTCCCTAAAGCACCCGAGTGGTATATGCGAGTTATTCGTAAAAAGCCGAGTGTAATATTTTTCCCCTCCCGCTCCCGAGACACCCGAGGGGTATATCTGAGATATTTGTATAAAGCCGAGCTTCAAATTTCTCCTCTCACCCCAATGGAATGGGGTATAACTGCGATATTTTATTTAAAAAGCCGACGCTCGCCGCAACTTAGGCGAGGGGCGTCGAGGGGGGAACGGGATATAAAGAGTAGTAAGACGGTCGAGGCTAAGGTCGGCGGTACTTCCCTTTTCGTCTTATAAGGCCGAGGGTTTCCTCGATGGCCTCGGCATTGCTGAAGCACCCGAGTGGTATATGCGAATTATTTGTAAAAAGCCGGGGGTAACATTTTTCCCCTCCCGCCTCCGAAACACCCGAGGGGTATATCTGAGATATTTGTATAAAGCCGAGCTTCACATTTCTCTTCTCGCCCTATGGAATAAGGTATAACTGCGATATTTTATTTAAAAAGCCGACGCTCGCCGCATCTTAGGCGAGGGGCGTCGAGGAGGGATCGGGATATAAAGAGTAGTAAGACGGTCGAGGCTAAGGTCGGCGGTACTTGCCCTTTAGTCTTATAAGGCCGAGGGTCGCCTCGATGGCCTCGGCCTTCCTAAAGCACCCGAGTGGTATATGCGAGTTATTCGTAAAAAGCCGAGGGTAACATTTTTCCCCTCCCGCTCCCGAGACACCCGAGGGGTATATATGAGATATTTGTATAAAGCCGAGCTTCACATTTCTTCTCTCAACCCTATGGAATGATGTATAACTGCGATATTATAGTAAAGAGCCGACGCTCGCCGCATCTTAGGCGAGGGGCGTCGAGGGGGGAACGGGATATAAAGAGTAGTAAGCCGGTCAAGGCTAAGGTCGGCGGTACTTCTCCTTTAGTTTTATAAGGCCGCGGGTTGCCTCGATGGCCTCGGTCTTCCTAAAACACCCGAGTGGTATATGCGATTTATTCGTAAATAGCCGAGGGTAACATTTTTCCCCTCCCGCTCCCGAAGCACTTGAGGGGTATATCTGAGATATTTGTATAAAGCCGAGCTTCACATTTCACCTCTCGCCCTATGAAATAGGGTATAACTGCGATATTTTATTTAAAAAGCCGACGCTTGCCGCATCTCAGGCGAGGGGCGTCGAGGGGGGAACGGGATATAAAGAGTAGTAAGACGGTCGAGGCTAAGGTCGGCGGTACTTCCCCTTTAGTCTCATAAGGCCGAGGGTCGCCTCGATTGCCTCGGCCTCCCTAAAGCACCCGAGTGGTATATGCGAGTTATTCGTAAAAAGCCGAGTGTAAAATTTTTCCCCTCCCGCTCCCGAGACACCCGAGGGGTATATCTGAGATATTTGTATAAAGCCGAGCTTCAAATTTCTCCTCTCACCCCAATGGAATGGGGTATAACTGCGATATTTTATTTAAAAAGCCGACGCTCGCCGCAACTTAGGCGAGGGGCGTCGAGGGGGGAACGGGATATAAAGAGTAGTAAGACGGTCGAGGCTAAGGTCGGCGGTACTTCCCTTTTCGTCTTATAAGGCCGAGGGTTTCCTCGATGGCCTCGGCATTGCTGAAGCACCCGAGTGGTATATGCGAATTATTTGTAAAAAGCCGGGGGTAACATTTTTCCCCTCCCGCCTCCGAAACACCCGAGGGGTATATCTGAGATATTTGTATAAAGCCGAGCTTCACATTTCTCTTCTCGCCCTATGGAATAAGGTATAACTGCGATATTTTATTTAAAAAGCCGACGCTCGCCGCATCTTAGGCGAGGGGCGTCGAGGAGGGATCGGGATATAAAGAGTAGTAAGACGGTCGAGGCTAAGGTCGGCGGTACTTGCCCTTTAGTCTTATAAGGCCGAGGGTCGCCTCGATGGCCTCGGCCTTCCTAAAGCACCAGAGTGGTATATGCGAGTTATTCGTAAAAAGCCGAGGGTAACATTTTTCCCCTCCCGCTCCCGAGACACCCGAGGGGTAAATATGAGATATTTGTATAAAGCCGAGCTTCACATTTTGTCTCTCAACCCTATGGAATGATGTATAACTGCGATATTATAGTAAAGAGCCGACGCTCGCCGCATCTTAGGCGAGGGGCGTCGAGGGGGGAACGGGATATAAAGAGTAGTAAGCCGGTCAAGGCAAAGGTCGGCGGTCCTTCTCCTTTAGTTTTATAAGGCCGCGGGTTGCCTCGATGGCCTCGGTCTTCCTAAAACACCCGAGTGGTATATGCGAGTTATTCGTAAAAAGCCGAGGGTAACATTTTTCCCCTCCCGCTCGCGAAGCACTTGAGGGGTATATCTGAGATATTTGTATAAAGCCGAGCTTCACATTTCACCTCTCGCCCTATGAAATAGGGTATAACTGCGATATTTTATTTAAAAAGCCGACGCTTGCCGCATCTCAGGCGAGGGGCGTCGAGGGGGGAACGGGATATAAAGAGTAGTAAGACGGTCGAGGCTAAGGTCAGCGGTACTTCCCATTTAGTCTTATAAGGCCGAGGGTTGCCTCGATGGCCTCGGTCTTCCTAAAACACCCGAGTGGTATATGCGAGTTATTTGTAAAAAGCTGAGGGTAACATTTTTCCCCTTCCGCTCCCGAAGCACCCGAGGGGTATATCTGAGATATTTGTATAAAGCCGAGCTTCACATTTCACCTCTCGCCCTATGAAATAGGGTATAACTGCGATATTTTATTTAAAATCCGACGCTCACCGCATCTTAGGCGAGGGGCGTCGATTGGGGAACTGGATATAAAGAGTAGTAAGACGGTCGAAGCTAAGGTCGGCGGTACTTGCCCTTTAGTCTTATAAGGCCGAGGGTCGCCACGATGGCCTCGGTCTTCCTAAAGCACCCGAGTGGTATATTCGAGTTATTTGTAAAAAGCCGAGGGTAACATTTTTCCCCTCCCGCCTCCGAGACACCCGAGGGGTATATCTTAGATATTTGTATAAAGCCGAGCTTCACATTTCTCCTCTCACCCCAATGGAATGGGGTATAACTGCGATATTTTATTTAAAAAGCCGACGCTCGCCACATCTTAGGCGAGGGGCGTCGAGGGGGGAACGAGATATAAAGAGTAGTAAGACGGTCGAGGCTAAGGTCGGCGGTACTTCCCCTTTAGTCTTATAAGGCCGAGGGTCCCCTCGATGGCCTCGGCATTGCTGAAGCAACCGAGGGGTATATGCGAGTTATTTGTAAAAAGCTGAGGGTAACATTTTTCCCCTCCCGCCTCCGAGACACCCGAGGGGTATATCTGAGATATTTGTATAAAGCCGAGCTTCACGTTTCTCCTCTCAACCCTATGGAATGATGTATAACTGCGATATTATATTTAAAAAGCTGACGCTCGCCGCATCTTAGGCGAGGGGCGTCGAGGGGGGAACGGGATATAAAGAGTAGTAAGACGGTCGAGGCTAAGGTCGGCGGTACTTCCCTTTTAGTCTTATAAGGCCGAGGGTCCCTTCGATGGCCTCGGCATTGCTTAAGCACCCGAGGGGTATATGCAGGTTATTTGTAAAAAGCCGAGGGTAACATTTTTCCCCTCCCGCCTCCGAGACACCCGAGGGGTATATCTGAGATATTTGTATAAAGCCGAGCTTCACATTTCTCCTCTCACCCCAATGGAATGGGGTATAACTGCGATATTTTATTTAAAAAGCCGACGCTCGGCGCATCTTAGGCGAGGGGCGTCGAGGGGGGAACGGGATATAAAGAGTAGTAAAAAGGTCAAGGCTAAGGTCGGCGGTACTTCCCCTTTAGTCTTATAAGGCCGAGGGTCGCCTCGATGGCCTCGGCCTTCCTAAAGCACCCGAGTGGTATATGCGAGTTATTCGTAAAAAGCCGAGTGTAACATTTTTCCCCTCCCGCTCCCGAGACACCCGAGGGGTATATCTGAGATATTTGTATAAAGCCGAGCTTCAAATTTCTCCTCTCACCCCAATGGAATGGGGTATAACTGCGATATTTTATTTGAAAAGCCGACGCTCGCCGCAACTTAGGCGAGGGGCGTCGAGGGGGGAACGGGATATAAAGAGTAGTAAGACGGTCGAGGCTAAGGTCGGCGGTACTTCCCTTTTAGTCTTATAAGGCCGAGGGTCCCTTCGATGGCCTCGGCATTGCTGAAGCACCCGAGTGGTATATGCGAATTATTTGTAAAAAGCCGGGGGTAACATTTTTCCCCTCCCGCCTCCGAAACACCCGAGAGGTATATCTGAGATATTTGTATAAAGCCGAGCTTCACATTTCTCTTCTCGCCCTATGGAATAAGGTATAACCGCGATATTTTATTTAAAAAGCCGACGCTCGCCGCATCTTAGGCGAGGGGCGTCGAGGAGGGAACGGGATATAAAGAGTAGTAAGACGGTCGAGTCTAAGGTCGGCGGTACTTGCCCTTTAGTCTTATAAGGCCGAGGGTCGCCTCGATGGCCTCGGCCTTCCTAAAGCACCCGAGTGGTATATGCGAGTTATTCGTAAAAAGCCGAGGGTAACATTTTTCCCCTCCCGCTCCCGAGACACCCGAGGGGTATATATGAGATATTTGTATAAAGCCGAGCTTCACATTTCTTCTCTCAACCCTATGGAATGATGTATAACTGCGATATTATAGTAAAGAGCCGACGCTCGCCGCATCTTAGGCGAGGGGCGTCGAGGGGGGAACGGGATATAAAGAGTAGTAAGCCGGTCAAGGCTAAGGTCGGCGGTACTTCTCCTTTAGTTTTATAAGGCCGCGGGTTGCCTCGATGGCCTCGGTCTTCCTAAAACACCCGAGTGGTATATGCGATTTATTCGTAAATAGCCGAGGGTAACATTTTTCCCCTCCCGCTCCCGAAGCACTTGAGGGGTATATCTGAGATATTTGTATAAAGCCGAGCTTCACATTTCACCTCTCGCCCTATGAAATAGGGTATAACTGCGATATTTTATTTAAAAAGCCGACGCTTGCCGCATCTCAGGCGAGGGGCGTCGAGGGGGGAACGGGATATAAAGAGTAGTAAGACGGTCGAGGCTAAGGTCAGCGGTACTTCCCATTTAGTCTTATAAGGCCGAGGGTTGCCTCGATGGCCTCGGTCTTCCTAAAACACCCGAGTGGTATATGCGAGTTATTTGTAAAAAGCTGAGGGTAACATTTTTCCCCTTCCGCTCCCGAAGCACCCGAGGGGTATATCTGAGATATTTGTATAAAGCCGAGCTTCACATTTCACCTCTCACCCTATGAAATAGGGTATAACTGCGATATTTTATTTAAAATCCGACGCTCACCGCATCTTAGGCGAGGGGCGTCGATTGGGGAACGAGATATAAAGAGTAGTAAGACGGTCGAGGCTAAGGTCGTCGGTACTTCCCCTTTAGTCTTATAAGGCCGAGGGTCGCCTCGATGGCCTCGGCCTTCCTAAAGCACCCGAGTGGTATATGCGAGTTATTCGTAAAAAGCCAAGAGGAACATTTTTCCCCACCCCCTCCCGAGACACCCGAGGGTTTATATCTGAGATATTTGTATAAAGCCGAGCTTCACATTTCTCGTCTCGCCCTATGGAATAAGGTATAACTGCGTTATTATATTTAAAAAGGTGACGCTCGCCGCATCTTAGGCGAGGGGCGTCGAGGGGGGAACGGGATATAAAGAGTAGTAAGACGGTTGAGGCTAAGGTCGGCGGTACTTCCCCTTTAGTCTTATAAGGCCGAGGGTCGCCTCGATGGCCTTGGTCTTCCTAAAACACCCGAGTGGTATATGCGAGTTATTCGTAAAAAAACGAGGGTAACATTTTTCCCCTCCCGCTCCCGAGACCGCCGAGGGGTATATCTGAGATATTTGTATAAAGCCGAGCTTCACATTTCTCTTCTCGCCCTATGGAATAAGGTATAACTGCGATATTATATTTAAAAAGCCAACGCTCGCCGCATCTTAGGCGAGGGGCGTCGAGGGGGGAACGGGATATAAAGAGTAGTAAGACGGTCGAGGCTAAGGTCAGCGGTACTTCCCCTTTAGTCTTATAAGGCCGAGGGTCGCCTCGATTGCCTCGGCCTTCCTAAAGCCCTCGAGTGGTATATGCGAATTATTTTTAAAAAGCCGGGGGGAAACATTTTTCCCCTTCCGCCTCCGAAACACCCGAGGGGTATATCTGAGATATTTGTATAAAGCCGAGCTTAACATTTCTCCTCTCAACCCTATGGAATGGGGTAAAACTGCAATATTTTATTTAAAAAGCCGACGCTCGCCGCATCTTAGGCGAGGGGCGTCGATAGGGGAACGGGATATAAAGAGTAGTAAGACGGTCGAGGCTAAGGTCGACGGTACTTCCCCTTTAGTCTTATAATGCCGAGGGTCGCCTCGATGGCCTCGGCCTTCCTAAAGCACCCGAGTGGTATATGCGAGTTATTCGTAAAAGCCGAGGGTAAAATTTTTCCCCTCCCGCTCCCGAGACATCCGAGGGGTATATCTGAGATATTTGTATAATGCCGAGCTTCACATTTCTCATCTCAACCCTATGGAATGATGTATAACTGCGATATTATATTTAAAAAGCTGACGCTCGCCGCATCTTAGGCGAGGGGCGTCGAGGGAGGAACGGGATATAAAGAGTAGTAAGACGGTCGAGGCTAAGGTCGGCGGTACTTCCCCTTTAGTCTTATAAGGCCGAGGGTCGCTTCTATGGCCTCGGCCTTCCTAAAGCACCCGAGTGGTATATGCGAGGTATTCGTAAAAAGCCGAGGGTAAAATTTTTCCCCTCCCGCTCCCGAGACACCCGAGGGGTATATCTGAGATATTTGTATAAAGCCGAGCTGCACATTTTACCTCTCGCCCTATGAAATAGGGTATAACTGCGATATTTTATTTAAAACGCCTACGCTCGCCGCATCTTAGGCGAGGGGCGTCGAGGGGGGAACGGGATATAAAGAGTAGTAAGACGGTCGAGGCTAAGGTCGGCTGTACTTCCCCTTTAGTCTTATAAGGCCGAGGGTCGCCTCGATGGCGTCGGCCTTCCTAAAGCACCCGAGTGGTACATGCGAGTTACTCGTAAAAAGCCGAGTGTAACATTTTTCCCCTTCCGCTCCCGAAGCACTTGAGGGATATATCTGAGATATTTGTATAAAGCCGAGCTTCACATTTCACCTCTCGCCCTATGAAATAGGGTATAACTGCGATATTTTATTTAAAAAGCCGACGCTTGCCGCATCTCAGGCGAGGGGCGTCGAGGGGGGAACGGGATATAAAGAGTAGTAAGACGGTCGAGGCTAAGGTCAGCGGTACTTCCCATTTAGTCTTATAAGGCCGAGGGTTGCCTCGATGGCCTCGGTCTTCCTAAAACACCCGAGTGGTATATGCGAGTTATTTGTAAAAAGCTGAGGGTAACATTTTTCCCCTTCCGCTCCCGAAGCACCCGAGGGGTATATCTGAGATATTTGTATAAAGCCGAGCTTTACATTTCACCTCTCGCCCTATGAAATAGGGTATAACTGCGATATTTTATTTAAAATTCGACGCTCGCCACATCTTAGGCGAGGGGCGTCGAGGGGGGAACGGGATATAAAGAGTAGTAAGACGGTCGAAGCTAAGGTCGGCGGTACTTCCCCTTTAGTCTTATAAGGCCGAGGGTCCCCTCGATGGCCTCGGCATTGCTGAAGCAACCGAGGGGTATATGCGAGTTTTTTGTAAAAAGCCGAGGGTAACATTTTTCCCCTCCCGCCTCCGAGACACCCGAGGGGTATATCTGAGATATTTGTATAAAGCCGAGCTTCACATTTCTCCTCTCACCCCAATGGAATGGGTATAACTGCGATATTTTATTTAAAAAGCCGACGCTCGCCGCATCTTAGGCGAGGGGCGTCGAGAGATGAACGGGATATAAAGAGTAGTAAGACGGTCGATGCTAAGGTCGGCGGAACTTGCCCTTCAGTCTTATAAGGCCGAGGGTCGCCTCGATGGCCTCGGCCTTCCTAAAGCACCCGAGTGGTATATGCGAGTTATTCGTAAAAAGCCAAGGGGAACATTTTTCCCCTCCCCCTCCTGAGACACCCGAGGGTTTATATCTGAGATATTTGTATAAAGCCGAGCTTCACATTTCTCGTCTCGCCCTATGGAATAAGGTATAACTGCGATATTATATTTAAAAAGCCAACGCTCGCCGCATCTTAGGCGAGGGGCGTCGAGGGGGGAACGGGATATAGAGAGTAATAAGACGGTTGAGGCTAAGGTCGGCGGTACTTCCCCTTTAGTCTTATAAGGCCGAGGGTCGCCTCGATGGCCTTGGTCTTCCTAAAACACCCGAGTGGTATATGCGAGTTAATCGTAAAAAACCGAGGGTAACATTTTTCCCCTCCCGCTCCCGAGACACCCGAGGGGTATATCTGAGATATTTGTATAAAGCCGAGCTTCACATTTCTCTTCTCGCCCTATGGAATAAGGTATAACTGCGATATTATATTTAAAAAGCCACCGCTCGCCGCATCTTAGGCGAGGGGCGTCGAGGGGGGAACGGGATATAAAGAGTAGTAAGACGGTCGAGGCTAAGGTCGGCGGTACTTCCCCTTTAGTCTTATAAGGCCTGAGGGTCGCCTCGATTGCCTCGGCCTTCCTAAAGCCCTCGAGTGGTATATGCGAATTATTTTTAAAAAGCCGGGGGGAAACATTTTTCCCCTTCCGCCTCCGAAACACCCGAGGGGTATATCTGAGATATTTGTATAAAGCCGAGCTTAACATTTCTCCACTCAACCCTATGGAATGGGGTAAAACTGCAATATTTTATTTAAAAAGCCGACGCTCGCCGCATCTTAGGCGAGGGGCGTCGATAGGGGAACGGGATATAAAGAGTAGTAAGACGGTCGAGGCTAAGGTCGACGGTACTTCCCCTTTAGTCTTATAAGGCCGAGGGTCGCCTCGATGGCCTCGGCCTTCCTAAAGCACCCGAGTGGTATATGCGAGTTATTCGTAAAAAGCCGAGTGTAATATTTTTCCCCTCCCTCTCCCGAGACACCCGAGGGGTATATCTGAGATATTTGTATAAAGCCGAGCTTAAAATTTCTCCTCTCACCCCAATGGAATAGGGTATAACTGCGATATTTTATTTAAAAAGCCGACGCTCGCCGCAACTTAGGCGAGGGGCGTCGAAGGGGGAACGGGATATAAAGAGTAGTAAGAGGGTCGAGGCTAAGGTCGGCGGTACTTCCCTTTTAGTCTTATAAGGCCGAGGGTCCCCTCGATGGCCTCGGCATTGCTGAAGCACCCGAGTGGTATATGCGAATTATTTGTAAAAAGCCGGGGGTAACATTTTTCCCCTCCCGCCTCCGAAACACCCGAGGGGTAAATATGAGATATTTGTATAAAGCCTAGCTTCACATTTCGTCTCTCAACCCTATGGAATGATGTATAACTGCGATATTATAGTAAAGAGCCGACGCTCGCCGCATCTTAGGCGAGGGGCGTCGAGGGGGGAACGGGATATAAAGAGTAGTAAGCCGGTCAAGGCTAAGGTCGGCGGTCCTTCTCCTTTAGTTTTATAAGGCCGCGGGTTGCCTCGATGGCCTCGGTCTTCCTAAAACACCCGAGTGGTATATGCGAGTTATTCGTAAAAAGCCGAGGGTAACATTTTTCCCCTCCCGCTCCCGAAGCACTTGAGGGGTATATCTGAGATATTTGTATAAAGCCGAGCTTCACATTTCACCTCTCGCCCTATGAAATAGGGTATAACTGCGATATTTTATTTAAAAAGCCGACGCTTGCCGCATCTCAGGCGAGGGGCGTCGAGGGGGGAACGGGATATAAAGAGTAGTAAGACGGTCGAGGCTAAGGTCAGCGGTACTTCCCATTTAGTCTTATAAGGCCGAGGGTTGCCTCGATGGCCTCGGTCTTCCTAAAACACCCGAGTGGTATATGCGAGTTATTTGTAAAAAGCTGAGGGTAACATTTTTCCCCTTCCGCTCCCGAGACACCCGAAGGTTTATATCTGAGATATTTGTATAAAGCCTACCTTCACATTTCTCTTCTCGCCCTATGGAATAAGGTATAACTGCGATATTATATTTAAAAAGCCGACGCTCACCGCATCTTAGGCGAGGGGCGTCGATTGGGGAACTGGATATAAAGAGTAGTAAGACGGTCGAAGCTAAGGTCGGCGTTACTTGCCCTTTAGTCTTATAAGGCCGAGGGTCGCCACGATGGCCTCGGTCTTCCTAAAGCACCCGAGTGGTATATGCGAGTTATTTGTAAAAAGCCGAGGGTAACATTTTTCCCCTCCCGCCTCCGAGACACCCGAGGGGTATATCTTAGATATTTGTATAAAGCCGAGCTTCACATTTCTCCTCTCACCCCAATGGAATGGGGTATAACTGCGATATTTTATTTAAAAAGCCGACGCTCGCCACATCTTAGGCGAGGGGCGTCGATGGGGGAACGGGATATAAAGAGTAGTAAGACGGTTGAGGCTAAGGTCGGCGGTCCTTCTCCTTTAGTTTTATAAGGCCGCGGGTTGCCTCGATGGCCTCGGTCTTCCTAAAACACCCGAGTGGTATATGCGAGTTATTCGTAAAAAGCCGAGGGTAACATTTTTCCCCTCCCGCTCCCGAAGCACTTGAGGGGTATATCTGAGATATTTGTATAAAGCCGAGCTTCACATTTCACCTCTCGCCCTATGAAATAGGGTATAACTGCGATATTTTATTTAAAAAGCCGACGCTTGCCGCATCTCAGGCGAGGGGCGTCGAGGGGGGAACGGGATATAAAGAGTAGTAAGACGGTCGAGGCTAAGGTCAGCGGTACTTCCCATTTAGTCTTATAAGGCCGAGGGTTGCCTCGATGGCCTCGGTCTTCCTAAAACACCCGAGTGGTATATGCGAGTTATTTGTAAAAAGCTGAGGGTAACATTTTTCCCATTCCGCTCCCGAAGCACCCGAGGGGTATATCTGAGATATTTGTATAAAGCCGAGCTTCACATTTCACCTCTCGCCCTATGAAATAGGGTATAACTGCGATATTTTATTTAAAATCCGACGCTCACCGCATCTTAGGCGAGGGGCGTCGATTGGGGAACTGGATATAAAGAGTAGTAAGACGGTCGAAGCTAAGGTCGGCGGTACTTGCCCTTTAGTTTTATAAGGCCGAGGGTCGCCACGATGGCCTCGGTCTTCCTAAAGCACCCGAGTGGTATATGCGAGTTATTTGTAAAAAGCCGAGGGTAACATTTTTCCCCTCCCGCCTCCGAGACACCCGAGGGGTATATCTTAGATATTTGTATAAAGCCGAGCTTCACATTTCTCCTCTCACCCCAATGGAATGGGGTATAACTGCGATATTTTATTTAAAAAGCCGACGCTCGCCACATCTTAGGCGAGGGGCGTCGAGGGGGGAACGGGATATAAAGAGTAGTAAGACGGTCGAGGCTAAGGTCGGCGGTACTTCCCCTTTAGTCTTATAAGGCCGAGGGTCCCCTCGATGGCCTCGGCATTGCTGAAGCAACCGAGGGGTATATGCGAGTTATTTGTAAAAAGCCGAGGGTAACATTTTTCCCCTCCCCCTCCCGAGACACCCGAGGGTTTATATCTGAGATATTTGTATAAAGCCGAGCTTCACATTTCTCGTCTCGCCCTATGGAATAAGGTATAACTGCGATATTATATTTAAAAAGGTGACGCTCGCCGCATCTTAGGCGAGGGGCGTCGAGGGGGGAACGGGATATAAAGAGTAGTAAGACGGTCGAGGCTAAGGTCGGCGGTACTTCCCCTTTAGTCTTATAAGGCCGAGGGTCGCCTCGATGGCCTCGGTCTTCTTAAAGCACCCGAGTGGTATATGCGAGTTATTTGTAAAAAGCCGAGGGTAACATTTTTCCCCTCTCGCCTCCGAGACACCCGAGGGGTATATCTGAGATATTTGTATAAAGCCGAGCTTTACATTTCTCCTTTCAACCCTATGGAATTGGGTATAACTGCGATATTTTATTTAAAAAGCCGACGCTCGCTGCATCTTAGGCGAGGGGCGTCGAGGGGGGAACGGGATATAAAGAGTAGTAAGACGGTCGAGGCTAAGGTCGGCGGTACTTCCCCTTTAGTCTTATAAGGCCGAGGGTCCCCTCGATGGCCTCGGCATTGCTAAGGCACCCGAGGGGTATATGCGAGTTATTCGTAAAAAGCCGAGGGTAACATTTTTCCCCTCCCACTCGGGAGACACCCGAGGGATATATCTGAGATATTTGAATTAAGTTGAGCTTCACATTTCTCTTCTCGCCCTAGGAACGGGGTATAACTGCGATATTTTATTTGAAAAGCTGACGCTCGCCGCATCTTAGGCGAGGGGCGTCGAGGGGGGAACGGGATATAAAGAGTAGTAAGACGGTCGAGGCTAAGGTCGGCGGTACTTCCCCTTTAGTCTTATAAGGCCGAGGGTCGCCTCTATGGCCTCGGCCTTCCTAAAGCACCCGAGTGGTATTTGCGAGTTATTCGTAAAAAGCCGAGGGTAAAATTTTTCCCCTCCCGCTCCCGAGACACTCGAGGGAAATATCTGAGATATTTGTATAAAGCCGAGCTTCACATTTCACCTCTCGCCCTCTGAAATAGGGTATAACCGCGATATTTTATTTATGTAAAAAGCCGACGCTCACCGCATCTTAGGCGAGGGGCGTCGATGGGGGAACGGGATATAAAGAGTAGTAAGACGGTCGAGGCTAAGGTCGGCGGTACTTCCCCTTTAGTCTTATAAGGCCGAGGGTCGCCTCGATGGCCTCGGTCTTCTTAAAGCACCCGAGTGGTATATGCGAGTTATTTGTGAAAAGCCGAGGGTAACATTTTTCCCCTCTCGCCTCCGAGACACCCGAGGGGTATATCTGAGATATTTGTATAAAGCCGAGCTTCACATTTCTCCTTTCAACCCTATGGAATTGTGTATAACTGCGATATTTTTTTAAAAAGCCGACGCTCGCTGCATCTTAGGCGAGGGGCGTCGAGGGGGGAACGGGATATAAAGAGTAGTAAGACGGTCGAGGCTAAGGTCGGCGGTACTTCCCCTTTAGTCTTATAAGGCCAAGGGTCCCCTCGATGGCCTCGGCATTGCTAAGGCACCCGAGGGGTATATGCGAGTTATTCGTAAAAAGCCGAGGGTAACATTTTTCCCCTCCCCCTCCCGAGACACCCGAGGGTTTATATCTTAGATATTTGTATAAAGCCGAGCTTCACATTTCTCGTCTCGCCCTATGGAATAAGGTATAACTGCGATATTATATTTAAAAAGGTGACGCTCGCCGCATCTTAGGCGAGGGGCGTCGAGGGGGGAACGGGATATAAAGAGTAGTAAGACGGTTGAGGCTAAGGTCGGCGGTACTTCCCCTTTAGTCTTATAAGGCCGAGGGTCGCCTCGATGGCCTTGGTCTTCCTAAAACACCCGAGTGGTATATGCGAGTTATTCGTAAAAAGCCGAGGGTAACATTTTTCCCCTCCCGCTCCCGAGACACCCGAGGGGTATATCTGAGATATTTGTATAAAGCCGAGCTTCACATTTCTCTTCTCGCCCTATGGAATAAGGTATAACTGCGATATTATATTTAAAAAGCCAACGCTCGCCGCATCTTAGGCGAGGGGCGTCGAGGGGGGAACGGGATATAAAGAGTAGTAAGATGGTCGAGGCTAAGGTCGGCGGTACTTCCCCTTTAGTCTTATAAGGCCGAGGGTCGCCTCGATTGCCTCGGCCTTCCTAAAGACCTCGAGTGGTATATGCGAATTATTTTTAAAAAGCCGGGGGGAAACATTTTTCCCCTTCCGCCTCCGAAACACCCGAGGGGTATATCTGAGATATTTGTATAAAGCCGAGCTTAACATTTATCCTCTCAACCCTATGGAATGGGGTAAAACTGTAATATTTTATTTAAAAAGCCGACGCTCGCCGCATCTTAGGCGAGGGGCGTCGATAGGGGAACGGGATATAAAGAGTAGTAAGACGGTCGAGGCTAAGGTCGACGGTACTTCCCCTTTAGTCTTATAAGGCCGAGGGTCGCCTCGATGGCCTCGGCCTTCCTAAAGCACCCGAGTGGTATATGCGAGTTATTCGTAAAAAGCCGAAGGTAACATTTTTCCCCTCCCGCTCCCGAGACACCCGAGGGGTATATCTGAGATATTTGTATAAAGCCGAGCTTCACATTTCTCCTCTCAACCCTATGGAATGATGTATAACTGCGATATTATATTTAAAAAGCTGACGCTCGCCGCATCTTAGGCGAGGGGCGTCGATAGGGGAACGGGATATAAAGAGTAGTAAGACGGTCGAGGCTAAGGTCGACGGTACTTCCCTTTTAGTCTTATAAGGCCGAGGGTCGCCTCGATGGCCTCGGCCTTCCTAAAGCACCCGAGTGGTATATGCGAGTTATTCGTAAAAAGCCGAGGGTAAAAATTTTCCCCTCCCGCTCCCGAGACACTCGAGGGAAATATCTGAGATATTTGTATAAAGCCGAGCTTCACATTTCACCTCTCGCCCTCTGAAATAGGGTATAACCGCGATATTTTATTTAAAAAGCCGACGCTCACCGCATCTTAGGCGAGGGGCGTCGATGGGGGAACGGGATATAAAGAGTAGTAAGACGGTCGAGGCTAAGGTCGGCGGTACTTCCCCTTTAGTCTTATAAGGCCGAGGGTCGCCTCGATGGCCTCGGTCTTCTTAAAGCACCCGAGTGGTATATGCGAGTTATTTGTAAAAAGCCGAGGGTAACATTTTTCCCCTCTCGCCTCCGAGACACCCGAGGGGTATATCTGAGATATTTGTATAAAGCCGAGCTTTACATTTCTCCTTTCAACCCTATGGAATTGGGTATAACTGCGATATTTTATTTAAAAAGCCGACGCTCGCTGCATCTTAGGCGAGGGGCGTCGAGGGGGGAACGGGATATAAAGAGTAGTAAGACGGTCGAGGCTAAGGTCGGCGGTACTTCCCCTTTAGTCTTATAAGGCCGAGGGTCCCCTCGATGGCCTCGGCATTGCTAAGGCACCCGAGGGGTATATGCGAGTTATTCGTAAAAAGCCGAGGGTAACATTTTTCCCCTCCCACTCGGGAGACACCCGAGGGATATATCTGAGATATTTGAATTAAGTTGAGCTTCACATTTCTCCTCTCGCCCTATGGAACGGGGTATAACTGCGATATTTTATTTGAAAAGCTGACGCTCGCCGCATCTTAGGCGAGGGGCGTTGAGAGGGGAACAGGATATAAAGAGTAGTACGACGGTCGAGGCTAAGGTTGGTGGTACTTCCCCTTTAGTCTTATAAGGCCGAGGGGCGCCTCGATGGCCTCGGTCTTCCTAAAGCACCCGAGTGGTATATGCGAGTTATTTGTAAAAAGCCGAGGGTAACATTTTTCCCCTCCCGCCTCCGAGACACCCGAGGGGTATATCTTAGATATTTGTATAAAGCCGAGCTTCACATTTCTCCTCTCACCCCAATGGAATGGGGTATAACTGCGATATTTTATTTAAAAAGCCGACGCTCACCGCATCTTAGGCGAGGGGCGTCGATAGGGGAACGGGATATAAAGAGTAGTAAGACGGTCGAGGCTAAGGTCGACGGTACTTCCCCTTTAGTCTTATAAGGCCGAGGGTCGCCTCGATGGCCTCGGCCTTCCTAAAGCACCCGAGTGGTATATGCGAGATATTCGTAAAAAGCCGAAGGTAACATTTTTCCCCTCCCGCTCCCGAGACACCCGAGGGGTATATCTGAGATATTTGTATAAAGCCGAGCTTCACGTTTCTCCTCTCAACCCTATGGAATGATGTATAACTGCGATATTATATTTAAAAAGCTGACGCTCGCCGCATCTTAGGCGAGGGGCGTCGAGGGGGGAACGGGATATAAAGAGTAGTAAGACGGTCGAGGCTAAGGTCGGCGGTACTTCCCCTTTAGTCTTATAAGGCCGAGGGTCACCTCTATGGCCTCGGCCTTCCTAAAGCACCCGAGTGGTATATGCGAGTTATTCGTAAAAAGCCGAGGGTAAAATTTTTCCCCTCCCGCTCCCGAGACACCCGAGGGGTATATCTGAGATATTTGTATAAAGCCGAGCTTCACATTTCACCTCTCGCCCTATGAAATAGGGTATAACTGCGATATTTTATTTAAAAAGCCGACGCTCGCCGCATCTTAGGCGAGGGGCGTCGAGGGGGGAACGGGATATAAAGAGTAGTAAGACGGTCGAGGCTAAGGTCGGCGGTACTTCCCCTTTAGTCTTATAAGGCCGAGGGTCGCCTCGATGGCCTCGGCCTTCCTAAAGCACCCGAGTGGTATATGCGAGTTATTCGTAAAAAGCCGAGTGTAATATTTTTCCCCTCCCGCTCCCGAGACACCCGAGGGGTATATCTGAGATATTTGTATAAAGCCGAGCTTCAAATTTCTCCTCTCACCCCAATGGAATGGGGTATAACTGCGATATTTTATTTAAAAAGCCGACGCTCGCCGCAACTTAGGCGAGGGGCGTCGAGGGGGGAACGGGATATAAAGAGTAGTAAGACGGTCGAGGCAAAGGTCGGCGGTACTTCCCTTTTAGTCTTATAAGGCCGAGGGTCCCCTCGATGGCCTCGGCATTGCTGAAGCACCCGAGTGGTATATGCGAATTATTTGTAAAAAGCCGGGCGTAACATTTTTCCCCTCCCGCCTCCGAAACACCCGAGGGGTATATCTGAGATATTTGTATAAAGCCGAGCTTCACATTTCGTCTCTCAACCCTATGGAATGATGTATAACTGCGATATTATAGTAAAGAGCCGACGCTCGCCGCATCTTAGGCGAGGGGCGTCGAGGGGGGAACGGGATATAAAGAGTAGTAAGCCGGTCAAGGCTAAGGTCGGCGGTCCTTCTCCTTTAGTTTTATAAGGCCGCGGGTTGCCTCGATGGCCTCGGTCTTCCTAAAACACCCGAGTGGTATATGCGAGTTATTCGTAAAAAACCGAGGGTAACATTTTTCCCCTCTCGCTCCCGAAGCACTTGAGGGGTATATCTGAGATATTTTTATAAAGCCGAGCTTCACATTTCACCTCTCGCCCTATGAAATAGGGTATAACTGCGATATTTTATTTATAAAGCCGACGCTTGCCGCATCTCAGGCGAGGGGCGTCGAGGGGGGAACGGGATATAAAGAGTAGTAAGACGGTCGAGGCTAAGGTCAGCGGTACTTCCCATTTAGTCTTATAAGGCCGAGGGTTGCCTCGATGGCCTCGGTCTTCCTAAAACACCCGAGTGGTATATGCGAGTTATTTGTAAAAAGCTGAGGGTAACATTTTTCCCCTTCCGCTCCCGAAGCACCCGAGGGGTATATCTGAGATATTTGTATAAAGCCGAGCTTCACATTTCACCTCTCGCCCTATGAAATAGGGTATAACTGCGATATTTTATTTAAAATCCGACGCTCACCGCATCTTAGGCGAGGGGCGTCGATTGGGGAACTGGATATAAAGAGTAGTAAGACGGTCGAAGCTAAGGTCGGCGGTACTTGCCCTTTAGTCTTATAAGGCCGAGGGTCGCCACGATGGCCTCGGTCTTCCTAAAGCACCCGAGTGGTATATGCGAGTTATTTGTAAAAAGCCGAGGGTAACATTTTTCCCCTCCCGCCTCCGAGACACCCGAGGGGTATATCTTAGATATTTGTATAAACCCGAGCTTCAAATTTCTCCTCTCACCCCAATGGAATGGGGTATAACTGCGATATTTTATTTAAAAAGCCGACGCTCGCCACATCTTAGGCGAGGGGCGTCGAGGAGGGAACGGGATATAAAGAGTAGTAAGACGGTCGAGGCTAAGGTCGGCGGTACTTCCCCTTTAGTCTTATAAGGCCGAGGGTCCCCTCGATGGCCTCGGCATTGCTGAAGCAACCGAGGGGTATATGCGAGTTATTTGTAAAAAGCCGAGGGTAACATTTTTCCCCTCCCGCCTCCGAGACACCCGAGGGGGATATCTGAGATATTTGTATAAAGCCGAGCTTCACATTTCTCCTCTCACCCCAATGGAATGGGGTATAACTGCGATATTTTATTTAAAAAGCCGACGCTCGCCGCATCTTAGGCGAGGGGCGTCGAGAGATGAACGGGATATAAAGAGTAGTAAGACGGTTGAGGCTAAGGTCGGCGGTACTTCCCCTTTAGTCTTATAAGGCCGAGGGTCGCCTCGATTGCCTCGGCCTTCCTAAAGCCCTCGAGTGGTATATGCGAATTATTTTTAAAAAGCCGAGGGGAAACATTTTTCCCCTTCCGCCTCCGAAACACCCGAGGGGTATATCTGAGATATTTGTATAAAGCCGAGCTTAACATTTCTCCTCTCAACCCTATGGAATGGGGTAAAACTGTAATATTTTATTTAAAAAGCCGACGCTCGCCGCATCTTAGGCGAGGGGCGTCGATAGGGGAACGGGATATAAAGAGTAGTAAGACGGTCGAGGCTAAGGTCGACGGTACTTCCCCTTTAGTCTTATAAGGCCGAGGGTCGCCTCGATGGCCTCGGCCTTCCTAAAGCACCCGAGTGGTATATGCGTGTTATTCGTAAAAAGCCGAAGGTAACATTTTTCCCCTCCCGCTCCCGAGACACCCGAGGGGTATATCTGAGATATTTGTATAAAGCCGAGCTTCACATTTCTCCTCTCAACCCTATGGAATGATGTATAACTGCGATATTATATTTAAAAAGCTGACGCTCGCCGCATCTTAGGCGAGGGGCGTCGAGGGGGGAACGGGATATAAAGAGTAGTAAGACGGTCGAGGCTAAGGTCGGCGGTACTTCCCCATTAGTCTTATAAGGCCGAGGGTCGCCTCTATGGCCTCGGCCTTCCTAAAGCACCCGAGTGGTATATGCGAGTTATTCGTAAAAAGCCGAGGGTAAAATATTTCCCCTCCCGCTCCCGAGACACTCGAGGGAAATATCTGAGATATTTGTATAAAGCCGAGCTTCACATTTCACCTCTCGCCCTCTGAAATAGGGTATAACCGCGATATTTTATTTATGTAAAAAGCCGACGCTCACCGCATCTTAGGCGAGGGGCGTCGATGGGGGAACGGGATATAAAGAGTAGTAAGACGGTCGAGGCTAAGGTCGGCGGTACTTCCCCTTTAGTCTTATAAGGCCGAGGGTCGCCTCGATGGCCTCGGTCTTCTTAAAGCACCCGAGTGGTATATGCGAGTTATTTGTAAAAAGCCGAGGGTAACATTTTTCCCCTCTCGCCTCCGAGACACCCGAGGGGTATATCTGAGATATTTGTATAAAGCCGAGCTTCACATTTCTCCTTTCAACCCTATGGAATTAGGTATAACTGCGATATTTTTTTAAAAAGCCGACGCTCGCTGCATCTTAGGCGAGGGGCGTCGAGGGGGGAACGGGATATAAAGAGTAGTAAGACGGTCGAGGCTAAGGTCGGCGGTACTTCCCCTTTAGTCTTATAAGGCCAAGGGTCCCCTCGATGGCCTTGGCATTGCTAAGGCACCCGAGGGGTATATGCGAGTTATTCGTAAAAAGCCGAGGGTAACATTTTTCCCCTCCCCCTCCCGAGACACCCGAGGGTTTATATCTGAGATATTTGTATAAAGCCGAGCTTCACATTTCTCGTCTCGCCCTATGGAATAAGGTATAACTGCGATATTATATTTAAAAAGGTGACGCTCGCCGCATCTTAGGCGAGGGGCGTCGAGGGGGGAACGGGATATAAAGAGTAGTAAGACGGTTGAGGCTAAGGTCGGCGGTACTTCCCCTTTAGTCTTATAAGGCCGAGGGTCGCCTCGATGGCCTTGGTCTTCCTAAAACACCCGAGTGGTATATGCGAGTTATTCGTAAAAAGCCGAGGGTAACATTTTTCCCCTCCCGCTCCCGAGACACCCGAGGGGTATATCTGAGATATTTGTATAAAGCCGAGCTTCACATTTCTCTTCTCGCCCTATGGAATAAGGTATAACTGCGATATTATATTTAAAAAGCCAACGCTCGCTGCATCTTAGGCGAGGGGCGTCGAGGGGGGAACGGGATATAAAGAGTAGTAAGATGGTCGAGGCTAAGGTCGGCGGTACTTCCCCTTTAGTCTTATAAGGCCGAGGGTCGCCTCGATTGCCTCGGCCTTCCGAAAGCCCTCGAGTGGTATATGCGAATTATTTTTAAAAAGCCGGGGGGAAACATTTTTCCCCTTCCGCCTCCGAAACACCCGAGGGGTATATCTGAGATATTTGTATAAAGCCGAGCTTAACATTTATCCTCTCAACCCTATGGAATGGGGTAAAACTGTAATATTTTATTTAAAAAGCCGACGCTCGCCGCATCTTAGGCGAGGGGCGTCGATAGGGGAACGGGATATAAAGAGTAGTAAGACGGTCGAGGCTAAGGTCGACGGTACTTCCCCTTTAGTCTTATAAGGCCGAGAGTCGCCTCGATGGCCTCGGCCTTCCTAAAGCACCCGAGTGGTATATGCGAGTTATTCGTAAAAAGCCGAATGTAACATTTTTCCCCTCCCGCTCCCGAGACACCCGAGGGGTATATCTGAGATATTTGTATAAAGCCGAGCTTCACATTTCTCCTCTCAACCCTATGGAATGATGTATAACTGCGATATTATATTTAAAAAGCTGACGCTCGCCGCATCTTAGGCGAGGGGCGTCGATAGGGGAACGGGATATAAAGAGTAGTAAGACGGTCGAGGCTAAGGTCGACGGTACTTCCCTTTTAGTCTTATAAGGCCGAGGGTCGCCTCGATGGCCTCGGCCTTCCTAAAGCACCCGAGTGGTATATGCGAGTTATTCGTAAAAAGCCGAGGGTAAAATTTTTCCCCTCCCGCTCCCGAGACACTCGAGGGAAATATCTGAGATATTTGTATAAAGCCGAGCTTCACATTTCACCTCTCGCCCTCTGAAATAGGGTATAACCGCGATATTTTATTTAAAAAGCCGACGCTCACCGCATCTTAGGCGAGGGGCGTCGATGGGGGAACGGGATATAAAGAGTAGTAAGACGGTCGAGGCTAAGGTCGGCGGTACTTCCCCTTTAGTCTTATAAGGCCGAGGGTCGCCTCGATGGCCTCGGTCTTCTTAAAGCACCCGAGTGGTATATGCGAGTTATTTGTAAAAAGCCGAGGGTAACATTTTTCCCCTCTCGCCTCCGAGACACCCGAGGGGTATATCTGAGATATTTGTATAAAGCCGAGCTTTACATTTCTCCTTTCAACCCTATGGAATTGGGTATAACTGCGATATTTTATTTAAAAAGCCGACGCTCGCTGCATCTTAGGCGAGGGGCGTCGAGGGGGGAACGGGATATAAAGAGTAGTAAGACGGTCGAGGCTAAGGTCGGCGGTACTTCCCCTTTAGTCTTATAAGGCCGAGGGTCCCCTCGATGGCCTCGGCATTGCTAAGGCACCCGAGGGGTATATGCGAGTTATTCGTAAAAAGCCGAGGGTAACATTTTTCCCCTCCCACTCGGGAGACACCCGAGGGATATATCTGAGATATTTGAATTAAGTTGAGCTTCACATTTCTCTTCTCGCCCTAGGAACGGGGTATAACTGCGATATTTTATTTGAAAAGCTGACGCTCGCCGCATCTTAGGCGAGGGGCGTCGAGGGGGGAACGGGATATAAAGAGTAGTAAGACGGTCGAGGCTAAGGTCGGCGGTACTTCCCCTTTAGTCTTATAAGGCCGAGGGTCGCCTCTATGGCCTCGGCCTTCCTAAAGCACCCGAGTGGTATTTGCGAGTTATTCGTAAAAAGCCGAGGGTAAAATTTTTCCCCTCCCGCTCCCGAGACACTCGAGGGAAATATCTGAGATATTTGTATAAAGCCGAGCTTCACATTTCACCTCTCGCCCTCTGAAATAGGGTATAACCGCGATATTTTATTTATGTAAAAAGCCGACGCTCACCGCATCTTAGGCGAGGGGCGTCGATGGGGGAACGGGATATAAAGAGTAGTAAGACGGTTGAGGCTAAGGTCGGCGGTCCTTCTCCTTTAGTTTTATAAGGCCGCGGGTTGCCTCGATGGCCTCGGTCTTCCTAAAACACCCGAGTGGTATATGCGAGTTATTCGTAAAAAGCCGAGGGTAACATTTTTCCCCTCCCGCTCCCGAAGCACTTGAGGTGTATATCTGAGATATTTGTATAAAGCCGAGCTTCACATTTCACCTCTCGCCCTATGAAATAGGGTATAACTGCGATATTTTATTTAAAAAGCCGACGCTTGCCGCATCTCAGGCGAGGGGCGTCGAGGGGGGAACGGGATATAAAGAGTAGTAAGACGGTCGAGGCTAAGGTCAGCGGTACTTCCCATTTAGTCTTATAAGGCCGAGGGTTGCCTCGATGGCCTCGGTCTTCCTAAAACACCCGAGTGGTATATGCGAGTTATTTGTAAAAAGCTGAGGGTAACATTTTTCCCCTTCCGCTCCCGAAGCACCCGAGGGGTATATCTGAGATATTTGTATAAAGCCGAGCTTCACATTTCACCTCTCGCCCTATGAAATAGGGTATAACTGCGATATTTTATTTAAAATCCGACGCTCACCGCATCTTAGGCGAGGGGCGTCGATTGGGGAACTGGATATAAAGAGTAGTAAGACGGTCGAAGCTAAGGTCGGCGGTACTTGCCCTTTAGTTTTATAAGGCCGAGGGTCGCCACGATGGCCTCGGTCTTCCTAAAGCACCCGAGTGGTATATGCGAGTTATTTGTAAAAAGCCGAGGGTAACATTTTTCCCCTCCCGCCTCCGAGACACCCGAGGGGTATATCTTAGATATTTGTATAAAGCCGAGCTTCACATTTCTCCTCTCACCCCAATGGAATGGGGTATAACTGCGATATTTTATTTAAAAAGCCGACGCTCGCCACATCTTAGGCGAGGGGCGTCGAGGGGGGAACGGGATATAAAGAGTAGTAAGACGGTCGAGGCTAAGGTCGGCGGTACTTCCCCTTTAGTCTTATAAGGCCGAGGGTCCCCTCGATGGCCTCGGCATTGCTGAAGCAACCGAGGGGTATATGCGAGTTATTTGTAAAAAGCCGAGGGTAACATTTTTCCCCTCCCCCTCCTGAGACACCCGAGGGTTTATATCTGAGATATTTGTATAAAGCCGAGCTTCACATTTCTCGTCTCGCCCTATGGAATAAGGTATAACTGCGATATTATATTTAAAAAGGTGACGCTCGCCGCATCTTAGGCGAGGGGCGTCGAGGGGGGAACGGGATATAAAGAGTAGTAAGACGGTTGAGGCTAAGGTCGGCGGTACTTCCCCTTTAGTCTTATAAGGCCGAGGGTCGCCTCGATGGCCTTGGTCTTCCTAAAACACCCGAGTGGTATATGCGAGTTATTCGTAAAAAACCGAGGGTAACATTTTTCCCCTCCCGCTCCCGAGACACCCGAGGGGTATATCTGAGATATTTGTATAAAGCCGAGCTTCACATTTCTCTTCTCGCCCTATGGAATAAGGTATAACTGCGATATTATATTTAAAAAGCCAACGCTCGCCGCATCTTAGGCGAGGGGCGTCGAGGGGGGAACGGGATATAAAGAGTAGTAAGACGGTCGAGGCTAAGGTCGGCGGTACTTCCCCTTTAGTCTTATAAGGCCGAGGGTCGCCTCGATTGCCTCGGCCTTCCTAAAGCCCTCGAGTGGTATATGCGAATTATTTTTAAAAAGCCGGGGGGAAACATTTTTCCCCTTCCGCCTCCGAAACACCCGAGGGGTATATCTGAGATATTTGTATAAAGCCGAGCTTAACATTTCTCCTCTCAACCCTATGGAATGGGGTAAAACTGTAATATTTTATTTAAAAAGCCGACGCTCGCCGCATCTTAGGCGAGGGGCGTCGATAGGGGAACGGGATATAAAGAGTAGTAAGAAGGTCGAGGCTAAGGTCGACGGTACTTCCCCTTTAGTCTTATAAGGCCGAGGGTCGCCTCGATGGCCTCGGCCTTCCTAAAGCACCCGAGTGGTATATGCGTGTTATTCGTAAAAAGCCGAAGGTAACATTTTTCCCCTCCCGCTCCCGAGACACCCGAGGGGTATATCTGAGATATTTGTATAAAGCCGAGCTTCACATTTCTCCTCTCAACCCTATGGAATGATGTATAACTGCGATATTATATTTAAAAAGCTGACGCTCGCCGCATCTTAGGCGAGGGGCGTCGAGGGGGGAACGGGATATAAAGAGTAGTAAGACGGTCGAGGCTAAGGTCGGCGGTACTTCCCCTTTAGTCTTATAAGGCCGAGGGTCGCCTCTATGGCCTCGGCCTTCCTAAAGCACCCGAGTGGTATATGCGAGTTATTCGTAAAAAGCCGAGGGTAAAATTTTTCCCCTCCCGCTCCCGAGACACTCGAGGGAAATATCTGAGATATTTGTATAAAGCCGAGCTTCACATTTCACCTCTCGCCCTCTGAAATAGGGTATAACCGCGATATTTTATTTATGTAAAAAGCCGACGCTCACCGCATCTTAGGCGAGGGGCGTCGATGGGGGAACGGGATATAAAGAGTAGTAAGACGGTCGAGGCTAAGGTCGGCGGTACTTCCCCTTTAGTCTTATAAGGCCGAGGGTCGCCTCGATGGCCTCGGTCTTCTTAAAGCACCCGAGTGGTATATGCGAGTTATTTGTAAAAAGCCGAGGGTAACATTTTTCCCCTCTCGCCTCCGAGACACCCGAGGGGTATATCTGAGATATTTGTATAAAGCCGAGCTTCACATTTCTCCTTTCAACCCTATGGAATTGGGTATAACTGCGATATTTTTTTAAAAAGCCGACGCTCGCTGCATCTTAGGCGAGGGGCGTCGAGGGGGGAACGGGATATAAAGAGTAGTAAGACGGACGAGGCTAAGGTCGGCGGTACTTCCCCTTTAGTCTTATAAGGCCAAGGGTCCCCTCGATGGCCTCGGCATTGCTAAAGCACCCGAGGGGTATATGCGAGTTATTCGTAAAAAGCCGAGGGTAACATTTTTCCCCTCCCCCTCCCGAGACACCCGAGGGTTTATATCTGAGATATTTGTATAAAGCCGAGCTTCACATTTCTCGTCTCGCCCTATGGAATAAGGTATAACTGCGATATTATATTTAAAAAGGTGACGCTCGCCGCATCTTAGGCGAGGGGCGTCGAGGGGGGAACGGGATATAAAGAGTAGTAAGACGGTTGAGGCTAAGGTCGGCGGTACTTCCCCTTTAGTCTTATAAGGCCGAGGGTCGCCTCGATGGCCTTGGTCTTCCTAAAACACCCGAGTGGTATATGCGAGTTATTCGTAAAAAGCCGAGGGTAACATTTTTCCCCTCCCGCTCCCGAGACACCCGAGGGGTATATCTGAGATATTTGTATAAAGCCGAGCTTCACATTTCTCTTCTCGCCCTATGGAATAAGGTATAACTGCGATATTATATTTAAAAAGCCAACGCTCGCCGCATCTTAGGCGAGGGGCGTCGAGGGGGCAACGGGATATAAAGAGTAGTAAGACGGTCGAGGCTAAGGTCGGCGGTACTTCCCCTTTAGTCTTATAAGGCCGAGGGTCGCCTCTATGGCCTCGGCCTTCCTAAAGCACCCGAGTGGTATATGCGAGTTATTCGTAAAAAGCCGAGGGTAAAAATTTTCCCCTCCCGCTCCCGAGACACTCGAGGGAAATATCTGAGATATTTGTATAAAGCCGAGCTTCATATTTCACCTCTCGCCCTCTGAAATAGGGTATAAACGCGATATTTTATTTAAAAAGCCGACGCTCACCGCATCTTAGGCGAGGGGCGTCGATGGGGGAACGGGATATAAAGAGTAGTAAGACGGTCGAGGCTAAGGTCGGCGGTACTTCCCCTTTAGTCTTATAAGGCCGAGGGTCGCCTCGATGGCCTCGGTCTTCTTAAAGCACCCGAGTGGTATATGCGAGTTATTTGTAAAAAGCCGAGGGTAACATTTTTCCCCTCTCGCCTCCGAGACACCCGAGGGGTATATCTGAGATATTTGTATAAAGCCGAGCTTTACATTTCTCCTTTCAACCCTATGGAATTGGGTATAACTGCGATATTTTATTTAAAAAGCCGACGCTCGCTGCATCTTAGGCGAGGGGCGTCGAGGGGGGAACGGGATATAAAGAGTAGTAAGACGGTCGAGGCTAAGGTCGGCGGTACTTCCCCTTTAGTCTTATAAGGCCGAGGGTCCCCTCGATGGCCTCGGCATTGCTAAGGCACCCGAGGGGTATATGCGAGTTATTCGTATAAGCCGAGGGTAACATTTTTCCCCTCCCACTCGGGAGACACCCGAGGGATATATCTGAGATATTTGAATTAAGTTGAGCTTCACATTTCTCCTCTCGCCCTATGGAACGGGGTATAACTGCGATATTTTATTTGAAAAGATGACGCTCGCCGCATCTTAGGCGAGGGGCGTTGAGAGGGGAACAGGATATAAAGAGTAGTACGACGGTCGAGGCTAAGGTTGGTGGTACTTCCCCTTTAGTCTTATAAGGCCGAGGGGCGCCTCGATGGCCTCGGTCTTCCTAAAGCACCCGAGTGGTATATGCGAGTTATTTGTAAAAAGCCGAGGGTAACATTTTTCCCCTCCCGCCTCCGAGACACCCGAGGGGTATATCTTAGATATTTGTATAAAGCCGAGCTTCACATTTCTCCTCTCACCCCAATGGAATGGGGTATAACTGCGATATTCTATTTAAAAAGCCGACGCTCGCCGCATCTAAGGCGAGGGGCGTCGAGGGGGGAACGGGATATAAAGAGTAGTAAGACGGTCGAGGCTAAGGTCGGCGGTACTTCCCTTTTAGTCTTATAAGGCCCAGGGTCGCCTCGATGGCCTCGTCCTTCCTAAAGCACCCGAGTGGTATATGCGAGTTATTCGTAAAAAGGCGAGGGTAACATTTTTCCCCTCCCGCCTCCGAAACACCCGAGGGGTATATCTGAGATATTTGTATAAAGCCGAGCTTCACGTTTCTCCTCTCAACCCTATGGAATGATGTATAGCTGCGATATTATATTTAAAAAGCTGACGCTCGCCGCATCTTAGGCGAGGGGCGTCGAGGGGGGAACGGGATATAAAGAGTAGTAAGACGGTCGAGGCTAAGGTCGGCGGTACTTCCCCTTTAGTCTTATAAGGCCGAGGGTCACCTCTATGGCCTCGGCCTTCCTAAAGCACCCGAGTGGTATATGCGAGTTATTCGTAAAAAGCCGAGGGTAAAATTTTTCCCCTCCCGCTCCCGAGACACCCGAGGGTTATATCTGAGATATTTATATAAAGCCGAGCTTCACATTTCACCTCTCGCCCTATGAAATAGGGTATAACTGCGATATTTTATTTAAAAAGCCGACGCTCGCCGCATCTTAGGCGAGGGGCGTCGAGGGGGGAACGGGATATAAAGAGTAGTAAGACGGTCGAGGCTAAGGTCGGCGGTACTTCCCCTTTAGTCTTATAAGGCCGAGGGTCGCCTCGATGGCCTCGGCCTTCCTAAAGCACCCGAGTGGTATATGCGAGTTATTCGTAAAAAGCCGAGTGTAATATTTTTCCCCTCCCGCTCCCGAGACACCCGAGGGGTATATCTGAGATATTTGTATAAAGCCGAGCTTCAAATTTCTCCTCTCACCCCAATGGAATGGGGTATAACTGCGATATTTTATTTAAAAAGCCGACGCTCGCCGCAACTTAGGCGAGGGGCGTCGAGGGAGGAACGGGATATAAGAGTAGTAAGACGGTCGAGGCTAAGGTCGGCGGTACTTCCCTTTTAGTCTTATAAGGCCGAGGGTCCCCTCGATGGCCTCGGCATTGCTGAAGCACCCGAGTGGTATATGCGAATTATTTGTAAAAAGCCGGGGGTAACATTTTTCCCCTCCCGCCTCCGAAACACCCGAGGGGTATATCTGAGATATTTGTATAAAGCCGAGCTTCACATTTCTCTTCTCGCCCTATGGAATAAGGTATAACTGCGATATTTTATTTAAAAAGCCGACGCTCGCCGCATCTTAGGCGAGGGGCGTCGAGGAGGGAACGGGATATAAAGAGTAGTAAGACGGTCGAGGCTAAGGTCGGCGGTACTTGCCCTTTAGTCTTATAAGGCCGAGGGTCGCCTCGATGGCCTCGGCCTTCCTAAAGCACCCGAGTGGTATATGCGAGTTATTCGTAAAAAGCCGAGGGTAACATTTTTCCCCTCCCGCTCCCGAGACACCCGAGGGGTAAATATGAGATATTTGTATAAAGCCGAGCTTCACATTTCGTCTCTCAACCCTATGGAATGATGTATAACTGCGATATTATAGTAAAGAGCCGACGCTCGCCGCATCTTAGGCGAGGGGCGTCGAGGGGGGAACGGGATATAAAGAGTAGTAAGCCGGTCAAGGCTAAGGTCGGCGGTCCTTCTCCTTTAGTTTTATAAGGCCGCGGGTTGCCTCGATGGCCTCGGTCTTCCTAAAACACCCGAGTGGTATATGCGAGTTATTCGTAAAAAACCGAGGGTAACATTTTTCCCCTCTCGCTCCCGAAGCACTTGAGGGGTATATCTGAGATATTTTTATAAAGCCGAGCTTCACATTTCACCTCTCGCCCTATGAAATAGGGTATAACTGCGATATTTTATTTATAAAGCCGACGCTTGCCGCATCTCAGGCGAGGGGCGTCGAGGGGGGAACGGGATATAAAGAGTAGTAAGACGGTCGAGGCTAAGGTCAGCGGTACTTCCCATTTAGTCTTATAAGGCCGAGGGTTGCCTCGATGGCCTCGGTCTTCCTAAAACACCCGAGTGGTATATGCGAGTTATTTGTAAAAAGCTGAGGGTAACATTTTTCCCCTTCCGCTCCCGAAGCACCCGAGGGGTATATCTGAGATATTTGTATAAAGCCGAGCTTCACATTTCACCTCTCGCCCTATGAAATAGGGTATAACTGCGATATTTTATTTAAAATCCGACGCTCACCGCATCTTAGGCGAGGGGCGTCGATTGGGGAACTGGATATAAAGAGTAGTAAGACGGTCGAAGCTAAGGTCGGCGGTACTTGCCCTTTAGTCTTATAAGGCCGAGGGTCGCCACGATGGCCTCGGTCTTCCTAAAGCACCCGAGTGGTATATGCGAGTTATTTGTAAAAAGCCGAGGGTAACATTTTTCCCCTCCCGCCTCCGAGACACCCGAGGGGTATATCTTAGATATTTGTATAAACCCGAGCTTCAAATTTCTCCTCTCACCCCAATGGAATGGGGTATAACTGCGATATTTTATTTAAAAAGCCGACGCTCGCCACATCTTAGGCGAGGGGCGTCGAGGAGGGAACGGGATATAAAGAGTAGTAAGACGGTCGAGGCTAAGGTCGGCGGTACTTCCCCTTTAGTCTTATAAGGCCGAGGGTCCCCTCGATGGCCTCGGCATTGCTGAAGCAACCGAGGGGTATATGCGAGTTATTTGTAAAAAGCCGAGGGTAACATTTTTCCCCTCCCGCCTCCGAGACACCCGAGGGGGATATCTGAGATATTTGTATAAAGCCGAGCTTCACATTTCTCCTCTCACCCCAATGGAATGGGGTATAACTGCGATATTTTATTTAAAAAGCCGACGCTCGCCGCATCTTAGGCGAGGGGCGTCGAGAGATGAACGGGATATAAAGAGTAGTAAGACGGTTGAGGCTAAGGTCGGCGGTACTTCCCCTTTAGTCTTATAAGGCCGAGGGTCGCCTCGATTGCCTCGGCCTTCCTAAAGCCCTCGAGTGGTATATGCGAATTATTTTTAAAAAGCCGGGGGGAAACATTTTTCCCCTTCCGCCTCCGAAACACCCGAGGGGTATATCTGAGATATTTGTATAAAGCCGAGCTTAACATTTCTCCTCTCAACCCTATGGAATGGGGTAAAACTGTAATATTTTATTTAAAAAGCCGACGCTCGCCGCATCTTAGGCGAGGGGCGTCGATAGGGGAACGGGATATAAAGAGTAGTAAGACGGTCGAGGCTAAGGTCGACGGTACTTCCCCTTTAGTCTTATAAGGCCGAGGGTCGCCTCGATGGCCTCGGCCTTCCTAAAGCACCCGAGTGGTATATGCGTGTTATTCGTAAAAAGCCGAAGGTAACATTTTTCCCCTCCCGCTCCCGAGACACCCGAGGGGTATATCTGAGATATTTGTATAAAGCCGAGCTTCACATTTCTCCTCTCAACCCTATGGAATGATGTATAACTGCGATATTATATTTAAAAAGCTGACGCTCGCCGCATCTTAGGCGAGGGGCGTCGAGGGGGGAACGGGATATAAAGAGTAGTAAGACGGTCGAGGCTAAGGTCGGCGGTACTTCCCCATTAGTCTTATAAGGCCGAGGGTCGCCTCTATGGCCTCGGCCTTCCTAAAGCACCCGAGTGGTATATGCGAGTTATTCGTAAAAAGCCGAGGGTAAAATATTTCCCCTCCCGCTCCCGAGACACTCGAGGGAAATATCTGAGATATTTGTATAAAGCCGAGCTTCACATTTCACCTCTCAGCCTCTGAAATAGGGTATAACCGCGATATTTTATTTATGTAAAAAGCCGACGCTCACCGCATCTTAGGCGCGGGGCGTCGATGGGGGAACGGGATATAAAGAGTAGTAAGACGGTCGAGGCTAAGGTCGGCGGTACTTCCCCTTTAGTCTTATAAGGCCGAGGGTCGCCTCGATGGCCTCGGTCTTCTTAAAGCACCCGAGTGGTATATGCGAGTTATTTGTAAAAAGCCGGGGGTAACATTTTTCCCCTCTCGCCTCCGAGACACCCGAGGGGTATATCTGAGATATTTGTATAAAGCCGAGCTTCACATTTCTCCTTTCAACCCTATGGAATTAGGTATAACTGCGATATTTTTTTAAAAAGCCGACGCTCGCTGCATCTTAGGCGAGGGGCGTCGAGGGGGGAACGGGATATAAAGAGTAGTAAGACGGTCGAGGCTAAGGTCGGCGGTACTTCCCCTTTAGTCTTATAAGGCCAAGGGTCCCCTCGATGGCCTCGGCATTGCTAAGGCACCCGAGGGGTATATGCGAGTTATTCGTAAAAAGCCGAGGGTAACATTTTTCCCCTCCCCCTCCCGAGACACCCGAGGGTTTATATCTGAGATATTTGTATAAAGCCGAGCTTCACATTTCTCGTCTCGCCCTATGGAATAAGGTATAACTGCGATATTATATTTAAAAAGGTGACGCTCGCCGCATCTTAGGCGAGGGGCGTCGAGGGGGGAACGGGATATAAAGAGTAGTAAGACGGTTGAGGCTAAGGTCGGCGGTACTTCCCCTTTAGTCTTATAAGGCCGAGGGTCGCCTCGATGGCCTTGGTCTTCCTAAAACACCCGAGTGGTATATGCGAGTTATTCGTAAAAAGCCGAGGGTAACATTTTTCCCCTCCCGCTCCCGAGACACCCGAGGGGTATATCTGAGATATTTGTATAAAGCCGAGCTTCACATTTCTCTTCTCGCCCTATGGAAGAAGGTATAACTGCGATATTATATTTAAAAAGCCAACGCTCGCTGCATCTTAGGCGAGGGGCGTCGAGGGGGGAACGGGATATAAAGAGTAGTAAGATGGTCGAGGCTAAGGTCGGCGGTACTTCCCCTTTAGTCTTATAAGGCCGAGGGTCGCCTCGATTGCCTCGGCCTTCCGAAAGCCCTCGAGTGGTATATGCGAATTATTTTTAAAAAGCTGGGGGGAAACATTTTTCCCCTTCCGCCTCCGAAACACCCGAGGGGTATATCTGAGATATTTGTATAAAGCCGAGCTTAACATTTATCCTCTCAACCCTATGGAATGGGGTAAAACTGTAATATTTTATTTAAAAAGCCGACGCTCGCCGCATCTTAGGCGAGGGGCGTCGATAGGGGAACGGGATATAAAGAGTAGTAAGACGGTCGAGGCTAAGGTCGACGGTACTTCCCCTTTAGTCTTATAAGGCCGAGAGTCGCCTCGATGGCCTCGGCCTTCCTAAAGCACCCGAGTGGTATATGCGAGTTATTCGTAAAAAGCCGAAGGTAACATTTTTCCCCTCCCGCTCCCGAGACACCCGAGGGGTATATCTGAGATATTTGTATAAAGCCGAGCTTCACATTTCTCCTCTCAACCCTATGGAATGATGTATAACTGCGATATTATATTTAAAAAGCTGACGCTCGCCGCATCTTAGGCGAGGGGCGTCGATAGGGGAACGGGATATAAAGAGTAGTAAGACGGTCGAGGCTAAGGTCGACGGTACTTCCCTTTTAGTCTTATAAGGCCGAGGGTCGCCTCGATGGCCTCGGCCTTCCTAAAGCACCCGAGTGGTATATGCGAGTTATTCGTAAAAAGCCGAGGGTAAAATTTTTCCCCTCCCGCTCCCGAGACACTCGAGGGAAATATCTGAGATATTTGTATAAAGCAGAGCTTCACATTTCACCTCTCGCCCTCTGAAATAGGGTATAACCGCGATATTTTATTTAAAAAGCCGACGCTCACCGCATCTTAGGCGAGGGGCGTCGATGGGGGAACGGGATATAAAGAGTAGTAAGACGGTCGAGGCTAAGGTCGGCGGTACTTCCCCTTTAGTCTTATAAGGCCGAGGGTCGCCTCGATGGCCTCGGTCTTCTTAAAGCACCCGAGTGGTATATGCGAGTTATTTGTAAAAAGCCGAGGGTAACATTTTTCCCCTCTCGCCTCCGAGACACCCGAGGGGTATATCTGAGATATTTGTATAAAGCCGAGCTTTACATTTCTCCTTTCAACCCTATGGAATTGGGTATAACTGCGATATTTTATTTAAAAAGCCGACGCTCGCTGCATCTTAGGCGAGGGGCGTCGAGGGGGGAACGGGATATAAAGAGTAGTAAGACGGTCGAGGCTAAGGTCGGCGGTACTTCCCCTTTAGTCTTATAAGGCCGAGGGTCCCCTCGATGGCCTCGGCATTGCTAAGGCACCCGAGGGGTATATGCGAGTTATTCGTAAAAAGCCGAGGGTAACATTTTTCCCCTCCCACTCGGGAGACACCCGAGGGATATATCTGAGATATTTGAATTAAGTTGAGCTTCACATTTCTCTTCTCGCCCTAGGAACGGGGTATAACTGCGATATTTTATTTGAAAAGCTGACGCTCGCCGCATCTTAGGCGAGGGGCGTCGAGGGGGGAACGGGATATAAAGAGTAGTAAGACGGTCGAGGCTAAGGTCGGCGGTACTTCCCCTTTAGTCTTATAAGGCCGAGGGTCGCCTCTATGGCCTCGGCCTTCCTAAAGCACCCGAGTGGTATTTGCGAGTTATTCGTAAAAAGCCGAGGGTAAAATTTTTCCCCTCCCGCTCCCGAGACACTCGAGGGAAATATCTGAGATATTTGTATAAAGCCGAGCTTCACATTTCACCTCTCGCCCTCTGAAATAGGGTATAACCGCGATATTTTATTTATGTAAAAAGCCGACGCTCACCGCATCTTAGGCGAGGGGCGTCGATGGGGGAACGGGATATAAAGAGTAGTAAGACGGTTGAGGCTAAGGTCGGCGGTCCTTCTCCTTTAGTTTTATAAGGCCGCGGGTTGCCTCGATGGCCTCGGTCTTCCTAAAACACCCGAGTGGTATATGCGAGTTATTCGTAAAAAGCCGAGGGTAACATTTTTCCCCTCCCGCTCCCGAAGCACTTGAGGTGTATATCTGAGATATTTGTATAAAGCCGAGCTTCACATTTCACCTCTCGCCCTATGAAATAGGGTATAACTGCGATATTTTATTTAAAAAGCCGACGCTTGCCGCATCTCAGGCGAGGGGCGTCGAGGGGGGAACGGGATATAAAGAGTAGTAAGACGGTCGAGGCTAAGGTCAGCGGTACTTCCCATTTAGTCTTATAAGGCCGAGGGTTGCCTCGATGGCCTCGGTCTTCCTAAAACACCCGAGTGGTATATGCGAGTTATTTGTAAAAAGCTGAGGGTAACATTTTTCCCCTTCCGCTCCCGAAGCACCCGAGGGGTATATCTGAGATATTTGTATAAAGCCGAGCTTCACATTTCACCTCTCGCCCTATGAAATAGGGTATAACTGCGATATTTTATTTAAAATCCGACGCTCACCGCATCTTAGGCGAGGGGCGTCGATTGGGGAACTGGATATAAAGAGTAGTAAGACGGTCGAAGCTAAGGTCGGCGGTACTTGCCCTTTAGTTTTATAAGGCCGAGGGTCGCCACGATGGCCTCGGTCTTCCTAAAGCACCCGAGTGGTATATGCGAGTTATTTGTAAAAAGCCGAGGGTAACATTTTTCCCCTCCCGCCTCCGAGACACCCGAGGGGTATATCTTAGATATTTGTATAAAGCCGAGCTTCACATTTCTCCTCTCACCCCAATGGAATGGGGTATAACTGCGATATTTTATTTAAAAAGCCGACGCTCGCCACATCTTAGGCGAGGGGCGTCGAGGGGGGAACGGGATATAAAGAGTAGTAAGACGGTCGAGGCTAAGGTCGGCGGTACTTCCCCTTTAGTCTTATAAGGCCGAGGGTCCCCTCGATGGCCTCGGCATTGCTGAAGCAACCGAGGGGTATATGCGAGTTATTTGTAAAAAGCCGAGGGTAACATTTTTCCCCTCCCCCTCCCGAGACACCCGAGGGTTTATATCTGAGATATTTGTATAAAGCCGAGCTTCACATTTCTCGTCTCGCCCTATGGAATAAGGTATAACTGCGATATTATATTTAAAAAGGTGACGCTCGCCGCATCTTAGGCGAGGGGCGTCGAGGGGGGAACGGGATATAAAGAGTAGTAAGACGGTTGAGGCTAAGGTCGGCGGTACTTCCCCTTTAGTCTTATAAGGCCGAGGGTCGCCTCGATGGCCTTGGTCTTCCTAAAACACCCGAGTGGTATATGCGAGTTATTCGTAAAAAACCGAGGGTAACATTTTTCCCCTCCCGCTCCCGAGACACCCGAGGGGTATATCTGAGATATTTGTATAAAGCCGAGCTTCACATTTCTCTTCTCGCCCTATGGAATAAGGTATAACTGCGATATTATATTTAAAAAGCCAACGCTCGCCGCATCTTAGGCGAGGGGCGTCGAGGGGGGAACGGGATATAAAGAGTAGTAAGACGGTCGAGGCTAAGGTCGGCGGTACTTCCCCTTTAGTCTTATAAGGCCGAGGGTCGCCTCGATTGCCTCGGCCTTCCTAAAGCCCTCAAGTGGTATATGCGAATTATTTTTAAAAAGCCGGGGGGAAACATTTTTCCCCTTCCGCCTCCGAAACACCCGAGGGGTATATCTGAGATATTTGTATAAAGCCGAGCTTAACATTTCTCCTCTCAACCCTATGGAATGGGGTAAAACTGTAATATTTTATTTAAAAAGCCGACGCTCGCCGCATCTTAGGCGAGGGGCGTCGATAGGGGAACGGGATATAAAGAGTAGTAAGAAGGTCGAGGCTAAGGTCGACGGTACTTCCCCTTTAGTCTTATAAGGCCGAGGGTCGCCTCGATGGCCTCGGCCTTCCTAAAGCACCCGAGTGGTATATGCGTGTTATTCGTAAAAAGCCGAAGGTAACATTTTTCCCCTCCCGCTCCCGAGACACCCGAGGGGTATATCTGAGATATTTGTATAAAGCCGAGCTTCACATTTCTCCTCTCAACCCTATGGAATGATGTATAACTGCGATATTATATTTAAAAAGCTGACGCTCGCCGCATCTTAGGCGAGGGGCGTCGAGGGGGGAACGGGATATAAAGAGTAGTAAGACGGTCGAGGCTAAGGTCGGCGGTACTTCCCCTTTAGTCTTATAAGGCCGAGGGTCGCCTCTATGGCCTCGGCCTTCCTAAAGCACCCGAGTGGTATATGCGAGTTATTCGTAAAAAGCCGAGGGTAAAATTTTTCCCCTCCCGCTCCCGAGACACTCGAGGGAAATATCTGAGATATTTGTATAAAGCCGAGCTTCACATTTCACCTCTCGCCCTCTGAAATAGGGTATAACCGCGATATTTTATTTATGTAAAAAGCCGACGCTCACCGCATCTTAGGCGAGGGGCGTCGATGGGGGAACGGGATATAAAGAGTAGTAAGACGGTCGAGGCTAAGGTCGGCGGTACTTCCCCTTTAGTCTTATAAGGCCGAGGGTCGCCTCGATGGCCTCGGTCTTCTTAAAGCACCCGAGTGGTATATGCGAGTTATTTGTAAAAAGCCGAGGGTAACATTTTTCCCCTCTCGCCTCCGAGACACCCGAGGGGTATATCTGAGATATTTGTATAAAGCCGAGCTTCACATTTCTCCTTTCAACCCTATGGAATTGGGTATAACTGCGATATTTTTTGTAAAAGCCGACGCTCGCTGCATCTTAGGCGAGGGGCGTCGAGGGGGGAACGGGATATAAAGAGTAGTAAGACGGACGAGGCTAAGGTCGGCGGTACTTCCCCTTTAGTCTTATAAGGCCAAGGGTCCCCTCGATGGCCTCGGCATTGCTAAAGCACCCGAGGGGTATATGCGAGTTATTCGTAAAAAGCCGAGGGTAACATTTTTCCCCTCCCCCTCCCGAGACACCCGAGGGTTTATATCTGAGATATTTGTATAAAGCCGAGCTTCACATTTCTCGTCTCGCCCTATGGAATAAGGTATAACTGCGATATTATATTTAAAAAGGTGACGCTCGCCGCATCTTAGGCGAGGGGCGTCGAGGGGGGAACGGGATATAAAGAGTAGTAAGACGGTTGAGGCTAAGGTCGGCGGTACTTCCCCTTTAGTCTTATAAGGCCGAGGGTCGCCTCGATGGCCTTGGTCTTCCTAAAACACCCGAGTGGTATATGCGAGTTATTCGTAAAAAGCCGAGGGTAACATTTTTCCCCTCCCGCTCCCGGGACACCCGAGGGGTATATCTGAGATATTTGTATAAAGCCGAGCTTCACATTTCTCTTCTCGCCCTATGGAATAAGGTATAACTGCGATATTATATTTAAAAAGCCAACGCTCGCCGCATCTTAGGCGAGGGGCGTCGAGGGGGCAACGGGATATAAAGAGTAGTAAGACGGTCGAGGCTAAGGTCGGCGGTACTTCCCCTTTAGTCTTATAAGGCCGAGGGTCGCCTCTATGGCCTCGGCCTTCCTAAAGCACCCGAGTGGTATATGCGAGTTATTCGTAAAAAGCCGAGGGAAAAATTTTCCCCTCCCGCTCCCGAGACACTCGAGGGAAATATCTGAGATATTTGTATAAAGCCGAGCTTCATATTTCACCTCTCGCCCTCTGAAATAGGGTATAAACGCGATATTTTATTTAAAAAGCCGACGCTCACCGCATCTTAGGCGAGGGGCGTCGATGGGGGAACGGGATATAAAGAGTAGTAAGACGGTCGAGGCTAAGGTCGGCGGTACTTCCCCTTTAGTCTTATAAGGCCGAGGGTCGCCTCGATGGCCTCGGTCTTCTTAAAGCACCCGAGTGGTATATGCGAGTTATTTGTAAAAAGCCGAGGGTAACATTTTTCCCCTCTCGCCTCCGAGACACCCGAGGGGTATATCTGAGATATTTGTATAAAGCCGAGCTTTACATTTCTCCTTTCAACCCTATGGAATTGGGTATAACTGCGATATTTTATTTAAAAAGCCGACGCTCGCTGCATCTTAGGCGAGGGGCGTCGAGGGGGGAACGGGATATAAAGAGTAGTAAGACGGTCGAGGCTAAGGTCGGCGGTACTTCCCCTTTAGTCTTATAAGGCCGAGGGTCCCCTCGATGGCCTCGGCATTGCTAAGGCACCCGAGGGGTATATGCGAGTTATTCGTATAAGCCGAGGGTAACATTTTTCCCCTCCCACTCGGGAGACACCCGAGGGATATATCTGAGATATTTGAATTAAGTTGAGCTTCACATTTCTCCTCTCGCCCTATGGAACGGGGTATAACTGCGATATTTTATTTGAAAAGCTGACGCTCGCCGCATCTTAGGCGAGGGGCGTTGAGAGGGGAACAGGATATAAAGAGTAGTACGACGGTCGAGGCTAAGGTTGGTGGTACTTCCCCTTTAGTCTTATAAGGCCGAGGGGCGCCTCGATGGCCTCGGTCTTCCTAAAGCACCCGAGTGGTATATGCGAGTTATTTGTAAAAAGCCGAGGGTAACATTTTTCCCCTCCCGCCTCCGAGACACCCGAGGGGTATATCTTAAATATTTGTATAAAGCCGAGCTTCACATTTCTCCTCTCACCCCAATGGAATGGGGTATAACTGCGATATTCTATTTAAAAAGCCGACGCTCACCGCATCTAAGGCGAGGGGCGTCGAGGGGGGAACGGGATATAAAGAGTAGTAAGACGGTCGAGGCTAAGGTCGGCGGTACTTCCCTTTTAGTCTTATAAGGCCCAGGGTCGCCTCGATGGCCTCGTCCTTCCTAAAGCACCCGAGTGGTATATGCGAGTTATTCGTAAAAAGCCGAGGGTAACATTTTTCCCCTCCCGCCTCCGAAACACCCGAGGGGTATATCTGAGATATTTGTATAAAGCCGAGCTTCACGTTTCTCCTCTCAACCCTATGGAATGATGTATAGCTGCGATATTATATTTAAAAAGCTGACGCTCGCCGCATCTTAGGCGAGGGGCGTCGAGGGGGGAACGGGATATAAAGAGTAGTAAGACGGTCGAGGCTAAGGTCGGCGGTACTTCCCCTTTAGTCTTATAAGGCCGAGGGTCACCTCTATGGCCTCGGCCTTCCTAAAGCACCCGAGTGGTATATGCGAGTTATTCGTAAAAAGCCGAGGGTAAAATTTTTCCCCTCCCGCTCCCGAGACACCCGAGGGTTATATCTGAGATATTTATATAAAGCCGAGCTTCACATTTCACCTCTCGCCCTATGAAATAGGGTATAACTGCGATATTTTATTTAAAAAGCCGACGCTCGCCGCATCTTAGGCGAGGGGCGTCGAGGGGGGAACGGGATATAAAGAGTAGTAAGACGGTCGAGGCTAAGGTCGGCGGTACTTCCCCTTTAGTCTTATAAGGCCGAGGGTCGCCTCGATGGCCTCGGCCTTCCTAAAGCACCCGAGTGGTATATGCGAGTTATTCGTAAAAAGCCGAGTGTAATATTTTTCCCCTCCCGCTCCCGAGACACCCGAGGGGTATATCTGAGATATTTGTATAAAGCCGAGCTTCAAATTTCTCCTCTCACCCCAATGGAATGGGGTATAACTGCGATATTTTATTTAAAAAGCCGACGCTCGCCGCAACTTAGGCGAGGGGCGTCGAGGGGGGAACGGGATATAAGAGTAGTAAGACGGTCGAGGCTAAGGTCGGCGGTACTTCCCTTTTAGTCTTATAAGGCCGAGGGTCCCCTCGATGGCCTCGGCATTGCTGAAGCACCCGAGTGGTATATGCGAATTATTTGTAAAAAGCCGGGGGTAACATTTTTCCCCTCCCGCCTCCGAAACACCCGAGGGGTATATCTGAGATATTTGTATAAAGCCGAGCTTCACATTTCTCTTCTCGCCCTATGGAATAAGGTATAACTGCGATATTTTATTTAAAAAGCCGACGCTCGCCGCATCTTAGGCGAGGGGCGTCGAGGAGGGAACGGGATATAAAGAGTAGTAAGACGGTCGAGGCTAAGGTCGGCGGTACTTGCCCTTTAGTCTTATAAGGCCGAGGGTCGCCTCGATGGCCTCGGCCTTCCTAAAGCACCCGAGTGGTATATGCGAGTTATTCGTAAAAAGCCGAGGGTAACATTTTTCCCCTCCCGCTCCCGAGACACCCGAGGGGTAAATATGAGATATTTGTATAAAGCCGAGCTTCACATTTCGTCTCTCAACCCTATGGAATGATGTATAACTGCGATATTATAGTAAAGAGCCGACGCTCGCCGCATCTTAGGCGAGGGGCGTCGAGGGGGGAACGGGATATAAAGAGTAGTAAGCCGGTCAAGGCTAAGGTCGGCGGTCCTTCTCCTTTAGTTTTATAAGGCCGCGGGTTGCCTCGATGGCCTCGGTCTTCCTAAAACACCCGAGTGGTATATGCGAGTTATTCGTAAAAAACCGAGGGTAACATTTTTCCCCTCTCGCTCCCGAAGCACTTGAGGGGTATATCTGAGATATTTTTATAAAGCCGAGCTTCACATTTCACCTCTCGCCCTATGAAATAGGGTATAACTGCGATATTTTATTTATAAAGCCGACGCTTGCCGCATCTCAGGCGAGGGGCGTCGAGGGGGGAACGGGATATAAAGAGTAGTAAGACGGTCGAGGCTAAGGTCAGCGGTACTTCCCATTTAGTCTTATAAGGCCGAGGGTTGCCTCGATGGCCTCGGTCTTCCTAAAACACCCGAGTGGTATATGCGAGTTATTTGTAAAAAGCTGAGGGTAACATTTTTCCCCTTCCGCTCCCGAAGCACCCGAGGGGTATATCTGAGATATTTGTATAAAGCCGAGCTTCACATTTCACCTCTCGCCCTATGAAATAGGGTATAACTGCGATATTTTATTTAAAATCCGACGCTCACCGCATCTTAGGCGAGGGGCGTCGATTGGGGAACTGGATATAAAGAGTAGTAAGACGGTCGAAGCTAAGGTCGGCGGTACTTGCCCTTTAGTCTTATAAGGCCGAGGGTCGCCACGATGGCCTCAATCTTCCTAAAGCACCCGAGTGGTATATGCGAGTTATTTGTAAAAAGCCGAGGGTAACATTTTTCCCCTCCCGCCTCCGAGACACCCGAGGGGTATATCTTAGATATTTGTATAAACCCGAGCTTCAAATTTCTCCTCTCACCCCAATGGAATGGGGTATAACTGCGATATTTTATTTAAAAAGCCGACGCTCGCCACATCTTAGGCGAGGGGCGTCGAGGAGGGAACGGGACATAAAGAGTAGTAAGACGGTCGAGGCTAAGGTCGGCGGTACTTCCCCTTTAGTCTTATAAGGCCGAGGGTCCCCTCGATGGCCTCGGCATTGCTGAAGCAACCGAGGGGTATATGCGAGTTATTTGTAAAAAGCCGAGGGTAACATTTTTCCCCTCCCGCCTCCGAGACACCCGAGGGGGATATCTGAGATATTTGTATAAAGCCGAGCTTCACATTTCTCCTCTCACCCCAATGGAATGGGGTATAACTGCGATATTTTATTTAAAAAGCCGACGCTCGCCGCATCTTAGGCGAGGGGCGTCGAGAGATGAACAGGATATAAAGAGTAGTAAGACGGTTGAGGCTAAGGTCGGCGGTACTTCCCCTTTAGTCTTATAAGGCCGAGGGTCGCCTCGATTGCCTCGGCCTTCCTAAAGCCCTCGAGTGGTATATGCGAATTATTTTTAAAAAGCCGGGGGGAAACATTTTTCCCCTTCCGCCTCAGAAACACCCGAGGGGTATATCTGAGATATTTGTATAAAGCCGAGCTTAACATTTCTCCTCTCAACCCTATGGAATGGGGTAAAACTGCAATATTTTATTTAAAAAGCCGACGCTCGCCGCATCTTAGGCGAGGGGCGTCGATAGGGGAACGGGATATAAAGAGTAGTAAGACGGTCGAGGCTAAGGTCGGCGGTACCACCCCTTTAGTCTTATAAGGCCGAGGGTCGCCTCGATGGCCTCGGTCTTCCTAAAGCACCCGAGTGGTATATGCGAGTTATTTGTAAAAAGCCGAGGGTAACATTTTTCCCCTCTCGCCTCCGAGACACCCGAGGGGTATATCTGAGATATTTGTATAAAGCCGAGCTTCACATTTCTCCTTTCAACCCTATGGAATTGGGTATAACTGCGATATTTTATTTAAAAAGCCGACGCTCGCTGCATCTTAGGCGAGAGGCGTCGAGGGGGGAACGGGATATAAAGAGTAGTAAGACGGTCGAGGCTAAGGTCGGCGGTACTTCCCCTTTAGTCTTATAAGGCCGAGGGTCCCCTCGATGGCCTCGGCATTGCTAAGGCACCCGAGGGGTATATGCGAGTTATTCGTAAAAAGCCGAGGGTAACATTTTTCCCCTCCCCCTCCCGAGACACCCGAGGGTTTATATCTGAAATATTTGTATAAAGCCGAGCTTCACATTTCTCGTCTCGCCCTATGGAATAAGGTATAACTGCGATATTATATTTAAAAAGGTGACGCTCGCCGCATCTTAGGCGAGGGGCGTCGAGGGGGGAACGGGATATAAAGAGTAGTAAGACGGTTGAGGCTAAGGTCGGCGGTAATTCCCCTTTAGTCTTATAAGGCCGAGGGTCGCCTCGATGGCCTTGGTCTTCCTAAAACACCCGAGTGGTATATGCGAGTTATTCGTAAAAAACCGAGGGTAACATTTTCCCCCTCCCGCTCCCGAGACACCCGAGGGGTATATCTGAGATATTTGTATAAAGCCGAGCTTAACATTTCTCTTCTCGCCCTATGGAATAAGGTATAACTGCGATATTATATTTAAAAAGCTAACGCTCGCCGCATCTTAGGCGAGGGGCGTCGAGGGGGGAACGGGATATAAAGAGTAGTAAGACGGTCGAGGCTAAGGTCGGCGGTACTTCCCCTTTAGTCTTATAAGGCCGAGGGTCGCCTCGATTGCCTCGGCCTTCCTAAAGCCCTCGAGTGGTATATGCGAATTATTTTTAAAAAGCCGGGGGGAAACATTTTTCCCCTTCCGCCTCCGAAACACCCGAGGGGTATATCTGAGATATTTGTATAAAGCCGAGCTTAACATTTCTCCTCTCAACCCTATGGAATGGGGTAAAACTGCAATATTTTATTTACAAAAGCCGACGCTCGCCGCATCTTAGGCGAGGGGCGTCGATAGGGGAACGGGATATAAAGAGTAGTAAGACGGTCGAGGCTAAGGTCGACGGTACTTCCCATTTAGTCTTATAAGGCCGAGGGTCGCCTCGATGGCCTCGGCCTTCCTATAGCACCCGAGTGGTATATGCGAGGTATTCGTAAAAAGCCGAAGGTAACATTTTTCCCCTCCCGCTCCCGAGACACCCGAGGGGTATATCTGAGATATTTGTATAAAGCCGAGCTTCACATTTCTCCTCTCACCCCTATGGAATGATGTATAACTGCGATATTATATTTAAAAAGCTGACGCTCGCCGCATCTTAGGCGAGGGGCGTCGAGGGGGGAACGGGATATAAAGAGTAGTAAGACGGTCGAGGCTAAGGTCGGCGGTACTTCCCCTTTAGTCTTATAAGGCTGAGGGTCGCCTCTATGGCCTCGGCCTTCCTAAAGCACCCGAGTGGTATATGCGAGTTATTCGTAAAAAGCCGAGGGTAAAATTTTTCCCCTCCCGCTCCCGAGACACTCGAGGGGTATATCTGAGGTATTTGTATTAAGTTGAGCTTCACATTTCTCCTCTCGCCCTATGGAACGGGGTATAACCGCGATATTTTATTTAAAAAGCCGACGCTCACCGCATCTTAGGCGAGGGGCGTCGATGGGGGAACGGGATATAAAGAGTAGTAAGACGGTCGAGGCTAAGGTTGGCGGTACTTCCCCTTTAGTCTTATAAGGCCGAGGGTCGCCTCGATGGCCTCGGTCTTCCTAAAGCACCCGAGTGGTATATGCGAGTTATTTGTAAAAAGCCGAGGGTAACATTTTTCCCCTCTCGCCTCCGAGACACCCGAGGGGTATATCTGAGATATTTGTATAAAGCCGAGCTTCACATTTCTCCTTTCAACCCTATGGAATTGGGTATAACTGCGATATTTTATTTAAAAAGCCGACGCTCGCTGCATCTTAGGCGAGGGGCGTCGAGGGGGGAACGGGATATAAAGAGTAGTAAGACGGTCGAGGCTAAGGTCGGCGGTACTTCCCCTTTAGTCTTATAAGGCCGAGGGTCCCCTCGATGGCCTCGGCATTGCTAAGGCACCCGAAGGGTATATGCGAGTTATTCGTAAAAAGCCGAGGGTAACATTTTTCCCCTCCCACTCCGGAGACACCCGAGGGATATATCTGAGATATTTGTATGAAGCCGAGCTTCACATTTCTCCTCTCAACCCTATAGAATGATGTATAACTGCGATATTATATTTAAAAAGGTGACGCTCGCCGCATCTTAGGCGAGGGGCGTCGAGGGGGGAACGGGATATAAAGAGTAGTAAGACGGTTGAGGCTAAGGTCGGCGGTACTTCCCCTTTAGTCTTATAAGGCCGAGGGTCGCCTCGATGGCCTTGGTCTTCCTAAAACACCCGAGTGGTATATGCGAGTTATTCGTAAAAAGCCGAGGGTAACATTTTTCCCCTCCCGCTCCCGAGACACCCGAGGGGTATATCTGAGATATTTGTATAAAGCCGAGCTTCACATTTCTCTTCTCGCCCTATGGAATAAGGTATAACTGCGATATTATATTTAAAAAGCCAACGCTCGCCGCATCTTAGGCGAGGGGCGTCGAGGGGGGAACGGGATATAAAGAGTAGTAAGACGGTTGAGGCTAAGGTCGGCGGTACTTCCCCTTTAGTCTTATAAGGCCGAGGGTCGCCTCGATTGCCTCGGCCTTCCTAAAGCCCTCGAGTGGTATATGCGAATTATTTTTAAAAAGCCGGGGGGAAACATTTTTCCCCTTCCGCCTCCGAAACACCCGAGGGGTATATCTGAGATATTTGTATAAAGCCGAGCTTAACATTTATCCTCTCAACCCTATGGAATGGGGTAAAACTGTAATATTTTATTTAAAAAGCCGACGCTCGCCGCATCTTAGGCGAGGGGCGTCGATAGGGGAACGGGATATAAAGAGTAGTAAGACGGTCGAGGCTAAGGTCGACGGTACTTCCCCTTTAGTCTTATAAGGCCGAGGGTCGCCTCGATGGCCTCGGCCTTCCTAAAGCACCCGAGTGGTATATGCGAGTTATTCGTAAAAAGCCGAAGGTAACATTTTTCCCCTCCCGCTCCCGAGACACCCGAGGGGTATATCTGAGATATTTGTATAAAGCCGAGCTTCACATTTCTCCTCTCAACCCTATGTAATGATGTATAACTGCGATATTATATTTAAAAAGCTGACGCTCGCCGCATCTTAGGCGAGGGGCGTCGATAGGGGAACGGGATATAAAGAGTAGTAAGACGGTCGAGGCTAAGGTCGACGGTACTTCCCTTTTAGTCTTATAAGGCCGAGGGTCGCCTCGATGGCCTCGGCCTTCCTAAAGCACCCGAGTGGTATATGCGAGTTATTCGTAAAAAGCCGAGGGTAAAATTTTTCCCCTCCCGCTCCCGAGACACTCGAGGGAAATATCTGAGATATTTGTATAAAGCCGAGCTTCACATTTCACCTCTCGCCCTCTGAAATAGGGTATAACCGCGATATTTTATTTAAAAAGCCGACGCTCACCGCATCTTAGGCGAGGGGCGTCGATGGGGGAACGGGATATAAAGAGTAGTAAGACGGTCGAGGCTAAGGTCGGCGGTACTTCCCCTTTAGTCTTATAAGGCCGAGGGTCGCCTCGATGGCCTCGGTCTTCTTAAAGCACCCGAGTGGTATATGCGAGTTATTTGTAAAAAGCCGAGGGTAACATTTTTCCCCTCTCGCCTCCGAGACACCCGAGGGGTATATCTGAGATATTTGTATAAAGCCGAGCTTTACATTTCTCCTTTCAACCCTATGGAATTGGGTATAACTGCGATATTTTATTTAAAAAGCCGACGCTCGCTGCATCTTAGGCGAGGGGCGTCGAGGGGGGAACGGGATATAAAGAGTAGTAAGACGGTCGAGGCTAAGGTCGGCGGTACTTCCCCTTTAGTCTTATAAGGCCGAGGGTCCCCTCGATGGCCTCGGCATTGCTAAGGCACCCGAGGGGTATATGCGAGTTATTCGTAAAAAGCCGAGGGTAACATTTTTCCCCTCCCACTCGGGAGACACCCGAGGGATATATCTGAGATATTTGAATTAAGTTGAGCTTCACATTTCTCCTCTCGCCCTATGGAACGGGGTATAACTGCGAGATTTTATTTGAAAAGCTGACGCTCGCCGCATCTTAGGCGAGGGGCGTTGAGAGGGGAACAGGATATAAAGAGTAGTAAGACGGTCGAGGCTAAGGTTGGTGGTACTTCCCCTTTAGTCTTATAAGGCCGAGGGGCGCCTCGATGGCCTCGGTCTTCCCAAAGCACCCGAGTGGTATATGCGAGTTATTTGTAAAAAGCCGAGGGTAACATTTTTCCCCTCCCGCCTCCGAGACACCCGAGGGGTATATCTGAGATATTTGTATAAAGCCGAGCTTCACATTTCTCCTCTCAACCCTATGGAATGATGTATAACGGCGATATTATATTTAAAAAGCTGACGCTCGCCGCATCTTAGGCGAGGGGCGTCGAGGGTGGAACGGGATATAAAGAGTAGTAAGACGGTCGAGGCTAAGGTCGGCGGTACCACCCCTTTAGTCTTATAAGGCCGAGGGTCGCCTCGATGGCCTCGGTCTTCCTAAAGCACCCGAGTGGTATATGCGAGTTATTTGTAAAAAGCCGAGGGTAACATTTTTCCCCTCTCGCCTCCGAGACACCCGAGGGGTATATCTGAGATATTTGTATAAAGCCGAGCTTCACATTTCTCCTTTCAACCCTATGGAATTGGGTATAACTGCGATATTTTATTTAAAAAGCCGACGCTCGCTGCATCTTAGGCGAGAGGCGTCGAGGGGGGAACGGGATATAAAGAGTAGTAAGACGGTCGAGGCTAAGGTCGGCGGTACTTCCCCTTTAGTCTTATAAGGCCGAGGGTCCCCTCGATGGCCTCGGCATTGCTAAGGCACCCGAGGGGTATATGCGAGTTATTCGTAAAAAGCCGAGGGTAACATTTTTCCCCTCCCCCTCCCGAGACACCCGAGGGTTTATATCTGAAATATTTGTATAAAGCCGAGCTTCACATTTCTCGTCTCGCCCTATGGAATAAGGTATAACTGCGATATTATATTTAAAAAGGTGACGCTCGCCGCATCTTAGGCGAGGGGCGTCGAGGGGGGAACGGGATATAAAGAGTAGTAAGACGGTTGAGGCTAAGGTCGGCGGTAATTCCCCTTTAGTCTTATAAGGCCGAGGGTCGCCTCGATGGCCTTGGTCTTCCTAAAACACCCGAGTGGTATATGCGAGTTATTCGTAAAAAACCGAGGGTAACATTTTCCCCCTCCCGCTCCCGAGACACCCGAGGGGTATATCTGAGATATTTGTATAAAGCCGAGCTTAACATTTCTCTTCTCGCCCTATGGAATAAGGTATAACTGCGATATTATATTTAAAAAGCTAACGCTCGCCGCATCTTAGGCGAGGGGCGTCGAGGGGGGAACGGGATATAAAGAGTAGTAAGACGGTCGAGGCTAAGGTCGGCGGTACTTCCCCTTTAGTCTTATAAGGCCGAGGGTCGCCTCGATTGCCTCGGCCTTCCTAAAGCCCTCGAGTGGTATATGCGAATTATTTTTAAAAAGCCGGGGGGAAACATTTTTCCCCTTCCGCCTCCGAAACACCCGAGGGGTATATCTGAGATATTTGTATAAAGCCGAGCTTAACATTTCTCCTCTCAACCCTATGGAATGGGGTAAAACTGCAATATTTTATTTACAAAAGCCGACGCTCGCCGCATCTTAGGCGAGGGGCGTCGATAGGGGAACGGGATATAAAGAGTAGTAAGACGGTCGAGGCTAAGGTCGACGGTACTTCCCATTTAGTCTTATAAGGCCGAGGGTCGCCTCGATGGCCTCGGCCTTCCTAAAGCACCCGAGTGGTATATGCGAGTTATTCGTAAAAAGCCGAAGGTAACATTTTTCCCCTCCCGCTCCCGAGACACCCGAGGGGTATATCTGAGATATTTGTATAAAGCCGAGCTTCACATTTCTCCTCTCACCCCTATGGAATGATGTATAACTGCGATATTATATTTAAAAAGCTGACGCTCGCCGCATCTTAGGCGAGGGGCGTCGAGGGGGGAACGGGATATAAAGAGTAGTAAGACGGTCGAGGCTAAGGTCGGCGGTACTTCCCCTTTAGTCTTATAAGGCTGAGGGTCGCCTCTATGGCCTCGGCCTTCCTAAAGCACCCGAGTGGTATATGCGAGTTATTCGTAAAAAGCCGAGGGTAAAATTTTTCCCCTCCCGCTCCCGAGACACTCGAGGGGTATATCTGAGATATTTGTATTAAGTTGAGCTTCACATTTCTCCTCTCGCCCTATGGAACGGGGTATAACCGCGATATTTTATTTAAAAAGCCGACGCTCACCGCATCTTAGGCGAGGGGCGTCGATGGGGGAACGGGATATAAAGAGTAGTAAGACGGTCGAGGCTAAGGTCGGCGGTACTTCCCCTTTAGTCTTATAAGGCCGAGGGTCGCCTCGATGGCCTCGGTCTTCCTAAAGCACCCGAGTGGTATATGCGAGTTATTTGTAAAAAGCCGAGGGTAACATTTTTCCCCTCTCGCCTCCGAGACACCCGAGGGGTATATCTGAGATATTTGTATAAAGCCGAGCTTCACATTTCTCCTTTCAACCCTATGGAATTGGGTATAACTGCGATATTTTATTTAAAAAGCCGACGCTCGCTGCATCTTAGGCGAGGGGCGTCGAGGGGGGAACGGGATATAAAGAGTAGTAAGACGGTCGAGGCTAAGGTCGGCGGTACTTCCCCTTTAGTCTTATAAGGCCGAGGGTCCCCTCGATGGCCTCGGCATTGCTAAGGCACCCGAAGGGTATATGCGAGTTATTCGTAAAAAGCCGAGGGTAACATTTTTCCCCTCCCACTCCGGAGACACCCGAGGGATATATCTGAGATATTTGTATGAAGCCGAGCTTCACATTTCTCCTCTCAACCCTATAGAATGATGTATAACTGCGATATTATATTTAAAAAGGTAACGCTCGCCGCATCTTAGGCGAGGGGCGTCGAGGGGGGAACGGGATATAAAGAGTAGTAAGACGGTTGAGGCTAAGGTCGGCGGTACTTCCCCTTTAGTCTTATAAGGCCGAGGGTCGCCTCGATGGCCTTGGTCTTCCTAAAACACCCGAGTGGTATATGCGAGTTATTCGTAAAAAGCCGAGGGTAACATTTTTCCCCTCCCGCTCCCGAGACACCCGAGGGGTATATCTGAGATATTTGTATAAAGCCGAGCTTCACATTTCTCTTCTCGCCCTATGGAATAAGGTATAACTGCGATATTATATTTAAAAAGCCAACGCTCGCCGCATCTTAGGCGAGGGGCGTCGAGGGGGGAACGGGATATAAAGAGTAGTAAGATGGTCGAGGCTAAGGTCGGCGGTACTTCCCCTTTAGTCTTATAAGGCCGAGGGTCGCCTCGATTGCCTCGGCCTTCCTAAAGCCCTCGAGTGGTATATGCGAATTATTTTTAAAAAGCCGGGGGGAAACATTTTTCCCCTTCCGCCTCCGAAACACCCGAGGGGTATATCTGAGATATTTGTATAAAGCCGAGCTTAACATTTATCCTCTCAACCCTATGGAATGGGGTAAAACTGTAATATTTTATTTAAAAAGCCGACGCTCGCCGCATCTTAGGCGAGGGGCGTCGATAGGGGAACGGGATATAAAGAGTAGTAAGACGGTCGAGGCTAAGGTCGACGGTACTTCCCCTTTAGTCTTATAAGGCCGAGGGTCGCCTCGATGGCCTCGGCCTTCCTAAAGCACCCGAGTGGTATATGCGAGTTATTCGTAAAAAGCCGAAGGTAACATTTTTCCCCTCCCGCTCCCGAGACACCCGAGGGGTATATCTGAGATATTTGTATAAAGCCGAGCTTCACATTTCTCCTCTCAACCCTATGTAATGATGTATAACTGCGATATTATATTTAAAAAGCTGACGCTCGCCGCATCTTAGGCGAGGGGCGTCGATAGGGGAACGGGATATAAAGAGTAGTAAGACGGTCGAGGCTAAGGTCGACGGTACTTCCCTTTTAGTCTTATAAGGACGAGGGTCGCCTCGATGGCCTCGGCCTTCCTAAAGCACCCGAGTGGTATATGCGAGTTATTCGTAAAAAGCCGAGGGTAAAATTTTTCCCCTCCCGCTCCCGAGACACTCGAGGGAAATATCTGAGATATTTGTATAAAGCCGAGCTTCACATTTCACCTCTCGCCCTCTGAAATAGGGTATAACCGCGATATTTTATTTAAAAAGCCGACGCTCACCGCATTTTAGGCGAGGGGCGTCGATGGGGGAACGGGATATAAAGAGTAGTAAGACGGTCGAGGCTAAGGTCGGCGGTACTTCCCCTTTAGTCTTATAAGGCCGAGGGTCGCCTCGATGGCCTCGGTCTTCTTAAAGCACCCGAGTGGTATATGCGAGTTATTTGTAAAAAGCCGAGGGTAACATTTTTCCCCTCTCGCCTCCGAGACACCCGAGGGGTATATCTGAGATATTTGTATAAAGCCGAGCTTTACATTTCTCCTTTCAACCCTATGGAATTGGGTATAACTGCGATATTTTATTTAAAAAGCCGACGCTCGCTGCATCTTAGGCGAGGGGCGTCGAGGGGGGAACGGGATATAAAGAGTAGTAAGACGGTCGAGGCTAAGGTCGGCGGTACTTCCCCTTTAGTCTTATAAGGCCGAGGGTCCCCTCGATGGCCTCGGCATTGCTAAGGCACCCGAGGGGTATATGCGAGTTATTCGTAAAAAGCCGAGGGTAACATTTTTCCCCTCCCACTCGGGAGACACCCGAGGGATATATCTGAGATATTTGAATTAAGTTGAGCTTCACATTTCTCCTCTCGCCCTATGGAACGGGGTATAACTGCGATATTTTATTTGAAAAGCTGACGCTCGCCGCATCTTAGGCGAGGGGCGTTGAGAGGGGAACAGGATATAAAGAGTAGTAAGACGGTCGAGGCTAAGGTTGGTGGTACTTCCCCTTTAGTCTTATAAGGCCGAGGGGCGCCTCGATGGCCTCGGTCTTCCTAAAGCACCCGAGTGGTATATGCGAGTTATTTGTAAAAAGCCGAGGGTAACATTTTTCCCCTCCCGCCTCCGAGACACCCGAGGGGTATATCTTAGATATTTGTATAAAGCCGAGCTTCACATTTCTCCTCTCACCCCAATGGAATGGGGTATAACTGCGATATTTTATTTAAAAAGCCGACGCTCGCCGCATCTAAGGCGAGGGGCGTCGAGGGGGGAACAGGATATAAAGAGTAGTAAGACGGTCGAGGCTAAGGTCGGCGGTACTTCCCTTTTAGTCTTATAAGGCCCAGGGTCGCCTCGATGGCCTCGTCCTTCCTAAAGCACCCGAGTGGTATATGCGAGTTATTCGTAAAAAGCCGAGGGTAACATTTTTCCCCTCCCGCCTCCGAAACACCCGAGGGGTATATCTGAGATATTTGTATAAAGCCAAGCTTCACATTTCTCTTCTCGCCCTATGGAATAAGGTAAAACTGCGATATTTTATTTAAAAAGCCGACGCTCACCGCATCTTAGGCGAGGGGCGTCGATAGGGGAACGGGATATAAAGAGTAGTAAGACGGTCGAGGCTAAGGTCGACGGTACTTCCCCTTTAGTCTTATAAGGCCGAGGGTCGCCTCGATGGCCTCGGCCTTCCTAAAGCACCCGAGTGGTATATGCGAGTTATTCGTAAAAAGCCGAAGGTAACATTTTTCCCCTCCCGCTCCCGAGACACCCGAGGGGTATATCTGAGATATTTGTATAAAGCCGAGCTTCACGTTTCTCCTCTCAACCCTATGGAATGATGTATAACTGCGATATTATATTTAAAAAGCTGACGCTCGCCGCATCTTAGGCGAGGGGCGTCGAGGGGGGAACGGGATATAAAGAGTAGTAAGACGGTCGAGGCTAAGGTCGGCGGTACTTCCCCTTTAGTCTTATAAGGCCGAGGGTCACCTCTATGGCCTCGGCCTTCCTAAAGCACCCGAGTGGTATATGCGAGTTATTCGTAAAAAGCCGAGGGTAAAATTTTTCCCCTCCCGCTCCCGAGACACCCGAGGGGTATATCTGAGATATTTGTATAAAGCCGAGCTTCACATTTCACCTCTCGCCCTATGAAATAGGGTATAACTGCGATATTTTATTTAAAAAGCCGACGCTCGCCGCATCTTAGGCGAGGGGCGTCGAGGGGGGAACGGGATATAAAGAGTAGTAAGACGGTCGAGGCTAAGGTCGGCGGTACTTCCCCTTTAGTCTTATAAGGCCGAGGGTCGCCTCGATGGCCTCAGACTTCCTAAAGCACCCGAGTGGTATATGCGAGTTATTCGTAAAAAGCCGAGTGTAATATTTTTCCCCTCCCGCTCCCGAGACACCCGAGGGGTATATCTGAGATATTTGTATAAAGCCGAGCTTCAAATTTCTCCTCTCACCCCAATGGAATGGGGTATAACTGCGATATTTTATTTAAAAAGCCGACGCTCGCCGCAACTTAGGCGAGGGGCGTCGAGGGGGGAACGGGATATAAAGAGTAGTAAGACGGTCGAGGCTAAGGTCGGCGGTACTTCCCTTTTAGTCTTATAAGGCCGAGGGTCCCCTCGATGGCCTCGGCATTGCTGAAGCACCCGAGTGGTATATGCGAATTATTTGTAAAAAGCCGGGGGTAACATTTTTCCCCTCCCGCCTCCGAAACACCCGAGGGGTATATCTGAGATATTTGTATAAAGCCGAGCTTCACATTTCTCTTCTCGCCCTATGGAATAAGGTATAACTGCGATATTTTATTTAAAAAGCCGACGCTCGCCGCATCTTAGGCGAGGGGCGTCGAGGAGGGAACGGGATATAAAGAGTAGTAAGACGGTCGAGGCTAAGGTCGGCGGTACTTGCCCTTTAGTCTTATAAGGCCGAGGGTCGCCTCGATGGCCTCGGCCTTCCTAAAGCACCCGAGTGGTATATGCGAGTTATTCGTAAAAAGCCGAGGGTAACATTTTTCCCCTCCCGCTCCCGAGACACCCGAGGGGTAAATATGAGATATTTGTATAAAGCCGAGCTTCACATTTCGTCTCTCAACCCTATGGAATGATGTATAACTGCGATATTATAGTAAAGAGCCGACGCTCGCCGCATCTTAGGCGAGGGGCGTCGAGGGGGGAACGGGATATAAAGAGTAGTAAGCCGGTCAAGGCTAAGGTCGGCGGTCCTTCTCCTTTAGTTTTATAAGGCCGCGGGTTGCCTCGATGGCCTCGGTCTTCCTAAAACACCCGAGTGGTATATGCGAGTTATTCGTAAAAAACCGAGGGTAACATTTTTCCCCTCTCGCTCCCGAAGCACTTGAGGGGTATATCTGAGATATTTTTATAAAGCCGAGCTTCACATTTCACCTCTCGCCCTATGAAATAGGGTATAACTGCGATATTTTATTTATAAAGCCGACGCTTGCCGCATCTCAGGCGAGGGGCGTCGAGGGGGGAACGGGATATAAAGAGTAGTAAGACGGTCGAGGCTAAGGTCAGCGGTACTTCCCATTTAGTCTTATAAGGCCGAGGGTTGCCTCGATGGCCTCGGTCTTCCTAAAACACCCGAGTGGTATATGCGAGTTATTTGTAAAAAGCTGAGGGTAACATTTTTCCCCTTCCGCTCCCGAAGCACCCGAGGGGTATATCTGAGATATTTGTATAAAGCCGAGCTTCACATTTCACCTCTCGCCCTATGAAATAGGGTATAACTGCGATATTTTATTTAAAATCCGACGCTCACCGCATCTTAGGCGAGGGGCGTCGATTGGGGAACTGGATATAAAGAGTAGTAAGACGGTCGAAGCTAAGGTCGGCGGTACTTGCCCTTTAGTCTTATAAGGCCGAGGGTCGCCACGATGGCCTCGGTCTTCCTAAAGCACCCGAGTGGTATATGCGAGTTATTTGTAAAAAGCCGAGGGTAACATTTTTCCCCTCCCGCCTCCGAGACACCCGAGGGGTATATCTTAGATATTTGTATAAACCCGAGCTTCAAATTTCTCCTCTCACCCCAATGGAATGGGGTATAACTGCGATATTTTATTTAAAAAGCCGACGCTCGCCACATCTTAGGCGAGGGGCGTCGAGGGGGGAACGGGATATAAAGAGTAGTAAGACGGTCGAGGCTAAGGTCGGCGGTACTTCCCCTTTAGTCTTATAAGGCCGAGGGTCCCCTCGATGGCCTCGGCATTGCTGAAGCACCCGAGGGGTATATGCGAGTTATTTGTAAAAAGCCGAGGGTAACATTTTTCCCCTCCCGCCTCCGAGACACCCGAGGGGGATATCTGAGATATTTGTATAAAGCCGAGCTTCACATTTCTCCTCTCACCCCAATGGAATGGGGTATAACTGCGATATTTTATTTAAAAAGCCGACGCTCGCCGCATCTTAGGCGAGGGGCGTCGAGAGATGAACGGGATATAAAGAGTAGTAAGACGGTTGAGGCTAAGGTCGGCGGTACTTCCCCTTTAGTCTTATAAGGCCGAGGGTCGCCTCGATTGCCTCGGCCTTCCTAAAGCCCTCGAGTGGTATATGCGAATTATTTTTAAAAAGCCGGGGGGAAACATTTTTCCCCTTCCGCCTCCGAAACACCCGAGGGGTATATCTGAGATATTTGTATAAAGCCGAGCTTAACATTTCTCCTCTCAACCCTATGGAATGGGGTAAAACTGCAATATTTTATTTAAAAAGCCGACGCTCGCCGCATCTTAGGCGAGGGGCGTCGATAGGGGAACGGGATATAAAGAGTAGTAAGACGGTCGAGGCTAAGGTCGACGGTACTTCCCCTTTAGTCTTATAAGGCCGAGGGTCGCCTCGATGGCCTCGGCCTTCCTAAAGCACCCGAGTGGTATATGCGAGTTATTCGTAAAAAGCCGAAGGTAACATTTTTCCCCTCCCGCTCCCGAGACACCCGAGGGGTATATCTGAGATATTTGTATAAAGCCGGGCTTCACATTTCTCCTCTCAACCCTATGGAATGATGTATAACGGCGATATTATATTTAAAAAGCTGACGCTCGCCGCATCTTAGGCGAGGGGCGTCGAGGGGGGAACGGGATATAAAGAGTAGTAAGACGGTCGAGGCTAAGGTCGGCGGTACTTCCCCTTTAGTCTTATAAGGCCGAGGGTCGCCTCGATGGCCTCGGTCTTCCTAAAGCACCCGAGTGGTATATGCGAGTTATTTGTAAAAAGCCGAGGGTAACATTTTTCCCCTCTCGCCTCCGAGACACCCGAGGGGTATATCTGAGATATTTGTATAAAGCCGAGCTTCACATTTCTCCTTTCAACCCTATGGAATTGGGTATAACTGCGATATTTTATTTAAAAAGCCGACGCTCGCTGCATCTTAGGCGAGAGGCGTCGAGGGGGGAACGGGATATAAAGAGTAGTAAGACGGTCGAGGCTAAGGTCGGCGGTACTTCCCCTTTAGTCTTATAAGGCCGAGGGTCGCCTCGATGGCCTTGGTCTTCCTAAAACACCCGAGTGGTATATGCGAGTTATTCGTAAAAAACCGAGGGTAACATTTTCCCCCTCCCGCTCCCGAGACACCCGAGGGGTATATCTGAGATATTTGTATAAAGCCGAGCTTCACATTTCTCTTCTCGCCCTATGGAATAAGGTATAACTGCGATATTATATTTAAAAAGCCAACGCTCGCCGCATCTTAGGCGAGGGGCGTCGAGGGGGGAACGGGATATAAAGAGTAGTAAGACGGTCGAGGCTAAGGTCGGCGGTACTTCCCCTTTAGTCTTATAAGGCCGAGGGTCGCCTCGATTGCCTCGGCCTTCCTAAAGCCCTCGAGTGGTATATGCGAATTATTTTTAAAAAGCCGGGGGGAAACATTTTTCCCCTTCCGCCTCCGAAACACCCGAGGGGTATATCTGAGATATTTGTATAAAGCCGAGCTTAACATTTCTCCTCTCAACCCTATGGAATGAGGTAAAACTGCAATATTTTATTTAAAATGCCGACGCTCGCCGCATCATAGGCGAGGGGCGTCGATAGGGGAACGGGATATAAAGAGTAGTAAGACGGTCGAGGCTAAGGTCGACGGTACTTCCCCTTTAGTCTTATAAGGCCGAGGGTCGCCTCGATGGCCTCGGCCTTCCTAAAGCACCCGAGTGGTATATGCGAGTTATTCGTAAAAAGCCGAAGGTAACATTTTTCCCCTCCCGCTCCCGAGACACCCGAGGGGTATATCTGAGATATTTGTATAAAGCCGAGCTTCACATTTCTCCTCTCAACCCTATGGAATGATGTATAACTGCGATATTATATTTAAAAAGCTGACGCTCGCCGCATCTTAGGCGAGGGGCGTCGAGGGGGGAATGGGATATAAAGAGTAGTAAGACGGTCGAGGCTAAGGTCGGCGGTACTTCCCCTTTAGTCTTATAAGGCCGAGGGTCGCCTCTATGGCCTCGGCCTTCCTAAAGCACCCGAGTGGTATATGCGAGTTATTCGTAAAAAGCCGAGGGTAAAATTTTTCCCCTCCCGCTCCCGAGACACTCGAGGGGTATATCTGAGATATTTGTATAAAGCCGAGCTTGACATTTCACCTCTCGCCCTCTGAAATAGGGTATAACCGCGATATTTTATTTAAAAAGCCGACGCTCACCGCATCTTAGGCGAGGGGCGTCGATGGGGGAACGGGATATAAAGAGTAGTAAGACGGTCGAGGCTAAGGTCGGCGGTACTTCCCCTTTAGTCTTATAAGGCCGAGGGTCGCCTCGATGGCCTCGGTCTTCCTAAAGCACCCGAGTGGTATATGCGAGTTATTTGTAAAAAGCCGAGGGTAACATTTTTCCCCTCTCGCCTCCGAGACACCCGAGGGGTATATCTGAGATATTTGTATAAAGCCGAGCTTCACATTTCTCCTTGCAACCCTATGGAATTGGGTATAACTGCGATATTTTATTTAAAAAGCCGACGCTCGCTGCATCTTAGGCGAGGGGCGTCGAGGGGGGAACGGGATATAAAGAGTAGTAAGACGGTCGAGGCTAAAGTCGGCGGTACTTCCCCTTTAGTCTTATAAGGCCGAGGGTCCCCTCGATGGCCTCGGCATTGCTAAGGCACCCGAACGGTATATGCGAGTTATTCATAAAAAGCCGAGGGTAACATTTTTCCCCTCCCACTCCGGAGACACCCGAGGGATATATCTGAGATATTTGTATAAAGCCGAGCTTCACATTTCTCCTCTCAACCCTATAGAATGATGTATAACTGCGATATTATATTTAAAAAGGTGACGCTCGCCGCATCTTAGGCGAGGGGCGTCGAGGGGGGAACGGGATATAAAGAGTAGTAAGACGGTTGAGGCTAAGGTCGGCGGTACTTCCCCTTTAGTCTTATAAGGCCGAGGGTCGCCTCGATGGCCTTGGTCTTCCTAAAACACCCGAGTGGTATATGCGAGTTATTCGTAAAAAACCGAGGGTAACATTTTCCCCCTCCCGCTCCCGAGACACCCGAGGGGTATATCTGAGATATTTGTATAAAGCCGAGCTTAACATTTCTCTTCTCGCCCTATGGAATAAGGTATAACTGCGATATTATATTTAAAAAGCTAACGCTCGCCGCATCTTAGGCGAGTGGCGTCGAGGGGGGAACGGGATATAAAGAGTAGTAAGACGGTCGAGGCTAAGGTCGGCGGTACTTCCCCTTTAGTCTTATAAGGCCGAGGGTCGCCTCGATTGCCTCGGCCTTCCTAAAGCCCTCGAGTGGTATATGCGAATTATTTTTAAAAAGCCGGGGGGAAACATTTTTCCCCTTCCGCCTCCGAAACACCCGAGGGGTATATCTGAGATATTTGTATAAAGCCGAGCTTAACATTTCTCCTCTCAACCCTATGGAATGGGGTAAAACTGCAATATTTTATTTACAAAAGCCGACGCTCGCCGCATCTTAGGCGAGGGGCGTCGATAGGGGAACGGGATATAAAGAGTAGTAAGACGGTCGAGGCTAAGGTCGACGGTACTTCCCATTTAGTCTTATAAGGCCGAGGGTCGCCTCGATGGCCTCGGCCTTCCTAAAGCACCCGAGTGGTATATGCGAGTTATTCGTAAAAAGCCGAAGGTAACATTTTTCCCCTCCCGCTCCCGAGACACCCGAGGGGTATATCTGAGATATTTGTATAAAGCCGAGCTTCACATTTCTCCTCTCACCCCTATGGAATGATGTATAACTGCGATATTATATTTAAAAAGCTGACGCTCGCCGCATCTTAGGCGAGGGCGTCGAGGGGGGAACGGGATATAAAGAGTAGTAAGACGGTCGAGGCTAAGGTCGGCGGTACTTCCCCTTTAGTCTTATAAGGCCGAGGGTCGCCTCTATGGCCTCGGCCTTCCTAAAGCACCCGAGTGGTATATGCGAGTTATTCGTAAAAAGCCGAGGGTAAAATTTTTCCCCTCCCGCTCCCGAGACACTCGAGGGGTATATCTGAGATATTTGTATTAAGTTGAGCTTCACATTTCTCCTCTCGCCCTATGGAACGGGGTATAACCGCGATATTTTATTTAAAAAGCCGACGCTCACCGCATCTTAGGCGAGGGGCGTCGATGGGGGAACGGGATATAAAGAGTAGTAAGACGGTCGAGGCTAAGGTCGGCGGTACTTCCCCTTTAGTCTTATAAGGCCGAGGGTCGCCTCGATGGCCTCGGTCTTCCTAAAGCACCCGAGTGGTATATGCGAGTTATTTGTAAAAAGCCGAGGGTAACATTTTTCCCCTCTCGCCTCCGAGACACCCGAGGGGTATATCTGAGATATTTGTATAAAGCCGAGCTTCACATTTCTCCTTTCAACCCTATGGAATTGGGTATAACTGCGATATTTTATTTAAAAAGCCGACGCTCGCTGCATCTTAGGCGAGGGGCGTCGAGGGGGGAACGGGATATAAAGAGTAGTAAGACGGTCGAGGCTAAGGTCGGCGGTACTTCCCCTTTAGTATTATAAGGCCGAGGGTCCCCTCGATGGCCTCGGCATTGCTAAGGCACCCGAAGGGTATATGCGAGTTATTCGTAAAAAGCCGAGGGTAACATTTTTCCCCTCCCACTCCGGAGACACCCGAGGGATATATCTGAGATATTTGTATAAAGCCGAGCTTCACATTTCTCCTCTCAACCCTATAGAATGATGTATAACTGCGATATTATATTTAAAAAGGTGACGCTCGCCGCATCTTAGGCGAGGGGCGTCGAGGGGGGAACGGGATATAAAGAGTAGTAAGACGGTTGAGGCTAAGGTCGGCGGTACTTCCCCTTTAGTCTTATAAGGCCGAGGGTCGCCTCGATGGCCTTGGTCTTCCTAAAACACCCGAGTGGTATATGCGAGTTATTCGTAAAAAACCGAGGGTAACATTTTCCCCCTCCCGCTCCCGAGACACCCGAGGGGTATATCTGAGATATTTGTATAAAGCCGAGCTTAACATTTCTCTTCTCGCCCTATGGAATAAGGTATAACTGCGATATTATATTTAAAAAGCCAACGCTCGCCGCATCTTAGGCGAGGGGCGTCGAGGGGGGAACGGGATATAAAGAGTAGTAAGACGGTCGAGGCTAAGGTCGGCGGTACTTCCCCTTTAGTCTTATAAGGCCGAGGGTCGCCTCGATTGCCTCGGCCTTCCTGAACCCCTCGAGTGGTATATGCAAATTATTTTTAAAAAGCCGGGGGGAAACATTTTTCCCCTTCCGCCTCCGAAACACCCGAGGGGTATATCTGAGATATTTGTATAAAGCCGAGCTTAACATTTCTCCTCTCAACCCTATGGAATGGGGTAAAACTGCAATATTTTATTTAAAAAGCCGACGCTCGCCGCATCTTAGGCGAGGGGCGTCGATAGGGGAACGGGATATAAAGAGTAGTAAGACGGTCGAGGCTAAGGTCGACGGTACTTCCCCTTTAGTCTTATAAGGCCGAGGGTCGCCTCGATGGCCTCGGCCTTCCTAAAGCACCCGAGTGGTATATGCGAGTTATTCGTAAAAAGCCGAAGGTAACATTTTTCCCCTCCCGCTCCCGAGACACCCGAGGGGTATATCTGAGATATTTGTATAAAGCCGAGCTTCACATTTCTCCTCTCAACCCTATGGAATGATGTATAACTGCGATATTATATTTAAAAAGCTGACGCTCGCCGCATCTTGGGCGAGGGGCGTCGAGGGAGGAACGGGATATAAAGAGTAGTAAGACGGTCGAGGCTAAGGTCGGCGGTACTTTCCCTTTAGTCTTATAAGGCCGAGGGTCGCCTCTATGGCCTCGGCCTTCCTAAAGCACCCGAGTGGTATATGCGAGTTATTCGTAAAAAGCCGAGGGTAAAATTTTTCCCCTCCCGCTCCCGAGACACTCGAGGGGTATATCTGAGATATTTGTATTAAGTTGAGCTTCACATTTCTCCTCTCGCCCTATGGAACGGGGTATAACTGCGATATTTTATTTAAAAAGCCGACGCTCGCCGCATCTTAGGCGAGGGGCGTCGAGGGGGGAACGGGTTATAAAGAGTAGTAAGACGGTCGAGGCTAAGGTCGACGGTACTTCCCCTTTAGTCTTATAAGGCTGAGGGTCCCCTCGATGGCCTCGGCATTGCTGAAGCACCCGAGGGGTATATGCGAGTTATTCGTAAAAAGTCGAGGGTAACATTTTTCCCCTCCCAATCCGGAGACACCCGAGGGATATATCTGAGATATTTGTATAAAGCCGAGCTTCACATTTCTCATCTCACCCCAATGGAATGGGGTATAACTGCGATATTTTATTTAAAAAGCCGACGCTTGCCGCATCTTAGGCGAGGGGCGTCGAGGGGGGAACGGGATATAAAGAGTAGTAAGACGGTCGAAGCTAAGGTCGGCGGTACTTCCCCTTTAGTCTTATAAGGCCGAGGGTCCCCTCGATGGCCTCGGCATTGCTGAAGCACCCGAGGGGTATATGCGAGTTTTTTGTAAAAAGCCGAGGGTAACATTTTTCCCCTCCCGCCTCCGAGACAGCCGAGGGGTATATCTGAGATATTTGTATAAAGGCGAGCTTCACATTTCTCCTCTCACCCCAATGGACTGGGGTATAACTGCGATATTTTATTTAAAAAGCCGACGCTCGCCGCATCTTAGGCGAGGGGCGTCGAGGGGGGAACGGGTTATAAAGAGGTAGTAAGACGGTCGAGGCTAAGGTCGGCGTTACTTCCCCTTTAGTCTTATAAGGCCGAGGGTCGCCTTAATTGCCTCGGCCTTCCTAAAGCACCCGAGTGGTATATGCTAATTATTTGTAAAAAGCCGGGGGGTAACATTTTTCCCCTTCCGCCTCCGAAACACCCGAAGGGTATATCTGAGATATTTGTATAAAGCCGAGCTTAACATTTCTCCTCTCAACCCTATGGAATGGGGTAAAACTGCAATATTTTATTTTAAAAGCCGACGCTCGCCGAATCTTAGGCGAGGGGCGTCGATGGGGGAACGGGATATAAAGAGTAGTAAGACGGTCGAGGCTAAGGTCGGCGGTACTTCCCCTTTGGTCTTATAAGGCCGAGGGTCGCCTCGATGGCCTCGGTCTTCCTAAAGCACCCGAGTGGTATATGCGAGTTATTTGTAAAAAGCCGAGGGTAACATTTTTCCCCTCCCGCTCCCGAGACACCCGAGGAGTATATCTGAGATATTTGTATAAAGCCGAGCTTCACATTTCTCTTCTCGCCCTATGGAATAAGGTATAACTGCGATATTTTATTTAAAAAGCTGACGCTCGCCGCATCTTAGGCGAGGGGCGTCGAGGAGGGAACGGGATATAAAGAGTAGTAAGACGGTCGAGGCTAAGGTCGGCGGTACTTGCCCTTTAGTCTTATAAGGCCGAGGGTCGCCTCGATGGCCTCGGCCTTCCTAAAGCACCCGAGTGTTATATGCGAGTTATTCATAAAAAGCCGAGGGTAACATTTTTCCCCGCCGCTCCCGAGACACCCGAGGGGTATATATGAGATATTTGTATAAAGCCGAGCTTCACACTTCTTCTCTCAACCCTATGGAATGATGTATAACTGCGATATTATATTTAAACAGCCGACGCTCGCCGCATCTTAGGCGAGGGGCGTCGAGGGGGGAACGGGATATAAAGAGTAGTAAGCCGGTCAAGGCTAAGGTCGGCGGTACTTCCCCTTTAGTCTTATAAGGCCGAGGGTCGCCTCGATGGCGTCGGCCTTCCTAAAGCACCCGAGTGGTATATGCGGGTTATTTGTAAAAAGCCGGGGGTAACATTTTTCCCCTCCCGCTCCCGAGACACCCGAGGGGTATATCTGAGATATTTGTATAAAGCCGAGCTTAACATTTCTCCTCTCAACCCTATGGAATGGGGGTAAACTGCAATATTTTATTTTAAAAGCCGACGCTTGCCGCATCTTAGGCGAGGGGCGTTGAGGGGGAAACGGGATATAAAGAGTAGTAAGACGGTCGAGGCTAAGGTGAGCGGTACTTCCCCTTTAGTCTTATAAGGCCGAGAGTCGCCTCGATGGCCTCGGCCTTCCTAAAGCACCTGAGTGGTATATGCGAGTTACTCGTAAAAAGCCGAGGGTAACATTTTTCTCCTCCCCCTCCCGAGACACCCGAAGGTTTATATCTGAGATATTTGTATAAAGCCTACCTTCACATTTCTCTTCTCGCCCTATGGAATAAGGTATAACTGCGATATTATATTTAAAAAGCCGACGCTCGCCACATCTTAGGCGAGGGGCGTCGAGGGTGGAACGGGATATAAAGAGTAGTAAGACGGTCGAGGCTAAGGTCGGCGGTACTTGCCCTTTAGTCTTATAAGGCCGAGGGTCGCCTCGATGGCCTCGGCCTTCCTAAAGCACCCGAGTGGTATATGCGAATTATTTGTAAAAAGCCGGGGGTAACATTTTTCCCCTTCCGCCTCCGAAACACCCGAGGGGTATATCTGAGATATTTGTATAAAGCCGAGCTTAACATTTCTCCTCTCAACCCTATGGAATGGGGTAAAACTGCATTATTTGTATTTTAAAAGCCGACGCTCGCCGCATCTTATGCGAGGGGCGTCGAGGGGGGAACGGGATATAAAGAGTAGTAAGACGGTGGAGGCTAAGGTCGGCGGTACTTCCCCTTTAGTCTTATAAGGCCGAGGGTCGCCTCGATGGCCTCAGTCTTCCTAAAGCACCCGAGTGGTATATGCGAGTTATTCGTAAAAAGCCGAGGGTAACATTTTTCCCTTCCCTCTCCCGAGACACCCGAGGGGTATATCTGAGTTATTTGTATAAAGCCGAGCTTCACATTTCTCTTCTCGCCTTATGGAATAAGGTATCACTGCGATATTATATTTAAAAACCTGTCGAGGGGGGAACGGAATATAAAGAGTAGTAAGCCGGTCGAGGCTAAGGTCGGCGGTACTTGCCCTTTAGTCTTATAAGGCCGAGGGTCGCCTCGATGGCCTCGGTCTTCTTAAAACACCCGAGTGGTATATGAGAGTTATTTGTAAAAGGTCGGGGGTAACATTTTTCCCCTCCCGCCTCCGAAACACCCGAGGGGTATATCTGAGATATTTGTATAACGCCGAGCTTAACATTTCTCCTCTCAACCCTATGGAATGGGGTATAACTGCGATATTTTATTTAAAAAGCCGACGCTCGCAGCAACTTAGGCGAGGGGCGTCGAGGGGAGAACGGGATATAAAGAGTAGTAAGACGGTCGAGGCTAAGGTCGGCGGTACTTCCCCTTTAGTCTTTTAAGGCCGAGGGTCGCCTCGATGGCCTCGGCCTTCCTAAAGCACCCGAGTGGTATATGCGAATTATTTGTAAAAAGCCGGGGGTAACATTTTTCCCCTTCCGCCTCCGAAACACCCGAGGGGTATATCTGAGATATTTGTATAAAGCCGAGCTTAACATTTCTCCTCTCAACCCTATGGATTGGGGTAAAACCGCATTATTTTTATTTTAAAAGCCGACGCTCGCCGCATCTTATGCGAGGGGCGTCGAGGGGGGAACGGGATATAAAGAGTAGTAAGACGGTCGAGGCTAAGGTCAGCGGTACTTCCCTTTCAGTCTTATAAGGCCGAGGGTCTCCTTGATGGCCTCGGTCTTCCTAAAACACCCGTGTGGTATATGCGAGTTATTTGTAAAAAGCCGAGGGTAACATTTTCCCCCTCCCGCTCCCGAGACACCCGAGGGGTATATCTGAGATATTTGTATAAAGCCAAGCTTCACATTTCTCTTCTCGCCCTATGGAATAAGGTATAACTGCGATATTATATTTAAAAAGCCGACGCTCGCCGCATCTTAGGCGAGGGGCGTCGATAGGGGAACGGGATATAAAGAGTAGTAAGACGGTCGAGGCTAAGGTCGACGGTACTTCCCATTTAGTCTTATAAGGCCGAGGGTCGCCTCGATGGCCTCGGCCTTCCTAAAGCACCCGAGTGGTATATGCGAGTTATTCGTAAAAAGCCGAAGGTAACATTTTTCCCCTCCCGCTCCCGAGACACCCGAGGGGTATATCTGAGATATTTGTATAAAGCCGAGCTTCACATTTCTCCTCTCACCCCTATGGAATGATGTATAACTGCGATATTATATTTAAAAAGCTGACGCTCGCCGCATCTTAGGCGAGGGGCGTCGAGGGGGGAACGGGATATAAAGAGTAGTAAGACGGTCGAGGCTAAGGTCGGCGGTACTTCCCCTTTAGTCTTATAAGGCCGAGGGTCGCCTCTATGGCCTCGGCCTTCCTAAAGCACCCGAGTGGTATATGCGAGTTATTCGTAAAAAGCCGAGGGTAAAATTTTTCCCCTCCCGCTCCCGAGACACTCGAGGGGTATATCTGAGATATTTGTATTAAGTTGAGCTTCACATTTCTCCTCTCGCCCTATGGAACGGGGTATAACCGCGATATTTTATTTAAAAAGCCGACGCTCACCGCATCTTAGGCGAGGGGCGTCGATGGGGGAACGGGATATAAAGAGTAGTAAGACGGTCGAGGCTAAGGTCGGCGGTACTTCCCCTTTAGTCTTATAAGGCCGAGGGTCGCCTCGATGGCCTCGGTCTTCCTAAAGCACCCGAGTGGTATATGCGAGTTATTTGTAAAAAGCCGAGGGTAACATTTTTCCCCTCTCGCCTCCGAGACACCCGAGGGGTATATCTGAGATATTTGTATAAAGCCGAGCTTCACATTTCTCCTTTCAACCCTATGGAATTGGGTATAACTGCGATATTTTATTTAAAAAGCCGACGCTCGCTGCATCTTAGGCGAGGGGCGTCGAGGGGGGAACGGGATATAAAGAGTAGTAAGACGGTCGAGGCTAAGGTCGGCGGTACTTCCCCTTTAGTCTTATAAGGCCGAGGGTCCCCTCGATGGCCTCGGCATTGCTAAGGCACCCGAAGGGTATATGCGAGTTATTCGTAAAAAGCCGAGGGTAACATTTTTCCCCTCCCACTCCGGAGACACCCGAGGGATATATCTGAGATATTTGTATAAAGCCGAGCTTCACATTTCTCCTCTCAACCCTATAGAATGATGTATAACTGCGATATTATATTTAAAAAGGTGACGCTCGCCGCATCTTAGGCGAGGGGCGTCGAGGGGGGAACGGGATATAAAGAGTAGTAAGACGGTTGAGGCTAAGGTCGGCGGTACTTCCCCTTTAGTCTTATAAGGCCGAGGGTCGCCTCGATGGCCTTGGTCTTCCTAAAACACCCGAGTGGTATATGCGAGTTATTCGTAAAAAACCGAGGGTAACATTTTCCCCCTCCCGCTCCCGAGACACCCGAGGGGTATATCTGAGATATTTGTATAAAGCCGAGCTTAACATTTCTCTTCTCGCCCTATGGAATAAGGTATAACTGCGATATTATATTTAAAAAGCCAACGCTCGCCGCATCTTAGGCGAGGGGCGTCGAGGGGGGAACGGGATATAAAGAGTAGTAAGACGGTCGAGGCTAAGGTCGGCGGTACTTCCCCTTTAGTCTTATAAGGCCGAGGGTCGCCTCGATTGCCTCGGCCTTCCTGAACCCCTCGAGTGGTATATGCAAATTATTTTTAAAAAGCCGGGGGGAAACATTTTTCCCCTTCCGCCTCCGAAACACCCGAGGGGTATATCTGAGATATTTGTATAAAGCCGAGCTTAACATTTCTCCTCTCAACCCTATGGAATGGGGTAAAACTGCAATATTTTATTTAAAAAGCCGACGCTCGCCGCATCTTAGGCGAGGGGCGTCGATAGGGGAACGGGATATAAAGAGTAGTAAGACGGTCGAGGCTAAGGTCGACGGTACTTCCCCTTTAGTCTTATAAGGCCGAGGGTCGCCTCGATGGCCTCGGCCTTCCTAAAGCACCCGAGTGGTATATGCGAGTTATTCGTAAAAAGCCGAAGGTAACATTTTTCCCCTCCCGCTCCCGAGACACCCGAGGGGTATATCTGAGATATTTGTATAAAGCCGAGCTTCACATTTCTCCTCTCAACCCTATGGAATGATGTATAACTGCGATATTATATTTAAAAAGCTGACGCTCGCCGCATCTTGGGCGAGGGGCGTCGAGGGGGGAACGGGATATAAAGAGTAGTAAGACGGTCGAGGCTAAGGTCGGCGGTACTTCCCCTTTAGTCTTATAAGGCCGAGGGTCGCCTCTATGGCCTCGGCCTTCCTAAAGCACCCGAGTGGTATATGCGAGTTATTCGTAAAAAGCCGAGGGTAAAATTTTTCCCCTCCCGCTCCCGAGACACTCGAGGGGTATATCTGAGATATTTGTATTAAGTTGAGCTTCACATTTCTCCTCTCGCCCTATGGAACGGGGTATAACCGCGATATTTTATTTAAAAAGCCGACGCTCACCGCATCTTAGGCGAGGGGCGTCGATGGGGGAACGGGATATAAAGAGTAGTAAGACGGTCGAGGCTAAGGTCGGCGGTACTTCCCCTTTAGTCTTATAAGGCCGAGGGTCGCCTCGATGGCCTCGGTCTTCCTAAAGCACCCGAGTGGTATATGCGAGTTATTTGTAAAAAGCCGAGGGTAACATTTTTCCCCTCTCGCCTCCGAGACACCCGAGGGGTATATCTGAGATATTTGTATAAAGCCGAGCTTCACATTTCTCCTTTCAACCCTATGGAATTGGGTATAACTGCGATATTTTATTTAAAAAGCCGACGCTCGCTGCATCTTAGGCGAGGGGCGTCGAGGGGGGAACGGGATATAAAGAGTAGTAAGACGGTCGAGGCTAAGGTCGGCGGTACTTCCCCTTTAGTCTTATAAGGCCGAGGGTCCCCTCGATGGCCTCGGCATTGCTAAGGCACCCGAAGGGTATATGCGAGTTATTCGTAAAAAGCCGAGGGTAACATTTTTCCCCTCCCACTCCGGAGACACCCGAGGGATATATCTGAGATATTTGTATAAAGCCGAGCTTCACATTTCTCCTCTCAACCCTATAGAATGATGTATAACTGCGATATTATATTTAAAAAGGTGACGCTCGCCGCATCTTAGGCGAGGGGCGTCGAGGGGGGAACGGGATATAAAGAGTAGTAAGACGGTTGAGGCTAAGGTCGGCGGTACTTCCCCTTTAGTCTTATAAGGCCGAGGGTCGCCTCGATGGCCTTGGTCTTCCTAAAACACCCGAGTGGTATATGCGAGTTATTCGTAAAAAACCGAGGGTAACATTTTCCCCCTCCCGCTCCCGAGACACCCGAGGGGTATATCTGAGATATTTGTATAAAGCCGAGCTTAACATTTCTCTTCTCGCCCTATGGAATAAGGTATAACTGCGATATTATATTTAAAAAGCCAACGCTCGCCGCATCTTGAGGCGAGGGGCGTCGAGGGGGGAACGGGATATAAAGAGTAGTAAGACGGTCGAGGCTAAGGTCGGCGGTACTTCCCCTTTAGTCTTATAAGGCCGAGGGTCGCCTCGATTGCCTCGGCCTTCCTGAACCCCTCGAGTGGTATATGCAAATTATTTTTAAAAAGCCGGGGGGAAACATTTTTCCCCTTCCGCCTCCGAAACACCCGAGGGGTATATCTGAGATATTTGTATAAAGCCGAGCTTAACATTTCTCCTCTCAACCCTATGGAATGAGGTAAAACTGCAATATTTTATTTAAAAAGCCGACGCTCGCCGCATCTTAGGCGAGGGGCGTCGATAGGGGAACGGGATATAAAGAGTAGTAAGACGGTCGAGGCTAAGGTCGACGGTACTTCCCCTTTAGTCTTATAAGGCCGAGGGTCGCCTCGATGGCCTCGGCCTTCCTAAAGCACCCGAGTGGTATATGCGAGTTATTCGTAAAAAGCCGAAGGTAACATTTTTCCCCTCCCGCTCCCGAGACACCCGAGGGGTATATCTGAGATATTTGTATAAAGCCGAGCTTCACATTTCTCCTCTCAACCCTATGGAATGATGTATAACTGCGATATTATATTTAAAAAGCTGACGCTCGCCGCATCTTGGGCGAGGGGCGTCGAGGGGGGAACGGGATATAAAGAGTAGTAAGACGGTCGAGGCTAAGGTCGGCGGTACTTCCCCTTTAGTCTTATAAGGCCGAGGGTCGCCTCTATGGCCTCGGCCTTCCTAAAGCACCCGAGTGGTATATGCGAGTTATTCGTAAAAAGCCGAGGGTAAAATTTTTCCCCTCCCGCTCCCGAGACACTCGAGGGGTATATCTGAGATATTTGTATTAAGTTGAGCTTCACATTTCTCCTCTCGCCCTATGGAACGGGGTATAACTGCGATATTTTATTTAAAAAGCCGACGCTCGCCGCATCTTAGGCGAGGGGCGTCGAGGGGGGAACGGGTTATAAAGAGTAGTAAGACGGTCGAGGCTAAGGTCGACGGTACTTCCCCTTTAGTCTTATAAGGCTGAGGGTCCCCTCGATGGCCTCGGCATTGCTGAAGCACCCGAGGGGTATATGCGAGTTATTCGTAAAAAGTCGAGGGTAACATTTTTCCCCTCCCAATCCGGAGACACCCGAGGGATATATCTGAGATATTTGTATAAAGCCGAGCTTCACATTTCTCATCTCACCCCAATGGAATGGGGTATAACTGCGATATTTTATTTAAAAAGCCGACGCTTGCCGCATCTTAGGCGAGGGGCGTCGAGGGGGGAACGGGATATAAAGAGTAGTAAGACGGTCGAAGCTAAGGTCGGCGGTACTTCCCCTTTAGTCTTATAAGGCCGAGGGTCCCCTCGATGGCCTCGGCATTGCTGAAGCACCCGAGGGGTATATGCGAGTTTTTTGTAAAAAGCCGAGGGTAACATTTTTCCCCTCCCGCCTCCGAGACAGCCGAGGGGTATATCTGAGATATTTGTATAAAGGCGAGCTTCACATTTCTCCTCTCACCCCAATGGACTGGGGTATAACTGCGATATTTTATTTAAAAAGCCGACGCTCGCCGCATCTTAGGCGAGGGGCGTCGAGGGGGGAACGGGTTATAAAGAGGTAGTAAGACGGTCGAGGCTAAGGTCGGCGTTACTTCCCCTTTAGTCTTATAAGGCCGAGGGTCGCCTTAATTGCCTCGGCCTTCCTAAAGCACCCGAGTGGTATATGCTAATTATTTGTAAAAAGCCGGGGGGTAACATTTTTCCCCTTCCGCCTCCGAAACACCCGAAGGGTATATCTGAGATATTTGTATAAAGCCGAGCTTAACATTTCTCCTCTCAACCCTATGGAATGGGGTAAAACTGCAATATTTTATTTTAAAAGCCGACGCTCGCCGAATCTTAGGCGAGGGGCGTCGATGGGGGAACGGGATATAAAGAGTAGTAAGACGGTCGAGGCTAAGGTCGGCGGTACTTCCCCTTTGGTCTTATAAGGCCGAGGGTCGCCTCGATGGCCTCGGTCTTCCTAAAGCACCCGAGTGGTATATGCGAGTTATTTGTAAAAAGCCGAGGGTAACATTTTTCCCCTCCCGCTCCCGAGACACCCGAGGAGTATATCTGAGATATTTGTATAAAGCCGAGCTTCACATTTCTCTTCTCGCCCTATGGAATAAGGTATAACTGCGATATTTTATTTAAAAAGCTGACGCTCGCCGCATCTTAGGCGAGGGGCGTCGAGGAGGGAACGGGATATAAAGAGTAGTAAGACGGTCGAGGCTAAGGTCGGCGGTACTTGCCCTTTAGTCTTATAAGGCCGAGGGTCGCCTCGATGGCCTCGGCCTTCCTAAAGCACCTGAGTGTTATATGCGAGTTATTCGTAAAAAGCCGAGGGTAACATTTTTCCCCGCCGCTCCCGAGACACCCGAGGGGTATATATGAGATATTTGTATAAAGCCGAGCTTCACACTTCTTCTCTCAACCCTATGGAATGATGTATAACTGCGATATTATATTTAAACAGCCGACGCTCGCCGCATCTTAGGCGAGGGGCGTCGAGGGGGGAACGGGATATAAAGAGTAGTAAGCCGGTCAAGGCTAAGGTCGGCGGTACTTCCCCTTTAGTCTTATAAGGCCGAGGGTCGCCTCGATGGCGTCGGCCTTCCTAAAGCACCCGAGTGGTATATGCGGGTTATTTGTAAAAAGCCGGGGGTAACATTTTTCCCCTCCCGCTCCCGAGACACCCGAGGGGTATATCTGAGATATTTGTATAAAGCCGAGCTTAACATTTCTCCTCTCAACCCTATGGAATGGGGGTAAACTGCAATATTTTATTTTAAAAGCCGACGCTTGCCGCATCTTAGGCGAGGGGCGTTGAGGGGGAAACGGGATATAAAGAGTAGTAAGACGGTCGAGGCTAAGGTGAGCGGTACTTCCCCTTTAGTCTTATAAGGCCTAGAGTCGCCTCGATGGCCTCGGCCTTCCTAAAGCACCTGAGTGGTATATGCGAGTTACTCGTAAAAAGCCGAGGGTAACATTTTCTCCTCCCCCTCCCGAGACACCCGAAGGTTTATATCTGAGATATTTGTATAAAGCCTACCTTCACATTTCTCTTCTCGCCCTATGGAATAAGGTATAACTGCGATATTATATTTAAAAAGCCGACGCTCGCCACATCTTAGGCGAGGGGCGTCGAGGGTGGAACGGGATATAAAGAGTAGTAAGACGGTCGAGGCTAAGGTCGGCGGTACTTGCCCTTTAGTCTTATAAGGCCGAGGGTCGCCTCGATGGCCTCGGCCTTCCTAAAGCACCCGAGTGGTATATGCGAATTATTTGTAAAAAGCCGGGGGTAACATTTTTCCCCTTCCGCCTCCGAAACACCCGAGGGGTATATCTGAGATATTTGTATAAAGCCGAGCTTAACATTTCTCCTCTCAACCCTATGGAATGGGGTAAAACTGCATTATTTGTATTTTAAAAGCCGACGCTCGCCGCATCTTATGCGAGGGGCGTCGAGGGGGGAACGGGATATAAAGAGTAGTAAGACGGTGGAGGCTAAGGTCGGCGGTACTTCCCTTTTAGTCTTATAAGGACGAGGGTCGCCTCGATGGCCTCGGCCTTCCTAAAGCACCCGAGTGGTATATGCGAGTTATTCGTAAAAAGCCGAGGGTAAAATTTTTCCCCTCCCGCTCCCGAGACACTCGAGGGAAATATCTGAGATATTTGTATAAAGCCGAGCTTCACATTTCACCTCTCGCCCTCTGAAATAGGGTATAACCGCGATATTTTATTTAAAAAGCCGACGCTCACCGCATCTTAGGCGAGGGGCGTCGATGGGGGAACGGGATATAAAGAGTAGTAAGACGGTCGAGGCTAAGGTCGGCGGTACTTCCCCTTTAGTCTTATAAGGCCGAGGGTCGCCTCGATGGCCTCGGTCTTCTTAAAGCACCCGAGTGGTATATGCGAGTTATTTGTAAAAAGCCGAGGGTAACATTTTTCCCCTCTCGCCTCCGAGACACCCGAGGGGTATATCTGAGATATTTGTATAAAGCCGAGCTTTACATTTCTCCTTTCAACCCTATGGAATTGGGTATAACTGCGATATTTTATTTAAAAAGCCGACGCTCGCTGCATCTTAGGCGAGGGGCGTCGAGGGGGGAACGGGATATAAAGAGTAGTAAGACGGTCGAGGCTAAGGTCGGCGGTACTTCCCCTTTAGTCTTATAAGGCCGAGGGTCCCCTCGATGGCCTCGGCATTGCTAAGGCACCCGAGGGGTATATGCGAGTTATTCGTAAAAAGCCGAGGGTAACATTTTTCCCCTCCCACTCGGGAGACACCCGAGGGATATATCTGAGATATTTGAATTAAGTTGAGCTTCACATTTCTCCTCTCGCCCTATGGAACGGGGTATAACTGCGATATTTTATTTAAAAAGCTGACGCTCGCCGCATCTTAGGCGAGGGGCGTTGAGAGGGGAACAGGATATAAAGAGTAGTAAGACGGTCGAGGCTAAGGTTGGTGGTACTTCCCCTTTAGTCTTATAAGGCCGAGGGGCGCCTCGATGGCCTCGGTCTTCCTAAAGCACCCGAGTGGTATATGCGAGTTATTTGTAAAAAGCCGAGGGTAACATTTTTCCCCTCCCGCCTCCGAGACACCCGAGGGGTATATCTTAGATATTTGTATAAAGCCGAGCTTCACATTTCTCCTCTCACCCCAATGGAATGGGGTATAACTGCGATATTTTATTTAAAAAGCCGACGCTCGCCGCATCTAAGGCGAGGGGCGTCGAGGGGGGAACAGGATATAAAGAGTAGTAAGACGGTCGAGGCTAAGGTCGGCGGTACTTCCCTTTTAGTCTTATAAGGCCCAGGGTCGCCTCGATGGCCTCGTCCTTCCTAAAGCACCCGAGTGGTATATGCGAGTTATTCGTAAAAAGCCGAGGGTAACATTTTTCCCCTCCCGCCTCCGAAACACCCGAGGGGTATATCTGAGATATTTGTATAAAGCCAAGCTTCACATTTCTCTTCTCGCCCTATGGAATAAGGTAAAACTGCGATATTTTATTTAAAAAGCCGACGCTCACCGCATCTTAGGCGAGGGGCGTCGATAGGGGAACGGGATATAAAGAGTAGTAAGACGGTCGAGGCTAAGGTCGACGGTACTTCCCCTTTAGTCTTATAAGGCCGAGGGTCGCCTCGATGGCCTCGGCCTTCCTAAAGCACCCGAGTGGTATATGCGAGTTATTCGTAAAAAGCCGAAGGTAACATTTTTCCCCTCCCGCTCCCGAGACACCCGAGGGGTATATCTGAGATATTTGTATAAAGCCGAGCTTCACGTTTCTCCTCTCAACCCTATGGAATGATGTATAACTGCGATATTATATTTAAAAAGCTGACGCTCGCCGCATCTTAGGCGAGGGGCGTCGAGGGGGGAACGGGATATAAAGAGTAGTAAGACGGTCGAGGCTAAGGTCGGCGGTACTTCCCCTTTAGTCTTATAAGGCCGAGGGTCACCTCTATGGCCTCGGCCTTCCTAAAGCACCCGAGTGGTATATGCGAGTTATTCGTAAAAAGCCGAGGGTAAAATTTTTCCCCTCCCGCTCCCGAGACACCCGAGGGGTATATCTGAGATATTTGTATAAAGCCGAGCTTCACATTTCACCTCTCGCCCTATGAAATAGGGTATAACTGCGATATTTTATTTAAAAAGCCGACGCTCGCCGCATCTTAGGCGAGGGGCGTCGAGGGGGGAACGGGATATAAAGAGTAGTAAGACGGTCGAGGCTAAGGTCGGCGGTACTTCCCCTTTAGTCTTATAAGGCCGAGGGTCGCCTCGATGGCCTCAGACTTCCTAAAGCACCCGAGTGGTATATGCGAGTTATTCGTAAAAAGCCGAGTGTAATATTTTTCCCCTCCCGCTCCCGAGACACCCGAGGGGTATATCTGAGATATTTGTATAAAGCCGAGCTTCAAATTTCTCCTCTCACCCCAATGGAATGGGGTATAACTGCGATATTTTATTTAAAAAGCCGACGCTCGCCGCAACTTAGGCGAGGGGCGTCGAGGGGGGAACGGGATATAAAGAGTAGTAAGACGGTCGAGGCTAAGGTCGGCGGTACTTCCCTTTTAGTCTTATAAGGCCGAGGGTCCCCTCGATGGCCTCGGCATTGCTGAAGCACCCGAGTGGTATATGCGAATTATTTGTAAAAAGCCGGGGGTAACATTTTTCCCCTCCCGCCTCCGAAACACCCGAGGGGTATATCTGAGATATTTGTATAAAGCCGAGCTTCACATTTCTCTTCTCGCCCTATGGAATAAGGTATAACTGCGATATTTTATTTAAAAAGCCGACGCTCGCCGCATCTTAGGCGAGGGGCGTCGAGGAGGGAACGGGATATAAAGAGTAGTAAGACGGTCGAGGCTAAGGTCGGCGGTACTTGCCCTTTAGTCTTATAAGGCCGAGGGTCGCCTCGATGGCCTCGGCCTTCCTAAAGCACCCGAGTGGTATATGCGAGTTATTCGTAAAAAGCCGAGGGTAACATTTTTCCCCTCCCGCTCCCGAGACACCCGAGGGGTAAATATGAGATATTTGTATAAAGCCGAGCTTCACATTTCGTCTCTCAACCCTATGGAATGATGTATAACTGCGATATTATAGTAAAGAGCCGACGCTCGCCGCATCTTAGGCGAGGGGCGTCGAGGGGGGAACGGGATATAAAGAGTAGTAAGCCGGTCAAGGCTAAGGTCGGCGGTCCTTCTCCTTTAGTTTTATAAGGCCGCGGGTTGCCTCGATGGCCTCGGTCTTCCTAAAACACCCGAGTGGTATATGCGAGTTATTCGTAAAAAACCGAGGGTAACATTTTTCCCCTCTCGCTCCCGAAGCACTTGAGGGGTATATCTGAGATATTTTTATAAAGCCGAGCTTCACATTTCACCTCTCGCCCTATGAAATAGGGTATAACTGCGATATTTTATTTATAAAGCCGACGCTTGCCGCATCTCAGGCGAGGGGCGTCGAGGGGGGAACGGGATATAAAGAGTAGTAAGACGGTCGAGGCTAAGGTCAGCGGTACTTCCCATTTAGTCTTATAAGGCCGAGGGTTGCCTCGATGGCCTCGGTCTTCCTAAAACACCCGAGTGGTATATGCGAGTTATTTGTAAAAAGCTGAGGGTAACATTTTTCCCCTTCCGCTCCCGAAGCACCCGAGGGGTATATCTGAGATATTTGTATAAAGCCGAGCTTCACATTTCACCTCTCGCCCTATGAAATAGGGTATAACTGCGATATTTTATTTAAAATCCGACGCTCACCGCATCTTAGGCGAGGGGCGTCGATTGGGGAACTGGATATAAAGAGTAGTAAGACGGTCGAAGCTAAGGTCGGCGGTACTTGCCCTTTAGTCTTATAAGGCCGAGGGTCGCCACGATGGCCTCGGTCTTCCTAAAGCACCCGAGTGGTATATGCGAGTTATTTGTAAAAAGCCGAGGGTAACATTTTTCCCCTCCCGCCTCCGAGACACCCGAGGGGTATATCTTAGATATTTGTATAAACCCGAGCTTCAAATTTCTCCTCTCACCCCAATGGAATGGGGTATAACTGCGATATTTTATTTAAAAAGCCGACGCTCGCCACATCTTAGGCGAGGGGCGTCGAGGGGGGAACGGGATATAAAGAGTAGTAAGACGGTCGAGGCTAAGGTCGGCGGTACTTCCCCTTTAGTCTTATAAGGCCGAGGGTCCCCTCGATGGCCTCGGCATTGCTGAAGCAACCGAGGGGTATATGCGAGTTATTTGTAAAAAGCCGAGGGTAACATTTTTCCCCTCCCGCCTCCGAGACACCCGAGGGGGATATCTGAGATATTTGTATAAAGCCGAGCTTCACATTTCTCCTCTCACCCCAATGGAATGGGGTATAACTGCGATATTTTATTTAAAAAGCCGACGCTCGCCGCATCTTAGGCGAGGGGCGTCGAGAGATGAACGGGATATAAAGAGTAGTAAGACGGTTGAGGCTAAGGTCGGCGGTACTTCCCCTTTAGTCTTATAAGGCCGAGGGTCGCCTCGATTGCCTCGGCCTTCCTAAAGCCCTCGAGTGGTATATGCGAATTATTTTTAAAAAGCCGGGGGGAAACATTTTTCCCCTTCCGCCTCCGAAACACCCGAGGGGTATATCTGAGATATTTGTATAAAGCCGAGCTTAACATTTCTCCTCTCAACCCTATGGAATGGGGTAAAACTGCAATATTTTATTTAAAAAGCCGACGCTCGCCGCATCTTAGGCGAGGGGCGTCGATAGGGGAACGGGATATAAAGAGTAGTAAGACGGTCGAGGCTAAGGTCGACGGTACTTCCCCTTTAGTCTTATAAGGCCGAGGGTCGCCTCGATGGCCTCGGCCTTCCTAAAGCACCCGAGTGGTATATGCGAGTTATTCGTAAAAAGCCGAAGGTAACATTTTTCCCCTCCCGCTCCCGAGACACCCGAGGGGTATATCTGAGATATTTGTATAAAGCCGGGCTTCACATTTCTCCTCTCAACCCTATGGAATGATGTATAACGGCGATATTATATTTAAAAAGCTGACGCTCGCCGCATCTTAGGCGAGGGGCGTCGAGGGGGGAACGGGATATAAAGAGTAGTAAGACGGTCGAGGCTAAGGTCGGCGGTACTTCCCCTTTAGTCTTATAAGGCCGAGGGTCGCCTCGATGGCCTCGGTCTTCCTAAAGCACCCGAGTGGTATATGCGAGTTATTTGTAAAAAGCCGAGGGTAACATTTTTCCCCTCTCGCCTCCGAGACACCCGAGGGGTATATCTGAGATATTTGTATAAAGCCGAGCTTCACATTTCTCCTTTCAACCCTATGGAATTGGGTATAACTGCGATATTTTATTTAAAAAGCCGACGCTCGCTGCATCTTAGGCGAGAGGCGTCGAGGGGGGAACGGGATATAAAGAGTAGTAAGACGGTCGAGGCTAAGGTCGGCGTTACTTCCCCTTTAGTCTTATAAGGCCGAGGGTCCCCTCGATGGCCTCGGCATTGCTAAGGCACCCGAGGGGTATATGCGAGTTATTCGTAAAAAGCCGAGGGTAACATTTTTCCCCTCCCCCTCCCGAGACACCCGAGGGTTTATATCTGAAATATTTGTATAAAGCCGAGCTTCACATTTCTCGTCTCGCCCTATGGAATAAGGTATAACTGCGATATTATATTTAAAAAGGTGACGCTCGCCGCATCTTAGGCGAGGGGCGTCGAGGGGGGAACGGGATATAAAGAGTAGTAAGACGGTCGAGGCTAAGGTCGGCGGTCCTTCTCCTTTAGTTTTATAAGGCCGCGGGTTGCCTCGATGGCCTCGGTCTTCCTAAAACACCCGAGTGGTATATGCGAGTTATTCGTAAAAAACCGAGGGTAACATTTTTCCCCTCTCGCTCCCGAAGCACTTGAGGGGTATATCTGAGATATTTTTATAAAGCCGAGCTTCACATTTCACCTCTCGCCCTATGAAATAGGGTATAACTGCGATATTTTATTTATAAAGCCGACGCTTGCCGCATCTCAGGCGAGGGGCGTCGAGGGGGGAACGGGATATAAAGAGTAGTAAGACGGTCGAGGCTAAGGTCAGCGGTACTTCCCATTTAGTCTTATAAGGCCGAGGGTTGCCTCGATGGCCTCGGTCTTCCTAAAACACCCGAGTGGTATATGCGAGTTATTTGTAAAAAGCTGAGGGTAACATTTTTCCCCTTCCGCTCCCGAAGCACCCGAGGGGTATATCTGAGATATTTGTATAAAGCCGAGCTCCACATTTCACCTCTCGCCCTATGAAATAGGGTATAACTGCGATATTTTATTTAAAATCCGACGCTCACCGCATCTTAGGCGAGGGGCGTCGATTAGGGAACTGGATATAAAGAGTAGTAAGACGGTCGAAGCTAAGGTCGGCGGTACTTGCCCTTTAGTCTTATAAGGCCGAGGGTCGCCACGATGGCCTCGGTCTTCCTAAAGCACCCGAGTGGTATATGCGAGTTATTTGTAAAAAGCCGAGGGTAACATTTTTCCCCTCCCGCCTCCGAGACACCCGAGGGGTATATCTTAGATATTTGTATAAACCCGAGCTTCAAATTTCTCCTCTCACCCCAATGGAATGGGGTATAACTGCGATATTTTATTTAAAAAGCCGACGCTCGCCACATCTTAGGCGAGGGGCGTCGAGGGGGGAACGGGATATAAAGAGTAGTAAGACGGTCGAGGCTAAGGTCGGCGGTACTTCCCCTTTAGTCTTATAAGGCCGAGGGTCCCCTCGATGGCCTCGGCATTGCTGAAGCAACCGAGGGGTATATGCGAGTTATTTGTAAAAAGCCGAGGGTAACATTTTTCCCCTCCCGCCTCCGAGACACCCGAGGGGGATATCTGAGATATTTGTATAAAGCCGAGCTTCACATTTCTCCTCTCACCCCAATGGAATGGGGTATAACTGCGATATTTTATTTAAAAAGCCGACGCTCGCCGCATCTTAGGCGAGGGGCGTCGAGAGATGAACGGGATATAAAGAGTAGTAAGACGGTTGAGGCTAAGGTCGGCGGTACTTCCCCTTTAGTCTTATAAGGCCGAGGGTCGCCTCGATTGCCTCGGCCTTCCTAAAGCCCTCGAGTGGTATATGCGAATTATTTTTAAAAAGCCAGGGGGAAACATTTTTCCCCTTCCGCCTCCGAAACACCCGAGGGGTATATCTGAGATATTTGTATAAAGCCGAGCTTTACATTTCTCCTTTCAACCCTATGGAATTGGGTATAACTGCGATATTTTATTTAAAAAGCCGACGCTCGCTGCATCTTAGGCGAGAGGCGTCGAGGGGGGAACGGGATATAAAGAGTAGTAAGACGGTCGAGGCTAAGGTCGGCGTTACTTCCCCTTTAGTCTTATAAGGCCGAGGGTCCCCTCGATGGCCTCGGCATTGCTAAGGCACCCGAGGGGTATATGCGAGTTATTCGTAAAAAGCCGAGGGTAACATTTTTCCCCTCCCCCTCCCGAGACACCCGAGGGTTTATATCTGAAATATTTGTATAAAGCCGAGCTTCACATTTCTCGTCTCGCCCTATGGAATAAGGTATAACTGCGATATTATATTTAAAAAGGTGACGCTCGCCGCATCTTAGGCGAGGGGCGTCGAGGGGGGAACGGGATATAAAGAGTAGTAAGACGGTTGAGGCTAAGGTCGGCGGTAATTCCCCTTTAGTCTTATAAGGCCGAGGGTCGCCTCGATGGCCTTGGTCTTCCTAAAACACCCGAGTGGTATATGCGAGTTATTCGTAAAAAACCGAGGGTAACATTTTCCCCCTCCCGCTCCCGAGACACCCGAGGGGTATATCTGAGATATTTGTATAAAGCCGAGCTTCACATTTATCTTTTCGCCCTATGGAATAAGGTATAACTGCGATATTATATTTAAAAAGCCAACGCTCGCCGCATCTTAGGCGAGGGGCGTCGAGGGGGGAACGGGATATAAAGAGTAGTAAGACGGTCGAGGCTAAGGTCGGCGGTACTTCCCCTTTAGTCTTATAAGGCCGAGGGTCGCCTCGATTGCCTCGGCCTTCCTAAAGCCCTCGAGTGGTATATGCGAATTATTTTTAAAAAGCCGGGGGGAAACATTTTTCCCCTTCCGCCTCCGAAACACCCGAGGGGTATATCTGAGATATTTGTATAAAGCCGAGCTTAACATTTCTCCTCTCAACCCTATGGAATGAGGTAAAACTGCAATATTTTATTTAAAATGCCGACGCTCGCCGCATCATAGGCGAGGGGCGTCGATAGGGGAACGGGATATAAAGAGTAGTAAGACGGTCGAGGCTAAGGTCGACGGTACTTCCCCTTTAGTCTTATAAGGCCGAGGGTCGCCTCGATGGCCTCGGCCTTCCTAAAGCACCCGAGTGGTATATGCGAGTTATTCGTAAAAAGCCGAAGGTAACATTTTTCCCCTCCCGCTCCCGAGACACCCGAGGGGTATATCTGAGATATTTGTATAAAGCCGAGCTTCACATTTCTCCTCTCAACCCTATGGAATGATGTATAACTGCGATATTATATTTAAAAAGCTGACGCTCGCCGCATCTTAGGCGAGGGGCGTCGAGGGGGGAATGGGATATAAAGAGTAGTAAGACGGTCGAGGCTAAGGTCGGCGGTACTTCCCCTTTAGTCTTATAAGGCCGAGGGTCGCCTCTATGGCCTCGGCCTTCCTAAAGCACCCGAGTGGTATATGCGAGTTATTCGTAAAAAGCCGAGGGTAAAATTTTTCCCCTCCCGCTCCCGAGACACTCGAGGGGTATATCTGAGATATTTGTATAAAGCCGAGCTTGACATTTCACCTCTCGCCCTCTGAAATAGGGTATAACCGCGATATTTTATTTAAAAAGCCGACGCTCACCGCATCTTAGGCGAGGGGCGTCGATGGGGGAACGGGATATAAAGAGTAGTAAGACGGTCGAGGCTAAGGTCGGCGGTACTTCCCCTTTAGTCTTATAAGGCCGAGGGTCGCCTCGATGGCCTCGGTCTTCCTAAAGCACCCGAGTGGTATATGCGAGTTATTTGTAAAAAGCCGAGGGTAACATTTTTCCCCTCTCGCCTCCGAGACACCCGAGGGGTATATCTGAGATATTTGTATAAAGCCGAGCTTCACATTTCTCCTTGCAACCCTATGGAATTGGGTATAACTGCGATATTTTATTTAAAAAGCCGACGCTCGCTGCATCTTAGGCGAGGGGCGTCGAGGGGGGAACGGGATATAAAGAGTAGTAAGACGGTCGAGGCTAAAGTCGGCGGTACTTCCCCTTTAGTCTTATAAGGCCGAGGGTCCCCTCGATGGCCTCGGCATTGCTAAGGCACCCGAACGGTATATGCGAGTTATTCATAAAAAGCCGAGGGTAACATTTTTCCCCTCCCACTCCGGAGACACCCGAGGGATATATCTGAGATATTTGTATAAAGCCGAGCTTCACATTTCTCCTCTCAACCCTATAGAATGATGTATAACTGCGATATTATATTTAAAAAGGTGACGCTCGCCGCATCTTAGGCGAGGGGCGTCGAGGGGGGAACGGGATATAAAGAGTAGTAAGACGGTTGAGGCTAAGGTCGGCGGTACTTCCCCTTTAGTCTTATAAGGCCGAGGGTCGCCTCGATGGCCTTGGTCTTCCTAAAACACCCGAGTGGTATATGCGAGTTATTCGTAAAAAACCGAGGGTAACATTTTCCCCCTCCCGCTCCCGAGACACCCGAGGGGTATATCTGAGATATTTGTATAAAGCCGAGCTTAACATTTCTCTTCTCGCCCTATGGAATAAGGTATAACTGCGATATTATATTTAAAAAGCTAACGCTCGCCGCATCTTAGGCGAGTGGCGTCGAGGGGGGAACGGGATATAAAGAGTAGTAAGACGGTCGAGGCTAAGGTCGGCGGTACTTCCCCTTTAGTCTTATAAGGCCGAGGGTCGCCTCGATTGCCTCGGCCTTCCTAAAGCCCTCGAGTGGTATATGCGAATTATTTTTAAAAAGCCGGGGGGAAACATTTTTCCCCTTCCGCCTCCGAAACACCCGAGGGGTATATCTGAGATATTTGTATAAAGCCGAGCTTAACATTTCTCCTCTCAACCCTATGGAATGGGGTAAAACTGCAATATTTTATTTACAAAAGCCGACGCTCGCCGCATCTTAGGCGAGGGGCGTCGATAGGGGAACGGGATATAAAGAGTAGTAAGACGGTCGAGGCTAAGGTCGACGGTACTTCCCATTTAGTCTTATAAGGCCGAGGGTCGCCTCGATGGCCTCGGCCTTCCTAAAGCACCCGAGTGGTATATGCGAGTTATTCGTAAAAAGCCGAAGGTAACATTTTTCCCCTCCCGCTCCCGAGACACCCGAGGGGTATATCTGAGATATTTGTATAAAGCCGAGCTTCACATTTCTCCTCTCACCCCTATGGAATGATGTATAACTGCGATATTATATTTAAAAAGCTGACGCTCGCCGCATCTTAGGCGAGGGGCGTCGAGGGGGGAACGGGATATAAAGAGTAGTAAGACGGTCGAGGCTAAGGTCGGCGGTACTTCCCCTTTAGTCTTATAAGGCCGAGGGTCGCCTCTATGGCCTCGGCCTTCCTAAAGCACCCGAGTGGTATATGCGAGTTATTCGTAAAAAGCCGAGGGTAAAATTTTTCCCCTCCCGCCCCCGAGACACTCGAGGGGTATATCTGAGATATTTGTATTAAGTTGAGCTTCACATTTCTCCTCTCGCCCTATGGAACGGGGTATAACCGCGATATTTTATTTAAAAAGCCGACGCTCACCGCATCTTAGGCGAGGGGCGTCGATGGGGGAACGGGATATAAAGAGTAGTAAGACGGTCGAGGCTAAGGTCGGCGGTACTTCCCCTTTAGTCTTATAAGGCCGAGGGTCGCCTCGATGGCCTCGGTCTTCCTAAAGCACCCGAGTGGTATATGCGAGTTATTTGTAAAAAGCCGAGGGTAACATTTTTCCCCTCTCGCCTCCGAGACACCCGAGGGGTATATCTGAGATATTTGTATAAAGCCGAGCTTCACATTTCTCCTTTCAACCCTATGGAATTGGGTATAACTGCGATATTTTATTTAAAAAGCCGACGCTCGCTGCATCTTAGGCGAGGGGCGTCGAGGGGGGAACGGGATATAAAGAGTAGTAAGACGGTCGAGGCTAAGGTCGGCGGTACTTCCCCTTTAGTCTTATAAGGCCGAGGGTCCCCTCGATGGCCTCGGCATTGCTAAGGCACCCGAAGGGTATATGCGAGTTATTCGTAAAAAGCCGAGGGTAACATTTTTCCCCTCCCACTCCGGAGACACCCGAGGGATATATCTGAGATATTTGTATAAAGCCGAGCTTCACATTTCTCCTCTCAACCCTATAGAATGATGTATAACTGCGATATTATATTTAAAAAGGTGACGCTCGCCGCATCTTAGGCGAGGGGCGTCGAGGGGGGAACGGGATATAAAGAGTAGTAAGACGGTTGAGGCTAAGGTCGGCGGTACTTCCCCTTTAGTCTTATAAGGCCGAGGGTCGCCTCGATGGCCTTGGTCTTCCTAAAACACCCGAGTGGTATATGCGAGTTATTCGTAAAAAACCGAGGGTAACATTTTCCCCCTCCCGCTCCCGAGACACCCGAGGGGTATATCTGAGATATTTGTATAAAGCCGAGCTTAACATTTCTCTTCTCGCCCTATGGAATAAGGTATAACTGCGATATTATATTTAAAAAGCCAACGCTCGCCGCATCTTAGGCGAGGGGCGTCGAGGGGGGAACGGGATATAAAGAGTAGTAAGACGGTCGAGGCTAAGGTCGGCGGTACTTCCCCTTTAGTCTTATAAGGCCGAGGGTCGCCTCGATTGCCTCGGCCTTCCTGAACCCCTCGAGTGGTATATGCAAATTATTTTTAAAAAGCCGGGGGGAAACATTTTTCCCCTTCCGCCTCCGAAACACCCGAGGGGTATATCTGAGATATTTGTATAAAGCCGAGCTTAACATTTCTCCTCTCAACCCTATGGAATGGGGTAAAACTGCAATATTTTATTTAAAAAGCCGACGCTCGCCGCATCTTAGGCGAGGGGCGTCGATAGGGGAACGGGATATAAAGAGTAGTAAGACGGTCGAGGCTAAGGTCGACGGTACTTCCCCTTTAGTCTTATAAGGCCGAGGGTCGCCTCGATGGCCTCGGCCTTCCTAAAGCACCCGAGTGGTATATGCGAGTTATTCGTAAAAAGCCGAAGGTAACATTTTTCCCCTCCCGCTCCCGAGACACCCGAGGGGTATATCTGAGATATTTGTATAAAGCCGAGCTTCACATTTCTCCTCTCAACCCTATGGAATGATGTATAACTGCGATATTATATTTAAAAAGCTGACGCTCGCCGCATCTTGGGCGAGGGGCGTCGAGGGAGGAACGGGATATAAAGAGTAGTAAGACGGTCGAGGCTAAGGTCGGCGGTACTTTCCCTTTAGTCTTATAAGGCCGAGGGTCGCCTCTATGGCCTCGGCCTTCCTAAAGCACCCGAGTGGTATATGCGAGTTATTCGTAAAAAGCCGAGGGTAAAATTTTTCCCCTCCCGCTCCCGAGACACTCGAGGGGTATATCTGAGATATTTGTATTAAGTTGAGCTTCACATTTCTCCTCTCGCCCTATGGAACGGGGTATAACTGCGATATTTTATTTAAAAAGCCGACGCTCGCCGCATCTTAGGCGAGGGGCGTCGAGGGGGGAACGGGTTATAAAGAGTAGTAAGACGGTCGAGGCTAAGGTCGACGGTACTTCCCCTTTAGTCTTATAAGGCTGAGGGTCCCCTCGATGGCCTCGGCATTGCTGAAGCACCCGAGGGGTATATGCGAGTTATTCGTAAAAAGTCGAGGGTAACATTTTTCCCCTCCCAATCCGGAGACACCCGAGGGATATATCTGAGATATTTGTATAAAGCCGAGCTTCACATTTCTCATCTCACCCCAATGGAATGGGGTATAACTGCGATATTTTATTTAAAAAGCCGACGCTTGCCGCATCTTAGGCGAGGGGCGTCGAGGGGGGAACGGGATATAAAGAGTAGTAAGACGGTCGAAGCTAAGGTCGGCGGTACTTCCCCTTTAGTCTTATAAGGCCGAGGGTCCCCTCGATGGCCTCGGCATTGCTGAAGCACCCGAGGGGTATATGCGAGTTTTTTGTAAAAAGCCGAGGGTAACATTTTTCCCCTCCCGCCTCCGAGACAGCCGAGGGGTATATCTGAGATATTTGTATAAAGGCGAGCTTCACATTTCTCCTCTCACCCCAATGGACTGGGGTATAACTGCGATATTTTATTTAAAAAGCCGACGCTCGCCGCATCTTAGGCGAGGGGCGTCGAGGGGGGAACGGGTTATAAAGAGGTAGTAAGACGGTCGAGGCTAAGGTCGGCGTTACTTCCCCTTTAGTCTTATAAGGCCGAGGGTCGCCTTAATTGCCTCGGCCTTCCTAAAGCACCCGAGTGGTATATGCTAATTATTTGTAAAAAGCCGGGGGGTAACATTTTTCCCCTTCCGCCTCCGAAACACCCGAAGGGTATATCTGAGATATTTGTATAAAGCCGAGCTTAACATTTCTCCTCTCAACCCTATGGAATGGGGTAAAACTGCAATATTTTATTTTAAAAGCCGACGCTCGCCGAATCTTAGGCGAGGGGCGTCGATGGGGGAACGGGATATAAAGAGTAGTAAGACGGTCGAGGCTAAGGTCGGCGGTACTTCCCCTTTGGTCTTATAAGGCCGAGGGTCGCCTCGATGGCCTCGGTCTTCCTAAAGCACCCGAGTGGTATATGCGAGTTATTTGTAAAAAGCCGAGGGTAACATTTTTCCCCTCCCGCTCCCGAGACACCCGAGGAGTATATCTGAGATATTTGTATAAAGCCGAGCTTCACATTTCTCTTCTCGCCCTATGGAATAAGGTATAACTGCGATATTTTATTTAAAAAGCTGACGCTCGCCGCATCTTAGGCGAGGGGCGTCGAGGAGGGAACGGGATATAAAGAGTAGTAAGACGGTCGAGGCTAAGGTCGGCGGTACTTGCCCTTTAGTCTTATAAGGCCGAGGGTCGCCTCGATGGCCTCGGCCTTCCTAAAGCACCCGAGTGTTATATGCGAGTTATTCATAAAAAGCCGAGGGTAACATTTTTCCCCGCCGCTCCCGAGACACCCGAGGGGTATATATGAGATATTTGTATAAAGCCGAGCTTCACACTTCTTCTCTCAACCCTATGGAATGATGTATAACTGCGATATTATATTTAAACAGCCGACGCTCGCCGCATCTTAGGCGAGGGGCGTCGAGGGGGGAACGGGATATAAAGAGTAGTAAGCCGGTCAAGGCTAAGGTCGGCGGTACTTCCCCTTTAGTCTTATAAGGCCGAGGGTCGCCTCGATGGCGTCGGCCTTCCTAAAGCACCCGAGTGGTATATGCGGGTTATTTGTAAAAAGCCGGGGGTAACATTTTTCCCCTCCCGCTCCCGAGACACCCGAGGGGTATATCTGAGATATTTGTATAAAGCCGAGCTTAACATTTCTCCTCTCAACCCTATGGAATGGGGGTAAACTGCAATATTTTATTTTAAAAGCCGACGCTTGCCGCATCTTAGGCGAGGGGCGTTGAGGGGGAAACGGGATATAAAGAGTAGTAAGACGGTCGAGGCTAAGGTGAGCGGTACTTCCCCTTTAGTCTTATAAGGCCGAGAGTCGCCTCGATGGCCTCGGCCTTCCTAAAGCACCTGAGTGGTATATGCGAGTTACTCGTAAAAAGCCGAGGGTAACATTTTTCTCCTCCCCCTCCCGAGACACCCGAAGGTTTATATCTGAGATATTTGTATAAAGCCTACCTTCACATTTCTCTTCTCGCCCTATGGAATAAGGTATAACTGCGATATTATATTTAAAAAGCCGACGCTCGCCACATCTTAGGCGAGGGGCGTCGAGGGTGGAACGGGATATAAAGAGTAGTAAGACGGTCGAGGCTAAGGTCGGCGGTACTTGCCCTTTAGTCTTATAAGGCCGAGGGTCGCCTCGATGGCCTCGGCCTTCCTAAAGCACCCGAGTGGTATATGCGAATTATTTGTAAAAAGCCGGGGGTAACATTTTTCCCCTTCCGCCTCCGAAACACCCGAGGGGTATATCTGAGATATTTGTATAAAGCCGAGCTTAACATTTCTCCTCTCAACCCTATGGAATGGGGTAAAACTGCATTATTTGTATTTTAAAAGCCGACGCTCGCCGCATCTTATGCGAGGGGCGTCGAGGGGGGAACGGGATATAAAGAGTAGTAAGACGGTGGAGGCTAAGGTCGGCGGTACTTCCCCTTTAGTCTTATAAGGCCGAGGGTCGCCTCGATGGCCTCAGTCTTCCTAAAGCACCCGAGTGGTATATGCGAGTTATTCGTAAAAAGCCGAGGGTAACATTTTTCCCTTCCCTCTCCCGAGACACCCGAGGGGTATATCTGAGTTATTTGTATAAAGCCGAGCTTCACATTTCTCTTCTCGCCTTATGGAATAAGGTATCACTGCGATATTATATTTAAAAACCTGTCGAGGGGGGAACGGAATATAAAGAGTAGTAAGCCGGTCGAGGCTAAGGTCGGCGGTACTTGCCCTTTAGTCTTATAAGGCCGAGGGTCGCCTCGATGGCCTCGGTCTTCTTAAAACACCCGAGTGGTATATGAGAGTTATTTGTAAAAGGTCGGGGGTAACATTTTTCCCCTCCCGCCTCCGAAACACCCGAGGGGTATATCTGAGATATTTGTATAACGCCGAGCTTAACATTTCTCCTCTCAACCCTATGGAATGGGGTATAACTGCGATATTTTATTTAAAAAGCCGACGCTCGCAGCAACTTAGGCGAGGGGCGTCGAGGGGAGAACGGGATATAAAGAGTAGTAAGACGGTCGAGGCTAAGGTCGGCGGTACTTCCCCTTTAGTCTTTTAAGGCCGAGGGTCGCCTCGATGGCCTCGGCCTTCCTAAAGCACCCGAGTGGTATATGCGAATTATTTGTAAAAAGCCGGGGGTAACATTTTTCCCCTTCCGCCTCCGAAACACCCGAGGGGTATATCTGAGATATTTGTATAAAGCCGAGCTTAACATTTCTCCTCTCAACCCTATGGATTGGGGTAAAACCGCATTATTTTTATTTTAAAAGCCGACGCTCGCCGCATCTTATGCGAGGGGCGTCGAGGGGGGAACGGGATATAAAGAGTAGTAAGACGGTCGAGGCTAAGGTCAGCGGTACTTCCCTTTCAGTCTTATAAGGCCGAGGGTCTCCTTGATGGCCTCGGTCTTCCTAAAACACCCGTGTGGTATATGCGAGTTATTTGTAAAAAGCCGAGGGTAACATTTTCCCCCTCCCGCTCCCGAGACACCCGAGGGGTATATCTGAGATATTTGTATAAAGCCAAGCTTCACATTTCTCTTCTCGCAATATGGAATAAGGTATAACTGCGATATTATATTTAAAAAGCCGACGCTCGCCGCATCTTAGGCGAGGGGCGTCGATAGGGGAACGGGATATAAAGAGTAGTAAGACGGTCGAGGCTAAGGTCGACGGTACTTCCCATTTAGTCTTATAAGGCCGAGGGTCGCCTCGATGGCCTCGGCCTTCCTAAAGCACCCGAGTGGTATATGCGAGTTATTCGTAAAAAGCCGAAGGTAACATTTTTCCCCTCCCGCTCCCGAGACACCCGAGGGGTATATCTGAGATATTTGTATAAAGCCGAGCTTCACATTTCTCCTCTCACCCCTATGGAATGATGTATAACTGCGATATTATATTTAAAAAGCTGACGCTCGCCGCATCTTAGGCGAGGGGCGTCGAGGGGGGAACGGGATATAAAGAGTAGTAAGACGGTCGAGGCTAAGGTCGGCGGTACTTCCCCTTTAGTCTTATAAGGCCGAGGGTCGCCTCTATGGCCTCGGCCTTCCTAAAGCACCCGAGTGGTATATGCGAGTTATTCGTAAAAAGCCGAGGGTAAAATTTTTCCCCTCCCGCTCCCGAGACACTCGAGGGGTATATCTGAGATATTTGTATTAAGTTGAGCTTCACATTTCTCCTCTCGCCCTATGGAACGGGGTATAACCGCGATATTTTATTTAAAAAGCCGACGCTCACCGCATCTTAGGCGAGGGGCGTCGATGGGGGAACGGGATATAAAGAGTAGTAAGACGGTCGAGGCTAAGGTCGGCGGTACTTCCCCTTTAGTCTTATAAGGCCGAGGGTCGCCTCGATGGCCTCGGTCTTCCTAAAGCACCCGAGTGGTATATGCGAGTTATTTGTAAAAAGCCGAGGGTAACATTTTTCCCCTCTCGCCTCCGAGACACCCGAGGGGTATATCTGAGATATTTGTATAAAGCCGAGCTTCACATTTCTCCTTTCAACCCTATGGAATTGGGTATAACTGCGATATTTTATTTAAAAAGCCGACGCTCGCTGCATCTTAGGCGAGGGGCGTCGAGGGGGGAACGGGATATAAAGAGTAGTAAGACGGTCGAGGCTAAGGTCGGCGGTACTTCCCCTTTAGTCTTATAAGGCCGAGGGTCCCCTCGATGGCCTCGGCATTGCTAAGGCACCCGAAGGGTATATGCGAGTTATTCGTAAAAAGCCGAGGGTAACATTTTTCCCCTCCCACTCCGGAGACACCCGAGGGATATATCTGAGATATTTGTATAAAGCCGAGCTTCACATTTCTCCTCTCAACCCTATAGAATGATGTATAACTGCGATATTATATTTAAAAAGGTGACGCTCGCCGCATCTTAGGCGAGGGGCGTCGAGGGGGGAACGGGATATAAAGAGTAGTAAGACGGTTGAGGCTAAGGTCGGCGGTACTTCCCCTTTAGTCTTATAAGGCCGAGGGTCGCCTCGATGGCCTTGGTCTTCCTAAAACACCCGAGTGGTATATGCGAGTTATTCGTAAAAAACCGAGGGTAACATTTTCCCCCTCCCGCTCCCGAGACACCCGAGGGGTATATCTGAGATATTTGTATAAAGCCGAGCTTAACATTTCTCTTCTCGCCCTATGGAATAAGGTATAACTGCGATATTATATTTAAAAAGCCAACGCTCGCCGCATCTTAGGCGAGGGGCGTCGAGGGGGGAACGGGATATAAAGAGTAGTAAGACGGTCGAGGCTAAGGTCGGCGGTACTTCCCCTTTAGTCTTATAAGGCCGAGGGTCGCCTCGATTGCCTCGGCCTTCCTGAACCCCTCGAGTGGTATATGCAAATTATTTTTAAAAAGCCGGGGGGAAACATTTTTCCCCTTCCGCCTCCGAAACACCCGAGGGGTATATCTGAGATATTTGTATAAAGCCGAGCTTAACATTTCTCCTCTCAACCCTATGGAATGGGGTAAAACTGCAATATTTTATTTAAAAAGCCGACGCTCGCCGCATCTTAGGCGAGGGGCGTCGATAGGGGAACGGGATATAAAGAGTAGTAAGACGGTCGAGGCTAAGGTCGACGGTACTTCCCCTTTAGTCTTATAAGGCCGAGGGTCGCCTCGATGGCCTCGGCCTTCCTAAAGCACCCGAGTGGTATATGCGAGTTATTCGTAAAAAGCCGAAGGTAACATTTTTCCCCTCCCGCTCCCGAGACACCCGAGGGGTATATCTGAGATATTTGTATAAAGCCGAGCTTCACATTTCTCCTCTCAACCCTATGGAATGATGTATAACTGCGATATTATATTTAAAAAGCTGACGCTCGCCGCATCTTGGGCGAGGGGCGTCGAGGGGGGAACGGGATATAAAGAGTAGTAAGACGGTCGAGGCTAAGGTCGGCGGTACTTCCCCTTTAGTCTTATAAGGCCGAGGGTCGCCTCTATGGCCTCGGCCTTCCTAAAGCACCCGAGTGGTATATGCGAGTTATTCGTAAAAAGCCGAGGGTAAAATTTTTCCCCTCCCGCTCCCGAGACACTCGAGGGGTATATCTGAGATATTTGTATTAAGTTGAGCTTCACATTTCTCCTCTCGCCCTATGGAACGGGGTATAACCGCGATATTTTATTTAAAAAGCCGACGCTCACCGCATCTTAGGCGAGGGGCGTCGATGGGGGAACGGGATATAAAGAGTAGTAAGACGGTCGAGGCTAAGGTCGGCGGTACTTCCCCTTTAGTCTTATAAGGCCGAGGGTCGCCTCGATGGCCTCGGTCTTCCTAAAGCACCCGAGTGGTATATGCGAGTTATTTGTAAAAAGCCGAGGGTAACATTTTTCCCCTCTCGCCTCCGAGACACCCGAGGGGTATATCTGAGATATTTGTATAAAGCCGAGCTTCACATTTCTCCTTTCAACCCTATGGAATTGGGTATAACTGCGATATTTTATTTAAAAAGCCGACGCTCGCTGCATCTTAGGCGAGGGGCGTCGAGGGGGGAACGGGATATAAAGAGTAGTAAGACGGTCGAGGCTAAGGTCGGCGGTACTTCCCCTTTAGTCTTATAAGGCCGAGGGTCCCCTCGATGGCCTCGGCATTGCTAAGGCACCCGAAGGGTATATGCGAGTTATTCGTAAAAAGCCGAGGGTAACATTTTTCCCCTCCCACTCCGGAGACACCCGAGGGATATATCTGAGATATTTGTATAAAGCCGAGCTTCACATTTCTCCTCTCAACCCTATAGAATGATGTATAACTGCGATATTATATTTAAAAAGGTGACGCTCGCCGCATCTTAGGCGAGGGGCGTCGAGGGGGGAACGGGATATAAAGAGTAGTAAGACGGTTGAGGCTAAGGTCGGCGGTACTTCCCCTTTAGTCTTATAAGGCCGAGGGTCGCCTCGATGGCCTTGGTCTTCCTAAAACACCCGAGTGGTATATGCGAGTTATTCGTAAAAAACCGAGGGTAACATTTTCCCCCTCCCGCTCCCGAGACACCCGAGGGGTATATCTGAGATATTTGTATAAAGCCGAGCTTAACATTTCTCTTCTCGCCCTATGGAATAAGGTATAACTGCGATATTATATTTGAAAAGCCAACGCTCGCCGCATCTTAAGGCGAGGGGCGTCGAGGGGGGAACGGGATATAAAGAGTAGTAAGACGGTCGAGGCTAAGGTCGGCGGTACTTCCCCTTTAGTCTTATAAGGCCGAGGGTCGCCTCGATTGCCTCGGCCTTCCTGAACCCCTCGAGTGGTATATGCAAATTATTTTTAAAAAGCCGGGGGGAAACATTTTTCCCCTTCCGCCTCCGAAACACCCGAGGGGTATATCTGAGATATTTGTATAAAGCCGAGCTTAACATTTCTCCTCTCAACCCTATGGAATGGGGTAAAACTGCAATATTTTATTTAAAAAGCCGACGCTCGCCGCATCTTAGGCGAGGGGCGTCGATAGGGGAACGGGATATAAAGAGTAGTAAGACGGTCGAGGCTAAGGTCGACGGTACTTCCCCTTTAGTCTTATAAGGCCGAGGGTCGCCTCGATGGCCTCGGCCTTCCTAAAGCACCCGAGTGGTATATGCGAGTTATTCGTAAAAAGCCGAAGGTAACATTTTTCCCCTCCCGCTCCCGAGACACCCGAGGGGTATATCTGAGATATTTGTATAAAGCCGAGCTTCACATTTCTCCTCTCAACCCTATGGAATGATGTATAACTGCGATATTATATTTAAAAAGCTGACGCTCGCCGCATCTTGGGCGAGGGGCGTCGAGGGGGGAACGGGATATAAAGAGTAGTAAGACGGTCGAGGCTAAGGTCGGCGGTACTTCCCCTTTAGTCTTATAAGGCCGAGGGTCGCCTCTATGGCCTCGGCCTTCCTAAAGCACCCGAGTGGTATATGCGAGTTATTCGTAAAAAGCCGAGGGTAAAATTTTTCCCCTCCCGCTCCCGAGACACTCGAGGGGTATATCTGAGATATTTGTATTAAGTTGAGCTTCACATTTCTCCTCTCGCCCTATGGAACGGGGTATAACTGCGATATTTTATTTAAAAAGCCGACGCTCGCCGCATCTTAGGCGAGGGGCGTCGAGGGGGGAACGGGTTATAAAGAGTAGTAAGACGGTCGAGGCTAAGGTCGACGGTACTTCCCCTTTAGTCTTATAAGGCTGAGGGTCCCCTCGATGGCCTCGGCATTGCTGAAGCACCCGAGGGGTATATGCGAGTTATTCGTAAAAAGTCGAGGGTAACATTTTTCCCCTCCCAATCCGGAGACACCCGAGGGATATATCTGAGATATTTGTATAAAGCCGAGCTTCACATTTCTCATCTCACCCCAATGGAATGGGGTATAACTGCGATATTTTATTTAAAAAGCCGACGCTTGCCGCATCTTAGGCGAGGGGCGTCGAGGGGGGAACGGGATATAAAGAGTAGTAAGACGGTCGAAGCTAAGGTCGGCGGTACTTCCCCTTTAGTCTTATAAGGCCGAGGGTCCCCTCGATGGCCTCGGCATTGCTGAAGCACCCGAGGGGTATATGCGAGTTTTTTGTAAAAAGCCGAGGGTAACATTTTTCCCCTCCCGCCTCCGAGACAGCCGAGGGGTATATCTGAGATATTTGTATAAAGGCGAGCTTCACATTTCTCCTCTCACCCCAATGGACTGGGGTATAACTGCGATATTTTATTTAAAAAGCCGACGCTCGCCGCATCTTAGGCGAGGGGCGTCGAGGGGGGAACGGGTTATAAAGAGGTAGTAAGACGGTCGAGGCTAAGGTCGGCGTTACTTCCCCTTTAGTCTTATAAGGCCGAGGGTCGCCTTAATTGCCTCGGCCTTCCTAAAGCACCCGAGTGGTATATGCTAATTATTTGTAAAAAGCCGGGGGGTAACATTTTTCCCCTTCCGCCTCCGAAACACCCGAAGGGTATATCTGAGATATTTGTATAAAGCCGAGCTTAACATTTCTCCTCTCAACCCTATGGAATGGGGTAAAACTGCAATATTTTATTTTAAAAGCCGACGCTCGCCGAATCTTAGGCGAGGGGCGTCGATGGGGGAACGGGATATAAAGAGTAGTAAGACGGTCGAGGCTAAGGTCGGCGGTACTTCCCCTTTGGTCTTATAAGGCCGAGGGTCGCCTCGATGGCCTCGGTCTTCCTAAAGCACCCGAGTGGTATATGCGAGTTATTTGTAAAAAGCCGAGGGTAACATTTTTCCCCTCCCGCTCCCGAGACACCCGAGGAGTATATCTGAGATATTTGTATAAAGCCGAGCTTCACATTTCTCTTCTCGCCCTATGGAATAAGGTATAACTGCGATATTTTATTTAAAAAGCTGACGCTCGCCGCATCTTAGGCGAGGGGCGTCGAGGAGGGAACGGGATATAAAGAGTAGTAAGACGGTCGAGGCTAAGGTCGGCGGTACTTGCCCTTTAGTCTTATAAGGCCGAGGGTCGCCTCGATGGCCTCGGCCTTCCTAAAGCACCCGAGTGTTATATGCGAGTTATTCGTAAAAAGCCGAGGGTAACATTTTTCCCCGCCGCTCCCGAGACACCCGAGGGGTATATATGAGATATTTGTATAAAGCCGAGCTTCACACTTTTTCTCTCAACCCTATGGAATGATGTATAACTGCGATATTATATTTAAACAGCCGACGCTCGCCGCATCTTAGGCGAGGGGCGTCGAGGGGGGAACGGGATATAAAGAGTAGTAAGCCGGTCAAGGCTAAGGTCGGCGGTACTTCCCCTTTAGTCTTATAAGGCCGAGGGTCGCCTCGATGGCGTCGGCCTTCCTAAAGCACCCGAGTGGTATATGCGGGTTATTTGTAAAAAGCCGGGGGTAACATTTTTCCCCTCCCGCTCCCGAGACACCCGAGGGGTATATCTGAGATATTTGTATAAAGCCGAGCTTAACATTTCTCCTCTCAACCCTATGGAATGGGGGTAAACTGCAATATTTTATTTTAAAAGCCGACGCTTGCCGCATCTTAGGCGAGGGGCGTTGAGGGGGAAACGGGATATAAAGAGTAGTAAGACGGTCGAGGCTAAGGTGAGCGGTACTTCCCCTTTAGTCTTATAAGGCCGAGAGTCGCCTCGATGGCCTCGGCCTTCCTAAAGCACCTGAGTGGTATATGCGAGTTACTCGTAAAAAGCCGAGGGTAACATTTTCTCCTCCCCCTCCCGAGACACCCGAAGGTTTATATCTGAGATATTTGTATAAAGCCTACCTTCACATTTCTCTTCTCGCCCTATGGAATAAGGTATAACTGCGATATTATATTTAAAAAGCCGACGCTCGCCACATCTTAGGCGAGGGGCGTCGAGGGTGGAACGGGATATAAAGAGTAGTAAGACGGTCGAGGCTAAGGTCGGCGGTACTTGCCCTTTAGTCTTATAAGGCCGAGGGTCGCCTCGATGGCCTCGGCCTTCCTAAAGCACCCGAGTGGTATATGCGAATTATTTGTAAAAAGCCGGGGGTAACATTTTTCCCCTTCCGCCTCCGAAACACCCGAGGGGTATATCTGAGATATTTGTATAAAGCCGAGCTTAACATTTCTCCTCTCAACCCTATGGAATGGGGTAAAACTGCATTATTTGTATTTTAAAAGCCGACGCTCGCCGCATCTTATGCGAGGGGCGTCGAGGGGGGAACGGGATATAAAGAGTAGTAAGACGGTGGAGGCTAAGGTCGGCGGTACTTCCCCTTTAGTCTTATAAGGCCGAGGGTCGCCTCGATGGCCTCAGTCTTCCTAAAGCACCCGAGTGGTATATGCGAGTTATTCGTAAAAAGCCGAGGGTAACATTTTTCCCTTCCCTCTCCCGAGACACCCGAGGGGTATATCTGAGTTATTTGTATAAAGCCGAGCTTCACATTTCTCTTCTCGCCTTATGGAATAAGGTATCACTGCGATATTATATTTAAAAACCTGTCGAGGGGGGAACGGAATATAAAGAGTAGTAAGCCGGTCGAGGCTAAGGTCGGCGGTACTTGCCCTTTAGTCTTATAAGGCCGAGGGTCGCCTCGATGGCCTCGGTCTTCTTAAAACACCCGAGTGGTATATGAGAGTTATTTGTAAAAGGTCGGGGGTAACATTTTTCCCCTCCCGCCTCCGAAACACCCGAGGGGTATATCTGAGATATTTGTATAACGCCGAGCTTAACATTTCTCCTCTCAACCCTATGGAATGGGGTATAACTGCGATATTTTATTTAAAAAGCCGACGCTCGCAGCAACTTAGGCGAGGGGCGTCGAGGGGAGAACGGGATATAAAGAGTAGTAAGACGGTCGAGGCTAAGGTCGGCGGTACTTCCCCTTTAGTCTTTTAAGGCCGAGGGTCGCCTCGATGGCCTCGGCCTTCCTAAAGCACCCGAGTGGTATATGCGAATTATTTGTAAAAAGCCGGGGGTAACATTTTTCCCCTTCCGCCTCCGAAACACCCGAGGGGTATATCTGAGATATTTGTATAAAGCCGAGCTTAACATTTCTCCTCTCAACCCTATGGATTGGGGTAAAACCGCATTATTTTTATTTTAAAAGCCGACGCTCGCCGCATCTTATGCGAGGGGCGTCGAGGGGGGAACGGGATATAAAGAGTAGTAAGACGGTCGAGGCTAAGGTCAGCGGTACTTCCCTTTCAGTCTTATAAGGCCGAGGGTCGCCTTGATGGCCTCGGTCTTCCTAAAACACCCGAGTGGTATATGCGAGTTATTTGTAAAAAGCCGAGGGTAACATTTTCCCCCTCCCGCTCCCGAGACACCCGAGGGGTATATCTGAGATATTTGTATAAAGCCAAGCTTCACATTTCTCTTCTCGCCCTATGGAATAAGGTATAACTGCGATATTATATTTAAAAAGCCGACGCTCGCCGCATCTTAGGCAAGGGGGCGTCGAGGGGGGAACGGGATATAAAGAGTAGTAAGACGGTCGAGGCTAAGGTCGGTGGTACTTCTTCTTTAGTCTTATAAGGCCGAGGGTCGCCTCGATGGCCTCAGTCTTCCTAAAGCACCCGAGTGGTATATGCGAGTTATTTATAAAAAGCCGAGGGTAACATTTTTTCCCTCCCGCCTCCGAGACACCCGAGGGGTATATCTGAGATATTTGTATAAAGCCGAGCTTCACATTTCTCCTCTCAACCCTATGGAATTGGGTATAACTGCGATATTTTATTTAAAAAGCCGACGCTCGCCGCATCTTAGGCGAGGGGCGTCGAGGGGGGAACGGGATATAAAGAGTAGTAAGACGGTCGAGGCTAAGGTCGGCGGTACTTCCCCTTTAGTCTTATAAGGCCGAGGGTCGCCTCGATGGCCTCGGTCTTCCTAAAGCACCCGAGTGGTATATGCGAATTATTTGTAAAAAGCCGGGGGTAACATTTTTCCCCTCCCGCCTCTGAAACACCCGAGGGGTATATCTGAGATATTTGTATAAAGCCGAGCTTAACATTTCTCCTCTTAACCCTATGGAATAGGGTAAAACTGCGATATTTTATTTTAAAAGCCGACGCTCACCGCAACTTAGGTGAGGGGCGTCGAGGGGGGAACGGAATATAAAGAGTAGTAAGACGGTCGAGCCTAAGGTCGGCGGTACTTGCCCTTTATTCTTATAAGGTTGTGGGTCGCCTCGATGGCCTCGGCCTTCCTAAAGCACCCGAGTAGTATATGCAAGTTATTCGTAAAAAGCCGAGGGTAACATTTTTCCCCTCCCCCTCCCGAGACACCCGAAGGTTTACATTTATCTGAGATATTTGTATAAAGCCGACCTTCACATTTCTCTTCTCGCCCTATGGAATAAGGTATAACTGCGATATTATATTTAAAAAGCTGACGCTTGCCGCATCCTAGGCGAGGGGCATCGAGGGGAGAACGGGATATAAAGAGTAGTAAGACGGTCGAGGCTAAGGTCGGCGGTACTTCCCCTTTAGTCTTATAAGGCCGAGGGTCGCCTCGATGGCGTCGGCCTTCCTAAAGCACCCGAGTGGTATATGCGGGTTATTTGTAAAAAGCCGGGGGTAACATTTTTCCCCTCCCGCTCCCGAGACACCCGAGGGGTATATCTGAGATATTTGTATAAAGCCGAGCTTAACATTTCTCCTCTCAACCCTATGGAATGGGGTAAACTGCAATATTTTATTTTAAAAGCCGACGCTTGCCGCATCTTAGGCGAGGGGCGTTGAGGGGGAAACGGGATATAAAGAGTAGTAAGACGGTCGAGGCTAAGGTGAGCGGTACTTCCCCTTTAGTCTTATAAGGCCGAGAGTCGCCTCGATGGCCTCGGCCTTCCTAAAGCACCTGAGTGGTATATGCGAGTTATTCGTAAAAAGCCGAGGGTAACATTTTTCTCCTCCCCCTCCCGAGACACCCGAAGGTTTATATCTGAGATATTTGTATAAAGCCTACCTTCACATTTCTCTTCTCGCCCTATGGTATAAGGTATAACTGCGATATTATATTTAAAAAGCCGACGCTTGCCACATCTTAGGCGAGGGGCGTCGAGGGTGGAACGGGATATAAAGAGTAGTAAGACGGTCGAGGCTAAGGTCGGCGGTACTTGCCCTTTAGTCTTATAAGGCCGAGGGTCGCCTCGATGGCCTCGGCCTTCCTAAAGCACCCGAGTGGTATATGCGAATTATTTGTAAAAAGCCGGGGGTAACATTTTTCCCCTTCCGCCTCCGAAACACCCGAGGGGTATATCTGAGATATTTGTATAAAGCCGAGCTTAACATTTCTCCTCTCAACCCTATGGAATGGGGTAAAACTGCATTATTTGTATTTTAAAAGCCGACGCTCGCCGCATCTTAGGCGAGGGGCGTCGATTGGGGAACTGGATATAAAGAGTAGTAAGACGGTCGAAGCTAAGGTCGGCGGTACTTGCCCTTTAGTCTTATAAGGCCGAGGGTCGCCACGATGGCCTCGGTCTTCCTAAAGCACCCGAGTGGTATATGCGAGTTATTCGTAAAAAGCCGAGGGTAACATTTTTCCCTTCCCTCTCCCGAGACACCCGAGGGGTATATCTGAGTTATTTGTATAAAGCCGAGCTTCACATTTCTCTTCTCGCCTTATGGAATAAGGTATCACTGCGATATTATATTTAAAAACCTGTCGAGGGGGGAACGGAATATAAAGAGTAGTAAGCCGGTCGAGGCTAAGGTCGGCGGTACTTGCCCTTTAGTCTTATAAGGCCGAGGGTCGCCTCGATGGCCTCGGTCTTCCTAAAACACCCGAGTGGTATATGAGAGTTATTTGTAAAAGGTCGGGGGTAACATTTTTCCCCTCCCGCCTCCGAAACACCCGAGGGGTATATCTGAGATATTTGTATAACGCCGAGCTTAACATTTCTCCTCTCAACCCTATGGAATGGGGTATAACTGCGATATTTTATTTAAAAAGCCGACGCTCGCAGCAACTTAGGCGAGGGGCGTCGAGGGGAGAACGGGATATAAAGAGTAGTAAGACGGTCGGGGCTAAGGTCGGACGGTACTCCCCCTTTAGTCATAGAAGACCGAGGGTCGCTTCGATAGCCTCGCCCTTCCGAAGCACCCAAGGGATATACCTGAGATATTTGTAAAAAGCCGAGGGTCACTTTTTTCCCCTCCCACTCCCGAGAAACCCGAGGGGTATACCTGAGATATTTGTAAAAAGCTGAGGGTCACTTTTTTCCCCTCCGCTCCCACGGCACCCGTGGTTTATATCCGAGATATTTGTAAAAAGCCGAGGGTCACTTTTTTAAAGCCAAGTTTTATTGGTAAAAATATTAGTTTGATTCTTTACTTCTCTATGTTTTAATTGACATAGATGATTCTTTCTAAATTTAACAAATTTTTATTATTATTAAATAAATGTGTTCGGTTCTTTACTACCTTTCCGGGTGTCGGGAAGCCGGACGAACCGCCCTCCCTAGCCACCACAGAAGGTAAAGAACCTTAAGAGATCGACATATTTTACAATCGTCTCTCTTACCTCATTTGACTTGGGTAATTTTTTCATTAAAGCCAACTTTTTCTATTAGTAAAAAAAAAAATATGTTTGATTCTTTAACTTCTTCTCTCTCTACATGGCTGTGATGATTTTTCCTTAGAGCCAACTTTTTGGGTAAACAAATATTTTTGTTTCTCTTTGCCACCTTTCTGCGTGTCGGGAGACCGGACGAACCAACCCCCTTGGCCACCACAGAAGGTAGAGAACTTTAAGAGATTGACATTTTACAATCGTCCCTCGTACCTTACGGCTTCTCTCCTGATTGATATTAGTCGTGTACATGCGGACCAGGAATTGTAATTACCAAAGCCCCGGGCGCTACGGGTGAAGGGCTAATGAACCGAGATCGGCTACACGAAACGATTTTGTCACTGACCTCGTAAGTCATTCGGTATTAGCTTCGCCCTTTGTCAATATTATTTCAGCATTAAGTAAAACTTATGCTATAGCAATTTGCTATATGTATATACCGTCTCGCCCTAAAATTTAAGCCGTGCACCAACATCGGCTAGCATATCACATTAATCTCGCCAAATAAGGTTGTTTGATTTTTGTGGCAATTAAGTTTATGTTTAAGTAGTTGCCGGAACACGCCACGACGCTTTTCACTCACCCGGGTAACAGAGTACTCAACAATTCTTTGTTTTAAAATAAAAAAAATTGGAAGAATTGCTAGGCGAATTCCCCGGCTGATTACGAGGCCCAAAAATCAAAGTATTTCTACGATGATTGTTGTAGCCCTTAGACCTTATGACTAAAACTTTCGTGCGCCGCGCTTTATCAACATAGATTATCTATATATATATATATACTTGTTGAGTAACGAGCATTTTAGCGCGTGTAAAAGACATATATAAGGAAAGAGTTCAAGTTGGGTCTCTTATCGCAATTTCCATTCGGAAATAGGTTCCCAGTGTTTGGTAAGGAATCAGTTTTGAGAGGCATTCAAGCTTTTTTCCTAAGGACTTAGCTTCGCAGCATACGCTTTGTCAATCGACTACTAGACCATTGGTCCTAACCCTCGGTTCCTCTCGTACTCAGTGGGGTTATCATTCACTAGATAATTGAATAGACAATGTAGGATAAAACTAGCCTGTCTCGCGACCGTATAACCTTTCAGGATTTTTGAGTCGCTTAGGGAATAAAATTCGAGCCTATCCGCTACTCTTCCCTATGATTTTCCCGCTTAGGGAAAATGAGACATGCTTTGAGTAAATTCTGCTCAAAATTTTGTGCATGCACGTTCCTTAAGCCTGTTCCCTAAGCCCACTTTGCAGGAATCGTTTGAAGGGGCTATGCCCCTAACAACCTTTTTATCGTTGAATCGTCCCCAAAATCGCTGTAGGGGTATAATAAGGTACGCCGAGGCCGAATCCGAGGTTATTTTTCGGTTATCTATATTAGAAATTTAACTTCTCCCCTGTTGGTCCGACGATAATTTCGGACCCCGGGTGGAGTAAGGGGGGCTCAGGAGGGTCCTTACTATCCTCCCATATACTTAGAATTTTTTTAAAAATTACCAATCCCTTTTTTCATGCGAGGTGCACAGTTACTTTTGGGACACCCTAAATTCTATCTATTTCCCTAAGCTTTAGTCTCGATCCTATTACGGGGTTCAATCTCCCGCGAGACATATAATATTTCCAAGTAGCTCCCAATCTCCTCTATCGAGCCCCGTAATTCAAATTTCGGAATTCGGAAAAAAAATTATTTTTTCCCATAGGGCTTAACAAATGTGACCCCGGGTGCCGCCCCCCCCCCCGGCTGATTAAATTAGTATATTTTTATAATTTTCGACGATTGGCGTTTTTAAGGTCCCGTTTGACGTTATTTAGCCAAAAAATAAGCCGAAAACTCCCGAAAATCGAATTTTCCCCGTAGACGTTTAACAAATTAACTCAAAATTTGGGCTTAAAACCGACCGCTCTAGCTTAAAATCTAATGGGCGTAGAGTGACATACTAAACGGTATCCGATATCTGGAAGGATTTTCTGTAATCGTTACTATATACTCCGAGAAACTTTAGTGGATATCCGGGCCGAAATCCGCCAAAAATCCGTCAAAAATGGCTAATTTGAGTTTTTTTTCAATTGACATCCGTAATTTAGGATTTACCCCAATTCGATAAACGTATTCAAGTAGTACTGCTTATTATACGTGCCACGTCTTCTATACGTAAATTAGCTACACGCTTCCGCTTTTACGTAAATCGCGTCCAAATTGTTCAGAAATTTTAATTTTTTGTTTCTTCGGGTCACCCTCCGTTGAACCCCCCTAAAGTACACTTCTCTCTTGAAGGTTTACCGCCACCAAAGCTCTAGGACCCATTTCCAATGAGTCCTAGTATCGTCGCCCGGAGTTTGAGCCTCCTATCCCTTCTAGTTGCCGAGTTATTCTAAATTTTCCCTTAGTTTTCGCTCTTCGGCTAGTGGTTTTGGCCAAAATTGGTTTTTGGATCATAGTTTTATTCCTTCATTACGCACTATCCCAGATCCTATTTCTGCGCCTTATTGTCAATTTATTAATTATTTTATTTTTCCCCATAGAGCTTTAACAAATTTGGTTAGGGCACGATTTCTTCGGACCGCTTAATGGGTGCCCTCGGCAATGGGTAGGAGGTTGACTAATATAGCGTTGGAAAGGGCGCGCGGTGTTCTATGAGAAATATTACGTCCGATCCCCGTATCTCCTATTCCCAACGAGATAATGAGGCTTAAACTGGAAATTTAGGTCAAAATCGAATTTTGGCCTCCTTTGGGGGTTCCCTAGCTCGAAAGGTTACCAGTCCTAATCGCTCGGGTATCAAATATTTCATAGTAGGCAGTGTGGGCAATATGTAAAGTGCCTAGTTTGATACGTATAATCCGTACTTCCGCGAGGTTAAGGATCCGAAGTTAATTTTAGAGTTCGAAACCGTAACCCGACCCTATATAATCGGCTATTTAACCGCCTATTTATAGTTTATATGCTATTTACCTATCGCTAATAGGATTAGCTTTACGGGAATGTATGTCGCGTTTCAGTACGCGAAATAGTTTTCGAGATATGGGCGAAAAACCTATCTAATCCCCAAATCAAAAAACTATTAATAACGAATAAAACCCGCGGTTTTATATATTTGTTACTTATTGCGAGAGAGTGATTAATGAGGAATTTAAATAGCTTACGAATGACGTTAGATTCACTTAAATCGGACCATTAGTTGCGGAGTTATCTTAGTTTAAATCGTTACGTTGGGGTTGCTCACCCCCCCCCAAAAAAAAAAAAACTGGAGGGATAGCTGTGGGGGAAAAATGATTTTCGTGAAAATTCAGTATCTCAGTAAGTTACAGGCCGAATCGGAAGTTAATCCCCAAGGAAAATATCGCCCTTAGATCGCTCTAACCCCCGGTTTTGCGCCATGGTTCGATGGTTTTACTATGGTTTTCCTTCCGTATCTCCCGAACTAAGATAGATAGAAGCTTAAAATTTTCGCCTATGAAAATTTCCGCACAAAAGGGATGTGGAACCGTCGTCATAGTCAAGGTTTGTTCCAAAAATTGGTAGAGGACAGACAGAACGAGAATGTTTATCTCCAGACCCCGATACCCAGAGAATCGAAACGAAATTAACATATTAATTAGAAGGACCCCGACCCCACGTAATAACACCCCTAAACCGCGTATCTCCCTTGAGTTAGGACCCAGAGGGAGGGGATGGCCAGCCATATTTTTAGCCCGTTTTTTCCCTTATCTCTCTCGTTTATTTATATATAGTGGATTTTTTTACATTTCTGGATAGTACTAATGAGTATGTACCTAGAATGAAAATATGAATGATATGCGCCGACCTTCACGAATTTTACCCAAAATATACCTGGTCTATATATAGGTCAAGGAAATGGCCGTTTTCTTAAAACTCGAATAACATTTTTATTTATTGATCGTTATTTATTGATCGATTCACGTGAAATTTGGAATACCTTCGTAGACCCGAAGCCTCTTGCGATGTTTCCAGTTATATTTGCCCTATCCCGCGTTTGGGCGCCTTAATAGCCGAAACACGGTTTTGACGGGTTTAGCCTACTTTATCGCTAATAGACCTAGAACTACAGATTAGATTTTAATGAAATGAACGGTTTTCGAAAAAAACTTCTCGCTTCAAACGTACCACTGCGTGATACGTGGTTTAAGTGTCGATTTTATCTTAGTCTTTATACCCATGATTTACTTAAAGCACTCTAACTTTGTAACTTAACGGCACATTTCCGTCATATTTATAGGACTTATTAGGGTCTCGGGAGCCTAATTTTTTTTCATAGTTACGAGAGTGGGTTAAGGTTAAGTTATCTGCAATTCGTTTTAGAACTCGATTTCGTTTAAACTTAGAATATATATTAGGATTATGATTCTAAGGTATAAGGTGCAAACCCCAATGTCTTGGGTTAATTAGGGGCCGAGTGACCCGGGGTGAGATCTTTGGGTGAGGTTCCGAAATACCGTCACCCACCCCCGATTAGACGTTATTATCTCCATTATTTATTTATCTACAATAAAACTAAAGTTATCTTCCCAAAGGAGAATGATGGGCGCTTATCGTCTATTATATAACCAAAAGCCCTCCGCCCTGTTAAATCCCCCGAGGACGGGGTCTAATCTCGGGATGCTATTTTGCGAATGTCTCTAAAATTGAGGTTTTCGAGCCTAAAACTCGGCTGTAATAGGGCTAGTATACAATTATAGCCATATATAGATAGTGGGTCCTAGGCCTATCTTCCCTATTTACGGGTATAGTTTGTATTTATGGATACTTTGGTAGATATTGCGTCCTAGGTTTTCGCTCGAGATCCAAAATTGAGAAAAACCGACCAAATTTGGTGGCCTCTAGTGGACTTAAATTATTTGATAAATGTAACTTATAATATATTATTTTTCCCGGAATAGGACGAAAAATAAATATTTATAATAAGAACTATATAAATCGAAATATTAAAAATGTTATTCAACTTTAAACGATCAATTTCTCGTTTTTTTGCACCGAATCCGTAGTTTGACCACCTATAGCGTACGTGCTATGGGGTAAACCCCTAGTTATTATATATAAGCCTATAGCTCATTTTATACCTAATAATAATTGTTTTATTCTATTAAGCTGAGATTAATATTAACTCTTCTAGAGCTGTTTATTTTCTGGAGTCGAGGTCCAATTTGAGCCAATTTTGGGACCAAACAACGACCCTCGAAAAGGAGGGGGGCGGGAGCCCCGGACTCAATGCCAAATGGATTTTATCGCATATATAGATGCCCCGGGGCCTATATATTCGACTATTTCTAATCCAAACCCGATTAAAATCAGAGTTTGCCTTCACCACCTGTCACACTTGATTTGAAAAGAAGTACACTAGATAGCTACGGAAAGACGCTATTGACAGTTTATATGTTTCATCGTTAATTATGACGTCACTATGGGACCTATGTTAATGAGATTTGGACTAGAGGTGTTAAATAGAATATATTTTAATAAAATTTAATATTTTTTAAAAATATATAATTTTTTTTAGTTATTCGAAAAAATTAGATTTCGTAAAAACTAAGCGTCCCATGATATTTTGACTTAAAACCATAGATAGAGCGGCTCTGAAAGTTTAAGGGAAAATGAAAATGAGATTCCTAACCTTTTTTTCCTCGTCGCTATTTTATTTTAATTATTTTTAGGTATGAAAAATTTAACCGATTCTTTTGAAAAAATAAAGCGGTTACGAGGCTCCACGGGCCCCGTAATATAACTAAAAATAAAGATTCTACGAACATTTTTAAGGGCCACAAACGAGGGCAATCCCTCCACAGGAGCGTGTTTTGGCTTATATCTCCGTAGTATCTGATCTTAGAGGGATGGGACCTGCACCATCCGAAAGAGCGGAAGATTCTACTTTAGAAACATATCTTGAACCCTTTCTTGCGGTCATTTAAAGGGGCGAAACTGGCCCCGAAGAGTCTAAGCCGAGGACCTAATCTATGCATTTAAAATTTAATCGCTAGTAAATTCTAAACTGTTTGAGCTATTTAAATGAGACTTGGACCAAAGATGTAAAATAGTATACAATTTAATATAATTAAACTTAAAATAAAAAATATATATATCTTTTTAGTTATTGGAAAAAAATAGATTACGTAAAAACTAAACTTCCCACGATATTATGACTTACAATCGTAGATAGACGAGTTCTGACATTTTAAGGGAAAATGAAAATGAGATTCCTAACTTTTTTTCCTCGTCGCTATTTCGTTTTAATTATTTTTAAGTATGAAGATATTATTGGATTTCAAGGAAAAATAAATCAGTTATGAGGCTTATCCGGCTTGGTAATATATCCAAAAATCAATAATCTACAATCATTTTGAATGCCCACTATCGGGTGCATGCCCTTCATAAGGTACATTTTTTGACATTTTGGCCCCAAATCCACTTTATTCGTTAATAAAATTTTAACAATTTGTCAGAGAAAGGTATATTAAGCATACCCCGCGGGTGAGGATAGATAAAAGACCTTTACACTCCCCCTAATTACAATTATAGTAGCAGTATAGTATAAGGTTAATTTAAGGTAGTGCAACTCTTCTCCTTTCCAACGATACCTTACTGGATGAGCTACGACATTATTACCCGAGTTATTCGAGGTTTTCAAAGGTAGGAGTTCACCTAAATGGGGGATTAGTGTGGAGCGATAATACTACATTTAAAACGGGATATCTCGAAAACTACTTGGAGCAGCACGGCAATATGGATATCGTTGGAAAGGGAAAGAAAATCCCCGTCCGAATATCAACTTAAGAATAACCTGGGTATCATACCCGGCGGGTGAGGATAGATAAAATACCTTTATACTCCCCATAATTACAATAATAGTAGCAGTATAGTATAAAGTTTAAGATAGTGCAACTCTTCCTCTTTCCAACGATACCTTATTTGTTAAGATTGAGAGGTTAGTTACGTAGAAAATCGCGTTTAAGTGAACTTGGAACGAAAAGTGGGCGAAGCTGAGCTCGAGGGGAGTACATGAGTGTGTTTAAACGACCGTATCTTAGGAAAGGCGGCACGTACGTACGACAGCCGAATATATTTGGATATATTCAAACGGGGGACTACTTCTCTTTTCCAACGATATCCATATCGTCCTGCTGCTCCAAATAGTTTCCGAGATATCCCGTTTTAAATGTAGTAATATCACTCGCTCCAATAATCCCACATTTGGGTGAAATCCCACTTTTAATAACCTGGAATAACTCAGGAAATAATGATCGTAGCTCATCGACTAAGGTATCTTTGGAAAGAAGAGGCCCTCCCCTAATAGATAATACATTAAAGACATTTAATTTTCGATTTGGAGAGGCAGGTAAGTGAAACCCGTTTTGGAGTGTCCAAATATATTCGGCTGTCGTACGTACGTGCCGCCTTTCCTAAGATACGGTCGTTTAAACACACTCATGTACTCCCCTCGAGCTCAGCTTCGCCCACTTTTCGTTCCAAGTTCACTTAAACGCGATTTTCTACGTAACTTACCTCTCAATCTTAACAAATAAGGTATCGTTGGAAAGAGGAAGAGTTGCACTATCTTAAACTTTATACTATACTGCTACTATTATTGTAATTATGGGGAGTATAAAGGTATTTTATCTATCCTCACCCGCCGGGTATGGTACCCAGGTTATTCTTAAGGGGATATTCGGACGGGGGTTTTCTTTCCCTTTCCAACGATATCCATATCGCCGTGCTGCTCCAAGTAGTTTTCGAGATATCCCGTTTTAAATGTAGTATTATCGCTCCACACTAATCCCCCATTTAGGTGAACTCCTACCTTTGAAAACCTCGAATAACTCGGGTAATAATGTCGTAGCTCATCCAGTAAGGTATCGTTGGAAAGGAGAAAAGTTGCACTACCTTAAATTAACCTTATACTATACTGCTACTATAATTGTAATTAGGGGGAGTGTAAAGGTCTTTTATCTATCCTCACCCGCGGGGTATAATATCATGGTTATATTTAAGTTTATATTCAAACGGGGGACTACTTCTCCTTTCCAACGATATCCATATCGTCCTGCTGCTCCTAATAGTTTCCGAGATATCCCGTTTTAAATGTAGTAATATCACTCGCTCCAATAATCCCACATTTGGGTGAAATCCCACTTTTAATAACCTGGAATAACTCAGGAAATAATGATCGTAGCTCATCGACTAAGGTATCTTTGGGAAGAAGAGGCCCTCTCCTAATAGATAATACATTAAAGACATTTAATTTTCGATTTGGAGAGGCAGGTAAGTGAAACCCGTTTTGGGGTGTCCAAATATATTCGGCTGTCGTACGTACGTGCCGCCTCTCCTAAGATACGGTCGTTTAAACACACTCATGTACTCCCCTCGAGCTCAGCTTCGCCCACTTTTCGTTCCAAGTTCACTTAAACGCGATTTTCTACGTAACTAACCTCTCAATCTTAACAAATAAGGTATCGTTGGAAAGAGGAAGAGTTGCACTATCTTAAACTTTATACTATACTGCTACTATTATTGTAATTATAGGGAGTATAAAGGTATTTTATCTATCCTCACCCGCCGGGTATGATACCCAGGTTATTCTTAAGTTGATATTCGGACGGGGGTTTTCTTTCCCTTTCCAACGATATCCATATCGCCGTGCTGCTCCAAGTAGTTTTCGAGATATCCCGTTTTAAATGTAGTATTATCGCTCCACACTAATCCCCCATTTAGGTGAACTCCTACCTTTGAAAACCTCGAATAACTCGGGTAATAATGTCGTAGCTCATCCAGTAAGGTATCGTTGGAAAGGAGAAGAGTTGCACTACCTTAAATTAACCTTATACTATACTGCTACTATAATTGTAATTAGGGGGAGTGTAAAGGTCTTTTATCTATCCTCACCCGCGGGGTATAATATCATGGTTATTCTTAAGTTTATATTCAAACGGGGGACTACTTTTCCTTTCCAACGATATCCATATCGTCCTGCTGCTCCAAATAGTTTCCGAGATATCCCGTTTTAAATGTAGTAATATCACTCGCTCCAATAATCCCACATTTGGGTGAAATCCCACTTTTAATAACCTGGAATAACTCAGGAAATAATGATCGTAGCTCATCGACTAAGGTATCTTTGGAAAGAAGAGGCCCTCCCCTAATAGATAATACATTAAAGACATTTAATTTTTGATTTGGAGAGGCAGGTAAGTGAAACCCGTTTTGGGGTGTTTACCCCGTAAGACATTCTGGCCTCTACCTCCGAGACTACGGGCCGTAGGACGTTGTGGCATAATGGACCGAAAACTGATCCCTTAGGAACCCCACTGTTAACATCCCTCCACTCTGACTTGACACCATTTAGCACAACCCTTTGCTTCCTATCTTTCAGCCACTCAGCTATCCAATTTGAAACACACCCACATATCCCACAAACCAAGGACCGCAGACCTATATTTACCTATGACTGCCTTTAAAGTGAAATATTTATAATATATCAGACATTTCAAACCTCGATAGGTGTATTAGAATATTTAGAAAGCCATAGAGGCCTTGTACTAGCAATAAATATATCAAACATAGCCCTATTTTGAGCATAGAGTACCCCTTACCCTTAAAATCTTCCCCTCTCTCCAACGGTACCATTCCCGACTATCTACGACAAACCGATGCGTAGAGTTTTTGAAGGAAAATAAAAAGTAAAATGACTAGGAATTTCCAAGGTATTTTCCCCGAAGACGTATTTTCAATAGGTTCTATCCCCGGTATAACCCCGTTCTAAAAATAATTACTTCGGGGGGTTGGCATTTTTAGAATCTGCCCTAACGGTTCTAGCAAGTTTTTGCATGAATGTAGGTAGATCTTAAAATAACTAAGAGAATGTTGAAAGTTTGAAAGCTCTAACTTAATAACTTAGCGTTCATATTCGAACGGGGGAACTCTTTCCCTTTCCAACGATACCCATATTGTCTTTCTGCTCCCAGTAGTTTCAGACATAACCTATTTTAAACTTCGCTCCCTCCCATAATCCCCCTACTCCACCATCAATAAACCTTAAATAATTCGGTAATTATCCATCTAAGCTCATCGAATAAGGTATCGCTGGAAAGAGGAATATATTCTATATATGATTTTCTACATAGCAAACACCAATTTATATTTTGGTGGGATAGAGGGCTAAATTTCTTTCTGTGACCCCCGACGGTTATTTAAACTAAAATTGCTCAATTTTTTCGTTTAAACTTTGATTACTAATTTCTCAAAGCTATGGTACGTATTGGGTACAAAATGTTAGCATTAAATCATACTATCCTTTTTTTAATATTAGTTTAGTATAATGTGTCTGCAATCTATAGATTTATTAAATTGTTTGAAGGACCATTTTGCCATATTTACATTTTAAAGGCCTTGATGGAAACCGAGGAAAGTAGAAGAGCGGAATTTTGAAAGTACGTTTTCATTCGTTTTGCTTCGTTTAGAGAGTCAGGTTGTTTTTCCTTGCTTAGGTAAAATAACGTATTTTTATAGACATAATACACTAATATCCATTATTTTGCCATTCCTTAAGTACTCGAATTCAATTTGAACCTAGTAAATTCTCAAATAATCCATTTATTTTAAAAACTTTGACCTACACTAATGGTCGTGGATTAATTGCATGTATGACTGTCTGTTTTTGTTCCAGGTTGTTTTCTCTTAATTCAGCAATTGTCAACAGTAAGTTCTTTTAATTTTCTACTTGTTGAACGTTCTAATAGACCTATCCAGGTTCTAATTGTGAAGGAATTATTGCAATATTGTTTTTAACGGAGTTATGCAGTAACTTGGGGCAAGGTGTATGTACTCTATGCCCAAAATAGGGCTATCTTGGATGTATTGAAGACTAATACATGTCCTGTATGGCTTTCTAAACCTTCTAATAGACCTATCGACGTTATAAATGTCTGATATATTATAAATTTGTCACTTTGAAGGCAGTGATACCTAAATATAGGTCTGCAGCCCTTGGTGGCCTTTAATTCATGGGTCTAGGGCTACGTAAAGTTGCTGTGACCCTTTGGCAAGGGTGCTGTGAAGGAATTATTGCAACATTAGTGTTTTTAACCAAGCTATGCACTAACTTAGGGTAAGGGGTACTCTACGCCCAAAATAGGGCTATCTTAGATGTATTGAAGGCTAATACCTGTCCTGTATGGCTTTCTAAACCTTAATAGATCTATCGACGTTATAAATGCCTGATATATTATAAATCTTTCACTTTGAAGGCAGTGATAGGTAAATATAGGTCTGTGGCCCTTGGTCGCCTTTAATTCCTGGGTCTAGAGCTACGTAAAGTTTCTCAGACTTAACCTAACCTACTATAATTGTCATTTTGGGGCTTCTCTGTCCAAAATCGGGATATGTTGGATGTTTTTAAGGCTTTTATAGGTAGGTTGGGGTTCTATTTAAGACTACTATACACAATCACTTTTTTCTAGTGTCTTCGCCTGTCAATAGCAGTCCCAAGGTTCAGTTGGCGGTGTGGGTGGACCCTATGGATCGGCCCCGAAATGCATCTCCTTTACAAACCGGTGTGCCTAGCTAAGCTACCTAAGAGGGTATAGTTAAATGATGGATGCAGTGTTTCATTTTAAGACAGACATTCCAGACTAGCTAGGTCTATTTGAACTTTTAATGGGTGCTGATTTATGTTACAGCTCGTGACTAGTCGACGTCATCGATGTCGGCTACTCTCATCGCTGACGGTGGGAGTAAGACGTCTTGAAGAGCTCGATCCGCCACCTACACCCGCGCTCACTGGACCAACTGTGATGGAGGAGGAAGAGGACGACAGTTTGTCAGGTTCTACCCAAACACGTAATTCGGGGGGCGTTTGGGTTACGTATGGGTCGGACGATGACGATGATTCCGTTGTCGATCCAACGTTTTCACCTGATTTTTCGGGATTTGAGCCTTTCACTTTCTCTGGATTTTCCCAAGACCCACTCCCGATCAATTGTCTGATACTTTTGCTCCCCGCCCCGCATCTTACCCCTCTTCTGTTTCGAGTTCTTCTTTCTTTGTCAGCCATTCTTACTCACCCATTTCAACTCTTAATATCCCACGCCCTTATTCTATCTCTAAGCCCCTTGATCCCCCCAAATTACTTTCTTCATTTTCTTGGACAATCTACCACAATCCTTTTCCGGATTTTCTCCCGTCCCCGTCCCTAATATTATCTCCGACTTACCTAGTCCCTTGAGGATGTCTCCCACCGGTTTTTCATATTTGTCCACCCCCTCTGCCCCCCAAACTCTATCTTCCTTCACCTCTACATGTCCCATTAAACCCCTTGCCTCTTTAACTCCTTCAGTTCCTCACCCTACCTCCCCTTATTCGGAACCTGACCTCACGCGTGGAGCCCCCCCATTCTCCTTACTATCCCGAAAGTGCGTGCTCCTCCAGTTTACAGCAAGTAGATTTGCTCAGTTTCTGGCTCACCTCCCCCTCCCCCATGTAACCCCTGCAGAATCGAGTAATACTGGTGGTCCCGTGTTGTTTACCTCGGATCACGAGAAGCTCATGAACATCGTTTCTAAGCTCGATGGCATGGAAGTTGCTCTTGATCGCGATTTTTTTGAAAAATTCCCTCCCCTGACAAGGCGTCTTTACGAGACGCCCGACAAGCTGGAGGCGCGCCGCAAGAAGATGGAGGAGATTGAGGCTCGGCATGCGGCCGAACGAAAGTTGGTGGACGATGAGGACCCCCTCTTCCAATTGGCCAAGATGGCAGGACAACAAAAAACTAAAACGAAACACAGGATGGTGCTCCCGAATCACACACCTACATGTCTGCGCAAAATGTGCCCCCTTTTCTTTTGCTGCAGCATATTTTTCGATGCTTCTAAGCATCTACAAAAGGCGCAGCCCTATATAGTCACCCTCAGTGACCGGCGTCGCTTCTTTTCTCTGTTAAGACGTTCTCTGAGCCAAGCGATTGAAGAAGAACGGCTTAGCGTCAACCTTGATAAAAATTTCCAGGAGCAGTTACTGGCTGATTTCTGCCAGGAATCGTCAGCTATCGTAGGCCGCGTCTACGATGGATTGATTGCCGCATCATTGGAGCGGAAAATGACCCTACAGACTAATAAAAGATCGCAGGCGGCCTTTGCCTCACAGGACGGGGACCTAGGTGCTACCAGCGATCTTAAACGTAGCCATTGTAGCTCAAAGGATGCGTGGCAACCTCGCCCGAGTTGGGGCAACTGCTCCGCTAAAAATATATTCATGCTCTCTGTGCAGTAGCAAAGTGAAAAGGGTGTGACAGCATCTAACTCGGAAGCACCCGGAGTTAGATGTAGGCGCACGGGAATTGGCTCAGGCGCAAACCCAGGCTAATTTCTCGTACGGAGTTACACACAACATTTCCCAACCCCCTCAGAACCTGGATAAGGTAACCTCTAATTTGTTGGTCGAACTAGGGAACAAGCTTAGTGCTAAGGTCCAATTGGCAACAAAGAAGTTTACGAGTGGTTTCGTCAGCCACATGAGGGATATGGAGATGAACTGGCAACAGACCGTTTCCATTGTTAAAAGGCTCCTTGTTTATAGCTTGAACTGCTACTTGGAGTCAGTGGATGAGCGCCCACCGCAAAATGCCCAAGATTTCGGCTCGGCCTATTTAGAGATGTGTTTACAAGATTTTATCTCTAATAAAGACTACCAGTCCATCGCTTGTGACCCAAGCAGAGTGAATTCTGACACAATGAAAACTAAAACCTTAGGTTCCATCCTCAAAATTGTGGACTATATGCATCTAAGGGACAGGTCTTCATTGGACCAGGAGTTGGTCATTACCCAAGATGGACTGTCTGTGCTGCGAGTCAAAGTCTCGTATACACGAAAGCGACACACGCAGCAGAACCGGCAAGATGTGGTTGTCGACAAAGCTCTACGGGGCATAGGGAAGGAGCCATCTATTTTTATCCCGGCCGAAAATGTGTTGCTCTTTGATAAGCAACCTAAAGTTTGTAATGTAGCCGTAGATATAAAGCAGTTTGACGGTACGTTGGCCAATCCATTTAAGCGTCGCTCTCATCATATGCGTCGCATCTTGATGACATGCCTTTGCGCTAGCTTCTGTCGTAGGTCGCAAGAGCTAATGTCCCTCAACTATCAGTAAGGCGAGGCGTGACATCGAGAAGTGGCGCGTCGATGAGACGCCCAGCGATGGTATGAAGGTTATGTTCCGGGTGCACAAAACGGACGGAGCTGCTAAGCTGGCCTTATCCATGCTCTGGGGGCCTCTGGCAGAGGCCTTTGCAGTTTTTGTGGAAATTGTATCAGAAAGGGTGAAGCGTAAACACAATGAATTCGTGTTTGTCACGAACTCCGGCTTCCTCCTATCGTATACACAGGTAGGCAAGGATGTCAGCCTACCGATATGTTTATGGGATAAAGAATATAACGCCACGGGCATGCCGACGAAGTTTGGCTCCCTTGGTTTCTAGGAACAGAATAGACATGATTCCGGTTTCTACGTCCATTATGGCGCATGATGCAGCTACTTTAAAGAAATTCTACGATCTCAATTCTCCTTACCTCGAACAGGTAGAGGGAATAGAAACGATCAGATCGGTGTTTCTTCGAGACCACGGTGTTAGCAACATACCAACTACTCCCTCTTTCCACGTGAATGAAGGAGCAATCACTTCGGGTGTTGGAACCCAAGAATCGTCGGAGCCTTCCGATTCACCTGTCGTCCAACTTTCGCAAGACTTGCACGGGTCCTGCCGCAACAAGGACAACCTATTACTGAGATTTATCCTGTCCAATGACATTATTGTAACTAATTTTCTTCCTTGTGTGTTTGATGACCCTATATAATGTTATATATATGTGACTCATAAGCTTGTGTTTAATCTTGTATATGCTGCCAGTGACTTCAAAAACTGGACAAAAAAGCTAACAAATAAAATTTTAAATCATTTTGTGCGTGTTTTTTTTATCAAATCACCTTAAAAGTAAGATTTTATATAATCTTTAATTAAAGCTCATCAAATTATGACACGGGGATATGAGGTTGTAAAAAAGTCATCACCCTAGTATATATATATTGGGTTAATTTTCATATATATATATATATATATATATATATATATATATATATATATATATATATATATATATATATATGAAAATTAACCCCCAGGAAAATGAAAAGAGGAAGCCAAGCCCTTCGAACGGATTGGTGAAGTTGGGGTAAATGAAAAAGGCAGAGAGCCGGACGGGTCATTTTCCCTCGCCCTCCCAATGGATAAATTTAATTTAACTGATAATTTTAAAAAGCGGAGAGTCCCAACATTTTAGGAGAGGTGCACTGAGCATATAAGTGTTATTTGGGCGGTTAGGGTTAAGGTCGTCCGAAGGGTGGTTTTGCTTAATGGAAACCTACCCTCTTTTTTTCGGATCGGAGAAGTGGTGGTAAATGAAAAAGATAATTATATCGCGGGTATACGGAGTTATTGTCGCTTGACTTAAACTAACCTAACCTACCTACCCTCTTTTTTTTCCTCATCGGATAGGTCGCAGGTTAAATACGAATCGGTGAATTTGGGATGGATGAAAAAAATACGGGTCAAATATGGATCGGTGAATTAGGGTAAATGAAAAAAAATATCTCGCGGGTATACGGCGTTATTGTCGCTTAACCTAACCTACCCTCTTCTCGCTTAACCTAACCTACCCTCTTCTCGCTTAACCCAACCTTACCTAACCTACCCTCTTTTTTCTCATAGGATACGTCCGCGTGTTTTGAAAATACTGTTCGGAGAAGTTTGGGTAAATGAAAAAAAAATTATCTCGCGGGGATATGGAGTTCATCAATACGGGTCAAATGCGGATCAGTGAAGTCGCCCTCTATAAATTCCATTTTCAAGCTAACCTTTGTGCTAATTTCCACTATTAATCATTCCCGAGCCCAGCTTCTATTAGTTCCTGCCCGCTATAAATTCCATGGTCAAGCTAACCTTTGTTTATTTCCCTTATTATTCTTGTCTCCATACCTAATCATTTATCTTGTATTTAAGCTTATTTTTTTAGAAGCGTTTCCTTAAATAATTCTGAGTTGAATCTGCCAAACGAGTTCCCCTTTCGAATAGCCAAACTGTAATTAGCTCCCTTCTCTGCATACATGCCTGAGTACCTGTATGCATGTACCCATATTAGACCGTGGGACCTACTGTGTAGTTCATCGACATAGCCTTATAGTTATTTAAAGACGAGCTTCTTTTTTTTATCCCTCCTATTCTTTTCTGAGGCTTCGCGATGTTTGTTCTGGAGTAGCAAGCACTACCCGCATTACATTGAAGGTTGTAAAGTAAAAGAGTTATATTAATATTTTAATTTTTTGGTACCATATCGATGCATTTCAGATGTAGACTTTGAGTTGCGGTTGTCCAACGGGGTCAAACGGCGACAGACAAGGATGTACCTGTAGGGAAGAGAATAAAATATATATTAAACGTCTTAACAAAACACAGAATAGGTAGAGATACAACATTAATGCCCACTCTTCCTTGCCACCTAATGAGGTGGTGGGTGTAAGCAACGTTTTTTTTTATAGTGGTCTCTCCGACCAGTCAAGGTTTCGGCCTAGTCCAATTTGAGGAGAGATAGAAATGGAAACTGAAAATAGTAGAGGTTGTAAAAAGACACTTACATGGGGGCCCTGCTAGGGAGGATTGGGAAAGAGAAACGATTATGGTGAGTGGGTTTGCTGGGTGTAGGAGGTGTTTCAATGAGCCTTATCACTGTCTAAAAATATGGCAAAGGATTAGTTAGAGCGCAAAAAAAGACCCACTCTTCCTTGCCACCTAATAGGGTGGAGGGGGTAACCTATCTACGAGTACCTAATGTTCCCTGCTAAAGCGCTTGATTGTTTTGGACAATATGACCCGGTTTTGTTTGCTGATCGAGGAGATGTAGCAAAACTTTTTCATGAAGAAAGGCTCGCTGGGAAGACGCCAGCGGTTTTGTACATACTGTTTCACGAAGGTCTTCACTTCTAACTTCTCTACTGAGTTATCATCGCACGACGACTTTGTACCAGCGTTGGACGAACTCAAAAGGTTGGATACACTAGGGGGCTCAGAATCTGAATCATCTATTAATGAAGGGCACATAGTCTGTTTGGACGTAATTATGCGCCTGCAAGCACGTCGGGGAGGGGGGAGGGTCCTTGGCTAGGACAATTTGTACAGGCGTTGGACGAACTCAAAAGGTTGGATACACTAAGGGGTTCAGAGTCTGAATCATCCATTAATGAAGGACACATAGTCTGTTGGAACGTACTTGCTCCTACATTAACACTGTTACCGACCTCTGGTGACAGAGGTCGGTGACAGAGATGCATTAACAGCACCAGTTATCTGACCTTCGGGGGTGGGTCCTTGGCTGCGATAATTAGTAGCCTCCAACCCAGAGAAGTAGTGAGCAAGTGAATCTCGCCCCTCCGCAGCCCTTGTTACGTGACGACCCAGGTCGTAATACATCCGGAGGGTGGAGAGGTGGTGAGACAGAACTAGCAGCAGTTTTGTGCTTCTTAAAGAAAACAAAACTTTGGCGGTAGGTAATATCTGTGGAGGGTGGAGAGGTTTGTGAGTCATCATTGACGCTGCCAAAGGAAGCTTGTCAGGAGCAAATTCGGCCACATACTCGTATGTCGCTATACTTCGTTGACAAATGAGTGGCGTGATGCCTCCCACCACATAGACCTTGCGGTATACCAGCCTGACATCTTTGGCCACTTGTGTATAGGAGAGAGGCGCCCCACAGTTGCCGACGAAAAAGCAACTATTGCGGGCCCTCTTCACCACCCTCGACACGTCCTCGCAGAAAACGGCGAATGCGTCAGCCACCGGCCTATATAAAACTGAAAAAGCAAATTTTCCATAAGAAGCAGTTTTATGCTTCTCGAAAAAAAATACGCAGGCCATGGAGGTTTTCATGGCACATCCGCTACCCACTTATGTCAGCACGAGCACTAGCGAGTGACAAACTCAACTCCAGCGACCGACGCCCGGTGCTGGAACAAAGGGACCTTAACAGAAATTGCCTCATCACATGATGGACGCAATTTCCTAAGGGTTGGGCACTGGACGCGTCAAATTTGATTATTTTGGCAGCAATGCGCAAAACTTTCGGGTGGTTCTGAAAAATGAAGATCTTGTTAGGGTGTATTAATCTCTTCAGTTTGGAGGCGTATATCCCTTGAACTAGGTCGACCGTCTGTTCTTCCATCACCATCCTGAAGTTCCTTTTCCGTGCTAACTCGACCTGCGAACGAAGAGAAGTACACTTATCTAGGGTTATTAATAAATTGGGTTCGTCTATGGTTTGGGCGCGAGGTTCTATGTAAGTGAGCATTTTTAAAATTCAACTAATTGTTTTCGATAAAACTGAAAACGCAAATTTTCCATAAGAAGCAGTTTTATGCTTCTCGAAAAAAAATACGCAGGCCATGGAGGTTTTCATGGCACATCCGCTACCCACTTATGTCAGCACGAGCACTAGCGAGTGACAAACTCAACTCCAGCGACCGACGCCCGGTGCTGGAACAAAGGGACCTTAACAGAAATTGCCTCATCACATGATGGACGCAATTTCCTAAGGGTTGGGCACTGGACGCGTCAAATTTGATTATTTTGGCAGCAATGCGCAAAACTTTCGGGTGGTTCTGAAAAATGAAGATCTTGTTAGGGTGTATTAATCTCTTCAGTTTGGAGGCGTATATCCCTTGAACTAGGTCGACCGTCTGTTCTTCCATCACCATCCTGAAGTTCCTTTTCCGTGCTAACTCGACCTGCGAACGAAGAGAAGTACACTTATCTAGGGTTATTAATAAATTGGGTTCGTGTATGGTTTGGGCGCGAGGTTCTATGTAAGTGAGCATTTTCAAAATTCAACTAATTGTTTTCGATTTCATTGTAGAGGACATAAATTTGACCATGTTCGATGACAAACGGTCAAATCCACCCTTTTCTAGCAAATGCGAAATCCCAGGTTCAAACAATCCTATTCGAACCAGATTAGGATCATTGGATTCATCTTGACCGTTGCACGAGAGGAAATTATTTAGTCAGTAAATCAAAAGGCGCTTCAGGATGGAGACAGTTTGGAGTCAATTGACTTCTGCCCTTTTGAGATGATTAATAAGCTCAGACTTAAATTGGAATATGGCTTTCTTGACAATATAGCTAACCGCAGAGTACAATTCATCTAACACGTCATCCGTAGCATCCGCCACAGTCAAGGGTACCCAGGGAGAAACAGCGGAAGCCTGGTGCTTTCGGGAGCCAGTGGCTCTAGTCTCAGTCATAGCCACTCGCTTCTCGGAAACACCAAGTTCCCTGTGATTCCGCCCGAAGTGTTGTGCCACTCTCTTGATTTGAATTTGATATATGGAAGATGTATAAATGCGGCACAAAACACCTACACCGGCATCTCGAGGGGCTTCATTTAACTGTTCAGTTATCAAACGAGGCAGCCGCTTTGGGTCCCTATTGGTCGAGGTGGACGCCTTTTATGATTCCTCGTCTCGGCCGTTCCCACTCACTAACAAACGGCTCGAGCGATGGTGTTGTAGGGTTTTGGCTAAGGCACGAGCTATAAAAGCATCGTGGGCCTTACCTTACCTGGCAAATCGGTTGTGCGGACGGAAATCCTCGAATCTAGAAAATTAACTGCAAGTGTCTCTCGATTACCGAAATTTGACTTGGACAAAAGGGAGATGTACATTTTTTGTCTTTAGGAGACCTAATTTCTTTATGACACTTCGTAAGATGGTCACAAGCGTCATGGAAAATCGAGAAGAAGAACCAAAGAGGACATATCCTGAGGCAGGAGGGCACTTTACCGGAGGCAGCTAATCTCAGTTTAGATGCCATTTTTGGCACACAGTTCCTTCTCCTTGGATTGTTTTGCTCTTAATTTTCTAATTTCTTTGTTATGGCACCTATCGAGCTCATCAGGAGTCTCGTAGGGCTCGGTGAAAAAGGGAGGGAGGTTTTGATAAAAGTCCCGATCCAGGGGAACATTCCTCTTCCTTAGGATAGAGCTAAGCTTTAGAAGCGGATTAAAGATGTCAACATGGGGTGGGGTGAGGGAAGAAACTAATGGTTTGAGGAATAAGTTCTTGCGGTTTTATCAAATTTATTCATTACATTAACAATTTTAGAAAAACTTCATTTTTAATTGATAACAATATGCAATTTAATCAATAATGTATTCTCCGTTGTTATTTACGACTTCTTCCGAACGTTCAACTAGTTTCTCGATGCCTCTGCAATAAAAAATTCTGGATTTTGACTTGAAGAATTCGTCTAACCAGGTTCTTAATTCTACATCAGTATTGAACGAAACGCTTGGCCAATTGTTGGATAGCGATCCGTACAGATGGAAATCCGATGGAGCCAAGCCTGATGAATATGGAAGATACGGCAGGATTTCCCTATTAAGCGTTTGGATGGCGTCTTTTGTCATATTGGCAATGTGAGGACGAGCATTGTCGTGTGGCATAATGACTCCATAACGTCGATGAGGTCGCTTTTCACGAATAGCTTCGGCGAGTCGATACATTTGTTGAACATAGAGTTCTGCATTGACAATCTCGTTGTTTGCCAGGAGCTCATAAATAATGATGCCTTCACAATCCCTTTACACACACGCAGCATCGTCTTTCGTGGATGAAGTCCTTGCCTTAATCGCAGAAGTGTTTTTTTATTGGGGCTAAGCCATTGTTTTCGATGGTTCACGTTGACTTAAACACACCACTTTTCGTCGCCAGTGATGACGTGGTGAATAAATCTGTCCCTATATCCACGAGTAGCCTTATGACGAGCAAGCAAACTTGCGGCAATCGTGGAGCGTTGAAGTTTGTTGCTTTCGCTCAAAGCGTGCGGAACCCATGCACCGAGCTTTTGAACTTTCCCCCCCATCGAATGAAGATGATTCACTACAGTTTTCTGATCACACGCCAATTGTACCGCCAATTCTCTAGTCGATTGACAAGGACTTTTATGAAGAAGGTCGTTCAATCGATCTTCACCAACTTAATGGGGAGACCAGAACGTTCTTCGTCATTAAGATTGAAATGTCTGTTTTTGAAACGTGAAGAACACCATTGAGCTGTCCTTTCTGATAAAGCATTTTCTCTGTACACAGCACAAATATTGCGACGAGCTTTGGCTGCGTTTGCATTGTTCCCGTCTCGATTGAAAATGAATAACAACAAGTGTCGAAAATGCGCCTTTCTTTCAACTTGACATTCCCTTTTGAAGGTACAGGACAAAAATTAAATTACTACAACTTTTAAATAAACCGCAATGACTTATTACTCAACTTCAAGACGTAGCCTAAGCAAAAGCTTAATAGTCTACCCTGTTAAGATACGTAGCCTCACCTTTGCAAACTTTGCTCTCATTATTTATTATTGTTTCTTAATATGTGCACAAATCACGCCAACAGAACTTAAATCAACACAACATTAAAAAAAACGCAAAAACTTATTCCTCAACCTAATAGGTCCTCATTAGTGGACATTTGGGACGAGAGTGAAGCTAGGTCCTCATTTGCGGAGACTTGGGATGGGAGTGAAGCTAGGTCCTCATTTGCAGACTCAAGGGGTGGGGAGGCGATTGCAACCTCCGTCAGATCATCCAAACTAGATAGGAAAAGTACTTGAAGAGCACAATTTTTAGGGTGGGGATCTTCGCTATCGCTCAAATCATCACAAGGCAAAGGAAGATAAGAATGATCGACACAACTGTCGTCGTTATCAGAAACAATCGGGCTTAATATGAGGGGATTCTCGAGGAATGCTTTTACTCCCCGGGCCAGAGGTGTCACGCTAGGGGGCGGCAAGAGAACATATTTGGATTGGTGTTGTCGACCTCCTCCTCGTCTCGTCGCGGTGTTGAACAGCTAACATCGGCAAACCCTGGCGGGGAAAAGGAAATATTAGGGGATTGGACATCGACGTCGACCTCCTCCTCCTCCTCCTCCTCCTCCTCGTCGTCATCTCGTTGCGGCGTTGAACAGCTAACACCAGCAAACCCTGATGGTAGTCGCACCAACCTGACGACGGGCACTCGGGCTTGCAAACGATCAATCATCATCTGAAAAGATGGAATAACATGGGACTAAAAATAATTGCCCTATAGAGAGACCAAATTTAGGCGTTACAATCATCTAACTGCCCTATATGGTGGTTTTCTAATGATCTTATGGAGAGAAATACCTTACGTTAAACCCCCAAAATCATAATCTCCTCCCCACATGGAATATAAACCAAGCAGAGAACAAATTTAGGTCTTACAATCATCTAAATGCTCTATATAGAGGTTTTCTAATGACCTTATGGAGAGAAATACCCTACACTAAACTCCATAAATCATAATCTCCTCCCCGATGGAATATAGAGCAAGAAAGGACCAAATTTAGGTCTTACAATCATCTAACTGCCCGATATAGAGTTTTTTTAATGATCTTATGGAGAGAAATATCCCATGAAGGGTTTAATAATTAATTTAGCTTAACCGGGTTTAAAAGCTTATCTATTAAGGACAGGCTGCCCTATCCAATGATGTGCGGTAACCCTAGATACGACTCGTAGAAAAAAGGCAATTCGGTTAGACCGACGCAACCGGCGATAGTTTAACGTCGTGCCGGGGCTCGGACCCCCATAAATTTATTTATTATAACTTTTTATACTTTTTTCTACATGTAGCGAGAACATTTCGAACTACCCTAGAACCTATATTTTTATTTGTCTGGAGGGACTAGTTTATTTTAAATTCATATTTAATTGTTTAATAGGCCGTAGGCCTGTACTGTTTATATTTGTTTTTACCCCTGTAAACGGCGCGATAATAAAAGCAAATACAAACTTCCTAGACAACCTCTGATTGTCTTTCGAATGGCGCTACTCTCGAAGCCGTAGGACCCATATAATCTGAATTATTAGTGGGAAATTTCCGGAAAGGGCCTAAAACCGTTAATTTTAACCCATGACCTCGTTTGTTGTCGTTATAAATAATGCCAGGATAATGAAAATTTGATATCATATGTATACTAGGGCGTCTCATACTGGGTCGAAGTTTCGAAAAAAATATTAATAGTTTCCATATTAAATTGATTAAAACCTAATAGCGCCTAGGAAAAAAGACTAGGAATCTCGCCTTTATTTTTACTTAATTTTCCCAGTCCCTTCTTTCAGTTTTTTTCATTCTCATAATCGTGGTATTATTTTTTTCGAAGGTATTTAATTAATTAAAAACTATCATTCCGATTAAAAAAATAATTGCATTTCCGTCTTTTCCAGCCTTTGCTTCCTATAATATCCAAAGTTCATATTTATACGTCTAATAGTGACGTCACAATTTTGGTTTGAAAATAGAAATTGTCACTTAGAGTTATCCATAGAGCAATTTGTTTTGGTTATATACCGTCTCGCCTTTAAATTTTAAGCTGTCCACCACTGGCTATATCGTTAACCTCGCCAACTAAGATTTTTTGTGGGCGAGACAATTTAGTTTACGTTTAAGTAGTTGCCCGAACACACCACGACGCTTTTCACTTACCCGGGTATCTGGATACTCAACAATTATTCGTCTTGAAAGATAAAAAAAAATCGAAGAATTGTGGGCGATTTCCCCGTCTGATTACGAGGCACAAAATCAAAGTATTTCTACGATGATAGTTTTAGCATTTAGACCTTATGACCAAAACTTCCCTGCGCTGCCCTTATATTAAACAGGCCTGCGTTTGAATTTTTTTTTATGTTCCCCAGGATTTATTTGTGGTTTCTTAATGAATCCAACCTCCTGAGCTCAAAAATGAATGTATATTTGTTCAATCAGGTCAGATTTTCTCAGTACAGCATACATCATTTTCATTGAGATTACCTCATTTTTTCTGAATTTAAAAAAAATAAACTTTCTCTATCTAATAATGCATTATTACTGTTTTATCATATAAACAGGAATACACGTATGTAAACTATAATTCTTTTAATAAACAAAAAATAAAAGAATGCAACATAATAAAGAAAATAATTATAATTTCGAAGAACAGACGCCCTTGACGATTTTCGTTTGTGCCTGTCATCTGGTGCATCACGCTTCAAACACCAACAGTAGTCAGCAAGCATGTTTCCGTTCCATTTACACTGGTACCTGGATTCCATTGTTTTTATGTCCTGGTGGAATCTTTGCCCCTGTTCTTTACTGTAATCCCCGCAGTTGTCGGGAAAATAATCCAGATGGGACTGTAAAAAGTGTATCTTTATAGACATTCGAGCTCCCAAATGTTTGAGACTTGTTAAGAGTTGATTGACCAGGGCAACATATTCTTCTAGGCTTCTTTTATTGCCTAGAAAATTGTTAACTAGAGCTTTGAAAGCTTTCCAGGCATCTTTTTCTATGTCCTTCATTGATGCATCAAATTGCTGATCAAGTTCCTGATTTGAAGTCCATCAAAAATTCCCCCATGGAGCTTAGCGTCACTGATTTGTGGAAATTTTTGAAGAAGAAATTTAAAAGCTTGGCCTACTTTATTAAGGGTTTTGACATAATTTTTCATTATGCCAAGCTTTATATGCAGTGGAGGGAGGAGTATTTTTTGAGGAGGCACTAAAGGTTCAGCTATCACATTGTTTGATCTAATTCTAAATGCTTCTCGTGGAGGCCAAACCTTCTTCTCATAGTGCATACTATCTGCACGACTGTCCCATAAACATAGGAAACAGGGATGCTTCGTGTAGCCTGTTTGCGTCCCAAGCGTAAGAGACACTACCTGAAAAAAATTTAGCACGGTATGTAAATTTAGTGTAATATTTCTAAAAACAAATTCAAAGTAATATTTCTTAAAACAATAAGAATATGAATATGTACTGAAAAATCCTGTATGCCGATGCATTAAATCATCGTATTGGAACTAATTGGATATATGTACATCTTATTTTGAGTTTATTGAGTTGTGTTGTATACCTTCTCAATTAGGATAAGTTCCCCATTAACCCAATAGGATGCATTAACCTATAGGGACACACTTCAACAAAAAATATATCTAAAAAATGACTCATGATTTTCAGATTTGCATTCTTGTAAAATGTAAGTTGACCAAAAGGTGTATACAAGTATTAACAATTAAAAATAAAAATGTCAATATCAAAAAGCTTAGAAATGCCAAGTGTAAAATGATCATACCTTTAAGTCACCACATATCCTCCACTTATAGCTAGAGTAATTTATTGCATCCAGCATTTTTTTCATATTTTCATAACTTTCAGTAAGTTAGATTGAATGGCCTTATAGGAACGGAAGCTATCTTGTTACCAATATTCAGTAACACAGTTTTTAAACTTCTACTGGAGGAATCTATGAACAGTCTGCATTCTTTAATATTGGCGCAGTATACTAAAGAGCTGGAAGAATGCTGTAAAAAATAGCTTCGAAACTCTTGTTCTCTATTTCTGTACCCCCTTAAATGTTGTTTCTTAAGCGAGAAGATTACTTTCACGAAGTCGAGAGCCAAGAAGTTGTGTATTCGCCTTTGAAACCCCCAGATCCCTGGTCAGGTCATTTAACTGAACTTGAGTGAATGGTCTTGCGACCATATCATGTGTGGAAACCTGATAAGACTCAGATGTGTCATAATCTTGGTCAACTTCCATATTAATCTCTTCATGTACCTCTATATGTTCAGGGGGAGAAGGTATAGGAATTCCTGGGCCATGGGGCAGGGGTTTGATGGCAGAAGGAACATCCGGATATGCCACACTATGTTTATTCTTCTTATTTATACCTGTGGAAAATATAATTGCATATTACATAAATGAATTGATTTGGAGTTGCAGATAGTACATAAATGTTTAGTAAAGGATATGTTCATGCTGAAGTGAACTATGTTAGTTTTTAATTTTATGCTAAGTCTTTGCATAATAATGACATTTTCAGGAGCCAGTATAATACAGAAAGCTTAAATACTTGATACAATGCTCATCTTTAAGATTTGTCAAGCAAAAATAGCAGTCCGTAGTGTGGTCCTTGCCATCTCTCCACACCATGGGAACACCAAAAGAGAGGGACTTCTGTTCGCCCTGACTCCAGCGTCTTAAACTTATGTAGCATCCCTTGCAGCAGATATGTGGTGTAAAACTTTTATCTTGATCTCTTAGCCTTACTCCAAAATATGCATGATACAAAGATTTAATTACAGGAGGGATTGTACTTTGCTGCTCGGGAAAAGTCACTTTGCCGCAAACATAGCAAAATCTGTCGGAGCTATTCTTACATTTTCTGTTCATTTTTAACTCAACCATTATTATTATTATTCTTATTATTATAATGCTAAGCAATTCTTAACCTGCAAAATATAAACCTATTTGCATAATTACTTAAAATGTACACAAAATTTACTGCGAATAGAGCAGTGCAAAAACTATTGAAATTTGATGTAATATAGGAGATGTATAAACTATAAAATTATTATCACCCCCTGTATCGCAAAAACTGGAGATGATAGGGAAAAAAGGATGAGAGATTCGGATTTAGGAGGTCAATTTTATTAAGAAACACTATAAAAAACCTAAGGTACATTTTTGACGCAGACCAGAGTTGATATTTAATTTGCATATTTGTTGAGTAACGAGCACTTTGGCGCGTGTAAATAAAAAAAAATGTGAGGAAAGAGTTGAAGTTGAGTTTCTTATCGTAATTTCCATTCCGAAATAGGTTCCTAGTGTTTGGTAAGGAATCAGCTTTGAGAGGCATTCAAGCTTTTTCCCTAAGGACTTAGCTTCGCAGCATACGATTTGTCAATCGACTATTAGACCATTAGTCCTAACCCAAGGTTCCTCTCGTACTCAGTGGGGTTACCATTCACTAGATAATTTACTAGACAATGTAGGATATAAATGCCAAGGTCGATTCTAACGAAATTTCAAACCTTTATGTTGCTTTGCATTCTCTTTCGAATGATAGAATTGCCAGTCCTCCCAAAGTTATCATAGGAATTATTTGGAAATAACATCATAACTATTCGGGCAATTCTAACGAAATTTTAAACACTCATGTAGTTTTACATTCTCTTTTGAAAAATATAATATCCAAGGTCCTTCCAAGAATTGTCCAGGGTGCGAGCCCTTTGTGCTGCCAGCTGTACCAGGTGACCACCCAGGGTGGCTAGAATCTGCAGAAGGGTTTCGAATGATCGCGGAAATGACCCTGCTTGTAGGCCCCGGATAGGCCAGCAACAGAGGGCGTCATTCATAACATTGAGGCATAAGACATCCCAGGTTTCGTCGGGCGCAATCGGACCAACTCTTTAACCTCGAGAAATGAGAGACGATCATGGGTCTGAACTGAAGGATTTTCTTCTCAAGGAGATATGCACCACATTGCTCCGATAAAGCGGGATGCAGCTCTCCGCAATTGACACACTTGGCCACACACGATTTGGACTTATCATATGCGGCCTTGGAGCAACTTACACAGACTTCGGGTAGCCCCGACTTTGCGCCTCTACAGGATTGATTCATGTGGCCAAAGCGGTGGCTGTAGTAGCACCTCCGCGGCAGTGACACGAATGCCTTAATGCGGTAACGATATCAATTGGCACACCTCGATTCAATGAGCCTGTCACAGTCAAACGTGATGAAGAGTATAGGGATTGAGTCTCAGAGGCCCTCCCTGCTTTCTCATCACACGTTCGACCTTGACTGTTCTTTGGTCTGCCAGCTCTAATGTGATGTCAGCTATAGAGTAGTCCACGAGTTCCCTCGCACAAACTACTCCTTTGACAAAGTTCATTGTAAAGTGCCGCGTCACACTCACCGGGATGCAATCAGGTGTTCGAAGAGCACTAATCTTAGCTCACTTAGAGGGATCCGATGTATTCGCCAGAAGGCTCCCGTCCAAGAAACGGGAAACCTTGGGCTCTCTACTAATTAGACTAGCTCGTACACTTCTCTTGTTAAACATGTTAACCTTAGCAAACATGGTGTCTAAAGTGTAATGGATAACTTGGATGCGTTTCAGGACAGAGGGCTCGAAAACGCCAGGTAACGCCTGAATGAGGGAACCTTGACGTAATTCTGCCTCTGCTCTGCACACTTTTGGCCTTTCTCCGGAACTCCGTACGAGGGAGCACCGGGCCAGGACGTGCCGATTTCATCTTGGTTGAATAACGAAACGGCAGCGACCTGTCCTCACATAGTAGCTCCTGCGCAGGTAAGGAGCCCCGCGTCTTCTTTGTTTTTTCTGTTCTTTTTTTTCTTAGCAGAGGAGGGTGAGAAATGAACCCACTTCTCTCCTCCGCCAGTATGAGCCTTTAAGCCAGATGGACCGGCGTCAGCAAGATCTTTCTCTAAAATACAGAAGGTCTTGAATGTCACAGGGGTACCAGCCGGAGAATGAGATCCATATTCTCCCTGTGAGGACTCGGGGACCCAAGCTGTCTGAAGAAGAGCTTCATAAGGGCAAACTGTGGTTCTGTGCTTAGAACTGAGCCCAGGTTTGACCCCATGGAAGATTTTACCGTCTGGGGCTGGGTCATCTCACGGACCATGTCCATATCAGAGGGGAAAGGAGTGGTTCCATGTCACGATCTTACTCAAGACATCACGCATCCCATTCGAGGAGCCTTTTGTCTTGTATTCTTGGACCGACGAGCCAGCATCTGTCGGGAAGGATAGAAGGGGACGTACAGTAACCCACTGTAAACTTGCTACTCGCGCCAGTACGACTTTAGAGAGCACAGATCTTACGAGCCTTGCCATCCCTCCACCCCCTAAGGGAGTTGGCCTTATCGAGCCCCTTCCACCGTGAGCGGTTAATTATGGGCTGCTGACGTGCTTTATTGGCAGTCTTCTGAGAAAGTTAAGGGGGAGGAGACTGCTACTAGAAAGAGAGAGTCACTCAAGGGTGACTCCAAAGAAGGCAGTGAGGGTGAGTCCCCTGCACCCTTAGCCATGGTTCAGGAGTAAACCTCACCTCCGGTAAAAGAAGTTTGGAGAGTCCCTTGAGAAAGTACAGGGGAAACCTTCTTTTCTACTGCGGGGCTACCCAAGTACGGCTCCGACGGTGGTGAGGGGAAAGGGGAGAGATTTTTTATCCTCATCATCGGGAATGGTGACCCTAATATTGACATGGGACGCAAACGCAAATCACCCCACGCAGTAACCCGTTCTGCCAAAGGTGAACACGAGGCCGGTTAAAGCCCACTGTCGTCATTTAGGAACAGACCTTCCCCCCTGTGGCCAGGCAACCCTTCGGCATGGCGGGTCAACCTTGGGCTGGGCGAAAAATTGATAGACTGTGAAGAAGAGAGAAAGGGTATGTAGGGAAGGTGAGGGTGGAGGTGAAGCAGGTTGTCGAAAACCCACCACCCTAAACCTGAGCTCATAGATGAGGGGGCGTTGTTCCCTCCCCCTCATCCCCACCCAGGATGGTTGGGCGAGAGGAAGCTTGTCGGCGTCTACCCTGTAAAATTAGAGGCCAACCAGAAAAAGTTGTGGGAGAGGTTGTATAGAAAGTGTGGAAGCAAGGTAAGAAGACAGGGTGTCAGAAGGGAGGAGAGGAGGCTAAGCTGGGGCCGGATGGGGGGCTGAGTTACGTCAGTATGGTGGCTAGGAAAGCAAATCGCCATGCCCCTTATGGGGGTAGCTTCTTCCATCCATTGAATATTGCTACTGTCAAATAATAGTCGAAAAGGTCCCCCAAAAGAAACTCGTTCTAGCTAAATTTTAAGTCATGTTATGTCCGCCAGGTAATGGTCCTCTCAGTATTCTAGTCATAATGGCGAATCTTTTTTGACGGTTGCAAGAGAGTAGTGTTTGCATTTTTTATGGAATACTATGGGCACTTTGATGATAAAATTGAATTTTTCCAAAGCAGGGATTAATCATAAACGAACAGGTTTGTGAATGATGAGTTAATAAGGCTATTTAATTTAACGCAAAAGAGATGCCAGAAATATGCGTAGATTCGAAAACAACAACAAATACGCAAATGTCAATTTTAAGTTCCGATCGCGTGATTCTTTCTAAATGGGCAAATAAGTACTTTCAGGTTGTAATGGCTTGGAATAGATTGACAGCATTTCTTCTTAAGAAATGGTGAAGTTAATCTGAAGAATTACCAAATATATCGTTTTATACCAGTTTGTGAATAATAAAAGCACCCCACCCCCCAAAAAACGAAACAAAACAAAACTGTAAATGCCTTGCGAATACGTGTGACGTCACAAACGTAAGGCGGCATATTCGCAAAGTTAAAGAATATATTTCCTAAAAATAGTCGGTCATTTTTTTTTATTGTTTATAGTATAACCAAATATCACTGGTGATACAAACTAATTTAGCCTATATTTTTATTACAGTAATGAGTCAATTTTGTAAAACCCTGGTCGCATCCAGTAGTAAAGCCATTTTCTTAAACTTCATTCACCAAGTTTTTTTTCCTTTTTGTCCTCCTAATTTTATTTAACCATTTATGTGTAATCAGAAATTTTATAATCAGCCTCCGATGATCTTTCTTCTTCCTCAACTTCAAACTCAATTTCATTTTTAGCACTTAGTGATATAGGTTTGTCTTCCGCTGGCAAACTTTCAGCTTTTTGTAGTGCAGTATCTTTCGAGTCACTCATTGTAGTGCTGCTTAAATGCTTCTGGTTTTAATTATCTTTTTCTATAGTGTCTTGGTTAGGGGTGATCATATTTTATTTGTTCTCATCCCAATCAATTTGATCAATTTCTTTCATTTGGCAAACATTTCCAGAAATGTTCAGAGGCCATTTTGCTGGTAAATTACATTTGCCCTTTTCATCTTATAATAACGAGTAAGAATGGTTATTAATTTCATTAATTATTTCAGCCAGATTTAGTTACCTATTCAGGCCCTCATTTAACAGAATGGTTTTATTTTATCGGAATTATGTGTAATTATCTATCACTGACTTTTTATCAATTTATTTTTCGCCACTCTATTTGTTCATTTATAAATTACCTGTTTTCATATTTTCATTTTCGTTCAGTTCCTCCAAACTTTCTACATTCTATTGAGTAAATAATGGCCAGTTATGTGGCGAACTATGCAAATCAGCAAGTTATATGGCATTCTGACTATGGTTATTTTAGTTATTCAAATTCCAGCTAAGTTTGCGATTAAATGCATTTACTTAAAAAATATTTTAGGATGAAAGTGAGGATAGAAAGCTATGATTTTTATTTCCTGTATTTTCTATATCGAAATATATTTCCGGGAAATCTGAGATATTTTCTTCCATAGTATTTAATGAGTTTTATTTATTTTTTGATACGCCAGATTATGAATTATTAAACATTAATGACGTTTTTATATCCTTACTACACGAATAAGAACTCTCAACCATTTAAGTAGGCGATTATTGATTTTCTTAAATATTGCTTGCTGTTTTGGTTTCATTCTTACACATTATATTTTGCATTTTGGGCGCGCTGAGCTCAGTAACGGCTACGTCACTCTTGAACGATGGAATTAATATTGTTTAGTCCTTAAACCAGGTTTGTGTTTTGATATCACTCTCTTTCAAAGAAGGTTATGCTAAAACACATTCTTCTCGCATGTCCAATATCGAAAAGTCCATTTTCTCCTCCAATATTTATGACGCACATTGATCTTCTTGTTCCACGTTCAATAATAAGCAACAACTTTCATTTTGGCTAACAGCTGCGTCTCCAATTTTAGATGCATTGGGTGAATACTAAGTCCTCTATTATTTTGACTAAACTTGTTCTGGAGGCAAATCAACTGGTTATTTCAACTATGTACACTTTTATTTATATAAACCACTGCCAGAAAGATATTCACTCTCAATATAAGATATGATGGCTCTTTGATTCTAAAGTTGCGTTTTCTCTCTACCTAAGAAATCATGTTCTTTCTCATTTTGTAAATTTTACTTTTATTATATATCAGAAATGCTTGTAGTTTGGCTTTGTGGCTTTAATGGGGGACTGGAGAATGCTATTTCATCCTATAGACTTACTGGAAATAAATTATAAGATATAGGTGATTCTTTTTTGGTTGGATTAAATAATTTGTCCCTTTCTTCAAAAACTGATGACTTAACTGTGCTTTATGGTAACATATCTTCGTTATTGACTGAGCTAGTAGCTTGATTGATAGTAAGAGAAAATTTATGTTTGGTATTGCCCTCATATAGACAAGTGTTCATTTTCTCTCCTACATTCTTCTAATCCCTAATTGGCTAGTCAGTTTTACTGGTTATGCGCCCAAAACTGGAATCAATATTTTCATGAATATCGACAAATCTATTTTTTTCGCTAATATTTTGTTAAAAATTTGCATCTTAACTACCCATAAATTCTTATTTATCCATAATTTTATACTGCTGATCTATGTTTGGGTTATTTTTATTTATAACTGAAACAAGTGACTCCATGATGTTATTTTATGATACGAGTAAATTATCTGAATTAAATGTGTCTGCATTAGAGCTTGATTCGTGTAGTTTACCTGTTGAAGCTATGCTCGTTAATTCTTATTAATCTTATTAGACACATTAAATTGACGTGTCTCTTTTCTCATTTGTGTTTTAATTGTTTTCATTTGAAGATATTTTGTTGTTTTTATCTCTACTTAGCTGTTATGTTTTCTTATCGATGACTGAAATTTGTTACTTGCCACTGTTTTGATCAATATAAAAATCTAACTGTCTTACATCTATGTATGTTTTGCACCGATGATGAAATTGCGAGTTACTCGTTGAGGAATGCAGCAACGACTCTTAATCATTACCAGTTTATTATTTATCAGAAATATCAATAATTAATGCCTGGATTTGGGGCATTTTTGAATCTTTGGACTCATAATTTTATATATTTTATGTAGCTTTTTCCTCCTATTTGGTGGTATATGAGGTTGTTAAAACTGTACTTTTATGGGTAGGTATAACATTTTTAATCTCCAATTACTTATTGTTTGCAAATTTGTGCAAGATATTTTGTTAAAATTTCGTTTATTCGGAAACATTATTTGGCCAAGAGAAAACTATTTCCTTCTAATTTTTAAATTCGCCCTTTACCACCTGCCCTTTGATATATTTTTTCTTTTCATTAATTTCAGGTATTATTTGATTTTGATGATCCATCTTCATCTTATTAACTGATTCCTACGGATTTTTTATTCCGCTATCGCCTTCTAAGTTTTTCATGCTTCCCGAGGAAGGATTTGAAATGCTTCTTAACTTCCTACGAATTTCTTCACTTTTAATTTGATTATAATTATAACCCTTTTCTGCAAGAAAAATTCCAGCTTATGTTATCTTCATTTAGCAGCCTACCATATCCTCTAAGCCTTTCTTTGACGTCCAACCCTTAGGTTGTTATTTTATTTTTAATTATTATTGACCAAATCCATCTTTTGAACCAAGGGATTTTAAAGATTCTTTACTTTAATTTTTGCAGTGCGTGCCAATATCAACATCTTCGAGGGGGGAAACGTAAGCAGCAAACCGCAGTGATAAGTTATCCTTTTGTCTTTTAATTGGACTCAAATCTAACTATTTTAAGCTATATTTATTAGGTGCATCTACCTTGTATGAAAATGTTTCTTTGGCAAACGCTTTGCACTTATCACTATCTATGTCACCTGATTTGCATGAAAATTATTAGAGACTCTGTTGCTATGTTATATTCCCTTTTTTTTTCTGTTAACATAAAATACGACAAGATTGTTAATCATTTGTATGTTTATATGCATTAATTATTTATTTTCTCAATCTATGTACTTTTTCTGATTTGCATTTTAAGTCACTAAGGATTAAATTACTTTTGATTCGACCTTATTGTGTTGATATTTTCCTAACCGGGTGTTGTAATTTTTCAGGAGGTTTCTAGTTTGTGCTATTTAGTTGTTTGTAGTCAGTTTCAGTGTGAAATTACAAGATAGAAAGCGGATTTCGGATGATCGATTCTTACTTTTAGCGATTTATTTAAACCGTGGCAGGAAGACGGCAATTCTTTTTTAACTGTAGTTTTGAGTATATTGGAGTATATGAAAGTGGCACACGAATCGCTTCAGTCTTTCTTTCTACGAATAGAGGATTCAATTTTTCTTTTTTATTCTGGAGAACAGGGTCCGTATTGACTTTTGAAGGTTGGGTTATGTGTTTATTTCTGTTCATAGTACTTATACAAGTTTTGTATTCTTCGCCGAGAGGATATAAGTTAGGCTTTTGAGGAGGTCGCCATCCTTCGTATCCCCATCCTTAATAAATATTTCTGTGGTTAATTTGACTCATATTCTGGTAATTTTTCTTGGAACATTGGTTCTGAGCATTTTTTCTAGTCTGTTTTGAAGGTGGAGGGATATAAGCTGAATTTCTTTTTCTAATTTCTATATTTTTTCTCAAGCTCGCATTATTAGTCCGAGTGATCCTCTCACTTTGTTCTTAATTTAGAGTTTTGTATCTGTTCCCACCATAGCTATTAGAAATATAAAGATTATTCTTGGATTTTGCCGATGAACACAAATTTCTGAGGGGCAGAATTTGGTCAAATAATTTCTTTTGGGAATCATTTCTTTCAAATTTGTAGTCATACTATTTACTTGCGTAAAAATTTGATAGCTGGTTACAATTTATTCTAGTGAAGTTTGAAGGTTTTTTGTTATTTAGAATAAATGCCTGATTACCCTTTTGTGGAAACCTCCTGTTTTGTAGGACTAAATATTTGGAACTATCACATTTGGAGTCGTAGGTATAACCATTATTAGAGTTTGCGTTTCTGTAGTATTCGTTACCTTTTAAGCAATTTAGGCTATCCATTTGATTGTCCCTTTTTGGAGGTTGGTTTATCCTAGTCCGAGTTAAATTCCGTCCTGAAGTCTTTTCGTCTTTGAAATTGTCATTTCCGGAGACATTAATTGGTTTGTTGTTTTTTGATTGCACATTTAGGTCCTGACACGCAAGTTCCGTGTTTGATACATTGGGGTAATAAGACGTACAATCTAGTTTGGTTTTATTCCTTTGCGCTCCGTAACTTCTATTTTCTGGATCGTTACGGGCATTCGGTGGAGTCTGCATAAGGATGTAGTTGTTTAATATATGGTAGTCTGACCCATGGGTATAATATGCATTCCTAGATTTTGATGTTAGACTACTGCTAAACTCTTTATTTTTCTTTAAATTATTTTCAGTTAAATGCTTCATTGACAAAGGTATATATCTAGTTCCTTGCGAAAATGATATGTTATTTGTATCCACTTGTTTATATGGAATAAATACTTCTCGGTGAGGATACAGTTCTCGGCTAATTTGGGGAAGAGGACCATTGAGCATAGGAGAAGCGTTTACTCTTGAGTTGTAGACGTGATTAGGAAAATAATATTTCGAGCTCCTGGAAGTCATAAATGGTTCGAGGTTTACATTCTGGTGAGTGTAAATATTACCACCAGAAAGAGGCTACACTCCCCTTTTATTACGATCAAAATCGTTAGGAGTTCGTGAAAGAGGAATTCCACCATATTGTCGAGGTTGAAGTCTGGCTGGATATATCATCCTTTTCTCTCCTCTCTGATTTTTGTTTCCTGAGAAATTACAAGGTCCTCGTTTATATCCAGTTTGATAATCCATAAAAATCTAAACCACAAAAGTAAAGCTTTTAATAGTGGTCAGTAACAATAACTAGGATATCGTGTAATTAGATTAGTATTTCTATTAAAGACACATTTTAGGGGACCAAAAATAAATTAAAATACTAATACTTGTGGAAATATAATTATATGGAGGAGTGCGAAGTTTCTGTGATCGAAAGATCACTGGGAAAAAAATTTTGCTAATTGATTTTGAAAACAATTTAACAGTGCATTAGTAAATAATTCACGGTAAAATTGATAAAAGTGGTCCTTTTGTGTTTCTGGTGCTTATGACCTTTGCAGTTTCTAGCACATTTAAAAAAAACAAATCTCACTGGATTGTAATATCCACCTTTCCGTCGATTCATAAAGCTAGACGAAGAGACTTATGCTTTTAACATGGATTTATCAAAGGTAAAGTTATTTGCAGAATTTGTGCTTTACTTGTTTTAGCAAATTTTATGGAAGATAATATTTTGATATAATTTATATTCGAATTTTTTCATGTTTATCTCCGGCCAGAGAGTTTTGGCCGAGATTTAATGATCGTCTCTGTGTGTTTGTTTTTTTGTTTGTATAGAAGATATCTAAAAGGTTTTTGATGGATCTTGGTAAAATTTTGTGGATAGCTGTTTTTAGGCCACACACTATCATCCACATATCCTTCAATCGGCCTTTTCTCTCTCAAACGCTCATTTACAAAATCAACCCATTTGTTTGCAATTACCACAGAATAATATATATATATATATATATATATATATATATATATATATATACATATATATAGCTACACCTTAATAACTAAAGATAATTTTTGTGTACCTATAGATTTGCCGCCCCTTTTAAAGTGTTTCCAGACTTATATCAGAGTGGGGACCTACAGCTTAACGTGGAATCCGAACAACGGGTTACAATTCTACATCAAGTGATCATTACCCTAGTGTTTTGGCTATGGGGGAAAGCAATGCTATTGGTCTGTAGGAGTCTCCTTTGTTTATATCTTTGTTTGGTTTTGGTATTGGGGTTATTTTTGCTACTTTCCATTGTTTAGGTATGTTGTTTGTGTTTATAGCGAGGTTGTAAGTGTGCCTTAGGAGGTTTATGGCGTTTTGACCTAGGTATTTGAGATGTTTTATGTTTATATCATCAAGGACGGTTGAGTTGTTGTCTCTTGCTTGTTTTATAGCTCTGATGGTCTGTTCTGTTGTGGTTGTGAATTGTGGTTCATGGATTTTTTTTTTGTATATCTGTCTATTTTCCTGTTTTCATTTTTGTATGGTTGGGTTTGTGAATTATTTGTTAAAGTATTCTACTTTATGTATAGGTGTTGTAGCTTCTTTGTTTCCGAAGGTGATGGTGTTGTTTTGTGGCTGTGTTGTTTTTTTGTTTGTGAGGCTAGCAATGGTTTTCCAGAATTTATGTGTTTGTGTTGTGGCTCCATTGCTGGTCTAGGTGATGTTTCGATAATTCTTGTTTGTTTTCTTGAATGGCGAGATCCATTTGTTTGTTTTGTTCTATAATGTTGGGGGCTGATGGGTTTTGTTTTCTAGTCTTGTTCCGTTGTGCTATGAGGTTTCTGATTGGTTCAGGGAGTAGTCTAAGCTGTTGTTTATTTTTCCAAGTTGGATTTGTTTGTCTTCTTGTAGGATAGTGTTTGTTATTATTTTGTTTGCCGTGTGTGTATCTTTGGGGAGTTGGATATTGGTGAGTGCTTGTTCAATTTCTTCTGTGCATTCTGTCCAGTTTGTCTTGTGAAATTTGTGCATGCTTTGAGGTTTTATTGTAGCCTGAAGTGTGTTTTTGTGTTTAATGTGATTAAGATTGGGAGATGGTGTTCGTCCTCTATGGTACTTAGACTTATGGCTAAAAAATATTTCGTCAATTTGAACAATCATTCAAGCACTACTAAGACTAAGGGAGTGTTTTTGAAGTAATTTGTGCATATTTTCCTGGAAAAAAGATGTATACTACTGTTACTCTGCATATTTACAGTTTGAGTGACATTTATATCTTCACGCAGATAGAATATTGCTTCTATCTATTTCTGAAGTGATGATCTTGATCTGAAAAAGAACGAGCCCCTACGGGTCAAAGCAGTTTGTTTGTATTTTGCACGGACTTTCTGTTTACATCTCCATATTTATTTATTGCTGTCCTATTCATTGCAATCTTACACTCTCCACACTTCATTTCAATCCTCTATAATTCATGCTGCTTTATCTAGTTTATCACTGCCAGTGGATTTTCGACAGTAAGCGGTTAGATAATAGCTTGGTATGTTGCACGACTCATAATTACCTTATGTGCACTTCGCAAATATATGTGAATAACTAAAATTATATATATATATATATATATATATATATATATATATATATATATATATATATATATATATATATATATATATATATATATACCGGGGGTCCCAAATTGAAAGCGTATTTGGATGAAATTGAAATTTTAGGAAATATTATTGTTGAATTATGTTCATCATGTTCAAATGTTAGTGCAGAGCACTAAAATTACTACAGAAGAGCAGATTTTTGTTGTAATAGCTCGTATCATAGAAGAGAAATTTAATGAAAAACGAGAAAAGTTCCAAAGAGAGTTTAGAAAACCTGGACCTACAGACAACGTGATCCTTTCACTTGTGAACAAATTTAAAAGAACCGGATCCATACAAGACGGATAAAGATTGACCCCCCAAACTGAACAAATTCGACAATTGTTTGAAAATGAACCAAGAAATTTGGTGAGAAAGGCCAGTCAGAGACTTAATGTTCCTAAGACAACAATGCATAGAGTCTTGCGTTCAACATTTATGAAAAAGCCTTTACTGCACTCTTTAGTGAAAAAGATTATCCAAATCAAGCAGCAAGGTGTGCAGAATTTGTGGATCAACTTGAAAATGAAAACCTATTAAATAACATCTTATTTAGTGATATAGCAATTTTTCACACATGTGGTAATGTTAATCGACACAATTGTCGGATCTGAGCAAATAAAAGACCAAATCGTTTCAAAAAATGGAAAATTAACTTCAAAAGTTAACGTGAGGCTTGGAATAACCAAATTAAAAATTTATGGCCCATTATTTTTTTTAGGAATAATTTGTGACAGGCAACATCTACCTTGATATGCTCCATAGTTTTTAGAACCACAGCTTGTTGATGATAGCATTGATGATAGTGTCATGTTTCAACAAGATGGTGCACCATGTTATTATGCTCTAATTGTCCGAGATTACTTGAACAGTCGCTTTCAAAGTCGATGGATTGGACGTGGAGGGGTAGATCTTGGCCTCCGCCTTCTCCAGATTTATCTCCCCTAGATTTCTTTGCGTGGGGTTTTATCAAAGTAAATGTGTATCAGCAATAATTAGTAATTTAACTGAACTTAAATAACGCACACTTTCAATACTGCTAAATATACGAGTAACTCCCGAAATGCTCCACAATGTTTTTCGCAATGCTAAAGATTGATTTTATATTTGCAGAGATACGGACGGAGCATATGTTGAATAATTTAAGTAAAGTTTTCTTTTCTTTTGGTTTTGAGGAATTTTTGTTTTCTTTTTGTGATCATAATTGAGCCGGAAAAATGAATAGAATTTTTTTCTAATATAATATCCATTAAAAATGGATTATGAAAAGGATTGAAAAACAAATTAAAATTTTCGGACACCCTGTACATGGAACACTGTTATTTTATGCAGAGAAGGATTTGAACATGAAAAACATAATTCAACAAGAATTTTTCTTAAAAGTTTTCAATTTCATCAAAATGCGCACTCAATTTTGGGACACCCGGTATGTATATATATATATATATATATATATATATATATATATATATATATATATATATATATATATATATATATATATATATATTCAACAAAGTTCCTTCTAAGAAGGTGTAATTTTAATTGCAGTAGGAAGGATACGACCATCAGTGACATTCTTATTTATTCCAAGCAACGTTTCGGATTACCCAATCCATCATCAGGCTAAAGGAATAAACACAATTTGTGAGGCGAACAAATGTTAACATAAACTAGATACAAATCAAAAGCAAAATAATTTAGATAGTGAACCTATAAAATTAAAAGTATTAATAATTCCAAGTACATATACAGATAAAGAGAGGAACAAATTCATAGCTGCTGTCAGCAAGTCAGGGCAATGACTAAGAAATTTACCCCAAATCGGACACGATTATGGGTAGTTTGCTGTCGGTAGAATATTAACAGGTCTGAAGCTGGTTGGTTGTGGCTATTACCGATAATGAGTGGCAGGTCAAGTCTGAATTTAACGTGGGCGAATGTGTTTTTTATGAAGAGAGATTCTAGAATTCTGAGATGGGTGATGTCAAGATTAGAACCCGGAATCGCAAAATTATTGATGTTTGCATCAACCTTACACAATCTAAATTATTTTGCTTTGGATTTGTATCAAGTTTATGTTAACATTTGTTCGCCTCACAAATTGTGTTTATCCCTTTAGCCTGATGATGGATTGGGTAATCCGAAACGTTGCTTGGAATAAATAAGAATGTTACTGATGGTCGTATCCTTCCTACTGCAATTATATATATATATATATATATATATATATATATATATATATATATATATACCGTTGTTAGCTGCCACTTTCGTAACACATTACATAAATATTTCTCTCCCTGTTGTCCTATTGCTCTTTTTCTCTATACCAATCCAGTCAGGATCACTGCCTCCATCTCATTACTCATCACATGTCCGAGAAATCTCATTTGTCGTCTTCTTATTGTTGTCATCATTTCCCCCTCCTTAATCTGCCCTAGCAAGTCCATATTAGTTTGTCTTGCTGTCTCACATCGATACAACAATGTTGACCAGACAAAAGTTTTTGCTGCCTGCTTTCTAATTCCCGTATACAACTTTCTCTTTGTCAGATATGCCTTCATTCTTGTAAATGCACTCTTTGCAATGCCAATTCTCGTTCTAATTTCCTTTTAACATCTGCAGTTTTCTGTTATCCAACTCCTGCTCTATTCTTCTTCCTCTTGCCTCTATCCTTACTCTGGATTTATTCGTCTTATATGCCACCAACACTTTTGTCTTGTCCATATTGACCTTCAATCCTTTCTCCTTGCTCGCCCTTACCGTCACATCCAAGAAATGTTGCAACTTCTCTGCACAGTTCGCCACCAAAACTGTGTCATCTGCGCACCTAATATGGTTGATTTTGTAACCTCTTAGCTTGAGTCATTCAAGACCTCGCAGCTCCCTTAGTATCACCTCCCCATATGGGTTAAACAGATCAGGGGACATAACACATCCCTGATGTATTCCTCTCCTTATGGACTGGTACTGTTTTTTTCTTCATGTACTCTAACTTCAGCTTTCTGATTCCAATATAAGTTTCTTAATACTCTCATTTCTTTTCTATCGGTGTCCAGCTTTTCTAGCCTTTTCGTCAGTTCCTTATGTCTTGCTTTATCGAAAGCCTTTTCATAGTCAGTAAAACAAAGAAACACATTTCTTTGTTTTTCAATCATTCTTTCCAAAATTGTTTTCATCACAAATATTGCCTTCCAAGAAGCCATATTGCTCCCATGATACCTGTTCTCTCACTTTATTCTTCATTATTTCATTATAATCCTGAAAATTATATTTGTTATTTGGTTCATTATACTTATCGTGCGGTGCTTACTACATCCCAGTGTTCTGTTTATCTTTGATAACAGTATAAAAATTAAATTCCACATCTGTTCAGCTATTGCACCCGCATTATAAATCCGATTAACCAAAACTCTAATATTCTTTATCTCAAATTCTACCAAAGCCTCTATCATCTCCACCATGACCCTATCTTCGCCAGCAAATTTCCCTTTCTTCATCTTACTCATAGAATATTTCACCTCTTCTTCAATTATTTTTTCTCCATCTAGATGCCCAGAGTTTTCTTCTTTTTCCTCTTCCTCTTCTTGTCTATCATTTTCAAAGAGTTCTCTTATTTATTTTCTCCCATCTTTCCTTAGTTGCTTCTGTTTCCTTAAGTACCTTATCATTTTTATCTTTAATAGCCCTTCCATTAATACTTCTCTTCTTTGTTATTTCCAGAATCTTATCTACATCATTCTAGAATCCGCTTAATGTGTCTATTTAGTTGTCTTTATGCATTATCATCTCGGCCCTTAGTATCTTCTTTCATCCATCAAGTAAAATATTTCCTCTGTGATCCAGTTGTTTTTCTTTTCTTTTCTAGAAGTACTTTTTGATTGCCTTCTATTATATCACTTAACCTCTTCTACTCTTGTCCAGGATCGTTTTTGTCACATTCATCCCTCAACATCTCGTATTTATTTTCCACTGTCACATTATAACTCAGCTTTAATTTTTCATTTCTCCTCAGCACCTGTAAATCTCTTCTTGGTTTAACTTCTTCTCTCATCTCTTTCTTTAATCTCACCCAGATGTCTGTTATAATTGGAACGTGATCGCTATCACAATCTGCTCCTGGATATTGCCTCACTTTTGTAACATGATTTCTGTATCTTCTCTTAATGGCCACATAATCTATGTGATTTTGGGCTCAGTCTTCAGCTGACTTCCATGTCCACAGGCTTCATGGATGCTGCGGAAACCAGGTATTCATCAGTATCGGTTGTCTTTCTGTACACTAATTTACCCATCTTTCTCCTCTTTCATTTCTCTTTCTTAAGTCCAAAAGGTCCCACCGCCTTCACACACCTTTGAATTTATATCACCCATAACAATTATAATCTTCTGATTCTTACATTTGTCTCTTGCTTGATCTAATTTATCATAAAACTCTTTCACTTCATCTTTCTCTCTCTCGCTGGTTGGAACGTATACTTGTATGATAATTATATCAAATGGTTTGCCTCTGATTTTCACCACAAGCACCCTGTCCGATACTGCCCAGTATCCATTTAGGAACTTAGCCACTTACGGAGTCATTATAACTCTGACCCCTCTTACAGCCTCATCACCACCTGAATAGACAAAATAACCGTCTTCACTTCTCGTCTCGCCAACTCCAGGCCATCTAACCTTACTGACTCCGAGGATATTAATCTTTATTCTATTCATCTCCCTACATATACCAACAATTTTTCCAGCTTGGTGCAATGTTCTTACATTCCATGTTGCTATTCTCATTGTAGAGGAATGGCAACATAAAGCCTCCCGGAGGGCAGGCGGAGATATACCTTAAAGTCCCTCCCCGCTTATGGAGAAAGCTTGGGAAGCGAGCCACATGAGGAGGCTCGTGGGAACCGTAACCGGCGAATAATAGTAACTGCCTATCCTGTTTGACCTCCCCGCCGCCTAGGTAGTTAGAGCGACCATCTGTGTTAAAGCAACCACAAAAGGCTCTTAAGCGACGCTCTAAAGATCCAATCACCTACGAGATCCGTAAGCCCGTGGTTATGTCACCAAAAAGTGGTGCCAGTCAAAAGGCACGCAAAGGAGTGTGGCGGTTGAGGGTATCGCTAATTAACAAGCCGACTTAGGCACCTCAGTGCCAACCTCTGCACTTCTCGCTCTCCCAGATGTGAACTCACTATTCACGCTCTCCTCTGCGGCCTCGCCCTTTCCCCCTTAGATGGTGCGGTGGTCCGCCTATAAATAAGCCCCTGAAAGAAAGAGAAAGGATTATTATTCGGTGAGAACGACGTAGGATCAGTTCGTGAAGATCGATCCTTCAACCAGTCAAGATTATTCGATGAGAAACGACGTAGGATCAGTTCGTGAAGATCGCTCCTTCATCCAGTCAAGATTATTCGGTGAGAACGACGTAGGATCAGTTCGTGAAGATCGATCCTTCATCCAATCAAGATTAATAGTCGGTGAGAACGACGTAGGATAAGTTCGTAAAGATCAATCCTTCATCCAATCAAGATTAATAGTCGGTGAGAACGACGTAGGATCAGTTCGTGAAGATAGATCCTTCAGCCAGTCAAGATTATTCGGTGAAAACGGCTTAGGATCAGTTCGGCAAGATCGATCCTTCAGCCAGTCAAGATTATTCGGTGAGAAACGATAAAGGATCAGATTGAGAGGATCGATTCCTTCCCCCCCCCCCTTCCGGGCCGAATTAACATAAATCATCAAGTTTGGTATCTGTGCCATACCGAAGAATCCTTTCAGACTTATAAGAAGTCTAACTTGGAAAAAAACCCGCTCACACTCGAGTGACTCTCACAGCTCAAGCTCCGTAAGAGTGAGAGGAGAAGAAGCAAGCCCCAACGAGGTTCCGTTCGTTAATTACCGTAAAAGTCCACCCCGTATACCCCAAAACTAGTTGGGCACTCGGCGTTAAAGAAGAAGACCCCAAGAGGCTTCAAGATTATTCAGATGAGGACTCTTGGAGCGACGGACACCGTAACTCTCTCCGTCTTCTTAACTTAACCAGAGGTAAATTTGCAATAAGAAGTTGACCTCACCCCACCTCACTTCCGCCATACCATCTCTACGAAATTCTATCATAGGCCACGGAAACCCTCCCTAGCGCCTGATAAGCCCTTCAGCGACATCCAGCAATCCCTGATCCTTTCTTTCATGCAAGTTAGAAAGAACATTTGTATTCATATTGCGAAGGTATGAGTTTAGTACGTTTCACGATTTAATGGAAGTAAAAACAATTGTGCATCAACCCCTGTCATATTTGCTAGTAGAAGAGAGTACTTTAATTTAATGTTTAACCTAATCAAAAAGGGTCACGATAAAGTTACTAATCGGCAATTGGGGTGTTTACGTGTAGCCTATTTGTTTATTTTTGGCCTTGAAGATATTGTAATAGGCACAGTTGCTCACCGGTTTAGTCTCGGTTAGCGTAGGAAGAGGATATAAATGTGTTTACTGTTTTGTGTCATAATTAATTATTAAATTTAAAATATATGTTTATTTTGGGATAATTCCTGTGCGTTTCTTTATATCCTTACATGTTGGAACGGCTCTTCTTAAAAAAACAAAATTAGCACTATTATATCAAAGCATACTTCGAAAAAGTATACTACATGACAAGAAGGTTATTCTACGACACTCATCCTCAAAGACTTCTATTATATATGCCTCCCATATATAAACTTGTAGCATTCCTAATTCGAAAGTCTATCATTTAGATTCGAATAGGAAGGCGTTTGCCAGATGTTGTTAGGCCTCTATTTTTTATACCATGTTGTTTGACTCCAAACATATAAGCTTCTCCCCCAAATGCTATTTAAATCAATCATATTTTCTTTAAAATGGATTAATATGAAATGTCCATTTTATATTTTAATTATGAAAAAAATCACTTCAAAATTATATAATACACTATGATGTGATTACAACTAACAATGTGGCTCCCAAGATGGCAACCATTCTATATTTCGTCATAATATTATAATTAGAAATTTGCCCACATTAAGTAATTAATGAAGGTGGTCTATAGCATTTGCGTATTTTTTTTTATTAGAGATATTTATAACAAAGCGCCACAAAAATCGAGGGCAGGCATTTTCCGAAATTTAATCGGGTAAATTAAATTTATGACATATTTACACATTTCTTAAATATTGAAATATTTAAATAGATGATTGCAATATTTGATGACTGCTAAATAAAGCTTTAAAATCTGGTTATCATGAAAAGTCACATTTTGCACAACTACAGCAAGATTATGATTAGGAATTGAGCTTCTATCTTTTCATTTATTATGATGCTGTCCTACGGCAAAGCCTATAGGTTGAGTAGACTGGGTAAGCCTCTTCGAGAGTGGTGTAATTACCAAGGATGATTTGTAACCGAGTTTTGGTACCACTCTTGGGGCCTGTTTACTTCTACTGTGAATGCCTGGTATTCACATGGCAGTGATTCTAAAAAAGTAGAAACTTTCTTCTTGCTTGAATGTAGGCTGAGTGGTAATCGGAGTTTTCTACAAAAGTAAAAGGAATCCTGGAGCTAGCTAGATTCAATATTCTTTACTCAGCGGGAACTGCGAATCGTCTTCAGATGTGTTTTCTTGATAATGAAATTCATCCTTAAACGCAGTCTAGCTCTTCTTTTACATACACGGCTCGCATACATGCAGCATTTTACCATATACAAATAGACTTATTTTTTATACATTTAATTAGTTCTACTGGCATTAACATTATTTTACCAATTCTTACACAATTATCACGTATTAAAATAGCTACATATATGTATACTAATATACAAGAAATTAATACGAAACTTTTTTAATATTGAGGTTAAAGAAATACTTGCTCTTTAGGCCTTCTATGGTGGCCAAATGTCACCGTTTCTCTTGTTTCAGCGCTCTAAAACAAAAATGCCATTTTTTTCGTCAAATGAACTAGATTTATATTAAATGTGAGGGGTTGCCCTCGCAGCACCAGCGAGAGAGGAAGCTCCCTCGGGAATACCCCTTTTCAGCTCCTTTGTAAACCACGCGCGCCTAGAGAGAGAAGTTTGGAAAGTTCAAGATGGAATCAACCTCACGCCGAATCATCCGACGCAGCTGTATTTACTTTTCGGCGCCAATCGTCTCCCCTCTTTCCTGCGATAGCACCGTGCGCTGCCCTCCTAACCCTGCCCCCATATCACGAGGCAATTTTCACCGTCTAGACCGACTCGGTATCACAAAGTATGTTTGATTATACTTGCGCTGAGAATCCTCTAGGGACGGCCAAGCCACCCGGCTATTTAACCCGAAGCTCTCCATTTCTCGAGGAGATTGAAACCCAGCGATTCTCTCTGTTCAGACTGCCTGTCTGTTTCCCGTGAAGCCCTGTAACCAGTGTTCGAGTCGTACCTCGTCGAAGATCTCGCCATCAGATCTACCTCCGTTAATCTTTGGCCCCTGTTTAGAGGAAAGCTATCGAGCCCCATTCTTCCCGGAGAGTTGTGCGGCCCTCTCATCTTTACCACCCCCTTCAAGATTCCCATTCTTTCGAAACTGAGACTCACTGCAGATCTGCAGTATGGTCTCAAGTTGAGATTACGTCTTTCTGGAGGAGAGAAAATCTCATTGTTCATCACGAACTAATCAAGCGCATCTTCGAGTCCTCCTTGTCAGGACTCCCCGAAGTATCTTCTTGAAGATCCGCGCAGTTGTTTTCGACCCCTTACCCACCTCCAATTCGCCCGCAGTTGAAGGTAAAGCGATCTTTTATTGTCATCCCCAAATTAAAGCGTTAATCTTCAACCGCATTCACCTTTGATTTTACTTCCCGCTAAATTGTAATTAATACCCCCCCGTTCGAGTTAACTTTAATTTGGTTCTCCAGTTGTTTTCGACCCCCTACCCACCTCCAATTCGCCCGCACTTGAAGGTAAAGCGATCTTTTATTGTCATCCCCAAATTAACTCGTTAATCTTCAACTGCATTCACCTTTGATTTTACTTCCCGCTAAATTGTAATTAATACCCCCCCGTTCGAGTTAACTTTAATTTTGTTCTCCATCATAATTATCATAAATCGACATAATTCATTTAACTACGTTGATTAAGTAATTTATTCTCCCCTTGTGTATATATATTATATATATTAAAATTATATTTTAGGGTCTTGTTCTTTATATATCATTTGAAGTGCAACTTGGCAAGCCAGTAGTTAAGTCCCGGTCAACCATTAATCACACTCTCTATTAGTTGCCCCAGAGCATATCTAAAGCGACCTTAGGTCAGCTGTCTGCCCGTGCTTGTGCACCGAGCTAGTCTACAGAGGTATATCTCGCCTTTAAATATATGAAATAAATGAGAGTGTAAATGTTATCTATATACTTTTACATTAATTTTAAATTTATTTTTCCAAAATTACTATATTCTTGTCTAGCATTTCTTTTTTAAGTTCATTTAAAGTTTCTTCAAATAACGGAAAAATAAATTAGTCGTGGAGAAAAATAAAGAAATGATTGAGACAATGATAATAATTTGGAGAAATATGACTAAGTTATTTAATCTTGATTATAATGCAAAAGAGAAGTATTTACAATTTAGTATCAGTGCTCTTTCTAGAGCACTTATTATTTTCTGATTAATTTTTAATGGAATATTATTTTCATTTAGAGCTACCCCATTATAAGACTTCATGGAACTTCAAAGTGCTCATTTTTTGAGGTCCCTTTGGTTGTCTCATTCAATTTGGCAATGAGAGCACTACAAGCCTTCTTCAAAACTGTAATTCTTTACCATTTTTCTTCAAAATAAGAATATTCTTATAATTTCGGTCATATAATTCAGTTAGGGGTAGAGAATTAAATTATTTTTAAAGTCTCTGGTTTCTCTATAGTTCAATGATTTTCACTTGAATATCAATGGGTTTTATATCACCACCAACTGAGAAAAGCAATGATACTAATTCAAAATCATTTTCCAATAGATTAAAATCATTAAATCTAAGAGGTCATTCAGTATGCAATACTTAAATTTGGGAAATATAACAGCTTAGGCTGAACAGTTTGCTGACTGCTTGTGACCCTTAGTCCGCAGTTTGTCCATGTCGTAACAGTTGGGAAACATATCTATAATTAAGTCTCCTAAACAATTCTTAGACAACTTTGAGAGATGATTAAAATCATTATCCTACATTAAGATAAGTATCTTCCTCATCTTCACTAGCTGTCTCCTGAACCCAAGTAAGAAGTTTTTCTCTATGAACTCGCATGTCGAAGTATGGCCAAGTGTACGGGAATATTGGCACGCAGGCTCTAAGATAGGCTGAGCAAGGCCACAACTGTTAGTGTTCTAAGAGTGCGATTTGATTAGTTAGCTGCAGCTGCGTTACTAAGGAATATTCCAAACACAACGACAAAATAGATTTTAATATACAGTAAATAAAAGACACAAAATATGGATATATGCGGACATCAATAAGAAGGAATTAGGTTCCGAATACTAATTGGGTAACCATGGTTATTAAATGGTTATAATGGGAGATTTAGGGTAGTGAGCGATTTAGTTCCTTTGAACCTCGAGAGAAAAGCGGGGCGAACTTGGAGGAGGTATTGATGACCTTGATTACTCATGGGTGTAGCCAAGAACCCGCAAAGGGGGGTGCTACTTTCTCCAAACTTGGATTTTGCGAGATGCGGGCCTCTTGTATTCAAGAGGTCACCGGACGAACTTCGAAGGGGGGAGGTGACTTCTCCAAACTCGGATCGAGCGAGCTATCGGGCCTCTTGTCCTCAAGAGGTCACCAGAAGAACTTCAGAGGACGGCTTCTCCAATCCTTGATCCGAAGGCGTTTGAGAAAGGCTGACATTGCCTCACGAGACTCTTCTCCCTGTCCCGAAGATACGAGTATGATGTCCAGCTCTTCCGTAGCCTGCGACCGTCATTAAACTTTTCTCGGGAGAGAGTGTCGTTGAAGTGAACTTCTTTCGGGGAAGCGTCGATTAACCGAATCTATGGGTAATCCTTGGGAGGGTGCATATATATCCGGAGTACTCCAAAACAGGTAGAGAGAGAGAGAGGCGTTCTCGACTCCTTGTTATCGGCCGTGACAACCGAGCGTCTCCTTGCGAGAAAGTGTAAGAGGCAGGGATCAGCGGTTCAGACGGGACGACCAGCGGCTGGAGAATAAAAGCTGTTCGAGGCAATCCTACAAAATAGTAAAGTAATCTACCGACCCGGAATGGGGGGAGATTAAGACGGCAGAGAGGTAGCCTTCTATTTCAGCGTCATGCCTCGGTTTGAATTTATCAATGACCTGGCGGCAAGTCCAAAAAAGGGTGGGGGGAGATGACTCGCTTTCTCTTCCGAAGTAATATCTTAGGAAGTAATATCCACTTTGAAAGGTTGTACTAGTTTGTCCCTAACAATTGAGGCCTAAATCATCAATCCTCCTCCCTCGTGCTTTCGCTTGGTGAGTACATACTTCAGCCAACCTCTTACCGGCCCATCCAGTGTCTCTTGATTCCTCTGTTATGATAAATTTGCTAAAGTCAGTTTTCAACTATTTCTGGGCTTACAACAAAAGTTTTTCTTTGTGTTTTTAGTTATGAGCTGATTATTGTTTTCATTCTCTTGTTCAAATACCCAATCTGGTTCCACAATCAGTTAGCCAACGATAGATAACAAATTCTTTAAAAAATTTTACCGTTCATTCTTCCTTTGACTACATCCATATTTTTCAACAACCGATGAGCAAAACAACCCCATACCATGATTGATCGACCCTGTTGATTGAACTTTGACCAATAAGTTTATTTAAATGTTCATTTACACACGCCAAGTGAGCTTTACTTTAAATTTTCTTAAAGAATGGAGTCATTCTTGGAGTACGAGACAAAAGATCATAACGAAGTAGCGACTTATTCTATACATGCTAACTTCAACTCTACTGGTTTCCAGATCTTTCTGAAACTCATTAAGTGTACGTTGTGGCTTATCACATGCTGTTATAGCAAGTTTTTGAGTTACACATTCCGTTAACATCTGAGGGAGGGAAGCCTGACGATCCAAAGGATGAATTGAAGCACTCGACTTACAGTTGAATATTATGGTACAAACTGATTTAAGATATACATTAAGCTACACATAGATATTTCTGCACCCAAACCCACTCTTGAGAAGGTTTAAAATGTGTTCACAAAGATCTTGAATGATTTGTTTGTTTTTTCCTATGATGAAGATATTGACGATACGACTATATTGTAAGTAATGCCTCAGTACTCTTACATGATGACGAAATAAACCTTGCATTTAGTTTAGAATATTATAGATATTCGGGAACTAAAGAGGATTAGTTTTAATGATACATTTTGCAGATGTAACCTATTTATATGAATGTGCTGTAAACCTTTGATTTGTCAATTTTTACTTTGTCTTTATAAAATATTTTCTCTTCACCCTTTTGCTTTTCTGATAATTACATTGTATTTATTACATAAAGTTCTACGAGTGTTGTAAATTTCATTAACTTTCGTTAAATAAAAGTATTTACATTTTTATTTCCAATAGTTTGTTAGAAACTTTATTACATTAAACCTACCTAAAACAAAAACGGTTTTATAATCCTTTTCGAAAAAATTGTAAGGTACTAAAGAGATGTACTAGAGTAGGGGCCATAATATAAGGGTCAGTAAGAACAAGTGTATTTAAACATTTATTATAGAAGTTTAACAAAACGTTTGAGTTTAGTATCTGTCGATCCTGATGACTTAAAATGAGCTAGAATTCGTTGCACAATAGTTCTATTCCTTCCTACAGTAGTTGCTATCACAAAATTTGACTCGCCCTTTTGGTGAAGGCACACAATCCTTTGTTTTTTATCACAGGACACCAGTCCTCTCTCACAAGCCGCCATGCTGACAGTTAAATGTTCTAATAATGTATGATCATGAGAAGTAACAGTCTCCTAAGCACAAATACCTCGGTAGGTAGTTCACTTTTTCTAAGTGACCCTTAACTTTTGGCCGCTGTAATTTGGAAGATAGTTTATTTATTTCCTCATAACCTACAAATTACTTATTCCATTCACTTGAAATTTTCACGAAATATAAATATTAGATATATCTAAATATTTCTAATGATATATAGTCTAGGTTTTGTTAAACTCTTATAATAAAGATTTAAATACACTTGTTTTTACTGACCCTTATATTATGGCCGTGACTGTATGTATGGCTGCGTTGTTTTATTATAACTATTCCTTAATAATTAACTTGAAAATATAGTTTGAAAGTATTTGGATTCATCTCTTTAGTGTCTTACGATTTTCTAGAAAAGGTTTATAAAACTGATTTTGTCATTAAAAAACCTAATTTAAACGGAATTGTCCATTTATATCTTAGCCTTTTGATTTGTCAAATTTATTATATTTCTTTATTTATTGAACAGTGTATTTATTATTGCATTAGGCAATGGCTTCGCCACTCTCCTCCCCCGTGGGGAGCTTGCGCTTCGCTACTAAGATTAAAATTTAAAATATTAAAAAAAAAAGCTATGATTAAATTTTTATAAATTTTCTGAACTTCGCCAATTATAATAATTTCAAAAAGGAACTCTAAACTAAATTTCCCACCTTTCAAAATATTACGTTACTAAAATATAGTTATAGAAGAAGATATATAAAAATAAATTTTCTGAACCATCATTTGTAATTCTTTGGGTTTTAAAAAATTCACAAAATTTCGATCCCTTTATTTATTTCTGAACTTTGATAAAAAAACAGAAGTCATAACCAAACTAAGATGAAATTATTATTCAAATACTCAAAAAAATCCTCTTCTTAAATTATAAAGTTAGTAATGATGATATGTATGTATTCATAACAATGTGCCCCTCTGATACCTGCATTTAAACCCCTTTACTGATAATTTATTTTAAATTTTTCACCCTCTCTCTGTTTTGTATCCTTTCGTGGTATGTAGGCGGAGCGTCGCTTAGATTTCTCATATATATATATATATATATATATATATATATATATATATATATATATATATATACATATATATCCATAACCCTATATTTGAAGAACGAGATTTTTTGAAGGTTTGAATAAGATTTTTTCTTTTAGTTCGGTTGTCACCTAAGTAGACTTAATAATTCCTTTATAATATATAAAAAATAAAATGGTAAAGTTCAGAAATTTTATATAAGTATCGAATTTTGGTGACTTTTTTAAAACTAAAAGAATTACAAATGGTGAAGTTCAGAAAATTTATTAAAATTTTGGCATGGAAATTATTATAGCAAATTTAGATGGAGAAAAGAAAAAAGAATCATGATAGGCCGCAGGACACAGACCGAAGAAGAAGAAGAAGAAGAAGAAGAAGAAGAACTACAGAACTACAGAATCTAGGACCAGCAAAGACCCTAAGGTCCGCTAGAGGAAGAGGAAGAAGAGGAAGAAGATGAAAATGAAGATGAAGATGAAGAAAAGGGTGTTCAGGGTGTTAAAATAAAAAGTCTATAAATGGGATTAAAAAAAAGCGGTTAAGATTAGCAAATAAGGCCATAGGCCACACCCCCGCAGGGGTGCCTGTGTAATCAAGCTCTTCCCGTTAAGGAAAAGAACAGCGGCTTGTATATATATATATATATATATATATACCGAGTATTGCAAAAGTCCTGTTACATTCGGCATGACGCTCTCAACAAAGGACGCAATCATCGTTTGGATATACAGTTAGACGTTTTTATTGTATTAACATATAAATATGATTTTAAATTGTAATATTAATCAATTAGGCTGTCCTCGAAGGCGAGTATGCGCTCCAGGCGAGACCTGAAAGCCGCGCACACATTGCGGAGGAAATCCTTCCTCATGCTGGGCCCCACACTGTTGACGGAGTACTTTTACTCTGGTGGACCTCACAGGCCTTGCCTTCGACATACGCTCACACTCTGTAGTCGATGGGATTGAGGTCTGCTGACTGTGGTGGCTGAAATTCCTTTGACCAGAAATTCATGTTCGACCCCAACCACTCTTGCACAGTTTTGGCCGTGTGGACCGGGGCACCATCCTGCGCTGAAAAACGTAGTCCGCCTTCTTCCTGATTTTTTCTTCCCCCAAGGGAGAACTTTCGTGACCAAGATGTTCCTGTAATCGGCCGCGGTGAACCTATAGCCAACCACGAACCACACCGGTGGCATCTTTTTGCCATTCGAAGTGACGATGCCGAATATTATCACTGAGGCCTGGTACTTGGTCACAGACTTATCGCGGATTACGGAGACGTCCTGACCAAAGCTTACTTACCACGCGGTCGTTTTGCTTCTTGATACTGGATTGACCGTAAAGGGTTTTTCATCAGAACAAATGAAAATTCAATTACCATGTCTCTTCAAGTCGTTGAGAATGTGACGATAGCGCTCCCGACGTTGTTCTCGCATACGGTCGATGAGCAGAGGCCCTTCTACCACACTCAAGCTCTTGTCACCATCTTCTTAGACTACCCTGGACACTGTGGACACCAAACTGCTCTTCTTTTTCGCGAGCACTGTCATTTTGAGTTCCGGAGAACTTTCGAAGGCATTTCTCACAGTCAAACGATTGGTAACTTGAGGTCTGCCCGAACGAAGTTCATCTTTGAGGTATTTTCCTTTCTTCAGCTTCCACCGACTTTGTGGATGGTCATCCGGCTGATCTTGAGCCATTTGGCGATATCGGATTTTTTGTGGCCCGTGCTCAGGAGAGCAGAGATCTCGATTATTTTTTATTTTCAATTCAATCTCGACACACTTGCACACAATGCAAAAGACCTTTTAATGGCACGTATTGGAAAAGTAGAACTTTAAATTTTTTAGGGACCATTTTCTCTCATACAAGTAAAAATTTCGAAAGATTAAAAAAAACTGTAACAAAACTTTTGCGAAACTCGATATATATATATATATATATATATATATATATATATATATATATATATATATATATATATATATATATATATATATATATATATATATATATATATATGCAAATTTTGTTGAAGACCATTGTGTATTTCGCCTTAATTAATTTCCTTTAGCAACTTTCTCTTCTTCTAACTATCTTTTTTATTCCATCTTGTAGATGGTGGATCACTTGTCCTGTATTCATCCCTTTTAAATAAATGTGTTTGGTAAAAACCGAACTAAATTGCTGAGCTTTCGATCTTATTCGATCATCTTCGAAGCGTTTTGATATGTTCTTGACTCCCTTACCGATGTAATGAGTGGAATGAGGATCTGACAGAATGAAAGAATTTGATTTGTTTTGATTTGATGTATAAAGAGTGAAAAGGTGTAGAAGATAAATAGAGGTAAATAGATGGTGAGGTTTGCCCTGGTGTAGAGGGCATCTCTATGGTACATCCTTTTTCATATATTGTCTTGTCTCTTCTTGTGCACCGTCCGGTGCTTGTTTGGCCGCAATGCGATCTTTACATTTGATTTTTTCCTCTCTCGTTATTGGGGACACTGGGGAAAGCAGATTTGAGGATTAAACTCACTGTAGAACCCAGTGTTAGAGGCATCTGGAAAAGGGGCAGAACTGATAACTGCGGGTGAAACCCCGGGGGCCCAGCTAAGGCCATAGAGGAAAGTACATCCGTCTTTATGGAAGCTTGATGCAGTTTTGATACCCAAACCCGTGAGGGGTGGCACCTCCGGTTAGTTCTGGTTGATTCCACACTAACCAATAAAAATTCCGCCATATAATCACACCTCGTGAGGGCTCCCCCCCCAGGTTCATCTTTTCATCATTATCATCATCTCATTAAAACAGCTCACAAATGCGAAGGCAAGGCACCCCGGAGGGGGGGGGGGGACACCACCAAAAAAAGGGACACTACTGTAAACCCAACTCAAGATTAAAGAGGAAGAAAGAAGCAGTTAGATTGGAAACAGAACAGAGAAGAATACGGAGAGGAAGGCTCAGAGTTCCATGGCCTCAACTATGGAGCTCACCAATACAGCAAGGATTCCTCTTCGGACGCTGCCAGGCCAAAAGAGATCTGAAAGAGGAAAAGCCTTCGCATTGGTCTTTGCGAAGTTAAACATCTCCCTAATAAGATTAATAGAGGTCGCAACTGGCTACATTGCAATTTGCAAGAAAGAAAGCGTCGTCGAGGCTCTAACAAAAGAAGCCTCAATCGAAGCCCTAAAAAACAATAAACCTCCAACTAAACATCCCAGCACAAATCCTGACTCATCGAAGCATTATTTGCACAAGGCTAGATCCATGGATCGGACACCATGTGAAGGAGGAAATAGAAACTGAAATAGAGAAAACCACAGCTGGGTCAAAGTCTCGGAGGTTGTAAAATTCAAAAATCGAAAAGAAAACAACGAATATAACCATGTATTCAAAGTTATATTTACGGAAATAGCAATGGCAAAGAAGGCGAAGGAAGCAGAGCTGTAGCTGTTTAACGCAAGAATAAGCAGCGACCAAATTGAAAGGGAAGCTTTCATCCCAGTCCAAATGTGCTTCGGCTGCTTTGAGATGGAGAGCCACACCACCAGAGAGTGCAAATAAGAGCAGGAGACATGCTCTCGATGCAGCAAGTTAGGACATAACTGGAAGACGTGCAAGAGCCCCCATGAAGGATGTGATAATTGCAAGATGTGACACAGGGCCATCGGCATGGTATGCCCATTAAAAAAGAAATTATAAAACAAAAGGCCAACGAAAAGAGAGAAGCAGAAACGACAAGAAAAACATCACATACTCCCAGTCGCGAAGGCAGCCATTAACGAATACGAAGCAAATAAGGTATACCTTAATATTAACAACGAGATGCCAATCAAGATATTGACCTGCATAATGTACGCGCACGCGCACGCGCAGAACCTTATGAGGCTAGGGACTTTCGAAAACGAACTAAACGCCATGCTAGCGAACAATGGGATAAGCCCCAAGGTCTTCCCCTCAAAAAACAGCATCTGAAGACATCTTTCAAATGAAGTACGCTCCAACGGTATCCCTTACCGCCCAAGAGAAAGGCGCACGAAAGACAACGAAAGACAAGACAGCCGAGACACAACCAGCAGGAAGACAGGAACCACGTATCATAGCCCAGAAAAAAAATGGAAAAACAAAAAACGAACCTGAAGGAGAAGACCACGGAGATCGAATCCGACAGCTCGGAGGGTGAGAGAGAAACGCCTAAATAAAAACGAAAATCAAAGAACATAAAGAAAAAATAGACGAAAACGATATCAACCTCAAGATCTACGCAAGCGAAGATACCCCATTCCCAAGAAAGATAACATTAAAAAGTCTCCTCGAAGGAATCAGATCCAACAGGTACAAAGGGGAGTTTGATGCCGACGTAGAAGCAAAAAATTTGGAAGATGCAGTAATACTTGGCGATATTGAACTCAACGAGGAACACTACAAAACTCGGACCCCGCAAGATTACAAAAAAATACAGTGTGGAATGACAAGAAAGGACAAGAAATAAATACTAACAGACAGGACAACCGACAGACTCTAACATGGAAAGGACTAACAACAGACTAAGTATAATGACACTGAACGGTAACGGATGGACAGGAAAAAACACTGTTTACAGAAATATCTTTAGGGAGACAGACCCAGACATCATTCTTATCAGTGAACACGGACTTGACACAAGTACACAGAAAAAGAAAATCCCAAACTACACCACATTAACAAAAACTGCTCCCAGGAAAGTTATGACGGGGTGGCGATCGCGTTAAAGAGAGACCTCAAGTTCAAACATTCACCTGAGCTTGATGAATCCTTTATAGCGATAGCGATCCCGACTCTCGTCGGAATCTTTTGGTAGCAGCAGAGCACCAACCCCCTAGGAGAAAGTACCTACCGCTACACAATTTCAACACACTATGTGGACACCAAAGAAAAGTATTTTTCGGGGGTGACCTAAACGCTAACTTGGAAGCAGCAGGGTACAAAAAGACAATCGAAAGAGGCAGGAATCTGCAACTTTTACTGCACCGAGACAGACTAGACATAATTGCACTTAACTTTCCGACATTTGTTAATTCGCGCACAGCGTCGAGGCCGGACATAATCTTGACCAGCTGTAACTTCCTATTCAACCATCATAGCACTCCGTGACCGCCCGTCCCGAGTGATCACATACCTATAATTACAACTATTTCCCTTGCGCCTATTCAAATCCCGGTACAGACAAGGAAGTCCTTCGCCCGAGCCAATTGGGAGAGGTACCAGGAAATGCTGAGAGAATACCAGCCAGCAGATCTAAATGGGGCAATACTCGAAGAAATAGACGAAGAACTGGAGCTATTGACCAACTCGATCATCAGGGGAGATAGGGAGACGTCCCAACAACATCATACAGAACGCAACCCCAGCCAAGATGGACAAACGAGATGAGAAATATAGCAAGGGAACATAGGAAACTCTATGATTGATTGAGACGCACGGGAACGTACAGAGAATTAGTGGCCTGGATGCGCCGCCTTGAAGCTGAGCTAACACGAATAATCAGGGGAAAACAGACGCAAATATGGGAACAATTAATCGAAAACATTGATAACGAAGACAATCCCGACCTATTCTGGAGACAGATAAAGAGATTCAGGGGTACAAACATAAGGACCAATAGACCTCGAGGTACGGTTCAGGGAGCACTGGAGAGAAGTCTTCTCAATAACACCAGATGACAACGAAGACTTTGACTTAGAGTCTGAGGGTGAGATCATCGAAGAGCTGAATGATGTTTTTGAGCAGACCTACCCGTACCAGCACCTCTCCGAAGAAAGGGAGATGATGGGTCACGGAAGGGCAATAACAATGCAGGAACTCGCTGATGCCATTAAAACCTTCAAACAAAAATCTTCAAGTTGGTTGAGAATAACAAAAGAGAATATAACCAACGCTCCACCGCAAGTGCATCAGGGAATGCTGAACGTAATGAACGCACCGATGAACACCGGCTACTTCCCTGATGAATTTAAACTTGCAAAGGTTATATTCATCCCGAAGGGAAGCAGACCTCCCGACCAGCTCCTAAACTATCGGCCAATCTCCCTCCTGGAATTCATAGGCAAGATCTTTGTAAAGCTTATAGCCGACCGGCTAGAGAACCAGCTAGCTGAGAACGATGCGCTTATCTATCAACAGCACGGACTTCGCAGAGGGAGAGGAACCGACACCGCGCTCGCACTTCTCTCAGAAAAGCTAGCAAAATCCAAGGCGAAGGGAAAGTACGTAGAGGTAGTCCTCAGAGACATACAGAAGGCCTTTGACAAGGTTTGGCTGAGGGGTCTGCAATTCAAGATTGTAAACCTTCGGCTAAACCCGGTCATTGAAAAGATCCTCTATGATTATGTGATGGAAAGAAGAGCGCAAATACAGATTGAGGGCCACAAGAGACCGAAATTTGGCCTCGAGGCTGATGTGCCACAAGGTAGCTGCCTCAGCCCTCTACTGTATAGCATCTTCACGATCGACCTTCCATTACCAATCAAGGATGACGCGATGTATCTGCAATACGCATATGACATCACGCAGATTGTACCGAGCACTTACAACAACGACCTAGTGCAAGCTGCAAAGACGGCAGCGGAGATCGAAAACATAGACTCGTACGAGCGTAAATGGAAGATAAATACGAACGTCCAAAAGTTCGTCATTATCCCTATGAACCGCACGATATATGACGACATTTATATTGGCGATCGAAACCACCACTACTCTCAGGAGGGCACAGTGCTCGGGCTCAAATTTACCGTTCGGTGATATAAGCATCACGCTGTAAACCGGATCAACTTAGCATCGGTGCAATTGGTGAAACCTTTCGGTTTCCCCAATCTGAGCAGGAGTAACTTAAGGAAACTCTACCTTTGCTACTTTAGACCAAAGCTTATATACCCAGCGATAATCACCCAAACCTCAGGGATCAAGACAATAAGATCTATGCAGAGGGTACAGAATAAAGCCTTCTTGAATATTAACAACAGAAATAGACGGGAATGTATATCGCAGAGAACACTACAGAGAAGAGTGGGACTACAACCAATCAACACTTTAGTACAATCACAAGCAAAGAAGACAGGGCACAGAGTATAAACTGAAATACTGCCAAGTATGGACCTGGACTTAAACATTGACATGACAAGACTAAAACGGAAAATCACACGACGGACTAACTTCCCAAGTGGCAGGCGAACTGCTGCTGAGGATTTGACAGAACGGTTTACATAGACTATCCTTTTATGTATTGTTTGACCCAAACTTCATATACGTAGGTGAGTCAAAAAGTTCTCAGACAAATGCCAGATTATTGAAATGTTCGATTTTGTACAAGTAAATACAGGGTCAAACACGACTTTCATGTTTTCTGAACAATTCCTACAAAATTCGTCATTCAATTTGTCGAGACTCTTTGTATTAGATGTGCTTCAAAAAGGTTACTTTTTTGAACCCATAAAATGGCAAATTTTGAGATAAGAGCGAACATTAAATTCCTGACTAAACTTGATTGGAAGCCTGTTAAGATTATTGACGCTCTACAACAGGTTTATGGTGACTCTTCGCCATGTAGAGCGGTAGTTTACGACTGGATTAAGCGCTTCAAGGGGGGCAGAGAAGAAGTTGAAGATGATCCACGTGAAGGGAGACCCTCCACCTCCATTAACCCAGAAAATGTCGAGCTTGTGAGGAATCTAGTGGATAAAGATCACCGTATTACTATTGATGAAGTTGCCAATGCATGTGAAATCTCTCATGGCTCAGCATTTGGAATTCTAACTGAAAATCTTGGCCTGAGCAAGCTTTCAGCACGTTGGGTCCCAAAAGCGTTGCGAGAAGACCAGCTGAATCATAGGGCCAACCTTTCTTTGGCTATTTTGACCAAGATTGAAGCAAACGAGGATAGTTTTTTTGAGCGCCTCGTAACGGGAGATGAAACTTGGGTGTATCAGTTTGATCCTGAAAGTAAAAATCAATCAAAAGAGTGGCACCCAAGGGGGGCAGCAGGGCCTATCAAGTTCAAGACAGAGAGGTCCGTTAAGAAGATAATGGCTACAGTTTTTGGGGATTCGGAGGGAATTATTTTAATAGACTTCTTAGAAGGACAAAAAACTGTTACATCCAGCTATTACGAAGGAGTTTTAAGGAAGCTGAAAACTTCAATAGCCAAAAAACGACGAGGAAAGCTCCACAAGCAAATCTTGTTCCACCATGACAATGCCCCTGCACATTCGTCCAAAGCTGTGAGATCTCAGCTACGGGAATTTCGATGGGAAACTCTTGCTCATCCCCCTTATAGCCCTGATTTAGCACCCTCTGACTTTTTTCTGTTTCCAAATTTAAAGGGACACCTAAAAGGAACCCGGTTTCAATCATTGGATGAAGCAAAAAAGCAGGTCATTACTTGGTGCCAGAGACAACCCCGTGAATTCTACAAAGATGGTCTTTACCGTTGGATTCATAGATTAAGAAAGTGTATAGATGTTAATGGAGCTTATGTAGAAAAATGATTACAGTATTATTACAAATAAAAATTTTATGCCATTTATCTGAGAACTTTTTGACTCCCCCTCGTAGAAACATCATAATTATGACGAAAGCACTTGAAAACTCCAACTTATGACCTAAATCCTTAATCTGTCTTAAATTATTTAAATCACTAATGCTGAAAAAAGTTTTTCAATAGGTACTTAAAATGCACTAATTCAGTTACAACTAGAATGTAAAGGTTTGAACGCCTCAAAAATATCTAATTATTTAAAATATATTTATATAAAATAAATAAAACGGATACGAAAATGTATATTTTGAATTAAAAATAAACAAATTGTGTATATAGGAATTTATATGAATGTATAAAAAGTTAGAAATAATATGTAAAATTTGTGGGAAAGTATAAAGTTAGATCAAATATATATTAAAATTTGTATGAAATTTTAAATATATATGTTAAAAATTGTGTGAAAGTATAAAATTTAGAATAAATATCGATATATATATATATATATATATATATATATATATATATATATATATATATATATATATATATATATATATACACACATAAAGTTTAAAAAAATAATAATACTCCCAAAAACAAACAAACAAACATAAAAAGAAAAAAAGAATATATATATATATATATATTAAGACTTTATCAAGGAGCGAGAATTGTCAAAGCATAAAGATTCAAAAGGGAGGAAAAAAATGCAACAGATGCCCCAATCACCAGGGCAAAATATCAACGGTGTATTTTCACCAAACTATCTTTACCATAATATATCTACTACTAAAAAATTTAAACAACTTACAATTCTTTCATTCTGATTTACTCAGTCTGTACACCTGCTCTCTCGCTGAGAACTGTTAAAGGCTATCACAGGTAAAGGAGGAAAAGTTTTAGGAGGACCTAAATAAAACGCCTTCTCAAGAAAATTTCTAAGAAGAAATATATGCGCTCCTGGGTCTGATTGGAGATTCCTCCTGTTTCTCTTGAGCGAGGTAGCCCCCGAAGACGTCGCTTTACCGTATTCTTTCTTCTTAGCTCTTTTTTTCATACTTTTTACCTCAAACTTACTTCTTACTAGCACTACATAACTTGGTCACCGGCAAAGTCTGAGTTGCAGTTGGTGGTAAGGTATAGTGAATCCCTACAGGATTCACTATACCTGACTACCAATATTTATAGATCTGAAGATACCACTAATCAAATGCATTGAGACACCATCTGGATTCACAGTTATTTGCTCAAAAATAAAGACGTAGAGCAACTACTTTCATCTGCTGGGAGCATTACGCTAAGGAAGTTGGACTGTGAAGCTAGAGTACCACCACAAATCACGGCTAACAGAAATGTCATCTGCCTAAAAATCGATTCCTGGGCAGGAGAGCACTCATGCCAAGAAATAAGAGAAGAACTTCAGGAGAGACAGAAATGGTTCAAAATAACAGAGGTGGTCATATTTAAAGATCACACTCACGTTTTCAAGTTATTTTTGAATATACCGAAATGGTTTCAAGGATCATATAGAATAGGGACTTCTCGCTTTCAACATGAGGATCCCATCCACGCACATGCAAAAAGACGTCTTCACAAGCATACAGATATGCGTCAGATGTTATGCGTTGGAAGAACAGACCACGCAAAATTGCCCCCAACAGATCTACATAATCATCTGTTCTGAATGTGGAACTGAAAGCCATTCTTGTCGTTACTGCAACAACACAGTTAAAAGATGCTTTAACTAACAAGGGGGACACAGAACTATGACATGATCTGTCCTAAAAGAAGAGAAATTATAAAGAGAAAAGAAACAGAGTCAAACAGAAACAATACTAACGTAAATAAAAACTCATACGCATCAATGGCAAAAAGTGACCAACAAGGACCGGCAACACAAATAAATTCAGATGGTACTATCAACGTAAAAATACTTACTTGTATATTACATGCCCATGTGGTGGACATACCTAACCCTGGAACCGATGAAATTCCACAAAGAAGTCGACTCATCGGCCATTTTCAGAATCAATGTCACAGAAAAGAAAAAACATCATTTAATCGAAGAGGTGAAAAGAAACCAACAGCTAGAAGAATCAGAAGACTGAAAATTCCTCCGACGACACAGAGCAAGAGTGCACATGGGTTACTCGCAGCAAAGCCCAAAGAACCTTCAGGTTTAAATCCGCAAGTAAAAGGGGTCCATCACCCAGAGATGAACTACCAGAAGGACCCTCGAATGCAGTCAGCAGAGGGAAAACCCAAGAGAAACGAAATAAAAACCAGAAAAAAAAGAAGAAACATCGATAACTTAACAGATAGGAAAAATAAAAGGTAAACGAATGAACGAACGGAAATGGACAATTGGATTATGGATATTAAGAAATTAAAAATTCTACAAATTAACACATGCGGATGGAAAGACAGGGAAATTATGTACGGAAACTTATTCAGAAAGATTGACCCAGATGTTATACTAATATCAGAACATGGAAGAAACACAGAAAACGAGAAACAAAAGATATAGAACTACAATGTTATTAACACAAATCCTTCAGGAGAAACACATGATGGAGCGGCAATAGCTGTCACGCAAGGATTGCATGACAAAACAATACAAGGATTGCATATATACCTATATAAATTAAAATGGAATTAAGCAATATCATTGTCGCAACTGGATACCAGCCACCCAGGGCCCCCAATTATCGGTACAAAACTTTACTAAACTCTTCAACTATAGGATACCGGTCACTTTGATGGGCGATTTAAACGCCCTTTGAGGGGCTTCTGGGTACAGAAATACAAACAGAAGAACACTTAAGAACACTTAACACGCCTATGCAATAAACGTATACTGCAAAGACTGGGACCCAATTTCCCTACATACTTACGAAGAGAACACGCAATAAAACCGGACATCTGCCTGGCTAACTTCAATCTGCCTTTTAACTATTTTATGGAACCAGTGGATGTTCCTTGTTTTGACCACACTGCAACTCTAATGCACACAAACAAGAATGCTTTCGAAGAAATGGAAGGCATACCATAGAGCGGATTGGGATAAGTACAAAGAATTACTTCAGATGTACGTGGCCAGCCTGCTCGGGGAAGCCACTCTAAAGGAGATCGACGAGGAGTTGGATGAGATCAGAGAAGAAATTAAAAGGGCAGAGAAGGGGGCCTTTCCCATTAACTCGTTCCAAACCACTAAACAATTTAGGTGGACATCAGAAATGGTGGCTTTTAGCGAACAGATCGGTCGGGCGGCAGAAAATATAAGAAGATTCGGAACATCAAGGGAAGCATACAACCCACTAAGGATACAGAAAAGAGAACTAATAGCACATATTTATGAAAAACAGAAATAAAATTGGATCAGCGCATCGAGAAATTAGATATCGAAACATCACCAAGGGAACTTTGGAAGCATTTTAACAGATTAAAGACACGGACAACAAGGGATAAAATGAAAATTAGGGATTCAGGTAACAACATTTTAGAAGATGAGGAAGAGATAGAGGCATTATCTAGAGAGCACTGGAAAAATGTATTCAAAATTAGCGAAGAAGAGAATGAAGACTATGATATTGAATTGGAACATCAGATCGTGGACGAACTCAATGGAGAGATCGTAAGGACATGCCCCTTCCACTTTGTAGAGGAAAGGGGAAACAAGAACTACGGAATAGACGCAATGATTACATCTGAGGAATAAAAAGGAAACCATAAAGAACTTTCGACAAAGAGCCCTAGGCAGATCAGGATGCACCAGATTAAATTACATCGAAGCACCCCCAAACATACTGGAGGGATTGAGAAACGTATTCAATGCGTGCTTGAACACGGGATACTTTCCTAATGAACTGAAATTGTGAAGATGATATACATACCCAAGGCGGGAAAAGTCCCAGATCAAGTGGGTAACTACCACCCCGTCTTTCTGCTAGATTTTATCGGTAAGGTATTAGAAAAAATAATAAATAACAGACTTTCAAAATTCCTTGATGATAATAGCCGAAGAAACAGCTGCCAATTTGGCTTCAGGCAAAACAGAAGAACGGAGATGGCCTCTCAGAGTAATCCTTGAAAAGATAGCGAAATCAAAGAATGAAAAAAATAGCGTAGACATCGTATGCCGGGACGTGTCCAATGCATTCGACAAAGTATGGCAAAGGGGTATAGAACTCAAGATACTTAGATTAGGAATGAACAACATGATCGAAAGGATTTAGGACGACATCAGGGAGAAATATTCGAGCTCGCTGCAGGTTTGCCCCAAGGCGGATGTCTGAGTCCGTCTCTCTATTCAATCTACACAGCATATATACCACCATCAAGAAATGAAGGCTGCTTGAACATTCAATTTGCTGACGACGTCATAGTTTGCCCCTACAGGAACGGCCCAATGTAAGCTAGGATGACTGCAGAAGAGATAAGAAGCATTAATAGATACGAAGAAAAATGGAAAATCAAAACTAACAGGGATAAATTTAAAATGGTACCTGTGTACAGAAGGAGCATCTCAGATGTATAAGTAGAAGGACAGCGCTAGAGATACGAGAAGGAATGTAAGGTGTTTGGACTAATCATTACGAAATCAGGTTATAAAAGTACGTAATGCGAGAGTAAATCAAGGGAAGAGCGGCATGGCATTAGTGTAAAAGTTAGTTAACCTAAGCATGAAAAACAAGAGAAAAATTTATCAAGCCATAGTACAGTCTGCGATTATTTATCCAACCATCACGATGTACACGATCTCGAGAAGTAACCTATTAAGACTCCCAAAAGTCCAAAACAAAGCTATCTACTTAATAACAAAAACCAGAAGAGGAGAAAGAAGAAGACTACGAGACCAGCACAGGAAGGCAAGGATAAAGTCACTTAACAGAATAATTGCAAAAAGAGCAAGGAAATTCTTAGAAAAGACACAGAATGAAGTAGGAGTTGAATTAACCAACCAAATTGACCAAAAAGAAGGTTGGAGATCACACAGATTATTCCCAAGTGTCCCAAGGGTAGATGTGGGAGGAGAAGAAGACGAAGAAGAAATCTTTACCTAGAGAAAGAGATTAACACTCGACGACGACTGAGAGTAATTAATTAACCGAAGCAACACCAGAGAATAGCGTATAGTCAATTATAACTAGGATAGGAATACGAAAGAATAGATATAGAGAGAGAAGCTTACACCAGTTTTTAATAAGAATATTTACTAAAAACGATTAGAACGCCTCATAAATACTAATACTACTTTCTAACTTTATCACGCTAGCTATACTACCTAAAATGGACAGAGATAAGCCTGAGCTCCAGACAACTAGCATCTCTTTGCAAACCTCTTACTTCCTTCAGCATCTATTCGTTTTTTTTACTATCACATTCACACACCTGATTCACAGTGATATGTGGGACAGGAGTCACGATAAATTGTAAGGTTATAGTTAGAGAAAAGCGACACATCGTGGTTCGGATTTCACGTTAAGCTGTAGGTTCCATGACTAACTAAGTCGACTTTTGTCTCCTACTATTTTCTTCGCTGTCCTATCCTAAAACCTTCTTCTTTCTCTCCCTCTCACTCTTAACCGCCGTACTCACAGTGTTTGGAGCCTACTTTGGCTATAGAGAGTGGGACTATGGAGGTCTATAAAGGAGTACCGGGCCTCCCCTCCTTCCCTCTTTGGCCGCTCCATGAGCGCCAAGGGGGGCAGGGGGAGGGTCGAAAGAGTTGTTCTTTGTCTCCTACCTCTCTTTTCATTTCATTTCATTTATTTCATTCTGTTAGATCCTCACTCCACTCATTACATCGGTAAAGGAGGCAAGAACATATCAAAACGCTCCGAAGATGATCGAATAAGATCTAAAGCTCAGCAATTTATTTTGGTTTTTACCTAACACATTTATTTAAAAAAAAGATGAATAGAGGACAAGTGATCCACCATCTACAAGATGGAATAAAAAAGATAGTTAGAAGAAGAGAAAGTTGCCAAAGGGTTTAATTAAGGCGAAATACACAATGGTCTTCAACACAACAAAATTTGCATTCAAGAAAGACTACACTAATATATATATATATATATATATATATATATATATATATATATATATATATATATATATATATATATATATATATATATATATATATATATATATAATATATATATATATATATATATATATATATATATATATATATATATATATATATATATATATATATATATATATATATATATTCAGATTGGGGTACAATATGAAGAAAAAAAAGAAGCGACGACGGGGCCTGAAGTACAAGGAGCACTAAGTGAGTACATATGTGGGATACATTGACTCTAGTACGACATGGGATTCAGGGGGCGGGAGTAGATGACGGGACATAACTTAGTTCTGGTTATCCCAGTATGAGCCAGAGAGAGGTGGGCTAGCACTACATATTTATGACGAGATCGTTGGAAGGATGAGGCTCAGTAGCCGAGAAGTGACTTAATACAGTTGAGTTTGGTGAGGGGTGGAGTATGCCAGGTAGCAAGCCATTGAAAATTAACGATCCTTTTCATGTGTGAAAGATCGTTGAAAGGTTGGGGAAGTGGGCGTGCTGGAGCAGAGGTTGCTGGACAGCTTGGTCAGCTGCTTTGTTGGCAGGCACCCCAAAATGAGAGGGAGCCCAGCTTAAAGTAACAATTTTATCCCTGGATAACGAACCTTGTGTAATGCTTTACTAGTAAGCAACTAGACCCCGTGTAATTCCAGTGGATTAATGCGAGCTAGGTGAAGGGGAAAGGAGAATTGATAAGGGTGGTAACGAGGCCAGGGGTAGGCTGTCAAGGAGGAGGACTAGGCCATCCCAATCCTCTAGCTATCCTGGGGGTACTGGAAGAGAGGCCGTACGGGGGGTGCGAAGCATGGGGCTGGGGTAATGTTAGGAGATTGTGCGAGTAGAAAAAGCTGAGAAGGCTGAGGAGATGATAAGGGATGGAGAAGTTATGGCATCTTGAGGAGAAATAGGAACATTAGTGAATGTTTTCTGAAGAAGGGGGAGTTGATGGAGCCGTTAGACGGTAGTCTAGTGGAGAGGGCAAGATGGACAAGATTCGGGAAGGTCTGGATATAAGATGTTGAGAAACGAGCCTAGGAAAATAGGGAAAAATTGAGCCTGAGTAGTTGGATTTTGGGGAGGTTCTTGGGAAGTTGTTTTTTGGAGGGGAAGGATTAGCGAATAGGGTTTTGCGAGGGGACTTTGTGGGGACTAGGGACTTTGAAAGTATGGATTTGGGGGATAATTAGGAGTTTGGGTTGAGTCTGGAGCCATGGGCTTTGGGAAAGTAGGAGGTAAATTGAAAAATAAGGTGTTGAGGCCTTTCAGCTGAGAGGAATGAGGTCTGGAGCGGGAACTGTGTGGTGCATGAATCTTGGCCACCCATACTTTATCCATTGTCATTGGGTGAATGGGCTGTAAAGTTAGGAAACCTTTCGAGAGCGACGACATTGCAGACTTATTTTGCTCGTGTTGCTTAGCACGAGGAAAAACATAGATCGGGGAGGATGGTAACCATATATGAAAAGGAAGCGCAAACCTTCCGGTGGCGATGGAATTTAGCCCGTGTGCTGCGATATGGTTCGAGTGGACCGTGCATTATCTAAGCTATGCGAGTCTCTGCACTAAGGTGATCCTTAAGTACCAAGAAGGAATCAGTAGTGAGCAGTAAAAATCGACTTGGGGGTAGAACTTGTGGCGCGAGATGGGTTTATGCAGGCAGCACAAGGACGTTGGCATAATAGCCAGAAGAGCCTTGGTTGGCACTTGCCTGCTCCCGAGTCTCTCGAGCACTCAGAAAATCAGACCACCGGAAAGATTGCTCCTGCGACTCCAATTAGCATTTAATTTTACTATAGTAATTCGTGAATAAACCAAATTTGAGCAGTGGGAGTTTTCTCTGCAAGGAAGAAAGTGAGACGCACAGCCATAGTTCGGGCACATATACTGTTGCCTGATAGGTAAAGTTAATGTGCCGGAACTTTTTGCATTTAGAGCTAAAATGGCAGCAGTTCAGCCGGGCTTGCTGTGTCACAGAGATTGCATATTCCATTAACTCTCGGAGGGTTCGGGCACTCAGGTGAACGGGAATTTAATAATATAGACCCATCCGACTGGGGCCGGATATTAACCTTTTTATTAAGGTTTTTGTGTAGAGGCGCTAAATAAAGAGGCTCCATTTTTGATGGCAGGAAGGCCGCTATGAGGGTATTGTTGCAACACCAGAAAACGATTTACGGGGTAGAGCGGTATTGAGGATGATCTCAAAAATAAAAGGGAAAAATTAAGTGGGCGTTTAGAAATGGGCTTTCTTTCCGGCTTAGTTGAAGGGGTTTGCGAAGGGCGGGGGTATAAGGGAAGGATGCTGAGGGAGGATCGAGTGGGAGTATTGAAGGGAATTAAGGAAACAGGCGGGAAGTAAAAGCAGAAGGAAGTATGGTTGGGTGAGGTGGGAATGGTAGGGTGATGGTAGGAATTTCGTGGTTCCAGCCCAAGCAACCACTTAAGCCCAAAGATAGTGGGGAGAGGTTAAGGAAGACAGGCATATATGCACATCGGGTAAGTATAGGAAGAGCAAGTTTAACTTCTAATTTGATCAACCACACAAGTAATTATAATCCCCAAATTGATTTTAATAATGACAAACTAGTCTATAACAACGAGGTATAATTGAGTCAATATTGCTTAAAAAATTTCCAAATTACAATATTTCCGAAGGCTCATTTAAATGTAACAAAGTTATTCAAAATTCTTTCGGCCTAAAACTTGCTTCTAAAGTCGTTACAAATTTACCACTTCATTAAACTATGCTTTCCTTTGTTTTTCTTTCCCTTCCCTTTGATTTTTCCGTCATCCAATTTTAGATATAAAGCAGTTGTGTGTCTAGTCTTCTAAATGTGCATTTGCCTTCACGACACTCTCCAGGCGGGACCTGAACTCGGTTGCATGAGCTAGTTATGGAGTACTTCTCAATGGATGACATTAGTCCCACAATGGCGACCTTCAGAGATCCTAAATTCGTTGTGAGCTGCCTTGTTGACATCCTTCTCAACCCCGCCGCACACGAAATATTCTAGGGGTTGCAGTCGGGAGATCTGAGTAGCCACAAGTCAGGAGACCAGTGGTTTCGGACGTTCTTGAACAACCACGCTTGTGTCTTCCTTACTCTGCCTGTGGGAGCAGAGTCCGGTTTGTAAAGGTAAGGCACTCGCGCAGCTAATGGGTTCAAACAAGGCTTGACTACCGTCTCCAGCACCTCAATGGGTAAACAGTCCGCAATGATCTAGAGGCCCTGGCGGAAAATGTGAGGAGGCATAATGTTGCCCTATCTGCTGACAATGCCTAGAACCATTAAAGTAGCGAGAGACTTGCTGTGTTTGACTGTAGGTACTTCCGGTGATTCTTCGCACAGGTCGATAATTTTAACGGTTCATCTTCCTGTCCAGCATGTTGATGAGTCTTTGTTCATCTTCTGCAAAAACAGGTGGTAGACTAGGTCCGGATACACTGTTCTGTGGGTGGTTGCCTTTCTCACACCTAACACTTTGGTAAATTTGCCCATGGACTTCACAGGGTGATCGGAGATCTTCTGCCTGACAATAGCAACAGATTTCTCGTTCTTGATGGTATAAAAAAGACGATTGTGAGAGTATTTTTTCGGCGGTAACTTCGTTCTTTATTTTCATCGTCGTCATATTTCCGTTTCACTTTGTAAACGAAGTTACTCGGGTAATTTTAAAAAATCAGAATCTCTTTCAAGCTTCTTCCGGTGAGAAGGGACGCAATGAATCCCTAATCGTTTTTTTTATTTATTTCATCTGGAATTATTATGAGCAGCTGCTTTTACTGTTACTCTCAAGAGAACTAAGCTCTTAATAAGCGTGTCCAGGATCTTGTAACCTACATTGGTGCGGCCATTAGCTCTTAGGCACATTTTCAACTTTGTATCGATTTACCCTGAAACACAATATATATATATATATATATATATATATATATATATATATATATATATATATATATATATATATATAATAAAAAAACTAACAAAGTGAGATGTGAGGAAAGCAATAATATCAAAATTAACCCACAGGAAAATGAAAAGTTGAATCCAAGCACTTTCGAACTACGAGGAGTGGTCAATAAGTTTTGCGAATCGGTAGGGCAAAACAGAGGAAGGAGGATGGCTGTTTGTGGGGGTGTTAGGACAAGTTATGACAAATCAGGAACTGCAGCCGCATGCTCCTGCCTCGTCTATTTAAAAAGGAGTAGCTGATCGCAGATCGCCAGTCACAAATTTTTCAACAATGGAGAAGGCTGAGCACCGCGTAGTGATCACATTTTTGACCTAGGAAGGCAAGAATGCAAAAGAGATCCATGAACGCATGGTTGCAGTGTAAATTGACACCGCCCCTTCCTATGCAACCATTGCTCATTGGAATAGGGAGTTCTGCCATGGTCGTGAGTCCTTTGAAGATGACCCCCGTCCAGGACGCCCGTCAGACGCGATCAACGAGGACAATGTGGCCCGTGTAAAGAGGATCATCCTCGAAAATCGACGGGTGAAGGTCAAAGAAATGGAGCAAGAACTTGGAATATTACATGGAAGTGTTATCAACATCATCCACGACAATTTAGCCATGCCCAAGGTCTCTGGCCGTTGGGTCCCTAGAAACCTCACGAAACCTCACGCCCCATGATCGACTTTAACGTCGTCAAAGTTCGAAGGAGCTGCTGCTCCTGTACAACCAAGACCCGGCGAGATTTGAGTCACGCATAGTGCCAGGTGATGAAACGTGGGTCCATTACTGGAATCCCGAGACCAAGCTCGAAAGCATGGCCTGGAAGCACAGGGTCTCTCCGACCCCCATCAAGTTCCGGACCCAACCCTCAGCCGGGAAGATCATGGCGACCATCTTTTGGGATTCTGAGGGAGTGTTGATGGTGGACTATGCGCCTCGTATAAGGACCATCACAGGCCAATATTACGCCGAGGAACTGGCTGGGTTGAAGAAGTGAATCCGTCAGAAGCGGCGAGGCAAGTTGATACGCGGTGTCCTGCTCCTCCACGACAATGCCCCTGTCCAAAGGGCCAGAGTTGCACAAGCTGCCCTGCGCGAGTGCGGATTCGAGGAGCTCATCCATCCCTTCCTACAGTCCAGATCTGGCCCCTAGTGACTACTTTTTAGTCCGCAAGCTCAATGCTGACCTGCGTGGATGCCGGTTCGGGGACGATGAAGATGTCCAGCTCGCCGCCCAGGAATGGATTGAGCAGCAGTCGGGAGATTTCTGGTTGTCGGGAATTCGAAGCCTCAGGGACAAGTGGCGCAAGTGCATTGAAGTGGAGGGTAGTTATATTGAAAAATAATAAAACACTTTTCCTCATATCTCGTTTGCTTATATCCGAATTGCAAAACTTATTGACCGCTCCTCGTATATTCGCCAGATCATTTTCAAGGGACCTCATGAAGATGGAGAAGTAAACTTTATATACGGTACAGCGATACGAAGGAAACGCCCATCACATAGTACAAACTAATGGAAAAACACAAAACAAGACAGAAAAATACCAGGTAAAAGAACAATAGGCAACTAATAACAGACATATGCTTCCCTAAAACGATATACACACAACAAAACCATGTATATGAATGGAACATGGTTGGTGAAAAAAATTTAAATGATTATCATTAGCACGAAAACATTTAGGGCTAAGAGTTAATCCACAGGCACAACCGAGAGACGTGGTGAGGGAGGCAATGCGAATGATATTACACTAAAAACGAGTGACAATAGGCTACATTATGAAGTTATTTCATTTAAGACAAGTTTTTTTAAAACAGGGTCGAATTTAATTAATCCAGGGGAACTGTTTATATTGGGTAAGATGCCAATTAAGGAACACTCGACAATATTTCTTTTTGGGAAATCAGCGAAATGATAAAGGAATTTTGTAGAATTCCAGTCAATGGGGTAGTTATTTTCTGATAAATGTAAAAATAAAGCGCTGTTTATTTCACATCATCTAATATTATACTTATCTTGGTAAATTCTAGTAGATAAAAATTTACTAGTTTGCCTGAAGTAAGGTAAATTACAAATAGAACATTCTATAGAATATACTCCAACCTTTATCCTTCTATTATTTTGGAGATATTAGGTTGCTTAAAAATTTAGATCTCCCTGTACCGGTCAATACCTTGCTAAGGGTTATTTCTCTTTGTGCTAAAAAGTGTAAATTTTCATTCCATGATAAATTTTACCTTCAAAAATTCGGTCTTCCGATAGGTGGTTGTCTATCTCCCACCCTCTGTAATATATATATGGAATTCGATGAGACGTTATTCTTGCCTCAAAGCCGCGATTTTCCTATTTTCCTATTGTATAGTACCGTTACATTGATGATATTATATGCCTGTGGCCTTTCTCAAAAGATATTCACATTTTTCTATGTAATCTTAATTATCTAGTTCCTTCTATTAAATATACACTTGAAATTGAGGAAAATGGGAGTCTTCCTTTGATACATAAAGACGCCGTCAGGTTTTAAATTCTCTCTTTATTGCAAACTGTCTAACTCCAGTTCATATATTCACTATTATTCTTATCATAGTGTTAAAATTAAAGGGTCTGTATTCACTTCTATGTTTCTGCGTGCATTAAGCCTTGTTAGTCCGGAATTTTTGGATAAGGAATTGTCCAATATCTTTAAAATAGGTAAGAAACGTTGTTACCCTTGTCAATTTCTGCATACTTCATTAAACTTTGCAAATATAACTTTTTATAGAACTGATAACCCACCTGTTTTCAATTACAAAAATTTTCTTATCTTGCCATACTTTGAATCGTATATTTGTCTTACCCGTATTTTTAAACAATTTAATACCTCTGTAAATTTTAGATATAAATCCACTTTATATAAAATGTTAGTACACAATAATACAAGGCAAAAGTTGGAATAGATTCTATAGAATGTTCTATTTGTAATTTATCTTACTTCGGGCAAACTGGAAAATCTTTATCTAATAGAATTTATAAACATAAGTTTAATATTGGAAGAGGTGAAATAAACCGCGCTTTATTTTTACATTTATCTGAAAATAACCACCCCATTGACTGGAATTCTGCAAATAACATTATCATTCCGCTGATTTCACAAAAAGAAATATTGTCGAGTGTTCTTTAATTAGCATCTCACCTAATATAAACATTTTCTCTGGCTTATTTAAACTCAACCCTATTTTAAATACTTGTACTAAATGAAATAACTTCATAATGTAGCTTGTTGTCGCTCTTTATTAATGTAATATCATTCGCATTGCCTCCCCCACCACGTGTCTTTGTTGTGCCTGTGGATTAACTCTTAGCCCTAAATGTTTTCGCTCAAATGATAATCCTTTGAAATGTTTTTTTCACCCTCCATATTGCATTCATATACATGGCGTTGTTGTGTGTATATCGTTCTAGGGATGCACATATTGTTATTAGTTGTCTATTGTTTTTTTTTCTGGTATTTTTCTGTCTTGTTTTTGTGTTTTTTCAATTGGTTTATATTATGTGATGGGCGTTGTCTTTATATCTTTGTACCCTATATAAAAGGTTGTCTTCTCCATTTTCATGCTATTCCTTAAAAATAAACTTGCAAATATAATGAATTCTTGTGGGTAAAGTGTGTTCCTTTTAAAATTATTCATATGGGAAAATTATACAAAATTTAATAATAGTATTTAATGTAACTTATATCACAGAAATAAACAATTAAAATTGTATAATAAATAGAAGAAGAAATATTTATAAATTCTTTAACATGAAAGTTCGAATGCTTGAGCCTTTACGGTTGCCGCAATCCTCAATTATTATGGTGAGGGGGAAGTGGGGTGGTCATTGATAAAGGAAGATAAGGGATACGCGGACCATTGTTTTCTTGTAGATTTGTAGATGGGGTGGTTATGAGGGGGACTAAAGTGCAAGGATAAACATCTTCATAATACGTCCATTATTGAATGCAAGAGGAATTTAAAAATACGACCAAAGATATTTTTGTTTTAAAAATTATCAATAATTAAAATGATATCCAAATATCATTTAGATTTCACATACGTGTTCTCGGGTAAAGTTGTTAAAATGTTTATAATTTCGATATTTTATGCTGATGGGAGATTTAGGGTGATTTTATATTCTTAGAGTAAACATGGAAGAGTTATTTTCTATAAAGCTCAATACCAAATCTATAAAAACATCTCTTGCTCCCATTTAAATGATAGCACTGAAATGTTCTTATAATGAAAACTTATGAAATATTTACTTTTCGTGAATGATTTTCAGTAAATCTCATAATAATGGAGGATACAATTAAGGAATATTATTCATAGGACAGGGCATCTCTGTCCGAACAATATATACATATAAAAAATGAAAGTTGATTGACTTCATAAATCGGAAGGTACGTAGGTACATAGTATTTTCTTAAAAACAAACATAATTATAAGATATTCAATAATATTAAGTTAAATCGTGTGAATAAACCAAATTTCACAATTTTTCTTCCTACATAAAAAACAAGTTACTGTATTTATACACTTTAGTTTTTTACAATTTACTACGTGACATTTACTTAGAGTCACAAGTCAAACTGAATCGAAATAATACAGCTAAAACTGAGAAATATCTAAATTAATGAACTAATTCCCCGTAGGCATATACAAGGGCGTACCTAAACTATAGTTGAGCTTTGCTAACAGTTATTTAATCTAATATTTTGAACATTGATAAAGCTGATCACTTCAATTAATCAAAAAATAAGAGTTTGTATTGGAAGCCAGCTCTTTATTAGCATAAAATCTCAATAGTATAAAAATTATTTCAAAACATTGGCACATTTACAAATACTCTTTTGTTGAATTCAGTGGAAGATGAAGAAGCTCTGAGAAACCTTCAGATCTGGATTAAGGTTCGTAAGAAACCTCAACTGATGATTTTACTCTCAGCGCCAGAAAGTAAAATGTTATAAATGTTATAACATACACATATATATGCATACATACATACATCGAAATCTGTTCATGTACCAATTAACCTAGGACACCCTGATTCGAAAATTCAATTAAATAATGCTTAAAAAAGTTCAATACCACAGTTAAGACGTTAGAGCGACTTCCACATAAATGATTGTACGGGATCTGAGCTCACATGACAAAAGAACTGTTAAAATTTATTCAACTTCAATCTAGCTATCAAAGCTAGATGGATTTCATATCTTTATAAAATAGATATAAGGAAGCACTATGAAACCATGACCAACGATGTGAGTTTGGAGATGTAAAATACAAAAACTTCCTTAATGTTTAACTTTCTCTATTGATTCAACCGAAGGAGGAGGAAGAAAAAATCTGAACAGTCAGGAGTGACAAACATACAGGCAAACATTAACAAATATAGATAAAGAGACAAGAATAAAAAGAAAAGAGAGAACCTGGTTTCAAGAATAACTTAGTTCTGAGTTAGGAGAAGACAACATGACTATTGACACTATAAAGAAGAAACGACACACACAATTCAGGTAGTGGAAGTATTAATAGGTAAATGGGGACACTACTGAGCCGTGTGCCAACCTCTCGGGGCAAACAACCATATATCGAGAAGGAACTCCCAGAAACCGCAACACTATTCAACAGTAAAAAAATGACTATGTAAAAACTATACCAGAAATAAGATGAGACCACTCTGAATCTTTATCACCTAATGAAGCCAATGAGTGGTCTGGACCCTTTGTATAAAATTTCTGGTGGGATCATCTCGACCAAGTTTTGACTAGCAACGCCGCTTGAATGCAGGTAAGATGATGTTTAATCACCAAAATATCAAGAATGGACAGCCAGTCTCTCGCTTTTCGTTTAATTTACAGTCGGATGAGGCTCAGCCCTGTCGCGTGTTTCCTACTCTTCGCTTAAACCCAATCCTCTCTCACTTTGATAGCTTTTGAATGATAAAACTTTCCTTTATTTAAAAATTATCACATATCTAATTCATAATACAAAAAGTCTTAGTCTAAATATGAAAGAAATTCGTCACAACCAAACTGCTGTAAAAGGTATAGAAATTACTTAACAAGAGTATACACTCGAAAACCTTCATATGATTATCTATAAATATAAAATTGTAAAATACTCCAAAATAGAAAAAATCTAGAAACTATTGCTACAAAACAGTTCATGAAGCCCCGAGAAGTGCATCTAAACGATGGGCTCAAGATAAGGAAAACTTTTTATTGCTTCAAATTACTGACCAATCGAGCACTTACAGAGAGTCACATAGACACTCACATTGATTTACACACATAATAGAGAGGTTTGCTGGCTAGCTGAAGTCTTTTCCCCATTATTTTCCATAATTCCTTTCCAGTCCTGTGTAAAGAAATATATTTTGTTGTGAAAACATTCAACAAGCTTTCGTTCACAGCTGCAAAAAACATCACTAAGCAAATACTGTTCCAGACTTTAAGAAAAGACTATCAGCCAAAGCTCTGGCTAAACCTTAGATACATACTAACAGGTTAATCCTAAACATTGGCACATTGGATTCCTCTTTAAGTGATTGTAAACTCCCTAGTATAAACCAAAAAGGAAATTGGGAGTTGTAGAATTATGTTTGCCACTGACAGAAATCAGAGGTATACCTGTCCTTAAGGAAAACAAAATTCTATCCATACCCAAGTAATTAATACATTAAGATCGAAATATCTGTGGCACACAAAACACAGACATGTAATATTGCCAAGAGGCTTCTATTTTTATTAATTTAAAGTGTGTTGTATTAGATTATAATGAACAAACATGTACAATTATGACTGAATGATTGTTTCTGCAACAATTGTTTTTTTTCCCAAATCTGTATTGTCTTTCTTGACGACAACCATCTATGATTCGGTTGACTTCAACTCAATACACGCTGCTCCCCTTATCGATTCATGATCACTGCTCGGGAAGATATTTTGACAAAAAGAAATATATCAAGGGAAATGATAAATGAATGAGTAATTGCACAATTTGCATATTTATATATGCTTGCATAATACAAGAGTGAGTGCTTAGGTGTATGTTAGACGCCTGACAGAAGAGAAAGATAAGTTGTTTTGGATCTGTTATTTTCACCAACACTTAAGCACACCCTGAGTTTAAGAGGCAATGAAATATACACAGAATATAGCCTTTTCCATAAAATAAATATACTAAGAAACTGAGTCGTTGATCATTCATGCAGTTTTATCACAACAGCAGTAAACAGCATCATAAAACTCGTGCTATGACTGATCTTATATTAATAACTAATGAACATTTCGTCAAACCAGCGCCTCTAAGCTGGTCATTCCATCATCAAATTTAGACAATTAAACATCTATCGATTCCACTCTCAGAGTAAGTAACATTCATATCTTGAGCATCAAAATGTTTAGGAGTTTGGTCAGTAATACTGGTAATGAAAACCGGGAGGGGGAGATGCGATTTCTTGATGTCGAGGATATGGTGAAGATGGGTATTGAGAATAAGGGGAGGCTCTATCCTTACTGTTGCTACTGGTCGATAAAGGAGGAGTTAGACCAGGAGTGGGGGGTTGTTGGTCTAAATTGGTACCGTTAGTCACCACATAAGATTCGGTATAAACATGGGTTGGAATGGAAAGAGATATGTCTTGGCGTGAAATGGGAAAGATTTGTCTTGTGCTGTAGAACGAATGTGGTGAGGTAGCAACTATCCGACTTATGGGTGGAAGAGGAGTGCTCCCAGGTAACGAAAGGGTGGTACTTGGTCCTGGTGATTGTGAATCGAGACTTTCTCTTTGGATGCCAATTTCGGGAGTGATTGCATCTGCTCTCTCAAGGGTTGTCATCTGTGGTAATGGCGAGAAATGGGAATGGGGAGAGACTTGCTCGTGGGGAGATAACTGCGAATAGGAAGGAAGTTGTGGTGCTGGGGAGAGTTGATTTAATGGGGAAAGTTCATGAGGAGAGGGTTGTGGTGACTCAGACCTTGTGTGCTGGATTGGAGATTCGACACGAGATATCCCCTCATCTGATCGTGGTATAGTGAGATCTAGAGAATGACGAAGATCGTCATCTCGTTGTTCGGTTACATATACTGTCGTACCACTCGATCCGGGCCTTGCCTCAGTGAGATATACAGTAGAACCAACAGTAGACCTGGAAACCTCAGAATATGTTACTGTTCGTCCGACTAAACTCAGATCCATCGATTGGGACGGTGATCTCTCGATTTCATAAATCTGATTTCGACTTTGAGTGGTAGATTCTCCTTGATACCGATAAGTAATACTTGATAAATCACTAGAACGAATAAATAAATTTCCCCTGCTCATATCTATGCCATGTTCAGAGTGGTGAGGGGATCTTAAACCTTCCACTGGCACGAGATACGATCGCAAGGCCTCTTCAGGAGTGTGGCTCGGAGAAAGGTAAGGAGACCGAGTGTGTTCGGGAGATCTAAGAGTAGGAAGTCCCCGAAAATCATGGGGTTGTAGCTCAGGAAGGGCTAGCTGGTCATTTAAATGATCATGCCGCGGAGACATTGGATGTCCATTGACGACACTACTGCTGGTAATTGTATCGAGGCCAATCGATCCTTCTGTATCTTCTAATGGCGCTGCGGTCAATAGGTGATCTTGAGGAACGGCGACGGCAGAGGTTTCAGGTACCAATCTATAATGTTTAAAAGTCATGTCCAAACCAATAGCCAGTGAAGATGATGCTGCTGATAAAGAAACAGGAAGTCCTTGTGTCACCGGTAGTTGATCTAGAACATGTAAAGTGGGTTCTAACCCACTCCCTGAACTCAAAGGAGTGTTAGAATCCGTTGGTGTAGCGGGAGTTGCAGGAGGTAATTCTTCAGACTTTGCTAAAGAAAGGTTATGTACATTATGAACTTCAGAGAGGCTAGAATCTTCAACCGAAGCTGGAGGCAAGTGTTCTAGAGTCGAGTGCAAGTGCTCTTGAAGATCATTTGTCAGTGAATCGTTCAAATCACGAGAACTCATTCCTTCGTGCACAACCATGACTTCCGGAAGATCTCTAGGATCATATTCTCTTTCTAATGTGTATTCTAGATGACCTCTTTCATCATCCGTAGATGTAGTGTATTTGATGTGAGTAGAGATAGCGCTATCATGGGGCAATAAATGGTCTACACTACTGCTGACACTCGGAGCTGGTGAATATCTTCCACTTGCAGTACTATTGCTCCCACCAGCGTAACTTAACAATCTGTCGTGAGTCCCAACAGAACGCGTTTCTCCTCTTAAAGTACATTCAGCTACATTGAGGGCTGCTTCAACGAGTAATGACGCATTTGACTCCCTTCGGAAGATTTTTTCCTCTTCAACCTCGTTGTCAAGTTTGTCAGCTCTTCGTCTCTGCAGAATGTCACCGTCAAGGCGATCATCAAAGGTATAAATATCCCGTGGAGTGTTGGGAGAAGAAGTTTCTTGATCACGGTCGAATGAATCCAAACAGTCACCTAACCACTTTCTTGATCCTTTGCTTACCAGGCGCGTAGCGGCAGCTGCGTACTTTGCGACATAGCCATGAAGCGTAGCTGCTGGAGGAAGCTTTGCTGGACTTAAAACAAGTTCAGATGGTCTGGATGGGGAAGAGGGGGACGATTTTAACATCGGCAGTGGTTCGTCTTCGCTGTGTGAACCTGATTCTTTCGGTGTTGTTTCGTTTTGATCCTGTAAATCATCATTTGGGCTATTTGAGGAATTTGATGCTCCATCTAAAAGATGCTGAGGAACCTTTCCGCGACCTGGATCAGGCACCAGGCCTCCTGAATAGGAATCGAAAGTATAAGGAATACATCGTTCTATCTTTGGCATGGTGTCACCACTATAACCATGCACTTTTTTGTAATGAAATTGTAGGCACTGTTTTGTAGTGAACGCTGCATTACAGCTGTTTTCCGTGCACCTGAAAATGAATTTATTTAGAGTGCAATTTGGAAATTAATCTTATTATAAATAGAAAGAGAAACTGACCATATCTTGCTAACCAATTAAATCACGGTCCCTGAGGTAGGTAAAAAAAGAAGTAGAACACAGAGAATAAGGGGAATTGAATAGCGAGAGTACTATTGTTGATGTAAAATGGTGAAAGACTACGAAATATGATAGTGGAAAATTCCTTAACCTATAATCATAGACTTCATTAGAGCTCGATCCAGGATAAGAGGTTAGAATTTACTCCTCAACTTTACTTTATTTACACACCACTATATAGACATATTCGAAAGAGTAGAGAAAGAAAATTATAGTTGAAGTTCCATAGAACCTGGATATAGCTTACACTTCTCTATGCGCCTAATTAAACCCTGAGTTTGACAGGGAAATCTCCACTCGGTGTTTTCATTAGCCATGGCAAAATGTGCTTATAAATTTACCAGTGGTTTATCCACCCTAGCCATAGATCTACAAACAGGTAACTAAAGTGCCTAAAGATAGCCATATACTCAAATAGGGCTTGGTTAAAAGGAGTATTTCCATCTCGTTAAATAGGGGGCCTCCGATGCATTTAAAATTATACCATTTTCAGAACCCATTTAAGAGTCAGAGAAAACATAGAATCAAATAAAAAAAACTGTTACCTGAATGGTTTTACACCGGAATGAGTCAGCATATGGATTTTGAGGTTGCTTTTGTTCTGGAACATTTTCCCACATCGATCACAAGTCGCCCCTGTGCTGAGATCTTGCTGCTGACCAAAAAATAAACAATTAAATATCGGTTTGATTGAAAATAGAAATCATGGAATCATATATTTTAGGTGAGAGTAGGATCGAGGCCTGTATGGGGAGCCTCATTAATTGTAGGAATTGGATAAGATTTGGAAAGTTGCGTGCCCTGCCGGTCCAGAGCATTGCAAATATTTCTCTTCAGACTACGCAAGCAATATTCCACACATTTTTTAACTTCACTCAACTTCAACAAGCCTATCTTCCCCTTTGTTTCAAAGATACATTTGTTGGGTTTCGGTACATAGCTTTAAGAGAATATTCAAATTCATCTTAGTAGGAGGGATCTACAACAACTCCATTTATAATATAACCATAGAATTCCCTCAAAGAAATCGTGTTTTGCAGATTGAATACCAAATACTATAGATATGTGAGGCTTCCATTATATATGAGAAAAAAAGTAAAAAGTTTGAAAATAATTAATTGTAGATTTATGTTAATTTATGCTACAATGATATGGGAAACTAAACGCAGATAAATTGAGAGGCTCATTCAAGAAATGATTTAGATGTGACGTTCTTTTGACGTCATGCGAAGCTCACTAGAAGATGTGCCTGATCTAGATGTGATTGGGGTAATTTGAAAAAATAAAATTACAAAAAAAGAAGTATTATATTAAATCTTTGTTTTTTTTCTTTCAAATTATATGTAGATAATTTTCTTTTTGATAAAATCTAAATAAATTCTCGTTATATTTTGGCTTTCATATTTAGTGAACACCCTGTACGTTTAATTTATTTACATCCCTTTCAAATCTAAAGAACTTTTGATACCCCCCGTCATTTTGGCTTTTGTTATTGGATGATATGAATTCGTTATTTTCCGACGTATAAATATAGAGAATATGGGCCAAATGTAGCATTCTTTTTATTAGAGACACTGAAAATTTGTTTAATCCTTTGAATTCCGAGTTGAAATGAATTTGAGTGATTTGAAAAGAGAGGGAAAGATTGGATATCAAGCGTTGGCGAAACGAATATAAAGAAAAAAAACAATTAAATTTACACCAGCATAATTTTAAGCAATATTGCGGCTTTCAAGTGAAAAAGCGTTAATTTACTTAGTTATTTGCTGGGGTAATGTAATTCGATATTTTACCAACCTTCAACAAATTTTTTTCTTCTTCAAATATAGGATGTTTAGTTTTGAGTTTTTTTACCTTATGATGAACTTCCTTCAGGTGCCGCTGTAACGCTGCTCTAGATCCTAAAATCTTGAAGCAAAGCTTACACTGAAATTCTCTCAGAACCTCCGCCATATCTAAAGAAAGATTCAACATTGACGCAAAAGAGTAACCAATAAAATTATGTAAAAAATACAAAACCATTGAGTAAAATTACCCATAAAATGAATTAAAAAAAATGGTATTGAAAAAATTTGTTATAAATGAACTAAAATGTACATACTTTGTTTAAATTGTATTGAATTATCATCTAATAAACAATCATCAATATACCAGGGCTGTACTGGTTCTTTTGTGTGTACAATAATTTAAAATCGCATCTTAATGAAGGAGAATGAGTATAAGAGATGAAGAGATGGAAACTTTCAATTGGAAGAATCAATTTAACATAATATATTCAGTTTTCCGCTAAGTAAATGATATATGAACAATATCAGATAATCCTTTAAGTAAGGTCCATTTTCCTTGACAAATCGAAGTGCTTAAATTGAGCTGAAACTTCATAATATTTGACTATGTTTCGTATATGTATAGGAATCATTGGTAACAACGCTAAAATTAAGAAATTCTCTTGATAGAGGGATTGGGGTATACAGCGGCGGCCAACAGTTTCCGGACACATGTTTTTTAGTCACGGGCGACTCTACATCTCTCTATGTCGGTCGATCCCTGTTTTGTTTTTTTTGTAATAACGTTGTAACTATTCGACCTATTCTAAGAAATTTGAAACTCTTTGTTATTTTACATTCTCTTCCGAATGATGTAATTGCCAAAGTTCTCCTAAGGTTAGACAGGGAATTATTTTGTTTTGTCAATCACATCATAACTATTCGGCCGATTCTAACGAAGTTTGAAACCCTTTTGTTTTTATACATTCTCTTTAGAATGATCCAATTGTCAAATTCCTCCCATACTTATCCCGGGAACTATTTTTTTTTTGGCAATAACATAACTCTCCTGCTGATTCTAACGAAATTTGAAAGCCTTATGTTGTTTTACATTCCTTTTCGAATGATATAATTGCCAAAGTCCTCCTTAGGTTAGCCAAAGAATTATTTTCCTTTGGCAATTTCATTATAACTATTCTGCCGCTTCTAACGTAATTTCAACCCCTTTTGTTCTTTCACATTCTCTTTTGAATGACATAATTGCCAAAGTCCCTCCAAGGTTAGCCCCAGAATTATTTTCTTTTGGCAATAACATCGTAACTATTTGGCTGATTCCAACGAAATTTGAAAGACTTATGTTTCAAATGATATAATTGCCAATGTCCCCCCCCCCAAGGTTAGTTCTAGGATTATTGAAAGTTCTGAAGGTCGTAAGGTCATAAATCAGAATAAGTGCGCGACTCTTTGGTCAGCAGACCTTGTTTTTCTTATTCCTTGGGTATGTCTATGAATATGTTAGTTTAGGTGGGCATGCATGTGTCCAATAAATCTGGAAAGCAAAATAATGTACAAGATTCATTATAACTTGTTTTGAAATCTTTAACATGAGCATGCTATTAAAAAATATGAAATCCTGGTATCAGTATATGGTATGTTACAGTCAAAATGTCTTCATATAACCCATCATATTTGTTGACTAATATGATATTCCGTATTAAAATGATCTTATAACCATATGATAATGGCGAAAACAAATAACTACTTAGATCATGAAGTAAAGAAATCTGATACGCACTCTGCTCGAGGAGCGGCTCAACTGTCGACAAAAAGCTTGGAGTTTCCGAGGATCATATTCCGTTGTTTCACAAGTTCTAAAGAGGATCCTAGAAAGTGGAAACGTAAGATCTAACTAATTCTAGACGACTCAGGATCAGTATGCAACGTAAAGTTTCATGCGTCGCATGAAACTTCGGAATCGTCAGAAAACCGCAGTCTAGTTTCAATATGAATGGATAAAGGGCGGTAAAGTTAATGTATCCGTCAGAATTGTTTGTCACAGTCTGCTTGCACAAGGTTTAAGTAGTGTAAGGCCCACTAGAAGCTGCTGGTCTTCCTTCAGCAGAAGCATCGTCGACTTGCTTGGGCATATGCTCACCACAACGCCATAACTGGAGGGAAAATATTTCACTGGAGACGTTTTCTTTGGTCCGATGAGTTCCCCTTCTAAATTTGAGTTAACAGGGGGCTAGGGGAGCAGTGGGATTATGAGTGGATAATGCCAACAGTAAAAAATTTTAGCCGTTCTGCCATAGCATCGGAATACACATCTAGTTAAAGAATGAGTCGTCTCACTGTATGCGATGTAACCATGAACTCAAAGAAGCATCAAGCTGTTCTGGAAGATTACGTACATGCTCCCTTTAGCCGGAGATTTCCAGAAATGTCCAAAATGTGATTTTTCAGAAGGAAAATTACCCACGTTAATAGCCTACACTCACCATACAGTTCTGGAACAACAAGGCAAGAACTGAAAGAGTCCGTAAGACATCTTCAGCCAGCCTCCAATGATCAACTAAAGGCACACATCACTGAGGAATGGGCCAGCATTACACACATCAGGTGTTGCACCCTTGTCGAGAGCATTCCATCAAAAATAAATGCTCTCAAAACTGTTAAGGGACTGACGACATTAATAAGGTCCCTGTATCAATTGGGTGTTGCTATAGTTTTTAGAGACCTTCATCTTCTGATATTTTATGTTATTGATGTTACACGTTTTGGCAAATTAACTATATTTAATTATTGTTGATTGTTTCGGGCATATATAGTATATTACTATTTATTCGTCCTTATTTCATTGTTATATTCATATTGATATCCAAATAGAAACTTTACAAACATGCATTTATTTAGTTTCCCCAAATTTCAAGGTGTCCCAAGACTTTTGGCCGCGGCTGTAAGTTCCCTAAAAGGTGGGTTCCTAACTTCTTTGACTCTCAGCTTTAAATTTTGGGTGAAACGCACATCAATTTTGTTAGTTTTTTTAAGGCACTCATCTCTTGAGATTCCCGAGTGGAGAATGAAACAAACATAAAAGCAAAAATGATAATCGCTCGCAAGTCCAGACTTTGTTGGAGCTAAGGTGCATGAGCAGGGTGGGTCTTTGTACGGAAGGTCAGAGTGCTGGAAGAGTGTAGTACTGTGCTTGGAGACCAACTAACTATCGTGGAATATTTCTTGGTCCAAATAATAGACATCCAATCCGCGCCAGGGAAGTGGGGTTATAACAACTATTTTTGTAAGTTTCGGGGACGGAAGCCGTGCGTTTTGCATGAAAGAAGGGACATGGAGGAGACAGCCGTGTTATAATTATTTAAGTCTGTGATGACGTATGCCAATGTAGTTGCTTACGTGCGCACGTGCCAGACAGTGCATCACCTTAGGTGACTTGCTTGCTACTAAGCCCGATTTTTTTGTTTGAATTGAACCAGATTCCTCGCGTTGAAATCCTACTATCCCTTATCCGTTCCGCTAACGAGATCTCTCTGCAAATGGTTTTGATCTTCCCCGCCCCCACTTACCCCGACTTTGGAAGAAAGGATATTATTTTTATCGATTAAATGTGGCCCATGTGTTGCTATTAGTTTTGATTACATGTCTTGCTATTATTCCTGATTACATATATTGCTATTATTCTCTATTATAGATCAATTGGTAATATGACTTCCACACATATCGAACCAGTTTCTTCTGCTAGACACAGATAGACCATCAGAAGGTAAGAATTGGGATTTGTGGTTAATGTTGTTTAATCTTCCCTATAAGCTTATGGCCACCATGAGTTGGATAGTATGATGTAATATCCTTCATTCATTATCACCAGCAAGAAACCTATTTAAAGACATTTTAAAGTTCATTGGAAGGAAGAACTGTCATGTAGTTCACCTCTCCCTCCAAGTTCTCGGGTATGATACTTGGTATTCATGATCAAAAAGCCCTATCTACAGTTATATAAAACTCTGGTGTATAGTAAAAAGGAATAATTTGAGATTCTGTAGCTTAATAAAGCCTATCTTTTGCATATATCCTTTAAGAATTGATTTTTAAACAGAGTATAAAAGAAACCAAACTCGGCATTACTTATTTGATAACCTGTATATTTATCTCGCAATTTTACTGCATAAGAAAGGTAGTGAGTAATGGAATGTTTTAATTATTAAGAATAATATTTGTAATTCAACGGACTCAAATACACTCATTGTAAAAAAGGTCGGGCAGAAGACAAAAGAAAAGTAAACAAGTGTAAGATCGACGAGAGAAGAATCAAGAATGATGACAAGCATTGATTACTGTAAAAGATATAAAAGGAATAGCGCACTGAGACATTAAAATCTTCGTGCAAAAAAATCTATGACTCGTAAAAGTACACTCTCTAAACTATTGCATCTCTTCACACACGAGGTGCTAATCAATATCGTACATTTGAGCATCTCTTCTATTTGTCTGAACTGGAGATTTTTCGATCGAAGGCATGTGCTGTAGAGTCCTTAACATTCTGCTCACTTTTTTTCAGTCTGTTCCTTCTCTCATTCCAACTGGGTATAAATTGTACAACACTTCGGGTTCCTACCATCTCTCTTCCCAAGAACACACACAATTTTATCCACTTTTCTTCATTGATAGGAAAAGAAACGTTTACATTGCCGCTAAAACACCAAATTGTGACTGCGTCTTGCAAACTATTTTTACCTAAAATAACCCACTAGTACCAGGGCTCTTCATAAAGTTCGTAGAAAAATGGAATAAAATGTATAAAAAAGTATAAATTTTATGTTTCAACATAAGCGCCATTGAGATAAAAATATTTTGCAAGCGATGATATCATCCATCTAAATGATTTCCACAAGACTGAGGCCTAAAAATTAAACCAAGTTAAAACAGCTTTTTTTTGACATAATCAACAGAAGAAAAGCGAGTGACCTTCTTTCTTATTTTAAGGTTTGCAAACAACAGAAAATCAGGTGAGCTTGATATGGTTTGTATGTGCTATGTGAGATCAACTTCTAACGAAATTCTAGGAACGTTGATTTTGTCAAAAGAAGCTTAATGAGCAGTGGCCTTATCGTGAAGAAGTAAAGTCTTCTGTGAAAATTTCGGGAGGCTTCACCGCTACCCCCTTGTGAAGTTTTCTAAATACATTGTCCAAATAGGTAGCATTGATGGTTCTTCGCCCTTCGAGAAAGTCAACAGGTATCACACATTTGGCATCTCCTAAAACAGTTGCAATTACCTTTTTCCTGATCATTTACGCTTTGCTTTGATGGGTTCTTTCCACCTCTAGATAGCCATTGTTTAGACTGCTCTTTGACTTTCAGAATATATTAGTAAATCCAAGACTCATACCCGGTTATAGTTCTTTCAAAAAATTCCTCTGGATCTTCATCCCGCTAGTTCAAAATTTGCAATGAATGAGTACCCTCTTCTCCAGCTGAACTCCGGGCAGAAATTTTCGCCCCCATCAAGCAGAAAGGCCTACAATCATTTCAAGTATAAATCAATGGTCCTCTTTAATTAGGGCCCGCATACGATGTTTTCTTCCCTTACTGATGTTGACGGTCTGTCACTACGAATGTCGTCTTCAACTTCTTGTCTTCCATCCGCAAACGATTTATTCATTTCTAAACACAAGGCTGTTAGGAGTAATGTCTCCATATTGTTTTTTAATGTTTCAATAATCTCACTCTTCCGTTAAGCAAACTTGACCTGAAATTTTATGTCTGTCATTGGTCTAACCTTGATGGAAACCATAGCATCAATACGGCGTCCAAATTTAAAGTGATGTCGGCATCAAATTGAAGCGAATTAATTTCTGTATACAAGACCAATAGCATGTAAGTAGAAATTTAAATGAGTGCAAATAGAAATTTAAGTGGCTATCCCTTTTTTTTTTTAATATTCGTTTTCTACGAACTTTTTGAATACCTTTCGTACGCCTCTCTCCTTATTCATTAATATTATAATATATATATATATATATATATATATATATATATATATATATATATATAATATATATATATATATATATATATATATATATATATATATATATATATATATAAACTAATCCATTGTTGGATATGTCTTATGTGAATTAAATTCATTTAAATGAATACCATGAACATTCTGTCTTAATGAAACAAAGAATTTTTATCAATTGGTAACCGAAGCACTACACACTAGTTTGTAATTTTTTCGATTTTCTCGTGGTTTTACAGTAAATTTGTTTTTGATTGAAATAACTGTGCAGAATTTTCAAAGTATATTTTATATATTATTTATATATTTCTTTAGAAATCTAAAAATTAGTCTATAGTTACCCCTCTTGTTTATTCCATTACCTGCGTGCATTCTTTTTTGGTGGGACCGAAGGTGCTGCGGTTGACAGAATTTCTTGCCACAGTAGTCGCACAGTGGAAACACTCTTGCAGGATTGCGCCCACACGAGTATGTGACGTGCATATCCAGAGAGTGCAGACGAAGAAAAAACTGCACGTAGCCACGTCACCAATAGTGAGAATCGGTTAACGGTGATAAAGTGCGCGAGCGATGAAGATAGCTAACGAGTCTGAATTCGCTATATATTTGGCCAAAATAAACCTTTATGCTTGATTAAACACAACCTGAAGTTTGACCAGGTCCAATTTTCTATAATGCATCAAAGGAAATTTTGGGGAGCAAGTTCAAATTCGCTGGCTTAAGTTAAAATAGCTTTTTTAGGAAAGAAGGATGCCAGATAGGAAATGTTTGAAACTGAAAACTTAATGAATGTTCAGTGTAAGCAAAGTATATTCATTTCAGTAAAATTGAAATGATGACTTTATTTTAGAAAGTACCTTCAAGTTAAACATTTTTGTGAATAACTAGTGGCAATTATACATTATTTAAATATGACTCCTTCTTCCTACGTACCGTAAAATTCATGAACTAAAGAGATATACTTGAAAAGACAAAAAAAAGTGGAGATTTAGAAGTTAAAACTTTTAATTTTAGATACCAAAATATATTCTCAAACCATCAATTAATCGAAGAAACAAGATTTCAATGCAAGTGAAAATACACTAAAAACTTAGTAATTTTAACTTTGAAGGGAATAAGTAGTAGATAAGTTACATTTAGAAATGAGTGCTTTAAGAGGATTTTATAAAGCCATTTTGCTATTTGTGCGCACAATTTCATTTGCATTCGCAAGGTATAACATTTTTTTTACCATTCGCCTTATACAAGTAATAATTTAGCACTAATGGTCTACTACATCCATCGAACATGCAGAAGCAGCCAAATTCAAATTTCATATCTAAATATATATTTTAAAACGACTTACCATTCTTTAATACTGGACTAAATGGATGTACTGTCTCAGTATACTTTGAAACGAAAAATGTACGCATGCAATTAGAAATATCGATCAATACTGTACTTTATTTTCTTAGGGAAGCTTTCTATTAAAATAAAATATTCGAAAGTAATGTTCTTTCTGACCGACACCATCTTTATTCAACCTTTCTTAAATAGCCAGAAACTAATAGCGTAGAGGAAAAGTATGTCCATAACATGAGGGGGAATTACTGGATGCATATAAAATTGACAAAGAATCGAAAACTTACGCGATGCTTTTGTTAGCTATGCCATACTTACCTGAACAAGATATTCCAAGAATTTGACTGACCCAATACTTGTATGTATTATATTGAATCTTAGGATTGTCGATTAAATTAAATTTTCTTTTTCAAACCTATATACTTATCTTTTATTGACCTTACTATATTCTCACTTAATTAAATAATCGAAAAACCCCGCCCCCAATTTTCCCTTCATAATTTTCACTTTGGCAATTCTTCACCTTTTGCCTACGTAACTCACCGCTATGCATTCGCTTGATGTGCACCTTCAGTTTCTGAGGTTGACAGAATTTTCGGCCACAAAAATCACACAATGGACGTGTTCGTTGAGGATTCGCCGCACACCCGTATGTACGATGCATATCCAAGTAGTTCAGACGCAGGAAAAACTGGAACGCCATAATGGACAAACGTTCTAGTGCACAACTTTGTCTAGTGCTTTAAATGGACCACTAAGAAGTTTACAGTGGTATTACGTTATTAGGGATACATAACGACCGTTATAAAACGTCCCAACACGTCAATATGGATTAAAATGAGAATTTGTTATATGTATTATATTTGATTTCTTCATTACTATTAGCAACTTTAATTTAACTTGAAGAATGATCAAAATGATTGGTAAATCTGATTGATATTTGTCTTTCTTCCCTTTTGACATGCAATTAATATATTTTTCAGCAGTGCAATGCGGTAGAATTTAATTGGGTAACACATTACAGGGATTCCTAATAAGATGAAAAACAAATCTTTTGAAAGAACTTTAAAAAGCTTGTACAATATGAAAGGGCATGAGGTGTTATTTTTACCTATATTTAAAATTTAAGTTAATGGATATACTAATATGAGAGATGCCTGATAGCAAATGCCACAATGTTTACGAGATCTGAGGAAACATTTTCACATCAATAGTTTAAAGAGACAAGGTTACCTAGTTTCTACAATGAGATGGAATATTCACTTCTTTCAGTAGTGAAAATGAAGTGTTACATGGAACCCTAAGACGTGAATTCGCTAATATAAGTCTATGAAGTTACCATAACCAAGGCTAGCAGTGTACATAAGAAAGCGAGGTTTCTAAACGGAAAACTGATCTCGATCGATGTTATCGAATAAAGGCATAAAGACAGAGAGAGATCTGAAGCGAGGATTTATCTTAAAGACGGCAGAAATCAAGTGAAAAGAGAAATTTCTATTGTATTTATTTAAACAAAACATACTGTGAAAACTAATGATAGCATTTTCACCATAGTGTCAATTTTTAATAATAGCTTGTAAAGAAAGGTATAAAAGTAGTACATGGAAGTCAAAATGTATTGAAAATAATGCAACAAAAGCATACAACTTGCAATGCTAGTAAGAAGAAGGAGGTACAGCTCTCTTAGATATACACCTGTTTGGCAAAGAAGACAAGTCCTGTTTCGCAAGGATAGAGAGGGAAAAAGGAGAGGGCCAATCGTGTTAGTGTTAATTAAAATAAATTACGTAACAGAAAAAGAATATAGTAATTGAGAAGGAAAATTTGAAAATATGCGGAAGGGGATAGTTAACACGCCTAGCAAAATTATACATACGATTCAGGGTGCTATGAACCTGAGGGATGCCTCCTGCACTGGATCTGGGCCATTCAGGTACAAAGATATGGGTAATCTTGGAGTTTCAGAGTATTTCCTAGATCAGTTGATTGGTTGTTCTAATGTTAATTCCACTATAAAAAGAAACAATCAGTTGTTCCCTCGGAAACTCACAACAATACTACAATTCAGGTGATGGATCAGCTATGCCTCTGAAACTTATTGAGTGGAGAATTTCAAAGATACTTGAAATAATTAATAATTATTATGAACTTCAAGCGATAGGTAGATGAAGAGATTATTTTTTTGAAAAAGAGGGGTAATATGAGTGTGAGTTGCGTAGAAGAGGAAGAAACCAAACATATTATTATTCCTGTTGTCAATAAGCTCGTCCTTAGAAGACTATTAGTTTAGGTCGAGAGGTGAACATACCGAAGGCCATAAGATTTTGAAAAGTAAACTTTGAAAAAAAAGGCTTTGGAGGGAACAATCCATTGGTGAGTGTGGCGTTAGAAGCAAAATTTTGAAAGGGAGCGTTCATCCTTATAAAATTAAGGAAGGTTAAACCAAAGGGTAAGAAAATGAACACTATTCCTATAGACTGCGTAAAACCAACCTCCTTTGAAAGAAGAAAATTTTGAACTCAAAACTCTCGTAAATTCTTTAGTAGTTTTCCATAAGCTTAGATGGTGGATGTTGTAACAATGATAAGCGAACGAATTGGTAGTTACAATCGGTCACGTCTTCTTCTTGTAATCAGTAAATTTGAAGTACTTTTCATTTATTTATATTCGTACCAAGAAAATATCTTTTCTTCCATGTGAGAAAATGATTCTACGGTTTTGTTGGTTTTAAACATTTTAAAGTTCTCAAAATTATATGTATAATTTTAAAATTACTTTTAATTTCAACTTTCAAATCATGATTTAACAAAGAGGAAGAAAGCAAAAAATCATTATTTCGCTAATAGTAGTAACAATAGTGTTATAAGCATTGGTTTTTTTTTAGATATTTAAATTTGGACAAAATTTGAACATAATTTTAAAATGATGACCTAAATCAGGCAATTTTTTTATTGAAATACCGTCTATAAAACTGCTATTTGAAATGTCCATATGACTGAAGATTGTAGAAAAAGAGAAATTCCATATAAATCTGTAATTGTAGCCCCTTAATGAAAATTAGCTTTTAGAATTCTAGCTCAAGAATATGTTGTATCGATTTTAGATTACTTTATGATACACAAACACACCAAAATAGAAATTGAATAATAATAATCATGATAATGACAAAATGATAACAAAGGTAATACAAAATTTTTAATTATAATTATAAATAAATTTGAAATTGGAACTTCAAAAATGCAAAAGTAGAAGAAAGGGGATTTGGAATTGATAGGGCGACAAGAAAAAAAAATAATGAAAACAATCTACAAAATACAAGTAAATTGTGTTAAATATATATATATATATATATATATATATATATATATATATATATATATATATATATTAAAAAATAATAATCATTATTTTGGTATTCGATTACTGAATAATATAAAATATAACTAAATTTTAAGGTGCAAATAAGTTGGTAAGTTGGCGGTGCTGATAAAATGCCAAAAAACGGAAGAATCTGTGCAATATAATTACTTTAGATTTAAGTTTATAAAGATTGTACGTGCAAAATTAATAATAATAATCAGAATAATGTAATTAAAAAAAGGAATATAATAATGTTTAATAGTTATACATAAAGGAATACTGTAAAGACTAAAAATATGGTGAAATTTTGATGTACACTTATGTTACTGATTTTAAATGATATAAATCTACAATAGAAAATATAGAAAGAAAATGGGATTCAAATTCAAAAATAAGATAAAAATGAACGAATAAGAGTAATTTGGAAGGGGGAAAAGAAGGAATAGAAATTAAAGAAATTATTTAAAAAGGCATAAATTAGCAGCAGAAGAGTAAAAGTCAGCGAAATTTCAATTTCCTTAGATACAGTCTGGGATCTGTCAGAGTCTGTTCTTGCCTCGAGAAACTGAAAGGGTGAATTACTAGTTCTTAGAACTTTAAATCCTATATACGGAAAGGTCATTGAAGAGGGTCGACCTTTCATGTCATTAAGGACATTATCAGAAAGGTGAAGAGAAGCCAGCAAGGAGGAAAATCCACCTTGGTCTTTGATTGAGCACCTATCCTTAAGATACCCACCTTTGGCAAGAAGTAGTTCAGAGGTCTTCATTACCACTTCAGTTAAGAAGAATAAAAAAGCAAGGATTTTAGAAAAGTTTAGTTAACAACTGCCCACGTGAATGCATTATTAAGGTGTTTTCAATTTTATCGTAAATAAACAAGACTTTTTTACTTTGAAATAGCCGAGCTGTTCAGACCAATGTGCAAAAAAAAATACATCTTTTTAATAATATAACGATTTTAAAGCCACGAGACGAAGTATAAACAGAGAGGGAAAACGATGATAGTAAGGGAATCGCCAGTTTTCTTCAGTTTGAAAATTCGCGCCATTTCTTAAATGATAGTTTGCATATGCTGAAGTCTTTTAGCTTAGGATTTGTGGCATTAAAATACCAGTGCTTTATGCCTTTTAGGAAAGGGATTTACCAGCAATCTGAACTTATTTAAGATACATTTGTTTCTCAGTAGAGAACAAATCTCAGGTACCTACAGCGTACGACAGTCGTGGGGATGTCGACTAGTATCGTAACTACATCCGGCGACTAACCACATTCGTTGTGTCTTAACTTCGCTAAATTCGGAAATGGTTTTTACACTCAGCTAAGCCGTAGCATCTATCTATCTGTCTATATATATATATATATATATATATATATATATATATATATATATATATATATATATATATATATATATATATTATGGGTGCGAGAGAAATATGAGATAAATCCAACACACCGCCAGAAAGAGAAAGGGCCGCGTGTTTAACTCAATTTTTTCTTTGTCTTTTGAATTCCCAATTAATTTCTCTCTCCTTCACAGTTCCGATCGACCTTGCGAAGCGTGCCTTAAAAGCTTGTCAATTCGGAAGAATTTTGGTCTTTCGCATAGCCGAGTGGTCAAAGGCTCACTTTAATTGATATCAAAGCGGTTGTTCGCTGCCTCAGTGTGACGGTTCGAATCCAACTCCAGCTGGGATTTTTTCGAAGTAAGAAATAACTATTTCCGTCGAAAAAATTATTCCGTTTTCTCTTTCTTGTGGTGTTATATATATATATATATATATATATATATATATATATATATATATATATATATATATATATTGTTTCGTGAGCAGCAAAGAATAAAGTTTGTTTCTTTTAGAAGGAAAGGTGCAATAATCCTTCCGAGCTGTTTCGTTGTGTGTTCACGTTCGGGCCCATCTCTTTGATAAGAAGAGACTCCAGAATCCTTAGTCGGCGGAGATCCGAATGTTTTTCTGAGAACGGTAGTATTTTCAACAATGATTTTTCTTTTAATTTGTTCATTGTTTTGTTCATTGTAGTGTGCTTTGATTGATCCTTCTCGCAAATCCATTGTTAGGCGTCGGGATGGGGGAGGGGGTCATACCTATTTATTCGTTGTTTGGATGAGGCTTGCAGTCCTCATGGGAGCATTCACATTTGTATACTACATTTGTAGCCTTTAGGATAGATACTTTTTCACCGAGGTTGTTTTTCATTAGTAGGTGGCTGACTTATTTGTTTTTATAATATATTCGTAGAGATAACTTATTGTCTTTTTCTTGGATAGTGTTACTTTTTAAGATATTTTCTAGTATTTGTTCGTCTGTTTTGTACGCATCTGTCATATAGTTCTTGTAGTAGAATGGTATTATTTTTTCTTCCTTTTCTTTTTTCTCTTGTACATCAAACTTTGAGTGGAGAATTACCTTTTGTAATTTGTCAAACTCTCTATTTGAGTAGCCGTTGTTTATTAGGATTTGCTTGGATCGTCAAAATTCTTCATCGTATGAGGTCCACGTTGAGCAGTTCTTGAAAGCTCTTCCTATTTATGGTCTCATTACCGATTTTTTATATTTCACTCTGCACTCACTTTTGGCGTTAAGGCATCGAACGCAGTCTGTTCCTTTTCGATAGACGGTGGTGATATATTATCCGTCGCTGTTCTGTTTTACGTCTACATCCAAGAAGGGAATACGGCCGTTTATACTCTAATCGTAAGTGAATTTAAATGCCTCCATGAGGACTGCAAGCCTCATCCAAACAACCATTATAAAGGCATGACCACCAGCACCCTCATCTGACACTTAACAATGCAATTGTAAGAAGAAGGAATCAAAGCATACTATAACGAACAAACAATCAAAAAGTTACAACAAAGATCCTTGTTGAAAACACTACCATCCTCAGAAAAACTTAGGCTCTCCACCACTTGAAGATTCTGGAGACTCGGCGAATGTGATGTCCATTCCAAACTGCCTTTTGTAGATTTTCTTTTAACCAGGAAGAAACTTATTTCTATATCTATTTAGAGTCTTTATCTCTTAAAAGACCCATCTTCTTTCTATGCCAAGCTTTCAGTAATATTCTTTATTCATCGTTTCAATGATTCGTCGAAGTGCACCAACGCCTGTTGAACATAGACTGCCCCGTAATATAATAAACCCACCACCCTCTTTTGTAAGCCAATCCTCACCATTTTTAGACAGAGCAACTCAATATTCTCTTCATCTGACTATAGCATTAGGATCCACAAATTTGAATCTCTCTCCAAATGATCGTTTGCGTACTTCAGATGGGCTTTAAACTGAATGTTTTTCAATATAGACATCTTCCTCGGACAATTTCGATGCAGTTCCTATTTATGGTTCGTATTGAACACTGCATTCTAATTAACATCGACGTGACCGTCGATGTTACTAGGAGGAGATGAACGTGACCGTTCATCTCCTCCCCATAAACCTTGCGCTATTTTTACAAGTCTGAGGTTCCTCTGAATCGTACGTAGTGGAATTTCTCTTAGACATCCCAAAAGAGAGAGATTGGCAGTTGTCCCCAAATCCTTAAACTTTTTATTGTCTACGAGATCGATATAAGAACATACAGTTATTCATCAGAAATCATCCTCTTATATTAAAATTTTCTATGTATTTTCGATTTTATGTCATGTGTAGGATCATTAGGATGTTCTAAACTATTAAGGACTAGACCAAATTTTAAATAGGTCACAAACAATATTCGTATGATTTTGAACCTGGCTCTTAATTTAAATCATATAAATTAAACATATAGATGTAAAAATTATATTGTATGACTACGTTATGATTGCATTTTTTTTTGTAAAAGGTGTTATTATTCCTTTATTTGTCGATAACACTTGTTGAATTTTGTCGGGAAGGGTAAGAGAGATTAGCGGAATCGACCATCCTCCTCAGGAGGTAGCTGGTCGATGCCGCTATCTTCGAGAAGTGTATTGCTAGCAGATAACCAACCTCAGGTCGAAAGTCCCCCTCTCTGCTTCATTACACCTTCCTACAAGCTCATGACTGGAGGAGGAAGGTAGGTGGGGTAAGAGTAGAGAGAAGAGGAGGAAGAGAGTGAAAGGAGGTAAACTGAAAAATAAGAGAAAGAAGATCTAAATTCACTTTTTTTCTTAGCTAGTGGGGACATAAGTATATAATGAAACATCACATTTAACTGGACCTACTGATCAACGTGGAATCCGATCCACGTGACCCTACTTTTATTTCCATTCATTTCGTTGTTATAGTTGGTTGTTTAGCGCAATTTCGCCATAGGCGAAATTTTATACATACTCGTATGTGCAATAATATATTCGCCTCAATGCTTCATCTCCACCCTCTTACTATTGTCCTAGGTACCAGAAAAGCAAGTGGATTTGGATCAATTGCCTTTGTCAGTTGGTTCACCTTTCAGGAATTTTGATCCATTTTCTAGATTCGCTTGATTTCCTTGGATTTTAATTTTTGTTTATTTCAGAGGTTGTCTCTTATGTTGGCCTCAATTTTCTATCTTCACACGACCTCTTGGTTGACTCTAAGAATCGCAAGTTTGTCGACTTTTGTAACTTCTCTCTGTCTGCTGACCCTTTATCCCTTTTCTAAGTTTTCTGCGTTCTGTCCGCCTCCATTTAGTTGCACCCTACTTCTTCCTTATTCAGGCCGAGCAAACACAGTATGGTTCACCAAATAGAGCCAACAGGAAGACTAATTTTAGCTCTTTATAGACGCTCTCCTACTTTGAATACTCGCGGATCCCTGAACAGCTACCCCTTTGCCTTCTTATCCAAGTTCAGCTGGTCTCTGCGGATGTTCTATCTATTTTCTTCTCGATCAGGTATGTGATCTCATCCAGATTCATGCTAATCCTGGCGATGTTCACAGGACTGAGATTACAACTCTCATCGGTTCTATTCAAATACTTGTTATTTTGTTTGACTATCCTGACAACGTCAGTCCTTGCAGCGTTTAGGGGATCAGGTTCTGAGAGGTATATTTTTGTCTTTTGGAATCAAAACAATCACTTGAGAGTCTTTTTCTGAGAGGAACATTTTTCTCAGCTTTGACATGACTTTTCTTCCCTTCAAGTGTTTGTATAGTACTCAACACCTGTAAATTTATTTTGGGTATAGAACAACTCTATTTTAGCGGATACCATATTTATCCTAATGGAATTCTTCCGTTTGAAAATAATGTTTCAAAGATTTGTGATTTTCCCAAGCCTGTTTGATTAAAGCAGCTTATCTTATCTTTAGGATAGCTAATTTGTATCACAGATTCATTCATAATTGCATTCAACTCATAAAAACAATAGAAACTGTTTTCTAAAACTAAACGACCATATCTCTAATCTCACCAAGCGTGCGAATTGCTTTATCGCAAAAAGAGGTCATTGCTTTTACTATCTTGTTTGGAATGCCTCCTTCTCCATTGTGTTTAACGCGTCATCCAGGCGTGTAGGCTCATTCATCGTCGTTCGTTACTTTCGACAGTAATGGAAAGGCGTGAATTTAATTTATTCAATGATTATATGCCAACAGTTTTTTTTTTGTGCTCGCTTCTCTCGTTCTTCGTCTGTTTTGCATTATTCCGTTAATGATTTTGATTTTTAGTTAATCCTGCATGTTAAGCTTGACATTTGGTATCTCTCTGTCTCTTATAATGTTTACTGGATGCGCGCTCTCGCATTTCAGCATTTTAGACACAACTCTCTTGAATCTCATTCATCGGTCTTTCTACTATAGGATTTGCTCAAGACCAGATCTTAGTGACGCAAATGTCATTTATTTTAACTCGATGTTAGAGATATTGAATTCCAACAGAGAATGCAAAGTGTATCTTGGTCGATTTTTTTGTATGATTGTCCTCACTTACTCATTTCTCTTGAGTAACTTTGAGAAGATTTGACCAGATTAATTATCTCTCTCTTTCTGTTATTCCAGCTACTCGCAAGCTCCTAGCATGGCGTTTTTTCTCATCTATATTACTTTTTTGGCTTTGGTGCTTTTAAATGTCATTTACATTTATACTGATGATATGCTTCCACAATCCGATTAATGCAATTATATTTTGCCCATTATCAATCATTCCATTCGTTTGCAGAAGATTTGTTGAGTTTCTAACATTAATCAACCTTCTCCTAGGGTTGGGTTTCACGATTTGGTACCCTCTTCTACGATCATGACCAATCTTCAAATCTCAGCTAGACAAAATTGATTGAACTGACGATCCCATCGTCAACTCAAGGCCACTCTCTGTCCTCACGGTCACTTTAAATTAACTTGGCGAACATACTGCTGGGGATTCTGATTGGAATTTATTACTATTTAAAAGATCCTTCCTGTTAGGCTGTAGATCTGAAATATGGTCCAAATTTTCTTACGCCTGTGCATTTCTTTTTTTCTGATCTCGCTTCGCCTTATACTCTTGATCCATCTTTGTACGTCATGATTTGGTACCGATGATAACCGATTTCGCTATAACGCTCTGAGACTATTTGCTAATAAATTTAATTATGTACTAAATGAATTAACATCTTATTCTCGTTTTTTTTTCGTTGCGACTGAGACCTATCTCAGTTACAGTATAGTTACGAAGAGCTATTTGTCGATATTTATTGTTTTAAAAAATTTGTCCTTCACCGTGACAATAAGCGTGATAATATCTCATTTGACTAGTATAAACATGCCTATATTGGTGATGTGACAGTGAATAGTTTATTTCTGTTCTTTCCCTGTTATCCTTATCGACCCATGTGATGTCGCTCTATCTTATTTTTTACAGGCTTTTGTTTCATCCGTAGCTGAGTACTTTTCGCCTACTTCACATTTTCTCCTCGCCTGTGGTGAATAAACCTATTGTTGTCCACACCTCTCATTCCTCCAGTTCAGGAACACGGCCTCTATGCCAAACTACATGCTTTTACCATCTTCGACCTTACATGGTGGCTCCGGCACTAAAGTGATCGTGTCAAATAGCATAGGAAACCATCTTACATGGTTTCCAATGGACTTTAACAATTACTTATAAATTTAAGAGTACATCTCCCTTAGATTTTAAGTCAAATTTTAAATTGAAAAAAATACTGAATTATATCTCTATTTTTGAAAAAATCTTCAGCCAATCTAGAGTAACTTAAAGATAGTCTACATTTGTTTTGACATGCCCTCTGCTTCTAATCTTAGCCACAAGTTAAAGCTCCATTTTTCTCTCACCCCCCCAACTTCCTTCTCTTGGCCCAGTGTCCCATGAGGAATTAATACCCCTTCTTCTTTCTTCAAAAATGATCTGATCTCCTCTAGTTTCATTTATTTCCAAGTCTTAACTGCTAATTCCATTCTCATTTTTTCCGAACCTCACTGATATTTATAATAACTTCTCATCAGGAATAGTACCATCTGACTTCAAATACGCTACTCTTCTCTCTATCTTAAAAGCTGTACCTGAAACCAAACGTCTCAACAAATTACCACCCACTCACTCAAATTGACATTCCTCTCAAATTCCTTCAAATATCAGGTGTAAGTTTGGGTTCTAGAACTTCTGGCTTCTTTGAACGCTGACAAGTTTTTCAATCTGGTATAAAGTCTGGCCACAGTCATGAATTGGCTCTTCTACATATAAAAGATACCATCGCTTTCCTAGTGGCGCTGGTCTTCCTTCCATTCTGGTATTTGCTGGAACGTTGGGCGGCATTTGACCCCGTTGACTACGCTGTTCTTCTTCACCGCCTTTGTGAATTTCTATGCATCTCTGGAACTACTCTTAACTGTTCCGCTCATATCATTAATCTCGCATTGAATATCTATTCGTATCGCAAATGATATATCTCGACCGACGGAAGTATGTTAAGGTGTTACGCAAAGGCCAGTTATTGGTTCGTTTCTGTTTGATTCGATTTTTTCCCTTTGGTCTTCTTATGCCTCGTCTTTGTACTGTATTTTTATATGCTGCTGACACGCAAATCTATCGATAATTTTCGCCAGCTTTCTTTGCTGCGACGCTTAAGAAACCTACTATCCACTTACAATACTTATCGTCACTGAACGTCTATCGGATAACCTTTTGAAACTTAACCATGATAAAAAAACGTATTATTGTGGGTACTCCTACGGATGTGGCTTTTTGCAAAACTATTACTCCTTATATTAAACTTGACACCTACCATAACTCTTTATGATATAGAATGAAAAATTCTGAGCGTTAACATTGATATTCAGTTATCTCAAAATTTTCATGATGCTATTGTTTGTTAACCATCTTTTTGTTTTCCCTGCAATCTGAAAAGTATTCATTCCTACATTGATAACAACAGCTTTGAGATTACAACTCATGTCTATGTCCCCCCCCGCCTAGACTACTGCAACTCCCTTCTCGATAGATCACAGGCTTTCTTCCCTTCAAACCTCTCCAACTAGTTCGAAACATTGCAGCAATGTATTTCTACATTGATGATTTTTTCACGTGCACCTCCTAAACTGGCTCCCATCCGATACAGAATCACTGGCAAGATCTTTCTTTTACATAAAAGACAATAAAAACCGCAGGAGCATCCTGTCTGTCTTCCTCACTCACCATACCCTAGCCACTAAGAACCGTACGCCCTGGCTCTGTCCCATATTTTTTAGTTACTCGTAGTGATCTGTGTTAGCCAGTATTACTTAGAATCTTTATTAAGATATTCTCTATTATTTATTTTGTATTCTATCCCATTTCTGTTTCATTGTATAAAGATAACACGTGAATTCTTTCTTTTTTTTCAAACTGCTAATAGTAATTATTTATTTCCTGTTTAATATTAAATTATATTTTTTCAAAATTATACTTTAATTTCCCTAAATTAATCTCTCTTTTTTGAGGTATTCTTAGGTCCACAGAAATAGTAATTTTAGATGTAAAAATACCTTTCGGAAAAGGGTAACTACACTCATCCCAACCGACTTGGTACTCACCCTCGTTAGGTATATCATGATACAAGCAAAAACCTATTTGGTATTTGTGTTTACTTTTTATTAAATCATATTAATTTTAGATTTCCTTCAAATAATTAATGAAGTTTAAACCAAGTATACTAAATGAAAACAAAAGTAAAAACTCGGTAGTTTATCAACTTTTCTAAACTTTTGTACACATCCTACCTCATCTAAATAAAACTAGACCTCTATACTGAGTGTTATATTCAGAAAAAGCGAACTCACAATTGTGACAAGCTTAATTTTCTCATTATAGAGTTACCAAATAGTGCAAATAAAGAAATATCATCATTTTTGTTTATATAGCAGCAGCGAGTAGTATCCATGCATGATTGATGACCATGGATCCCAAGCAAAAATCGGTGAGGCAGAAACTTCTCAAATGTGTTAATATCTGTTGTGTGCAATGAAAGTGATTGTATAAGAGTATTATTGTCTACCTAAGCAACTCTTCAGGGTGAATTCGCTTATTTTCATTTTGATAGCAATACACAAAATGCGAAATACACTGATTAAATAGACGCTTCGCGCAACAGTTGCAACAATTTTAGTCTCCCTTCATGGAATTAACTTTAGCTTCTTGGATACACCATCTATATGTATACATATTGTACAGTATTATAAGTTCAATAAGAAATAATACCACACCTTTCTTCGCCCAATAGTGGGGCAGTGCTATTTATGCGAGAGATTATTGGTTCCAATCCAGGTGGGGGCTGGTCATTTTTCGTTATTCTATTATTTCCAAAGTGCAAACAGATGAGAGCCACGCTCCTCTTTCGGTTGTCATGAGTGCCTAAGTCTTTTTCTTTCGGGGTACAGGGGGCTAGTACCCTCACACATTTTTACTTTCCAATATTTCACCACTTTTCTGAAAAACTTCACGCAGGTTTTCATTTATGTTTATTAGCGAAAATGAGAACGGACCTCAACTGCCTGGAATTTATACTGAAAATGTTCAATTATGGTGACTATAAGTAATCATGTTATTGATGACAACATGAATCTATCTAAAGTGATTAATGTTCGAAGATTCGGAAGAAAACAAATTAGAGTGCTTATATAATAATAGGCTGGTTTTAATGCTCTTTTCATTCACTCTTCGCGTTCCATTTGTATCTCTTCTCTATTTTCATTAATCGCCCGTGTATCGGGGTTTTGATGTCTACCACTACTATTTTCTTGTAAGTGATTACTTAGTTTCTAATACCTTTACTAGTGGTTCACATTATTTAAGGCCAAAAAGACCGTATGACAGTAAATGAGCTCATTTCTGAAAAACGTGTTTGGAAAGTAGGTGTGATCAAAATGTCGGTCAAATGTGTATAGTAAAAGAAAACGCTTTCTTTTGGTTAAAGCGACTCTATCCACCACATGATGGGTCACAAATAGGTTGTTCTTATGGTGTACAGAGCTAATGCACTTGAATATTACGATATCAAGAGTGACATTTTTCATATATTATACAGAGTGAGTTGATAATTGAATTTTGCACAAGCTCACCAACAAATTAACATTTCACCTAAAATCAGCATTCGATATCATTCGATATCAGCATTATAATGCTATTTCTCCATAAATTTTCTGTTAGTTTTTTCTATTAGTTTACTGTTTTAAACAAATAATATTTATTTTTCCAAATATTCTCTTGTAGCAAATGTATTTCTTTGAATTTTGAAATGAATTGGGTTGTTCTTTAAATAGTTTTGGTTCATTGATTAAAAAAACAATATATGTGCTTTATATTTAAATTTTCTTCTAAAACAAAATATGAGTAGGTAGAACAATGGTAAATTAGGCTAATTTTAAATCTCACTTTTGTCAAAGCAGAAACTAGCATCTTCTTAGATATCTGTCCATAAAAAAACTGTAAGAGCCGTTATATGGGCAAAATAGTTTATGAAACAAACCGCTATAACTATGATATCTAAACCTATGCAATTAAAACATAATATATCAGAAATAAACCATGCTTATGAACAATTCTTTGTTATTTTCTTATGGAATATAAATATGCCAAGACGCACATGAGTAAAACTAATAGTAATTCTTAGTTTAAGTGAAAGGATTTGGAACCACTGAACAAGGTTACCAACCTCAAATCAACGGTTCTCCTGTATGACATCAGATCACTTGATAATTCACTCTTTTTCTATTGGCTGGTGGCAGAAGCAAGGAGAAAATAGAGGGAGGCAAGAAATTGAAGAAAGATAAGAACGGGAGGCGAGAAAGGGATACGAGCATAACCCAATTTCCTTGTGATTCCTGTTTCGTTCAACGCATGCTCAAGGAATGCAAGCATCACAATAAAATCCCGAAAGTACTTTGAAAACCACTAGCAAATGGTAGGTTTTATTGCTCTTCGGTAACATTACCACTAATTGGCCAATTTTATTATGGTGAGAACGATTGCTGATAAAAATAAAAATTGCCAAATGAATACATGGTTTTCTAAGCACAATTGTAGTTTACAGAAGCTCCTGGGATTAGGAAATCTTGCTCAACGTAACTAAATCTCTTTCAACTTAAATTTAGAGCATAATAATTTGGTATTATTTAGGATTTAGTTCGCCTGTTTTTCGGCTAAGTTTATCTATTATTTTGCCCGTTAATTAAACAATAGTTAGAAGTAAAGAAAAATATTAAATTATTTTGAAATGTCTGTCATATTGCAGGAAATAGTACAACGAACAAATTTGTATCTGGCTTCTATTCTGAAATTCACCATATATGTATTTGCCAATCCTTTTTTCCTAGGTAGCCTAGACCTCATAACTAGCATCTTGTGATTTCTCCTTAAATATTCTATTGTTATTCTATGATCATTGAACTTTGGGAATTTATTAGGGCAATAAAAACCAATAAGTTAAGGTGGTTGTTGAATGCATTTATTGATAACACACAAAAAGGTGAGACAGATTCAGCTTAGACAATATTGCTATAATTAGCACCTGAAGGAATGCGTACACTCCCACCCATAACGCCCTCAGGTATGTGCCCTCTGGCTCAAACCCGCAGGAGGGGCTACGGATGTATGTCTACCAGAGCTGCTATAAATAGTCACGGCCACTGTCGGCAGAACAATCCATTAAAATAAGACTTAGTGGGTAAAAAGTTCTTCTAAAATGAATTTTTGACTTCGGCGAATTATTGCACTCATTGCTTGAACTCATGGAATTTTTATCGATTCGAGAATTTTCAGAGCTTCTCGTGATCCTCAAAACTTGGCTATATTACTAAGAACCGTTTTGCATCTTTCCAAAATAAACCAATAAATCTTTAAAAACCATTGCTCTAATTAAGCAAGATTTATCTTCTATATATTCTGTTATTAATTTTTCTCTCGCTATATTGGATTTAAAATGACATCATTTTATTTTCAGGATTTACCCTTAAATTTAATTTCGCCTTAAACTTCAGTTTTGAGACAAAGTCGTATCATTCGTTAAAACTTGGCTTTAGTTTTGAAATTAAATTTTAAAAATGACGAGAACTTTAACAGTGTCTCATAGTTAATTCCAAACTTTTTTCTTCCAACGAAAGTGGTTTGTATCGTTTTAAAAAAAATACATTAGGATGAATTTAAGTCTATTGATGTTTAAGACCCAAGAAATTAGCTTATATCTTCTCCCATCATTACACATTGCAGGAACACTTCAAGGTTGGAAATTTTCTCTATGCATCGAGCCTGTTGGATTGTGGGAATAAAACTTTCATTTTTGCGTGTCATCACTTTGCACTACTGAATGGAAAGTGTGAACAAAATCTAGTAGGTTGAGATATTCAGTTATTTCAACCTACCACACTAGGTCACTGTAAAGTAAAAACTACCTAAACACAGCAAAAACCTCACTTTGCCAGAACCGCTAACCAACCATATATTATCTCTTTGTTATTGTCATAAGAGCAAGTTAATAGGTTTAAGTGAGCTTTTATTTGATTCCTTGACTTGTGTTCCTTGCCTGAAAACAACCCGAACTAAATCCTCGACGCTCTTTATTTCATATCGGATAAAGAATTCAAGTAGCACCTGAGACAGAAGAAGAGGTTGCCTTAGAGTGGTGAGCTGTATGAGTGCTTCGGGAATACGAGGGGTAATTGAAATAGATGCAGGCAATGAATGCTATGTTAGACAGGCCATAATCAAACATGGTTAAATATTCATGCGCAAGCGTGAGTTTAGGCGACACAAAGCAAACGAGTTAGGCCATGCATGATGCATTTTGCACACCGAGGCAATTGGAAAGCAGAGAAGCATGAAACTGTATATATATATATATATATATGCATCATTCTTTAACGCATACTAATATGATTGAATATGATATATATATATATATATATATATATATATATATATATATATATATTATATAGTACATATCCAAACGCCAGCTTTCCACTAGATGTAGTTTGGAAAGGCAAATTAATTACAAGTAAAATATTACAGTTGAAAATTTAAAGTGGTTAAAATTAAGAATATTTGAAGACACTGTAATAGAGGTACGCTATTTTGACCTGAGACTTAGAAACTTCTGCTACAGAATCTTTCAAAATATATTAAAATAAAATAAAATTGTCTATCGTTAAATTTAATTTTTATATTTAAATATAGACAACGATCTGTAATTTAATAATTTAAGGAAATTTTTATTCGAGGGCTAGTGATGGTCATGTGCGCAGAATTAATTTGGCTGCTTAAGAGTCGCCTATTTTCTTAATGGGAAGGACCAATTCAAAGAAAGAATTAAAAATGTGTTACCTTTTTGCAGAATTGACACTGGTAAGCGCCTCTGCCTTCATGCTGTTCTGCAGCGTGTCGCATGATGTTCTCCTTCCCTAAGACGGCCATGCCACACACCTGGTAAGAAAAAGAGTCCCTGTATAACATCAGTTAGGGTGCTGATTTTGCTAGTACTTGCCAACAGAGGACAACTTATACTGGTTAAATAGTAAAACGCATTCACTATTTAGAGGGAATACGCTGTACATATACAGCAATCCGCCATATCATTCCAATCCAAATCATTAGAACTCTCACTCTCCTTTATTGACATATAAATACAGGAATCAGCCAAAGGTTGATAAAGACAGACAGGTTCATCCTTCTATCACTTACACATTTCCGAGTTTGAATCATCCGCAAATTCAAACAATACAAACGCCGATTTGGTCAGATAAAAATATTAATGCCCAGATGCCAAGTGTCAGGACTAAATTCTCAAAACAACATACATATGCATATATGTACACGCAATAAATACCTCGTCTCAAGAATTTAAATCTTCATTGCTCGCCCAACGAAGCCTTAAAGATCAATGGTATAAAAAATGCCTCAAGCGCATAAATGGCATATTTTGTACTTCTCATAAATAATACGGCAAATTATTTTATCAGATCATATCTTACTGCATTGTACTCATCCATCCTCACTCAAATAAACATCCAGCTTCACTTGTTAGTCTTAAGCCGCAACTCTCGGCAACATTATTTCAATTAAAGGCTGCAATTGGGAAATGTTCAGCAGATTGTAAACGAAAAAAAGTGGTGAAATCACAAACTTTCGATGACCACGGAATGACCATGGAATGGCCTCATGATGCTGAAGTGGTTTCTAGAAGGACCTTATTGCTTGGTGCAACAAGAATGTCTTCCTTGAAGGACCAAACGGATAATAATAACCATACAACTTCCCGAGGCAAAAATCTTGATTCAACAACAACATACAATGGCAGAACCAACTGGAATCTACGTCTTACACTAATAGTCATGTGAACACCATCTTTCTTCTTGAAATCCAGGCCATCTTGGCCACTTCCGTGCTCGTCCAGAATGATTTACTCTTCCATCCGGAGCCTAGTGATCAGTGAGCAACAAAAGTTTAATTCACTGCTCCAAGCAATCCTATATCCAGTAATAGATTAACTTCCCCTACTTTTGAGCGACCTGAACAACAGAGTACTAAATTACCCCTAAACGGTACAATTTTGGGAGGCTACACTACAACTGGCCCCGGTCAATTGAGTTCTATCAGTTGAAATCTAATAGCAAACTAAGACTGTAACTAGTTATTCAGGAGGTTTGGAGGTTATCCTGATTTTGAGGAGAGCAATATTTTCGCTGTTGTTAATGCGTCAGGGAAGTATCCAGTATTTAAGCTTACATTAATGATGTTTTTAATGTTCTAATGATGGTGTTCGGGGCGTTGGTAAAGTTGGTCTTTGTGAGTCCTATAATCCTGGCGCTTACTGTTTAAATGAGTGAATTACTCTCATTACTTCTTCATCTGGAAAGCTTAAATAGTATCCTTCCCCTAACCGCACCACTTTTAAAAAACCCTTCGACCATTAATAAATCCTTCCCTACAACTAAACCTACAGATGAAACTAATGAAGCAGGTGTCTATTTAATCCCATGTAAAGAAATTAACTGCTCCATATTTTACATAGCCGAGACAGGATATAATCTGGAAAAGAGGATCTATGAGCACAGAGGGGATATCAGGCGGGCAAGCAGAGCTTCTAGTATTTACACACACTCCAATAATTTTAACCACCCAATAGATATACCCTAGGGCAAACTAATTTACCCGTGTAAAGGTTTTCACAAAGGAAAGGTAGTTGAATCCATCCTTATCAACGAAATCCCGAATTTCAACCTTTCGGATGGGCAATTCAAATGCAACCCCTGCATCAAAAATTTAATCTTATAAGATATCCTTAATGACCTCAAATTCACACGCCCTGATAAGGAATTTTAATCTGATCTATTGTTTCTATATATATATATATATATATATATATATATATATATATATATATATATATTTCATGTATGGTGTGAATGCATCTTTTCTTAGTATACGGCTGAAGATTGTATGACAAACTTAATGCCGAAACTGGTTGTGTGAATAAGATACTATGCTCCTAAACAGTGGTTTTATTAATATAAATTGTCGTAGAATGGACTCTCGACGATATACCATATATAACTATTCGTTGAGAAAACTTATTTAATTATCTTTAGAGTGCGTGGATGTCTGGGTTGACCGATATTATGTATCTTCGATATGCTTAAGAAGTGGAACTGAGCTCAAGGATAATAATATTGCTATCATTAATAGAATAGAGTTTTATTAATAAAAACTATCAACAACACACCAAACGGAAAATATTGACATAAACAGAGAATGGAAGGGTCGTGGGGAATCTAGCTAATCTGAGGATTAAGAGCGATTTAAAAAGGTAAACCGAATATAAAGTTAAAGGGATGGGATGGTTCGCTAAACCATTTAAAGCACAGGATAGGGTTGACAAAAGGGTTAAATACTTAAAGGTAACGTTCAGCTTACGTAAATACACTTGTTGTGCAGAGGAAGGCGACGTGAAGGAATTTTTAGGCCGCTGGCGAGTTCCAGCCAAAGGGGGGGAATTGAATGATCCTGACGTGGCGTCTTGGGAATGAGAACCGTTTCTTGACGAACGGGCTTGAAGAACAATGGCTGTTCTACGTTGTTCTCTTCTGAACAACAGGGGAGGGTGAGAACCGTCTCTTCTCTACGGGCTCGAGAACAATGGCTGTTCTAATGTTGTTCTCTTCTGAACAACCAGGGGGAAGGGTCAGAACCGTTTATTGGCAAACGGGCTGGAAGAACAATGGTGGTTCTACGTTTTTCTCTTCTGAACAACAGGGGGGGGGGAGAACCGTTTCTTGTCAACCGGCTCGAAAGAACAATGGCAGTTCTAACGTTGTTCTCTTTCTGAATAACGGTGGAAGCCTAGTGGACTTGGCGTCACGAAGGCTCGAACCTTGGCACTCAAGGGATATTGTCCTTCTTCTGGAGAAGTGATGGTGGATCTCGAGATCGAGGGCCCTTTCGTGCACAAGGTGAGACTGGACCGTAGTGATGTCTCGCGAAGAAAATCTGGATCTCTAATCTAATCTTAATGGTAAAGTTTACAAATAAATAGTCGGGATATCCCCTTTGCGCGAGGGACAATGGAGTGGGGCTTCGAGGGAATGCACAGCCGAGCCTGAGAACAATACCTTATCTGCCCATAAGCCTAACTTAATCTGGCGAGGTCGGCGCGTGGGGAGAAACAGGGGAAGATAAACCTCCTTGTTTAAACATTGTCTCAGGTGGCGGCTATAATGCGCCTGGCTTCAAAGCGAAGATGCACGTGGGTAGCCTCGTGTTTTTAAACAACATGTGATAACGGTTGAAATTAAGCGTCCTCAACCCGTTCTATCACACCCCTCCATTCGAAAAAAAAAGAGAGAAGGGACAACGATAGAGCTCCGTTGTGGGAACTCGTTTTCTTGTACCAACCGTACTTTCATGCACCTAACTAGTATTACCTCAATACATATGATTATTTTGATCTTTTGATTACAGGGGAAAATAACCTTTAATACAAACTTAATAAAAAAAGGGGCATGGAACAATAAAATGATATAAAATTAGTACATATGGGACAAAATAATTTATTCGTAATTTAATGGGTACAAATATATATGTAAGGGAATGGTCACTTCCCCCCCCCCCGTTCACTCGTGATGCAGTCCCAAGGTGGTGGTTACCGCAAGGACATCCGCCCCAGGCATCGGCGGGTCAGTGTTTAACCACAGTGTGGCATAACTCGGTGCCATGTAAGACCCTAAAGGTAAAAAAGGTAAGATCTCCCCCAGGAGAGTGAGATCCAGTTTCACGTCGAACAAGAAATTGGAGACGGGTTTCTCCCAATCTCGATGGCTAACGAGGAGCCGATGTTTGACTTCGTGGGAAAGACCGTTAGGAAAAAGAACTCTCCTGGGGCCGTCCTCAAGCCCCTCTCCCCCTTACCACTCCCCCAGTGGGGGGTGCGAGGTATAAATGAGGAACTCTGAGGAAAATCTTGGTAGTATACGTCAGTCTCTAGGTGACGAAGTCCTCGGATCCAAAACCGAGCTACCGAGACTGGAGAGGTAGTTTACTTGTGTCGCCAGACCAAGAAGTACCCTGCAAGAGAGGCAGGGCTACCTACCTTAAGGGGCTAAGAAAAAGCTCATCCTTGAGCTAAGTCCCTGGTTATCAAACCAAACGATAAGTGAACTTTGGGTAAGTTCGACTTTCTCTCGCCAGAGAGACTCCTCATATCCTGGTGCACCGTAAACACCTGGGGTATTCCTCGTCCTTGAGGAATTAAGAAAAGAAGAAGGAAAAGGCTTCCCCTCGAGCCCGTTATTTGGTGGCCACACCAAACTTTAAGTAACTTATTCTCGCCAGAGAAACCCCCCCTCCGTTATCCTCGCTCTTGAAGAAGACCCTCCCCGAGTTCAGTCCTCGTCCATAAGGAAATTAGTAACGAAGGAGAAAAGCTCCTCCTCGAGCTCGTTACTCGGTGATCACACCGCACTCCAAGTTAACTTGAATTAAGAACCAAGTTCGACTCACTCTCGCCAGAGAGACCACGACTGCCTAGGTGTTGCATAAAGCACCGTCTTGGTTCTCGTCCTTAAAGAACCCTTCCTCCCCGGAAGAACGTGTGGACCCCCCAGCTGCTACTCTCGCCAAGACGACCGTGGAATTCCGCCCATCTACACGCGTCAAGAGTAAACATTTCTGAGGCCTTTAAACTCCACATGAGTCCGTAAGCCTAATTCTTATATTATTGTTTTGTCTAGAGAAAACGTTAACCAATTTTTGTGGGGAAACTAATTTAATTAATTCTTGTTTATAATAATATTTAGAGTATTGCTGTAGTTAAAGTATAAAGGTTGTGTATTCAATGGTTAAAGATAAAATATAAGTTTATTTTGTGAATTAGTGGGCGTTTCTTTTATATCCTGACGTGTTTGGTAACGGCTCTATTCTTTAAGATATTCCGATATCAAAGTATATTAGACAGCTCTTAGCACTCTTAGAGACTAGAACTAAAAGGAGGGGCATTCTACGACACTAAATAAAAGTGGTGTCAGGTAAGTAGGGTTCTTAGCAGAAAGAATTCTACGACAATATATAAATACAAAAAATAGACATTGGGCGTTACAAAATTCAGACATATACATTAACTAATTATATTTCCAGAGAATCTAATTTAAGTCGTACAAGACGGTATATACATACATGGAGGTCCTAATCCTGCGAATACAATTACTCTACGCTATTCGGTAACGCATTCCTACTGAGTGCGTCAGCGACCTGGTTATCGGAACCTTTTATATAATTTATTTTAAATTGATACTCTGGCAAAAGTAAACTCCAGCGCATAATTCGGCCGTTGGAGTGTCGTACATTCCGAATATATGCAAACGGATGGTGGTCGGTTCCTATCTGAAATTCTTTTCCTATCAAGTACATTTTGAATTTGTCTATAACCCAGATAATTGATAGAGCTTCCTTCTCTATAGTGGCATATCTCTTTTCGCGTGGTAATAATTGGCGACTAGCATATGCAACTGGATGACTCGTTCCGTCATCCTCGTATTGAAGGAGTACACCTCCAATGCCCTCGTTGCTCGCGTCGGTCTTAATCCCAAAGGATTTTTGCGGGTTGGGCAACTTTAAAGTGAGGGCAGAAATTAGCTTACTCTTGAGCTGATTAAAATGGGGAACAACGACATCATTCCAACGTAGACGATCGGGGGAATTCTTTTTTAAAAGGGAGCTGAGGGGCGCCGAAATTGCAGCGAAATTTGGAACAAATCGCAGATAGTAAGAAGCTGATCCTAGGAACGATCTTAATTGCTTCTTTGTAATTGGGAGGGGCATGTCGGCGATTGCCTTAATCTTGTCCTCTTGGGGACCCAACTGGCTTCGTCCTATTTTGAAACCCAAGTATTTTATGGTTTCGTGGGCAAAATGGCATTTGCTGGGGCCAATAGTGAGGTCATTTTCGCGCAGTCGCTCGAAAAGAGCTAATAGGGTGGCTAAATGGTGACTCCATTCAAATAGTTCTTGTAGCTGACTCTTTTGATGTGGTGTCAGCTGCGCGTCAATATCCAGGTCAAAGGGTTCAAAAGACTCGCCTGATAGCGAAGGAGGAGGGTAATTGGCATCAGGTTGGATGCACACTGTCTGTATTACATTAAAGGACTCCGCGGGGTAATCTTCTTCAAGCGCCGATGTTTCGTCCAGAGCTACGAACGTATCTCCATGGGCGCGTTGGGGGTACTTTTTTTCTTTGGGTCCACGGACAGTCTCCGTGTCCTTGTCTTGGGCCTTATTACCTAAGGGTGTTAGTGATTCACACTCCTTTTGTGCCGTCCTAAAGTCCTGGTTAAGGGTCTCCGAGAAATCGGACGGTATCGGGGTTCTGATGGGGACGGGCTCCTGGGCTTCTTTCTTAGCTCGGCCTCGAGGAAGGGTGGCCTGAGAAACAGGGTCGGAACTTACTTCAGGGCTCTGTCCGATAAGTACAGATCAGAATTTTATGGGTGCTGAAATGACCAGCCCAGCCATCATAATATTGACACTGCAGGTAACATCTAACGACGGGGAATCGGTATGCTTGCCCAAGGTAGTCATGTACCACCGCAAATTTTTCGTGGTTAGGGTCCACTGGGGGGAGGAGCTCGTCGGACACGATGAAACACGTACATCCTGTGTCACTGACGAGAGTCGAGACTCGGCAGCCGTTCACACTGCCCTCCTCAAATTTCAAAGTTCCCGATGAACTTTTATCGAAAACAAAATTTACCTGGTGGCCTGACGGAGGGGAGAAGTTGCTGCTTGGGTCTGCACCACCGGGGGATCAGGGTGGCATTAATCTGGTGAACTTGGTGGGCTGGTCCGCTCTTAAGCCTAGAATTTTAGGGGGAATTCCAGCTCGTGTGGTTTTCTACACCACAGGTGAAGCATATGATTGGTCGCTTCGGGAAGAGAGATGGAGGAGAAATCTTAACGGGAGGTTTGGAGTCCCGTTGTTGGTTTGGGGGAAAGAAGTTTTGGGGTTTTACGGGGCTCGGAAACTTCGTCGGTTTTCCTGTGAAGGGGCGCGAATCCTTCCTTCTTTCCTTGTAAGGGGATTGGTGAGAAGTTCGATTCTCCTTTGGGTATAAATTATGGCTTGCGGCATAGACATCCGCTTCTTTGGTACATTCTTTAAAGGTCTGGCACCGACAATCCTTGACGAACGCGCGGATCTCCGTCGGGAGAGACGCCAAAAATTGATCCAGCAACATGAAGTTGGTTAAGAACTCGTAGTTAGGATCAACCTTTGAGGATTCTAACCAAAATTTAAAATTCCTCTGAGGAATGTATCCGAATTGAGGGAACGTCTGTCCGGGTTTAATACGACTTCCTCGAAATTCTTGGCGGTAGAAATCGTAACTCATATTATGAGCGGCCAATAACTCAGATTTTAAGAGGCTGTAGTTACTTGTACATTCAGATGGTAAAGATATAAAAATTTCGAGCAATTTACAATTTAACAAGGGAAGTAATCTGACTATACCTTCAGCCTTCAGATCCATGTTATTGATTTCGAGGATCTTTTCGAAGTGGGCTAAAAATGCTCCGAAATCCTCTTCGTCCATGAATTTGGGGAGCTTAAGTGGGAGATTGGGGGCGGGGGTAATCTTCTGAACGGGAACTGGCTGACTGTATTTCTGCTTCAACACGAGCTAATTCAATCTGATGGTGACGCTCAGCTTGTCTTTTCCGTTCCTCTCTATCTCTTTCTTCTCGATGGATTTCTCTTTCTCTTTCTTTCTCTTCTCGTTGGATTTCTCTTTCTCTTTCTTTTTCTTTTTCTTCTCGCTCTTTTCTTTGCTCCTCTTGAACGTACTCAATTAGTTCTTTTCCGGAAAGCCCCAAGGATTCTCCTTGCGCTTTAAAGATTTCGAACTAAGTCATCTTTGCACTTGGCGGCGCAATAGTCAACCAACTAAAATTCCTTGCAACAAGAATTATGCCTTCTAGAAAATTAGCCTACCTAAATATGGGCACTGACCTATTCGTACTTGGTTTCTCGATCTAAATATCCACTGACTAAAATTACACACAAAAAACACAAACAAAGTATTATAACAGTTCCTTGAGCTACTCCAGCTTCTTAAGTTTCAAAAAAGGGGATAGCAATCGTTAAAACAAAAGGGAACTACTATACTCTATTATTATAACGAATAACACTATGCTTTATTCGACTGAGACCAGTGTTTGCAAAGATATAGCGTTAAACCTTACACACTTGATACCAAATTTAAATAGTATATATATATATATATATATATATATATATATATATATATATATATATATATATATATATATATAGGTCGTAGAATGGACTCTTGACGATATACCATATATAACTATTCGTTGAGGGAACTTATTTAATTATCTTTAGAGTGCGGGGATGTCTGGGTTGACTGATATTATGTATCTTCGATATGCTTAAGAAGTGGAACTGAGCTCAAGGATAATAATATTGCTATCATTAATAAAATAGAGTTTTATTAATAAAAACTATCAACAACACACAAAACGGAAAATATTGACATAAAGAGAGAATGGAAGGGTCGTGGGGAATCTAGCTAATCTGAGGATTAAAAGCGATTTAAAAAGGTAAACCAAATATAAAGTTAAAGGAATGGGAGGGTTCGCTAAACCATTCAAAGCACAGGATAGGGTTGACAAAAGGGTTAAATACTCAAAGGTAACGTTCAGCTTACGTAGATACACTTGTTGTGCAGAGGAAGGCGACGTGAAGGAATTTTCGATCCGCTGGCGAGTTCCAGCCGAAGGGGGGAATTAAATGATCCTGACGTGGCGTCTTGGGAATGAGAACCGTTTCTTGACGAACGGGCTTGAAGAACAATGGCTGTTCTACGTTGTTCTCTTCTGAACAACAGGGGAGGGTGAGAACCGTCTCTTGTCTACGGGCTCGAAAACAATGGCTGTTCTAATGTTGTTCTCTTCTGAACAACAAGGGGGAAGGGTCAGAACCGTTTATTGGCAAACGGGCTGGAAGAACAATGGTGGTTCTACGTTGTTCTCTTCTGAACAACAGGGGGGGGGTGAGAACCGTTTCTTGTCAACGGGCTCAAAATAACAATGGCTGTTCTAACGTTATTTTCTTTCTGAACAACAGGGGAAGCCTAGTGGACTTGGCGTCACGAAGGCTCAAACCTTGGCACTCAAGGGATATTGTCCTTCTTCTGGACAAGTGATGGTGGATCTCAAGGTCAAGGGCCCTTTGGTGCACAAGGTGAGACTGGACCGTAGTGATGTCTCGCGAAGAAAATCTGGATCTCTAATCTCATCTTAGTGGTAAAGTTTCCAAATAAATAGTTGGGACATCCCCTTGGCGTGAGGGACAATGGAGTGGGGGCTTCGAGGGAATGCACAGCCGAGCCTGAGAACAATACCTTATTTGCCCATAAGCCTAACTCAATCTGGCGAGGTCGGCGCGTGGGGAGAAACGGGGGAAGATAAACCTCCTTGTTTAAACATTGTCTCAGGTGGCGGCTATAATGTGCCCGGCTTCAAAGCGAAGATGCACGTGGGTAGCCTCGTGTTTTTAAACAACATGTGATAACGGTTGAAATTAAGCGGCCTCAACCCATTCTATCACACATATATATATATATATATATATATATATATATATATATATATATATATATATATATATATATATATATATATATATATATATATAATATGGATTTAGATTTGTCTCAGTCTGTCTTCCACTATCATACTTGGGAATGGTTTTGTTAGTTATTATCTTGTTTCGCTAGGTATGTCTTTGTGTTGTCTGCTTGTCTGAGCTCAATGTTGACCAGTTTTATGTTTGGCTCAGGATCCGTTCACTTAGTTCCTAAGCTCTATTCTCCTGCATCTCGTTATATTGAGCTTCATTATTTAGTTTCCGAGGCTAACATTTATTTGGACTCGAAGGTATAAGAGTTTGGGCCGAATTTTGAGTTGTATATTTTCAACTGGTTGAACCTGTTAAGGGATCTGACTGTAGAAATCTTATTCACCTCCACTCTGATGCCAACTAGTATTCTTATGTTCATGGGAATGAGTAAAATTCTGGAAGTTAGTCGAGATTTAATATATCGTTTCAAACTATTTACTATTACTGATTTTGCGAGCAGTTAATCTGACCCGGTACTCAGCGTTTTTGTAAGATGTTTTCTGCAAATTGAATATAAAAGGATTCTTTCATGACGAGTTAGGGCAGGTGGTTTGTGAGTATGTTGTATAAGATAAGACTGGGAGTTCTTCCTTTTATATACTCATGGCTACCTCGACTTCAGTTCCTATGTTATTCTTGAGCTGGATATAGGTTTTCCGGTCCATTAAATAGTCGTAGAGTATTTTTTGCCATTTTCCCAGCCGTTCCCCTTCTTTGTTTCAAACTAGGTTGTTGTTGGATTTGGAAGCAATTTTCATCCATAAAGCCGTGGAATATATTAAGTATATTCTTTCAAATAGATTATTACTGTTATATTATAAGAATAATAATCTGAAGTTTGCCGTCCTCTCTGCTGGTTTGAAAGCCTTCGAAATAAATATTATTTGCATTTTTAGAAAGTTCTTCAGCGGAACGTAGTGTCGCTACACGAGTTGGTATCACGTAGATCCAACTAGGGGCCCTACAATCTTTTTGACTTCGAGAGTAGGTTATGACACACTGTGCTTGTGAATATCTTTTCAGGGGCACAATCGTATTAATTATATGTTCTAAAATTAATAAAATGTGAGGGTTGCTTTGTCTAATTATGTTGCCATATGTCTTGTTTTTAGTCTCTTATCCATTTTTGTTCATGTGCATAATCGTCAAGTCTTTAATCAAAGTGTGCATTTGCCTTTTTATTTTTTTATCTGTGTCTAGTTACTTGCCTTACCAGTTTCGTGACATATGGATCGAAAAGTGAAGTTCTGCCCTTCACCGATCCATTTCGTGTAATTTAGTGGCCATGGTCATGATGAAAGTTTCAAGGTGTACTCTTATTCCATGTAGAAAAGTTTTTTTCATTATCCTTCCTGAGATTGGTCGGTTATACTCTGATTTGAACCTTCCGGTTTTTGTCCCCTCTATTACTTCTTGGCTGTTTGGTCGAGGTGCCTTTTCAGTTCCAAAGATCGTTAGGCTGATCCTGCTAGTGTGGTACAGATGCTGCAGTTCTTTTTAAGTGGATGATGCCTTAGTTTTCTGTCACTTTAGGAATACCTTGGGTCGGGCATATTGACTGTATTGTTTATGTATGAGCACATCACTCTTGTTAGTTTCATTGCCTTTGTCCATTTTCTCAGTCTCGGTTTCCTTTTGATTCCATGCTTATCGTGCTGCAATTTTTGTATATTCCGAGTAAGTGCAGTTGTGTCACTGAGATTTGGACGTTTGCAGGTAAAGAAGGCTGAAATAGGATACTGAGTACCTCTTCAGAGGGGAACCACATCTGTGATATTCCATTTATAACCGCCATTTGAGATTGTGCATAGTATCCGCAGCACAAAGTTGAATGTACATTTTCTATATGAATGTGTTTTTTGTTAATTTGTATCAGTTTTGTCTGCGTTTTTTTTAACCGGCAGGATGAAGCCATTGGCCCAAGTTCATCTTAAGAATTCACAAAGCTTCTCGTCGCGCTTTGGGCGTATGTCGTTCGTACTTATAGCAATTAAAATATGTTTGTAAGTCTCACGTAAAGGTAATTTTTTTTCTTTGCTTACTAGGCCTTTGTATCATGTGTGTGTGTTTTTCTGTATCACTCCGTTCATCTCCTTCTGCAAGTGTTTTTCAAACCAGGAATCAATCCGCCAACAGATTAAATTGCGGTCTGCTTGGATCTCGGATGGTGCGTTAGGAATTAAGTTAATTGACCCAGGATTTTCAATTGCTTTGCTTGAGAGTAATAACACTGCATCTAACTCTTCTGACATATTGATGTATAGCTGGATGAAATCTCGATTAATCTGATTGGTGCTACGATCAGTTCCACATAAACTTTCAAGACTACAACGCCGCGATCTTTTTTGTCTTTTGAAGATCATCATTACAATTATCTGTAAGGCGTCACTGCTCATTTTGTCATGTTCACTGCCTTACCTTTCCTTTCATACATTTTTGTCAGATATGGGATGAGTCACTTACAGTACCTACCTTCTTGTTTGTCCCTATGAGTTTTGACCCGCTACAAAACCCTACTGCAAGTGACTATTATACAGAAATTGCAGTGATAGAAGAGAAAAGGGAAAATCTGTAGGTCACTTTACCGTGTCTGCTCTATCTTCATTCTTACTGCTTCATCTTCACCCTCGTAGATCACTTCCCTCATACACGTCCTTGCGTTCAAAAATTGACTGTCTCCAACCTGCTAATTTATTGTGTACGTATAGCTGAGCACGGATTAACCTTCACAAACTAAAGTATTTTAAGAATGAATTCACACTTTTCCACATCTTTCCTTTCCGAAAACCTCTCTAACAATTTTGACACAGTTTTCGTGCGTAAGTTTCTCAAGAATTTATAAGCAACAAGTGGTCTCATAATTCTTTTTTTAATCAAATAAACTATCCGTTTATTATGAAGAAACCTTAGTTGGTGTAAATTATTCTGACATGGCCATGAAAGCTACTTCCTTTGCTTTCCTCCTTCTTCTAGTGGGTGAATGTGCAATCCCGGTTGCCGCTCACTAGTTGATGCAATGATCTTTTTTCTCGAAGTGCTCATGGAGTGCGTTACTGAATCACCTCTGAAAAATATCCAGTCTGTCCTCCGTTGCCCTGCTTTCCTCGCTCCATGCTCTTCTCTTATATGATTTTTAACAGCATATGTCAACGACTTTGATGCTTGCTTGAAGTGATACTTTGGTGGATGGAGCCCACTTCACTAGCAAAAGGGGTAGTGGGGACTGAGATGAAGTTCCTACTCCATCTTATTTCGTAACTTGTCGCACGTTGGCTGATGTTAATGGATTTTCTCCTGGCCTATCTGATAAATGCTACATGATACACTTATTTTTAACTCAATGAAATCCAGACTGCATACTTTGCGCAGAAAGAACCCGATGATGATGCCCATTTTGGTTCAATGGCCAACGAATGGTTGAGCTTTCCATCTACAGGAAACCAGCCAACAAAGATGACTTTGCTCGTTAATTGCTTTTCCTTGACCGAACGAGTTTGTTTTATCAAAATTTAAAAAGAAAAACAAGGGCTTTTTCAGCAGGAAGTTGTGAAGAAGGGATCTACAAAGAAAGTGATGAAAATAGAGAAGTGAAAAATTTGTGAAAGGTACACAGCTGCAAATCATCCTTCACGTATTGGCGCCTGGAAGGATGTATATGCGGATGTTAGGGCCAGGTGGGTAAGCACTCGTCCAGATTTCAGCAGCAGTCTGATGTCCATCTTACACCTAACACTCTTGTCGGCACCCCCATCCCTGATCGTAGCCAAGATGTAGCCGGTGGCCCCGATCATCCCGGCTTAGACAAGGGATATAAATGGACGAAAGATGGTCGGTAATTAACCTGTAAAGTTATCTGCCTTTCAAGGAAAATAGATGAGAATTTCTCGCAAAATATTGTGAGCAAAGGAAAATTGAGATCTGTACAAATAATAAAAGCCCTGGTAGACTCGATCTACCTTAGATATTGTGGAAAGATTCAGCTTAGGATCACTGCGGAAGTACACAGCTTGGCTTTGAATTCGCTTTTTCATATATATGGTTGGCTACTTACGTCATAACCAGTTCAATAAAGTTACACAAATTGGTACACACGCGCCAGGGGTAGTGCCACGGTGCTGAAATTTTCTTACCTTGCAGTGATACTTCCTTATTGTAAGTGAGTAGTTGGGGTCGTGAAAAACGGAGCAATGCATCCGATAGTAGAGAGGGTGTGAAAACCTCATGTTACATCCACCACAATCTGAATAATGAAAGAGGACATTCAAACTAGTTAAATTTACGTTGCTGAGATAAATATAATTAAAATAGTATATCTTTTATGTCGTGATACATTCTCTTCTAAATATGTATAGTTAAACTGTGAAACTAGTATATATACAAATTTTATCCAGTGCTTTCTTTTTGAGCTCTCTGAATGCAAACATTTGATCCACACACTCCTACCAGCTCTGAACGTTCCTTGTCCACCCACTATCAATCCTCGGTTATGCTTTCCCTATGATCAATCTGAATTAATCTCTCCTGCAACACTCAAATTTGCATATAGTTTCTACAAGTCACCTTTGTCCCCTTTACACTATACAAGGGTGATATCATAGCATTTTTCCAGTCACTAGTCACAGTTTCACCTTTAAATGACCTAAAATGCAACCAGATCAATTTTATTACACAATCACAACGATTTTATGGCATCCCAGCTACTATATCATCCACATTAGCTGGCTTCCAATTTTATACACCAATATAGCAGCCAGTTTTGCCCCTTGAAGCAACGTCTACTCTCATTGACTTCTCTTCGTATGCCTACATTTTACAGCACTTAATGGTATTATTGGTATATTAATATTATTTTTATTTTTATTATTGTTATTATAATATACAATTTTGTAACGAAAACCAACGAGATCTCCTCCGCCAAAGAGATGCGAGTAAGTTCATATGAAGGATGGGGGTGGGAAGTTCGCAGTTATTTTTTAACATAAGTTTCCTTGAGGTCAAAAACTTTTGTAAACGATGATATTACACATTTCAACCATTTATATAAAACTGTGGTCTTGAAAATTAAAACAAGTTAACCTCATCAATAGAAGAAAAACGAGTGCCCTTCATGTTTTTGGATAGGGCTAGGTCATCCGACGTTCTTTGTTTGTTTGTTTTTTATTAGGTTGAAAGAGCTGTTTTAATTTGATTTAATTTTCAGAGAACTATGGTTTTTAGAAAAGTTTAAAATGTATTATATCATCGCTTACAAAAGTATTTTGAACTCAATGAAGCATATTTTGAAAAATATAATTTATACTTTTTAAAATTTACAATTGTTTCAAAGTTTCTTAATTATACTTATACCTATTTTTAGCACTATATTAGAAGTTTTTTCCCGTTTTAACAGTCTCTATCTCTTAAAATCTGAATTTTTCCAAGTGCAAGAAATAAAAGGGACAAAAATGAATGGATAAATATCATCAGTCATAACGCTAGTGGAGATATTGTGGTTCCATGGACTACAAGAACAAAGTCGTACAGAGGGCATGAATAGGACACGCACTCAATGTCTACGAATGCCCCCCCCCCCCTCTCCTTCATATGAACTTCCTCACATTTTTCTGGTGGCGGAGACCTAGTTGGTTTTCGTTACATAGTCTTATATAATAATAATAAATTCATAAAATGACTTAACTATAAGCTACGTCAAACCTCAAGTATGTTGATTAAATCTCAACTAAACACGGAAATTAATGCAACTTGAAGTTTATAGATGATTTATAAAATCTTTAATATAAAAGACCATATAACAAACTGGTCTGGTCCATATCATAAACCACTGAGTTACAAGATAAATCTTCGAAGGGTGACTTAAGGCAGTTAATATAATTAATAAACAACCAGAATCCATTTTTAATTTTTAATTAAAACTACTCTAAGGTTTCGCACGACTGGTCCAGTCGTGCGAAACCTTAGAGTAGTTTTAATACACAATTGTGAAATCCGGAAATAATCACGAACGAATAATCAAATGCCAAACTAAATCCAGCGGTCCTTTCCTCTCAAACACCAATCGGTGTGATCAAACAACTAAGACTGCAAAATAGTTTCGGATTTATATAAAATAGTATTCAATATACTACTATTTTCCAAACACACAATGTTCAAAATAAGTAAGGTAATTTATATGTAAAACTAAACCCACTAAATATGGTTAAAAAAAATTCAATTCCCACAATTTGCTTATCTTAAATTAACTTATTCACGAAACGCCGAAGCAGGATCACTAACTTTATCCTTTGGTGAGCATGAAGCAAAAATAGCTTCTGAAACTTTTCTCTTCCAAACTCTCACTCAATTCTCCCGGTAGGATTATATTCACTGCGCAGAAGTCATGTGTCAATTTAGGAAATATCCATATCTAAATATTGGAAGCTTGCTGCCAAAAGACAGAGCACCGTGGTAGAAGCGTGTGCGAAAGGAAGCTCTATCCACACACCTCACACACACATAGCTAATCCAACACCGCATATATTCATGGGTATTTTATTATCTAGTCGCTAAGAGGGGGAAATTGACTCTTAGCGTCAATTGCCTCTGTCTTAAGATAGGTTGAAGTTGGTTAGTTCAACCCCTCTCTTTCTCTCTCTCTCTCTTTCTCTCTCTCTCTCTCTTAGCAGGCAAGAAAGGTACAGCAGCGCTAAAATTCACTTGTGCGACATGTAAGAAGGACAAGTGATGCGTTGAATTCCCGGAGGGCTGCTATGCGAAATGCCACCCAGGCAGTGTATGCACCACTTGCATCTTAAAGAAGGAAGTGGAGGAAGTAGTGACCTACTACAGGGAAAGAACTACATACCTCGGAAAGAAAATCGAGAGGCTCAAGGAGCTCACGAGTCCTGTGGCAAACACCACCTCTGCAGAGAGGCCGAACCCGAATGTGGCAGAAACGCCTAAAGAAAAAAAGAAAAAAAAGACGAAAAAGGGAAAGAAGAAAGAGGAAGAGAGAGAAATAGAAGAAGAAAATGTAGAAGAAGTTAATGAAAAGGATGACAAGGGGGGAAAGATGAGAGAGAAGAAGAAGAAAAATAAAAAAACAAGCCTGAAAAGACCATGACGGGGAAGAGAGAGGAATCCGAGAGCTTGCCTCAGAAAATAAAAACTCCGAGCTCAGCAGGCAAATGTGCCAGGATCAGCCTTGTGGGTGATTCCCAGGCACGGGGCCTGCAGCCCCTGCTAGCGGCCTGCCTTTGCACAAGCGTTAAGGTGAGCTGCCTCCCAGGCTGTGTGAATAAGCAGGTAAGAGCGGAGGCCGAGAAGTCTCAGATTTCTGAGACTTCAGTCGTTGCTCTTATGGTAAGTGACAACGACCTCTACCTCAGAGGAGGTAGGGTAGGCCCTACAGGCGACATTATAAAGACGGTTATGGGCGCTGTCGACGACTGTGGATTGAAAACCCGCAGACGCATCGTGGTGAGGATGCTCTCGAGGTGGGGTCCAAGCCGGACTGCCCACGTGAGGAACATGTCGCTAAACCGGCGCCTTGCAGACCTCTGTAAGGCGAAGAGTGTCTTTTTTGTCGAACCGTACGCCGTATTCTATGGTAGAAAAGACCTCTACCAAAGGGATGGGGTGCACCTCTCCTTTATTGGCGAGGCTTTCCTAGCCAACCTCATCCAGGATGTTGTGGAGCGCACCCAAAGGAGTATCCATCCCATTGGGAAGGCGGACGTGCGCCAGTACGCCCAAGTCACCCCCCAAACAACCTTCTCGGAGGTTGTCAAAAATGGTGCCACCGTGACAACCAAGAAGCCGGAAAACGGAAGACTATAGGGGGTCCTACATTAGGGGAGTCCCTGAAAGTTCTTCTGTTCAATGCGAGGTCAATCAGGAACAAGTTTCCTGAGCTCCGTGGCCTCGTAGCGACGAAAGAACCCGAAATGGTAGCCATAACAGAATCGTGGCTAAAAACCTCAAACCGAGACTTTGAAGGCGAATTCACGGTTCCTGGCTACCAACTCTTCCACAAAGATAGGCCAGACAGAGAGGGTGGCGATGTAATGTTGTATGTCAAGGATACAATCAAATCTACGAACTCCAACATTATATCCGATCACGAGCTCCTAGGCGTTGACCTAGAGATAGGTCATGTCAGATACAGGACCCTGGTGCTTTAAAGACCCCCATCCCAACCCGTTGAGAAGGACAGGGAACTGTACCAGCTGCTGGGTGAGCTTGTTCAAGGCAGATTGTGCATCGTTATGGGCGACTTCAACAGACAAGGTGACTGGGAAACCAGAGCAGCCTGTGGCGAGAGCGCACTACTCCTGGAGTTCGCCAACAACGAGTTCCTCACTCAATGGGTCAGAGAACCGATGAGAGGAGACAATATCCTCGACTTAGTCTTCCCCTCTGAGGATGATATCGTTGAGGATCTCTCTGTAGGCGAAGAGCTCGGTGGTAGTAAACACCAGCTAGCTAGATTTACCGTCAAGATCCCGAAGGTAAGGTCTGTTGCCAGTCAATCAAGGAAATTTGACTTAATAAGAGCAGACTTTGCAAGCCTTCGTACTGGGCTGACTGATGTAAGGCTAGCGGTATGCGAAGATGTTGAGGATTCGTGGAACAATTTCAAAAATATGTTCATGAGTCTTCAATCAAGTTGCATCCCTCTGAAATGCCTCCGTCGGTCTTCTTTTGAACCAAAGTGGTTTAATCGAGAAATCGGCCAACTGCTTAAGGAGAAGAGAAATGCGTACCGGCAATCGAAGATCTCGGGTGCCTTTGACGAGTACATACAAGAGGCTAGCCAGGAGAGTGAATTCCAGCATAAGGGCGGCTAAGCGATCTGAGGAACTCCGAGTGGCGATACTCTGCAAGGAGAATCCCAAAGAGTTCTTCGGCTATGTAAATGGCTGTAAACCCATCCACCGTAAGATTGGGCCCTTAGTGGACGAGGAAGGTGCATTAAGTTAGTCAGATGCAGAAAATGCTAACCTGCTCAAAGACTACTTCCCTTCAGTGTTTACTAAAGAGTGTGGTCCCATCCCCCAGCCCACGGATTCCTACTCGGGAAAAAAACTGGAGCTAATGGACTTCACCGAAGAAGAAATAAAGAAAAAGATCGCTTACCTAAAGACGAATAAGTCCCCCGGACCGGGCGGGTTTCTATCCAAGGTGTTGAAGGGAGTGTGCGATGAAGTATCACGACATCTGTGCGCTATCTTTAACATGTCAATCCTGACCGGATGCGTTCCTAGAGACTGGCGTGGGGTGGAGGTAACTCCGATCTTCAAGAAAGGAGACCCAAGCCATACGTCAAACTACCGACCCATCAGTTTGACTTCGATAGTCGGTAAACTCATGTAAAGCATGATAGTAGACAAAATAAAGTCTTATTTAGAGTCACACCTGCTACTGAAGAGTTTCCAGCACGCCTTCCAAAGGCAACGGTCATGCCTGACGAACCTTGTGATATTCGTCCACTTCGTGTTCAGTGAGCATAATCGGGATAAAGTGGTGGATGTTGTGTACCTTGACTTCCAAAAGGCCTTTGACAAGGTACCACACCGCCGCCTTCTCCGGAAAGTGCGTGCGCAGGGCATAGACAGCCAGGTAGCAGGTTGGATAGAGAGCTGGCTAAGTGACAGACAGCAACGCGTAGTGGTGAATGGTCAGGCCTCTCAATGGGCGCCCATATCTAGCGGTGTCCCTCAAGGTTCCGTCCTGGGACCACTACTGTTTATTATCTATGTCAACGACATGGACGGAGACATGGTTGCCAAAATTTCCAAATTTGCAGACGACACCAAGCTTGGTATCAATGTGGCCAATGAGGAGAACACTGCCAACCTCCAAGAGGACCTTCAAACGATTGGGGAGTGGTCGGACACGTGGCAAATGACTTTCAACCTGAATAAATGCAAAGTAATGCATATCAGCCCTAAAACCCCAAATCTCAGTACATCCTTAAGGGCATTGCTCTTGAATTAAGTGACACTGAGAAGGACTTGGGTGTAACTATCACTAGCTCCCTCAAGTTCTCAAAACAGTGCATCGAGGCAGGGAAGAAAGCCCAAAGGAGGTTAGGCTACATAAAGCGCCAGTTTGGATACCGTAACAAGGAGATAGTGCTTTGTCTGTACAACTCCCTCGTTCGGCCGCACATGGAGTATGCCGTACAATTTTGGAGTCCTTCGTTTCGAAAGGAGATCGCAAGGTTGGAACGCGTACAAGCCAGGGCAACCAAGCTGATTCGCTCTATCCAACATAAAAGTTATGAGGATAGACTAAGGGAACTAGATCTGTTCTCGCTGGAAAGCTGTAGACTGCGTGGTCAGCTCATCGAAGTTTTCAAAATACTTTGAGGGTTCGACAATGTTAACTACCGGGATATTTTAACACTCAGTGAGAACAGAACGCGCAATCACAGCTTCAAACTTGAACTGAAGAGTTATAACCGCAATCTGTGCGGAAATTCTTTCACTTACAGTATCTGCAGTAAGTGGAACGCGCTTCGAGTGAAAGTTGGCAACAGTGAATCTGTTGACCAGTTCAAGTCAAGACTAGACAAAGTCTTGAAAAGTGGCCGTTTAGGGACGCAAAACAATTGGACAGCCATGTGCCTGCTTGATTGCTAGTCAAAAGGTATTCTCTTTGAATGGATCGTAAGGTCTCCTAGGGTACTTCCTTTCCTTGTTAACCCCTTGTTACTCTATCTCTCTACCTCAGGTGCCTTTGACGACTCCCCGAGGCTAGCCAGAAGAGTAAAGTTTAGCATAAGGGCGGCTAAGCGATCAAAGGAACTCCGAGTGGCGATACTCTGCAAGGAGAATCCCAAGGAGTTCTTCGGCTATGTAAATGGCCGTAAACCAATCCACCGTAGAATTGGGCTCTTAGTGGACGAGGAGGGTGCATTAAATTAGTCAGATGCAGAAAATGCTAACCTGCTCAATGACTACTTCTCTTTAGTGTTTACTAAAGAATGTGGTCCCATCCCCCAGCCCATTGATTCCTACTCGGGAGAAAAACTGGAGCTAATGAACTTCACCGAAGGAGAAATAAAGAAAAAGATCGCTTACTTAAAGATGAATAAGTCCCCCGGACCGGACGAGTTTTTATCTAAAGTGTTGAAGGGAGTGTGCGATAAAGTATTACGACATCTGTGCGCTATCTTTAACATGTCAATCCTGACCGGATGCGTTCCTAGAGACTGGCGTGAGGCGGAGGTGACTCCGATCTTCAAGAAAGGAGACCCCAGCCATCCGTCAAACTACCGACCCATCAGTTTGACTTCGATAGTCGGTAAACTCATGTAAAGCATGATAGTAGACAAAATAAAGTCTTATTTAGAGTCACACCTGCTACTGAAGAGTTTCCAGCACGCCTTCCAAAGGCAACGGTCATGCCTGACGAACCTTGTGATATTCGTCCACTTCGTGTTCAGTGAGCATAATCGGGATAAAGCGGTGGATGTTGTGTACCTTGACTTCCAAAAGGCCTTTGACAAGGTACCACACCGCCGCCTTCTCCGGAAAGTGCGTGCGCAGGGCATAGACAGCCAGGTAGCAGGTTGGATAGAGAGCTGGCTAAGTGACAGACAGCAACGCGTAGTGGTGAATGGTCAGGCCTCTCAATGGGCGCCCATATCTAGCGGTGTCCCTCAAGGTTCCGTCCTGGGACCACTACTGTTTATTATCTATGTCAACGACATGGACGGAGACATGGTTGCCAAAATTTCCAAATTTGCAGACGACACCAAGCTTGGTATCAATGTGGCTAATGAGGAGAACACTGCCAACCTCCAAGAGGACCTTCAAACGATTGGGGAGTGGTCGGACACGTGGCAAATGACTTTCAACCTGAATAAATGTAAAGTAATGCATATCAGCCCTAAAACCCCAAATCTCAGTACATCCTTAAGGGCATTGCTCCTGAATTAAGTGACACTGAGAAGGACTTGGGTGTAACTATCACTAGCTCCCTCAAGTTCTCAAAACAGTGCATCGAGGCAGGGAAGAAAGCCCAAAGGAGGTTAGGCTACATAAAGCGCCAGTTTGGATACCGTAACAAGGAGATAGTGCTTTGTCTGTACAACTCCCTCGTTCGGCCGCACATGGAGTATGCCGTACAATTTTGGAGTCCTTCGTTTCGAAAGGAGATCGCAAGGTTGGAACGCGTACAAGCCAGGGCAACCAAGCTGATTCGCTCTATCCAACATAAAAGTTATGAGGATAGACTAAGGGAACTAGATCTGTTCTCGCTGGAAAGCTGTAGACTGCGTGGTCAGCTCATCGAAGTTTTCAAAATACTTTGAGGGTTCGACAATGTTAACTACCGGGATATTTTAACACTCAGTGAGAACAGAACGCGCAATCACAGCTTCAAACTTGAACTGAAGAGTTATAACCGCAATCTGTGCGGAAATTCTTTCACTTACAGTATCTGCAGTAAGTGGAACGCGCTTCGAGTGAAAGTTGGCAACAGTGAATCTGTTGACCAGTTCAAGTCAAGACTAGACAAAGTCTTGAAAAGTGGCCGTTTAGGGACGCAAAACAATTGGACAGCCATGTGCCTGCTTGATTGCTAGTCAAAAGGTATTCTCTTTGAATGGATCGTAAGGTCTCCTAGGGTACTTCCTTTCCTTGTTAACCCCTTGTTACTCTCTCTCTCTACCTCAGGTGCCTTTGACGACTCCCCGAGGCTAGCCAGAAGAGTGAAGTTTAGCATAAGGGCGGCTAAGCGATCCAAGGAACTCCGAGTGGCGATACTCTGCAAGGAGAATCCCAAGGAGTTCTTCGGCTATGTAAATGGCCGTAAACCAATCCACCGTAGAATTGGGCTCTTAGTGGACGAGGAGGGTGCATTAAATTAGTCAGATGCAGAAAATGCTAACCTGCTCAATGACTACTTCTCTTTAGTGTTTACTAAAGAATGTGGTCCCATCCCCCAGCCCACTGATTCCTACTCGGGAGAAAAACTGGAGCTAATGAACTTCACCGAAGGAGAAATAAAGAAAAAGATCGCTTACTTAAAGATGAATAAGTCCCCCGGACCGGACGAGTTTTTATCTAAAGTGTTGAAGGGAGTGTGCGATAAAGTATTACGACATCTGTGCGCTATCTTTAACATGTCAATCCTGACCGGATGCGTTCCTAGAGACTGGCGTGAGGCGGAGGTGACTCCGATCTTCAAGAAAGGAGACCCCAGCCATCCGTCAAACTACCGACCCATCAGTTTGACTTCGATAGTCGGTAAACTCATAGAAAGCATGATAGTGGACAAGATAACATCTTATTTAGAGTCAAACCTGCTACTGAAGAGTTCCCTGCACGGCTTCCGAAGGCATCGGTCATGCCTGACGAACCTTGTGATATTCGTCCACTTCGTGTTCAGTAAGCATGATCGGGATAAAGCGGTGGATGTTGTGCACCTTGACTTCCAAAAGGCCTTTGACAAGGTACCACGCCACCGCCTTCTTCGGAAAGTGCGTGCACAGGGCATAGACGGCCAGGTAGCAGGTTGGATAGAGAGCTGGCTAAGTGACAGACGGCAACGCGTAGTCGTGAATGGTCGGCCTCTCAATGGGCGCCCATATCTAGCGGTGTCCCTCAAGGTTCCGTCCTGGGACCACTACTGTTTATTATCTATTTTAACGACATGGATGGAGACATGGTTGCCAAAATATCCAAATTTGCTGACGACACCAAGCTTGGTATCAATGGGGCAAAGGAGGAGAATACTGCCTGCCTCCAAGAGGACCTTCAAAGGATTGGAGAGTGGTCGTACACGTGGCAGATGCCTTTCAATCTGGGAAAATGCAAAGTAATGCATATCGGCCACAAAAACCACAAATCTCAGTACATCCTTAAGGGCACTGCTCTTGAATTAAGTGACACTGAAAAGGACTTGTGTGTAACTATCACTAGCGACCCCAAGTTCTCGAAACAGTGCATCGAGGCAGAGATGAAAGCACAAAGGAGGTTAGGCTACATAAAGCGCCAGTTTGGATACCGTAACAAGGAGATAGTACTTTGTCTGTACAACTCCCTCGTTTGGCTGCACCTGGATTATGCCGTACAATTTTGTAATCCTTCGTTTCGAAAGGATATCGCAAGGTTGGAACGCGTATAAGCCAGGGCAACCAAGCTCATTTCCTCTATCCGACATAAAAGTTATGAGGATAGACTAAAGGAACTAGATCTGTTCTCGCTGGAAACCCGTAGACTGCGGGGTCATCTCATCGAAGTTTTCAAAATACTTCGAGGGTTCGACAATGTTAACTACCGGGATATTTTCACACTCAGTGAGAACAGAACGCGCAATCACGGCTTCAAACTTGAACCTGAAGTGTTACAACCGCAATCTGTGTGGAAATTTTTTCACTTACAGTATCTGCAGTAAGTGGAACTCACTTCCAGTGGAAGTTGTCAACAGTGAATCTGTTGACCAGTTCAAGTCAAGATTAGACAAAGTCTTGAAAAGTGGCCGTTTAAGGACGCAAAACAATTCAGCAGCCATGTGCCTGCTCGATTGCAAGTCCAAAAGTTACCCTCTTTGAATGGACCGTAAGGTCTCCTAGGGTACTTTCTTTCCTTGTAACTCCTTATCTGTTTTATTCTGCTCTATCTGTAGAAAAAAATATGTAAGAGGTGTTTCCTATATTTGATATTCGTTTTGAAGAATATCCGGTATATTCCATGATGACAGTGAAAATATCAACTACTAATTGTTTAGGACAATGAAATAGGTAGATTTTCAAAACGAAAACCTCATGATCATCTATTAATAAAGCTCCCAAAGCAACACTCACTTACTTATTTTTAATCGAATGATTCAAAATAAAGTTTAAATACAAACAGTATATCTCAAAACTCTTAATAGTAACTCTTTAATTAAGTCCTCAACTCTTCGATTTCTCTTTCAGTAGAGATTCATCATGCTATTCATAAAACTTGTGTCCCTATTTTAGGGCAAATGACTCAAAACATTAAATTACCAGTCCCACTTGCAAATGATATATCTAATAAAGAATTTCATTGAAAGTGTTTCATTTGCCTTGTATTGATATTACTAAGCATTTAGCCTAGCATAGCGTACATTTATCTGCAAAAGGTAAGGCTATTTCTGTTATCTCTAACTAGTCCTGGCGATCTTTTGCTGTTTGTCGGCATGAGGAGAGCTTAATTCATCTCTGTAGATGGACACAATCTTGTTGTTTCAGAGTTCCAAGATATCAATGGACAGCAGATGCAATGTAATAAAGCATTGTGCTTTAGGTTGTTGAACATCCGTAAGTCTATCACAGAAAGAGTGACGATCGATTCACGGCTGATTCTCCCACAAATCAGGCAAACTTTGAAATATTGAACCCCACCCTCTAGAATTTTGATGACAATTGGCTTATCGGTAGATTTTGGGTTGAAACACCTTCTAAATTATAAAGACTCGCATCTTAGCACTTAATTTATCTAAAAGGTTGAACAAAAAAGCAATTCCAAAGATAAATATTAGCTATTTAAAATGGATTAAGTCAATATTTTAAATAGAAACCATATTAAAAAAAGTTATGGCCATCTAAATTTTTAAATGGGGGGGTGACCCCTAATCCCACTGTGGAAATGAAAAGATTTGTTATCTAAAAATAGCACTATCATTTTTGTTTCTTAAAAAGCATATTTTTTTTTGTATATTTTACTTAGTTTGTTTAATATACAAGGTAAAAAATATATAAAACTTTTTAGTAATTATTTGAAAAAAATTGCCCATTGGCAATTTTTTAGCATGGACAATACAACAGCATAGACTATATGACAGCATAAAAAACATAGACAGATCCAATAAATGTAGAAAACAGCATAGGTTATAGATAGTCTAGCTATACTATACCTGTAGTATAACTTTATGTTAGAAGTGAATTTTGCTGTTTCTTTTAAGTCAAATGAATATATAATTGCGACTTCTGCTTTCAATTTGGTGGAACTTAACAAACTCAAAATATTCTTCATCAATACCCAACATGTATCCTCAATGGACAATAAACTGAATTTTTTTTTTCGCAACATGTGCATAAAGTTAATTTTATATTGTTGATATTCATCTGAGAGTTTTTTTCAATAAACCTTTGCAATGAATATTTTCATAGGCATAAATGACATATTGGCCAGCATTGTAGGCAATGTAGGACATGGAAGAAAGTGATATGTTAGCTGAAATTTGGTGGAGAGTATATTCTGTTAACTATGATATTTTAGATGCTTTGACATTAACTAAACTGTTGGGAATAATTTTATGGAATTCCTGTGTACTTGTTAAGGTTTAAATAGTTTAAAATATAGATTGCAATTGCTCTTCATTGGTTTATATACCATCAGGGGGGATGTAAAACAAGTGAATTTTAGTAAAATATTGTATAGAAATTTTGAAAATTTCTAATGGTGTTATAATTGGTGATTTATAGATACTTAGAAGTCTCTCAATAATTGCAACTTTTTAACCACCTCTCCAATAGTACCATAGGCATTCTTGCCATGACTGGTTCATTCCAAAGTCCATAAAATGATTGCGCAGATTTATGAAGTTGTACTTTTTTTGTACTGAGCAGCACAATCATCTAAGAAATAGTAAACTTTAGTGCATTTTTTGGAAGACAAAAGCTTTTTAAGAAATGCATGAACTGCAGCTACTGAATGTGTTAATGGGTCACTGATAGAACAAAAACTTCTATGGTTATGATAATATGTATTCTCATTTTTTTTAATAAACTACGAAAGTGTGTACAGTAGCTAGAGTTTTTGACTAGTGAAAGTTTTGCCTAGAATCTTAAACAATAAAGGAGTAATTTTCAAAAAGTCACCAAGCATAATGACTTTTTGTTGTCCAAAGTTTTTAAGATATTTCAAATATGCTGATTATGACTTAGAAATATAATGGTGGCGTGTTGGGGAAAGAATTTTGGATGATAGAGAGGCTATAAATTTATCTGTTGAAGAAAGAATGATGCTGAGTATTGACCTCTCTGCATTAATCCACTGCAAGTAATAATTATTTTCTATTTCATCTAATTTTGGGAGAATTTTTAAATATTCTTCCACTGCAATTATTCCTGGCCATTTTTTGTTATTTCCTAGGATGTACTTTGCATGGTTCTTTTTACAAACGCACTTTTCCATCAGTCTGTAATATCTTCGTCACCAGTACTTGCTACCATAAGTTTGAGTTTTTGGTGATATGTGCACACGCATACATTATGTGTGCTCTATAGTCCTGCATCCAGGCACCACTTTGTTCGTATTTTGGCAAATATGAAAAATCCAACAGGATCTTTGCAGTTAAATTTGTATTTGGACAAGAGTTCCTTTAAATATGACAACATGAGACATTTCTTTCCAGGTCCTTTAGCAATCACCTATTCTACCAAATTAATGATGCATCATCAAAAACTGAAGAGGCAATGGTTTTATGGAAAAGAGTTTATTCAATAAATCTCAAATGAATATAAAGACTCAAAAATTAACTTCGTACAGTAAACATGGTGCGTGAATTTGAGCAAAACAAATTATCTTTTATGTCCACTGAGGATACATGTTGGTTATTGATGAAAAAAACTTTTGAGTGATTTGAGTGTTCCCAAATTGAAAGCAGAAGTCGCAAACACATATTTATTTGACCCAAAAGAAGTAGGAAGGTTCCATTCTAACATAAAGTGAGTCTAGATGTATAGTACGTAGACCATAGGAAAATTGTTAAAAAAAGTAAAAAAGCTCAATATATTTAATCTTATATATTGAACAGACAAAGTAAAATATACAAATTAAATTATGCATTATAAGAAACAAAAGGGATAGAGCTTTATTTGGAAGAAAAAAATTCTTATATCCACGTACTTTAGGGGTGGCCCCATTAAAAAGTTTTGCTGGTCGTAACTTTTTTAATCATTTTTCTATGTAAAATATTGACATAACCAATTTTAGAGAGCTAAATTTCTCATATGAATGACTTTTTGTTTAACCTTCTTAGTAAATTAGAGCTTGAGTTGCGAATCTTTATAATTTATGGGCCGCTGCCTAAACCGACCAAATTGGGATGTTTATACTTTGCTCCTAATTATGATATTGAAAGACATATTTAAGACTCAGTGGTTTCGGCCCAAACCCACCCATTTGCAAATTTTATTCAAAATCCGAGAGGGTGTGGTTCCACCCCTTGCCTGATATATCAGAGAATTGGCCTCATGGGTTATCTATACCTGATAAAATGCTGCCAAATAGGGGGAGCAATATCAGACAAAATAGCCTCATATTCGAGAGGTATTTAGCATCAATTAAGGTACTCTCTAGCAAAGAAAGGTTATCTTTGTAATCGATCTCTATTAGAAATGATGACAAGCATTCCGCTAATATTTAGAAGAAATAATACCATGCATTTAAGCAATCTCTAAGAGCAAAAAGGCCAATGCATTTGGAAGATCTCTAACAGAAAGAATGTCCATCCACTCGTTAGATCTCTAGCGGAAAGAATATCCCTCTATTTTGAAGATGATTCATAGCAAAAAGAATGACCATCCATTCGTCATATCTCTAGCAGAAAAACTAATCGTGCATCCGAGAAATCTCTAGCAGAAATAAAGGCCACCCCTTAATTGCTTTCAAGCAGAAAGACTTGTAATGTTTTTCGGAGATCTCTAGTATAAAGAAAGGCACTCTTGACTAGAATATAATAAAAAAATATTTTATTTTTGGAAAAAAGAACGGATCATCAAATACAAGCAATTCAGCTGAACTTTGAGGTGGATTTTTTGGACAGTAGCTAAAAATTTATGATGCTTTATTAAGGCTTGGGTACAACTGTGTGCCATTAGTGTACCGTAGAGTTGAAATAGTTAAAAAAAAAACAGCATGTAAAAAGATAAATAAACATGATACACTAACGTTAGAAAGTGGTAGTTAATATCTTTTGTAAGCGGACTGGCCTTGAGCGGACCTTAGGGTCTTTGCTGGTCGTTTCTTCTGTAGTTCTGTAGTTCCCTTAAAGGCTCAAATATTTCATCATTATTTATCTATAAGAAATGTGAAGAACAACTGAATCAAGCTTCCAAACCAGTTTGTACCTTTGACAGAGAAAGGTTAAATTGAAAAAGAATTACAGAAACAAGGCAAACAGTAGAGAAAGGAATAAAAAGCACCTAGATATAAACATTACTTGAGCGAGTCAACAAGATCCATTTGAATATATCAAAGACAGTGCTGAATCTGGAGACGATAATCACGATACCGATTTTATTCCTGATTCCGAGCTGAGAGAAAATTATTTCACTTCTCAAAATTTATCTGGTACAGCAAACAGATGTCAGGTAAGCTTGGGGCTGATATAACTATTGTAATAGAGGCTTTAAAAGACATGGGGATTTAGAAGAATCTATATGTTGGATAAGGAAAAGTTGAAAATGAGAAAATAAATTGGGAAGAACAATGTTTTAAAAATGGAATGTGAAAGTATGTAACTTGAATGCATTGAATTTGATGAAAGAAGTGATGACACAAAAAATGAATAGAATGTAGTATGAAAAACATTAAGTTATAGGTAAGGAGCCAGGAGATATTTACATGGAACCGCTCGTTATATATAATACAAGGGAAACGATCACATTTGTAGTCGATTCAGGTAGTTAAAAAACACGAGTAAATACTAGAACTATTGGTGGCCTTATTAAATTAATTGAAATGTATCTTGCTAAATTTATACAAAGTCTTGTTTGCCTTTTACATAAAAATGAGATACCTTTTCGACAAGTATTTGAAGTAAAAGGGAGAAAACCTACAGACCAATTAGAATTTTAGGGGGGGCGGGAATTTCTTGGAATCTTGTCACATGATCCGATCAGCTCCATTTCAGGCTTCTTATAGCTTCCACTATATCCTGAAGTTTGGTTTGCTCACATAAAAAGCTAGTATAACAATACATAAGCCCTATTGTCTTGCAAGACTGGTTTCTGATAGTTGGCGCTTCAATAGTATTATAAAATTGTCTAAACTGTGCAATATAGGTCAAATAAGCCTAGATTAAGTCAAGTCTATCCATCCTAGTCCAACTAGACCTATTGCAGGTTCAGCAGCTATATCATGGTTAGCTACTCCTAAGCGACGTCTAGTTTATCTAACATATCTCAAATAAGCCTAGACAAGACCTAGGATTAGTTTGAACAACAAAGTTTGACTAGGCCTAGTTTGACCAACATTGGTAATTTCGTGTCATCATTGTTAACACCTTCTTCGGACAGACGAGAAAGGGTGTCGTGTTTAGGAGAGCTACGTGCCTCCTCAGTTCTTAGCAATCCAAATAATTTCCCCATTTTGGTACTAAGGCTATGCACCTTCCAAATATTTACCTCTATTCTACTTTACTCACATTTTTACAAACTACTTATCAAGAACTCTGTTGTTCCCATATGTTTTGGCTTATACTTTCATATATATATATATATATATATATATATATATATATATATATATATATATATATATATATTGACTCAATCACAGATATAAGTATGATTTCATTGTTGTGCAATGGTGACCAGAATAATTGTTGAAAGAGGAGGCAAACGGGCTTAGCCCGCCCATATGTGCGATAGCCTTACCGAACTACGGTAACCTCAGATTACTGAAATCAACTGATGCAATAGGTTCGAGCCCATTTCTTGGCAGATAAGAACATGTATCTAAATACTTTTCCGTTAATAATTGCAAAAACATACGTGTCTTTAATAATAATAATAATAATAATAATATGAAATCTCCTGTGACCTCATGTTCTCATCTATTATGCAATTCATGCTCGTACTTCATGGTGTGTCTTCCTTTGTAGGAATCTCGTTTGGAATGTTCAAAATAACATCTAACTTTAGTTTTTAAGGTTGGCGAAGATCCCTATAATTATCGTTGTGAGCTTAATCTGGCTTTAAGGCGGCCAAATGACTGAAACTGCACTCCTGAATCACATCTCCTGCATAGGGACTCCGAGGTTAGCCAGTAGACCACTCTGATTGTACTTAAACTCTCTAGAGTATTTGATACTGTCAATCAACCTTCTTCATCGTCTTCACGAATTTCTGAGAGTCCGTGGAACACTTTGAACATGTTTCGGTCGTAGCTCTCATCCCGTTCTCAATGAGTCCACATTAGAAGGTATTGTTGTTGTTCTACAATACTCGTTCCATGGTCTGCTCCTCAGATAACTTCCTGAAAATCAACCGCAGAAGAACTTAGATGAATTTGGTTGCTTCTTCATCTGCGTTTCTCACTGATGGATACCTGGTTCCCCTTTTTTTATCTGTGCTTCCTCCGTAATCTTCGCCTGTTTTGCTCAAACATTTATCAGAGATGCTTTGATACGAGGGGCGGTCAATAAGTTTTGCGAATCGGTAAGGCAAAACAGAGTAAGGGGGATGGCTGTTTATGTGGGTGTTAGGACAAGTTATGACAAGTCAGGACTTGCAGCCGCACGCTCCTGCATCGTCTATTTAAGAAGCAGAGGCTAATCGCAGATCGTCAGTCACAAATTTTTCAACAATGAAGAAGGTTGAACACCGCGCAGTGATCAAATTTTTGACCAAGGAAAGCAAGAATGCAAAAGAGATCCACGAACGCATGGTTGCAGTGTACACCGACACCACCCCTTCCTATGAAACCATTGCTCGCTGGAATAAGGAGTTCCACCATGGACGTGAGTCCCTTGAAGATGATCCCCGTCCAGGAAGGCAGTCAGACGTGAACAACGAGAACAATGTGGCCCGTGTGGAGAGGATGATCCTCGAAAATCGACGGGTAAAGGTCGAAGAAATTGAGCAAAAACTTGGAATATCACATGGAAGTATTATCAACATCATCCACGACAATTTGGCTATAACCAGTAATCTGAGGTTACCGTAGTTCGGGAAGGCTATCGCACATATGGGCGGGCTAAGCCTGTTTGCCTCCTCTTTCAACAATTATTCTGGTCACCATTGCACAACAATGAGATCATACTTATATCTGTGATCGAGCCAATATATATATATATATATATATATATATATATATATATATATATATATATATATATATATATATATATATATATATATATATATATATATATATATATATATATATATATATATATATATATATATATATATATATATATATATATATATATATATATATATATATATATATATATATATATATATATATATATATATATATATATATATATATATATATATATATATATATATATATATATATATATATATGAAAGTATAAGCCAAGACATAATGGGAACAACAGAGTTTTTGATAAGTAGTTTGTAAAAATGTGAGTAAAGTAGAATAGATGTAAATATTTGGAAGGTGCATAGTCTTAGTACCAAAATGGGGAAATTATTTGGATCACTAAGAACTGAGAAGGCACGTAGCTCTCCTAAACACGACACCCTTTCTCGTCTGTCCGAAGAAGGTTTTAACAATGATGACACGAAATTACCAATGTTGGTCAAACTAGGCCTAGTCAAACTATGTTGGTCAAACTAATCCTAGGTCTTGTCTAGGTTTATTTGAGATATGTTGGGTCTTTAGCAACCTCACGAAACCTCACGCCCCATGATCGACTTCAACGTCGTCAAAGTTCGGAGGAGGCACTGCTCCTGTACAACCAAGACCTGGCGGGATTCGAGTGACGCATTATGACAGGTGATGAAACGTGGGTCAACCACTGGGATCCCGAGACCAAGCTCGAAAGCATGGCCTGGAAGCACAGGAGCTCTCCGATCCCTAACAAGTTCCGGACCCAAGCCTCAGCCGGGAAGATCATGGCCACCATCTTCTGAGATTCTGAGGGAGTGTTGATGGTAGACTATGCGCCTCGTGGAAGGACCATCACAGGCCAATATTACACCGAGGAACTGGCTGGGTTGAAGAAATGCATCCGTCAGAAGCGGCGCAGGAAGTTGACACGCGGTGTCCTGCTCTTCCACGACAATGCCCCTGTCCACAAGGCCAGAGTCGCACAAGCTGCCCTGCGCGAGTGCGGATTCGAGGAGCTCAACCAACCCCCCTAAAGTCCAGATCTGGCCCCTAACGACTACTTTTTATTCCGCCAGCTCAAGGCTGCACTGCGTGGACGCCAGTTTGGAGACGATGAAGATGTTCAGATCGCCGTCCAGGAGTGGATTGAACAGCAGTCGGGAATTCGAAGCCTCAGGGACAAGTGGCGCAAGTGCATTGAAGTCGAAGGTAGTTATATTGAAAATTAATAAAACACTATTCCTCATACCTCGTTTCCTTATATCCGAATTGCAAAACTTATTGACCGCCCCTCGTATCACCATCCACGCCCTTTCTGTTCGCCTTGACTAGTCCATTCCTTTCTTGTTGCTTCACCTCTTTCCACTCAGCAACAACCTCAACTTGTTCAAATCTATGCAGTTGTACTCTTCGCAGCCAGGACGCTTTTCTCGCACAGCAAAATTGGTCCGAGAACTGCATTGCTTTTCTTTTAGGTCCGCATCTTCCTTAATGTTCGCCTTCTTGATTACAGGGTCTTAGATGCCGCTGTTCCCTCATACCTGTCTTCTTAACTGAAATCCTGCCAGGATCCCAGATGGCCTCATTTTCAAACTCTGTACCTTTGTTGAAATTACATCGTAAACGTTTCTCCTGCATGGATGAACTAGCCTTCTCGATCTTGTCCCCATTTTTATTACATGGATTCATCCGCTTAATTTTCTACACGCACTTGTGTAAGGCCAACATCACTTAGTTAGTCCAGCCACCTTTATCCTTCAACTCTCATCAACTCAACCACGTCTCTATGTCATGCATGCTATTTTCTAGATTTACAGTACTTTCACACTGACATCCCTCTAATGTGCACACTCAGCCAAGGTTTCTACTTGTCTTATGGAGATGTATTTTGCAACCTAAAGCTTTTCTCCTTGTTAGTGGTTGGTGTTTTTTCATTAAATAAAATAGAGAGTGGTAAGAGAAAATTAAAAATCAGAATTCTATTACTCAACAGAAATTTTATTAAATTTTGCATCTAGTCACATTGATTACACCATAAACGAGGGTGCTAAAATAATTATCACAAATTTTAGTATTTGGTCGCATCGATCAATTGGTACGAGTATATATAATAAGTAAGAAAAGATTAAAATGAATCTAATTTCACTACTCAATTACGTCGATTGAGATAAATGGGAAAAGTTTTACCTAGGTTTTTATACATATTCGGCCCGGTCAATTTGGGTAAGCAAAGGAAGGACTCCCCACTCTCTAAATTATGATACTTGTTTATCCCTATTGGAATAATTGAGAGAGGTAGTTTACTTTTGCTCGAATTTCGGTACTCGATTGATTTCGATTGGGACACTAAGCGTGCGTGTTAAAAAGTAAATTAAAATTGAATTTCTGAATCGAAGGATTGAGATAGTTAGGGAATGGAGAAATTTTTTATACTAAAGTTTTCGTACTTGGTCGCATCTATTAGGGTACTAAGTAAGATGTTAAATTATATTAAAACCTACATATTAGTACGCAGTCCTGTATGTACATAAATGAGAACGAATGGGGAGAGTAGTAAAACAAGCAAGAACCTAAATTATAGTAATCTGTCAAGTAAGTTTGGAGAATTTGGGGTACCCCTCCAAGAGATGGGTAACCAGGAATAAGGTACCCAGTTGGGGCACTAATGTGTTATATATTGAGTAAAGGAGATACCCAGTTTAAACACCACAATGAGAGATATGGAGGAAAGAGGATATCCAGTTTGGGCAGCACAGTAAGAGATATTGAGAAAAGGAGATAACTACTATTAGAAAAACAATGGTAGATAGTAATATTAGAATGTACCAGTTTGAAGAATATAGTATGAGATATTGAGGCAAAACGGTATCCAGTGGAGGAAGAGAGGCACCTATTTAGGCCAACAGAATGGGAGATACTGAGTGGAAAAGGTACTTAGTTTAGGCACCACAGTGGATGATCTTGAGGAAAGACGCTACTCAGTTTAGGCACCACGTTGGGAGATACAGAGAAAAGGAGGTATCTAGTTTGGACACCATATCGAGAGATATTACCCCAAATCAGTACTCAGTGAGGGAACCACAGTTGACGATATTGGTGGAATGTGGCAACTAATTTGAACATCACAGTGGGAGATATTGAAATTAACAGGTACCCAGTTTGGGCACCACAGTTGGCTTTTGCTTGAGATATTAAGGGAAGGTGGTAATCAGTTTGCGCACCAACCTGGAAGATATTGAGGGAAGGCAATACTCAGTTTAGGCACCACATTAGGAGATATATAAGAAAGAAAGTATTCAATTTAGGCACCATAGCAGGAGATAACGAAGGAAGTATAACCTCAGTGTGAGAACTACATTGAATGTATTGAGGGAATGTCGTACCCAATCTAAGCACTACAGTAGGAGATAATGAAATAAGCAGTTAACCAGTTTGGGCACCAGAGTAAGAGATATTATGGGAAGTGATATCCAGTTTCCCCACCACCAAGGACAATATTGAGAGAAAGTGGTACCTAGTTTGACACCACAGCGGGAGATATTGATGAAAGGAGGTATCCAGTTTAGGAAACACAGTTAGGATGTTGATTAAGAAAGATGCTTATTTTGTCCACCAGAGTGGGAGATATTAAGTGAAGGAAGTACTTAGTTTAAGTGCCACAGTAGAAGTTCTTGAAAGAAGACGATACTCAGTTTAGGCACCACATTGGGAGATATAGAGGAAAGCAAGTATCCAGTTTTGGCACGATAGCGGAATATATTGATGGAATTAGGTACTCATTGGGGGCATAAAATTTGGAGATATTGAGGAAATTTCGTAGATAATTTGAGCAGCACAGTGGGAGATATTGAAATATGGAGGTACCCTCTTTCGGCACCCCAGTGAGAGATATTGAGAGAAGGCGGTATCCATGTTGCGCACCACCGTGAACGATATTGAAAGAAAGAGGTACCTCGTTCCGATACTACCACGGGATATATTGAGGGAAGTGGGTAGCCAGTTTAGACATTATATTATGGATTTTGAGAGAGAGGGGTACTGAATTTTTCCACCAGAGTGGGAGAAACTGAGCGAAGAAGGTTATCAATTTAGGCACCACAGTACGAATTCTTGAAGCAAGGCAATGCTTAGTTGAGACACCACATTGAGAGATATAGAAAAAAGGAAGTATCCAGTTTGGGCACCATAGCGGGAGATAATGACGGAAGTAGTAACTCAGTGTGAGAACTACTTTGGAGATATTGAAGGAATGTGGTACCCAATCTGATCACTACATACAGTGCGATATATTGTAATAAGCAGGTATGCAGTTTCGGCGCCAGAATAAGTGATATTGAGGGAAGGTGGGATCCAGTTTCCGCACCACCATGGAAGATATTGAGAAAAAATGGTGACTAGTTTTAACACTACGGCGGGAGATATTGAGGGAATTTGATACCCAGTTTGGATACCACAGTGGGAGATATGGATGCCACAATGTGCGATATTGAGGGGAAGATGTATCAAGCTTTAGCACGACAGTAGGAGAACCTAAAGGAGGTACCTAGTTTGTCTACGACAGTAAGAGAGATTGAGGAGATGCGATAACCAGTTTTGGCACAACAGTGTGAAATATTTAGGGAATGAGGTAGTCACTTTAGTCAACACTGTAGTAAATATTATGGAGGGGAGGTAACCAGTTCGAACTGCACAGTGTGAGATATGGAGGGAAGGGCATATTTAGTTTGAGCACCACAGTAAGAGATATTGAGAAAAGGAGATACCACATTGGGAAATATTAAGTTAAGAAAGAGCTTAGTTTCAAACACCACAGCAAGAGATTCTGAGGGAAAGCGGTATCCAGTATCAGCACCACAGTAGGGATGTTCAAGGAGAGAAGTGATCATTTTGGCCACCCTTTTGAGATATAATTAGTGAAGAACATACCCAGATTAGGCACCACAGTGGGATATCTTGAGAGAAGGTGATACTCACTTTATACACCACATTGAGAGATATAGAAGAAAGAAGGTAGCAAGTTTTAGAACCATAGCGGGAGATATATAGGAAAATAAGTACTCAGTGTTGGTACCTCAATTGTAGAAATTGAGCGACTCTGGTGCCCAATACGAGCACCACAGTGCGAGATATTTAAATAAGCAGGTAGCTAGTTTGGGCACCACATTAAGAGATATTGAGGGAAATCGGTATCCAGTTTGCGCACTACCATGGAAGATATTGAGGGAAAGTGGTACCTAGTATTGACAGAAGACCGAGAGATATTGAGGAAAGGCGGTATCCAGGTTAGGCATCACAAATTGGATGGTTGAGTACAGAGGTGTTTATTTGGGCCACCTGAGATAGAGATAGTGAATGAAGACGGTGGGAGATCTTGAGAGAAGGCAATAGTCAGTTTAGGCATTACTTTGGGAGATATAGAGGAAAGGAGAATCCAGTTTAGGCACCAGAGTAAGAGATTAAGGGAAGGTGGTATTTAGTTTGCGCACCACCGTACAGGATATTGAGGGAAAGTGGTATCAATTTTGAAACCACAGCGGGACATATTGAGGGAAAGAGGTATCCAGTTTAGGAATCACGTATGGATATCTTGGGAGAGTGAAGTTTATTTTCGCCACCAGAGGGGGAGATACTGAGTGAATAAGGTACTTAGTTTATGCACCACAGCTCGAGATCTTGAGAGAAGACGATACTCAGTTTATGCATCACATTGGAAGATATAAAGGAAAGGAATTATTCAGTTTTGGCACCATAGCGGGAGATATTTGAAGAAATATGTACTTACTCTGGGCACTACAATTGGAAATATTGAGGGAATGTTGGAGCCAATTTGAGCACAACATTGGGAGATGTTGAAATAGGGAGATACCCTCTTTGGCCACCACAATGAGAGATATTGGGGCGGCGGGAATTCATATTGCACATGCCCGTGAAAGAGAGTGACCTAAAGTGTTACCTAGTTTTGACACCACAGCAGGAAATATTGAGGGAATTTGATACCTAGTTTGGGCACAACAACGAAATATGTTGTTAAATTTGGGCCCACAGTGGACGATATTGAGGGGAGGATGTATCAAGTTTGAGCACCATAGTAGGAGATCCTGAAATAAGAAGATAACCATTTTTGCTAACAGGGTGGAAGATATTAAGAGGTAGCTGTAACCAGTTTGGGTACAACAGTGTGAAATATATAGTGAGGGAGGTTGTCAATTTTGGCAACACCTTGGGAGACATTGTGGAAGGAGGTAAGCAGTTTAGGCACCAAGGCTGGTAGATATTGTGGGTAAGCAGTATCCAATCTTTCACCACCGTGGGAGATATGTGTTGTAAGCCTTTGCGTTATTAATTAATTGTATTTTTCGACAAAAAATATATTAATATTTTTGTATGGCCCTGATGATTTAATTTATTGATTGAATACATATCCTGTCAGTAATAAAGGTTTCATTTACCTATCGTGCTTACAAAAACATAAACATATGTTTTTCTTGGTGTGTTGTAAATTTTGCGGGGCAATATATATATATATATATATATATATATATATATATATATATATATATATATATATATATATACATATATATATATATATATATATATTTATATTTATATATTGCCCCTTTTTTCATATATATTAAAATTATATTTGGGGGTATTGTCATCATGACTAACTCTATAATTTAAGAACGGGATTTTTTGGAGTATTTGAATATAATTTCATCTTAGTTTGGTTATGACTTGATTATATTTTAAATTTTTATCAAGGTAATTTCTAAGAATTTCTTTAGAGTTTGAAAAAAAACAAAATAGTTTAGTTCAGAAAAAATAAATAGGATGATCCAATGCTTTATAATGTTTTAAAAGAAAATGAATTACAATTGATGAAGTTCAGAAAATTTATTAAAATTAAGTAAGGCTGCTTATTTATTTTATTTATAACTATATTTTAGCAACGTGATTTTTTGAAAAAGAGGAAATAGTTTAGAGTTCATTTTTAAAATTATTATAATTGACAAGTTCAGAAAATTTATAAAAATTTAACCATGACTGCTTTTTTTAGAATTTAGATTTTAATCTTAGTAGCAAAGGGGAGTGGCGAAGCCATTGCCTAGTCTTTATATATCTTTTGAATTGCAACTTGGCAAGCCATTAATCTAAACCCGGTAAACCGTTATTCGCACTCTTTATTAATCGCCCAGACATATCTCCAGCGGCCTGTCGTAGCTGTCTGCCCATGCTTGTGTAAGACTTTGAGCGCCGAGCTAGTCTACACAGGTATATCTCGACATATATATATATATATATATATATATATATATATATATATATATATATATATATATATAGAAAGAGAGAGAGAGCTTCAGAGAGAGAGAGAGTGAGAGAGAGAGAGAGAGAGAGAGAGAGAGAGAGAGAGAGAGAGAGTTATATACCATTATCTTTATCTGGTGGCAGATAAAGTTGGGTTATCTTTTGTTTGAAAGAACCCTTTTGCTTTTCCAGTTACCCCCCCCCCCCCTCCCCCAGTTAAGTTGTTCAGTAACCAGTTTGCCAAGTTCGTTCAAGGATATCCAAAGAAAGTGGAACAAATTTATTTTTTTTATTGATCATTTTTTGTGGTGACAATTTTTTTCCCAATTTCATTTCCGTTGTGTGTGTGTTTTTTGGGGGGAGGCGACAATCTTCCCTAAAAAACCCTAATAATCCAGTGCAGGATTAAAGGCCTATAATCATTGATCACATAAAGATCAAGTTTTGAATTACTTCCTATGTTATTTTCTTTATTGTGAACAATCTTTGTGTAACAAAATCTCCGTTTTGATTTTTTATACGATTGTCAGAGCTTCATAATCTTTTCCGTAAGTTCCGTGGGATGTCCTCATTTGAGCGTTTCTATCAACAAGGAGAGAACTTTGGGTTGTCAGGCAAGGATCTAGTTGAATATGTTCAGAAGGAACGAGAACAGAGAGAAGCTGAAAAGAAAAGAGAAAAAAAACTAAGAGAAGCTGAAAAAGAACGAAGAGAAGCTGAAGTGACAGCAAGAGAAAGAATTCGTTAGCATGAACGTGAGCTTAACAGGAATCATTTGGACACTGTTTCGGTTACCTCGAGAAATGAATCTCCCCCCAAACCCTTTCGGTAAAGTTGCCAGTATTTAAGGACGGCGAAGATTTCAGCGACTACTTAACTTACCTCGAAAATTTTTTCGAAGTGAACCACTGGGATATTGAATCCGATGGAGTCACACGACTACTTCCTCTCCTTAATACTAACCTCTCTCTATCTATATCACAAAGAAAGTAGAGGGAGAGGTGACCTCTCCTTGTCGCGGGAAGAGAGCTGGTGTGTACCTTTGACTTTTCGAGCTATGTCGGCGGGGGTACCTCTTCTGGGTACCCCTGGTAGGGCTTCCCTTGTCGATTTGGTCGGAAACGAGGTTCCAGACGAAGTGCGTCATTCCTTTCTTTTTCTACTCTATCCCTCTCCTTTTTCACTTTTATCCTATCCCCCACTCATACAAAAAGAAAAAAACAACAAAAAAGCCTACTCCTATCGTGTGACTCTTTCCCTTTCTTCCTCTATCTACTTATAAGGACCTGGCAGCTACCTCATGCGTCAGAAGAGAGGCTTTGGAACCTCTATAAACAACACCAATCGGCGCTCACTGGTTGCAAGAGACTAGGACTAGAGGTGTCCTAGGCGTTGGGGCACGATAAATGGGATGAGGGTGGTGCCCCGCTAACCCCTTCCCTGGCGCTTAATTATTGACCGTTCCCAGTGCCCTTTGACGGGTGCTTATGGTAGCATTAGTCCAAGGTGACGGCCCTTTGTTCCTATGTTGGTTGCCAGGCCAATAAAAAGCCTTGAGTCGAGTTCCTTGGTGTGGCGGGATATCCATTGAACGCTACTCCGAGATCCTGGCCGTTGTGAAGGGAACTAGTAGGAGTTTAGTAAGGGGCTTGCTTCGTTGTTGTTCACCTGGTGACAAATCGAGGGCCCCTTCGGGGACCGTCAGTGCTGCTTGGTTGGGAGCCACGGCACGCCGAGGTTTGACGACTCCGTCGGACGAACAGCAGCACATCGAGCGTGCCTTCTGAAAGATCCGAAACCTTTCCGATCGATAGGCGGGAGCGACTCACGCGGGGAGAACTCAGCAACCCTCCTTTTTTATCATTGATTGGTCACGAGTCTTCAGAGAGAGAGAAAGCGCTCAAAATGACAGGCAAAAAAAGGACCCATTCGTCTCAAACACAACTGTGCAATATGCTAGTTAGAAAAGTGGTGCGTTGACTTTCCCGAGGGCTGCTACTAAAAATATGCAGCCCTGAAAGTATCTGCACTACTTGCATATTGACGCGAGAGGTGGAGAAATTAAAAGACCTCTATAGAGCCTTAGAAGAGAGAGCTAAGGTCCTTGAGGGAAAGTTGGAGAAGCTCGAAGCCCTTAACGCAGCTCAGGCTCGATGCCTAGAAGAGGCGCCGCCCACTGACGTGTCGGAATCCCCTGGTAACCAAGCGGACATTCCGGCATTATCTGAGGCTAAGCTAGCTGAGGCGAGAGAAAAAGAGAAAAATAAAGGAGAAACGAAGAAAAGAAGAAAAAAGAATAAAGTTAAAACAAAAGTAGAACCAAAAATAAAAGAAAAACAGATAAAAAAGAAGAAAAAGAAAGATAAGAATGTGGAGAGTAAAGAGGAAAAGGGAAGGCCTCTTCCACAAGGGAAGACCCCGTCTTCAGAGACCAAGTGTCAGAAGGTCACCCTCATTGGTGACTCGCAAACACGGGATCCGCAGCCGCTGCTAGCGGCCCGCATTCGCACTAGCGTGAAGGTAAGCTGCCTGTCAGGACGGGGTAACCACAACATCAGAGTAGAGGCAGAGAAAGCTCAGATTTCTGAGAATTCAGTTGTTGCTCTGATGGTGAGCGGCAACGACCTCTACCTCAGAGGGGGTAAGGTTGGCCTCAGTGGTAAGACCATCCAAACGGTGATGGGAGCCGTGGATGACATAGGGCTTAAAACCCGCAAACGTGTGGTGGTTGGGATGCTTCTGATAAGAGGTCCATCCCGAACCGCTCACGGAAGAAACGTCGCAGTGAACAGAAGGTTGGCGGATCTCTGCACGGCAGAAGGAGTCTTCTTCGTGGACCCCTATCATACCTTTATCGGTAGAGATGACCTCTACCAAAGGGACGGGGTACATCTCTCCTTTAAATGGAAGGCCTTTCTCGCCAACCTAATTCAAGATGTCGTGGAACGCACCCAAAGGAGCGTTCGAAAGAGAGCGAAAGCGGACGTGCGCCAGCATGCCGGGGTCACTTCTGAAACGACCTTCTCGGAGGTCGTCAAAAAGGGTGTGACCACGAAAACAGAGAAGCCAGGAAACGGAAGAGCGCAGGAAGTCCTACACTAGGGGACTCCCTTAAAGTTCTTCTGTTCAATGCGAGGTCAATCAGGAATAAGTTTCTTGAGCTCCGTGGCCTCGTAGTAACAGAGGAACCTGAGATGGTGGCCATAACGGAGTCGTGGATAAAAACCTCAAGCCGAGATTTTGAAGATGAATTCACGATTCCCGGTTACCAGCTCTTCCTGAAAGATAGGCCAGACAGAGAGGGTGGCAGTGTGATGTTGTATGTCAAGGATACTCTCAACTCGATGGATTGCAACATCGTATCCGACCATGAACTACTAGGTGTTGACCTAGAGATACGTCCTGCCAAATAGAGGACCCTGGTGCTTTATAAACCTCCTACCCAACTCAATGAAAAGGACAGAGATCTGTACCAGCTACTAGGAGAACTTGTCGAAGACAGAGTATGTATCGTAGTGGGTGATTTCAACACACAAGTTGACTGGGAAACCAGAGAACCCTGTTGCAAGAACGCACTACCCCTGGAGTTCGCGAACAACGAGTACCTCACTCAATGGGTGAAAGAGCCAACGAGAGGAAACAATATCCTCGACTTGGTTTTCACCTCTGAGGATGACATCGTTGAGGACCTCTCTCTTTGCGAAGAGGTCGGTGGCAGTGACCACAGACTAATTAGATTTGAGGTCAAAGTCCCGAAGGCAGGGCCTGCAACTAGTAAATCGAGAAAACTCGATTTGAAAGAAGCAGACTTTGTAGGTCTTCGTGCTGGACTGACCGACGCTAGGCTAGAAGTGTGCGATGTTGTTGAAGACTCGTGGAACAGTTTCAAAACCACATTCATGAGTCTTCAATCGCGTTTCATCCCTTTGAAATGTCCCCGTCGATCTTCTGTTCAACCAAAGTGGTTTAATCTAGAAATCGGCCAATTGCTTAGGAAGAAGAGAACTGTGTACCGGCAATCGAAGATCTCGGGTGACTTTGACGAATACCGGAGGCTAGTCAGGAGAGTGAAGTCCAGCATAAGGGCGGCTAAGCGGTCTGAGGAACTCCGAGTGGCAAGACTCTGTAAAGAGAATCCTAAGGAGTTGTTTGGATATGTGAACAGCCGTAAACCAACCCGTCGAACGATTGGCCCTTTGAGAAATGAGGAGGGGGGCATTAAAGCACCTGGATGCAGAAAATGCTAACCTCCTCAACGACTACTTCTCTTCAGTATTTACTGAAGAGTGTGATCCCATCCCCCAGCCAATGGATTCTTACTCGGGGGAAAAGCTGGAGGATATGGACTTCACCGAAGGAGAAATCAAAAAGAAGATCAGTGACCTAATGACGAATAAGTCATTTGGTCCGGATGGCTTTCTACCTAAAGTGTTGAAAGAAGTGCGCGATCAAGTGTCACGACACCTGAGCGCAATCTTCAACATGTCAATCCGGACCGAATGCGTTCCTAGAGACAGGCGTGAAGCGGAGGTGACTCCTATCTTCAAGAAAGGAGAGCGTAACCAACCGTCAAACTACTGACCTATCAGTCTGACTTCGATAGTCAGTAAACTCATAGAATGCATCATGGTGGACAAAATGTCGTCGTATTTAGAGTCAAACCTGCAACTGAGGAGTTCCCAGCACGGCTTTCTAAGGCAACGGTCATGCCTGACGAACCTTGTGGAATTCTTCCACTTCGTGTTCAGTGAGCACGATCGGGACAAGGCGGTGGATGTGGTGTACTTAGACTTTTAGAAAGCCTTTGATAAGGTACCACACCACCGCCTTCTCCGGAAAGTGCGAGCGCTGGGCATAGACGGAAAAGTAGTCGGCTGGATCGAGAACGTGCTAAGTGGCAGACGGCAACGGGTGGTGGTGAATGGACAGGCTTCTAAGTGGACGCCCGTTACTAGCGGGGTGCCTCAAGGTTCTGTCCTGGGACCACTACTATTCATCATCTACGTCAACGACATGGACGGTGACATGGTTGCCAAGATTTCTAAATTTGCCGACGATCCCAAACTTGGTATGAACGTTGCAAAGGATGGAAATACTGCCCGCCTGCAGGAAGATCTTGGAAAGATTGGGGAATGGTCGGACACGCCGCAAATGCCTTTTAACGTGAACAAATGCAAAGGAATGCATATCGGCTACAGAAACCCTCAATCTCAGTATATCCTTAAGGGCACTGCTCTTGAATCGAGTGACACTGAGAAGGACTTGGGTGTAACTATTACTAGCGACCTCAAGTTCTCGAAACACTGCATCGAGGCAGAGAAGAAAGCCCAAAGGATGTTAGGCTACATAAAGCGCCAGTTTGGATACCGTAACAAGGAGATAGTACTTTGTCTGTACAACTCCCTCGTTCGGCCGCACATGGAGTATGCCGTACAATTTTGAAGTCTTTCGTTTCGAAAGGATATAGAAAGGTTGGAACGCGTACAAGCCAGGGCAACCAAGCTGATTCCCTCTATCCGACATAAAAGTTATGAGGATAGACTAAGGGAATTAGATCTGTTCTCGCTGGAAACCCGTAGACTGCGTGGTCAGCTCATCGAGGTTTTCAAAATACTTCAAGGGTTCAACAATGTTGACTACCGGGATATTTTCACACTCAGTGAGAACAGAACGCGCAATCACGGCTTCAAACTTGAACTAAAGCGTTACAACCGCAATCTGTGTGGAAATTTTTTCACCTACAGTATCTGCGGTAAGTGGAACGCACTTCCAGTGGAAGTTGTCAACAGTGAATCTGTTGACCAGTTCAAGTCAAGACTAGACAAAGTCTTGAAAAGCGGCCGTTCAGGGACGCAAAACAATTGAGCAGCCATGTGCCTGTTCGATTGCTAGTCCAAAGGTACCCTCTTTGAATGGACCGTAAGGTCTCCTAGGGTACTTACTTTCCTTGTTACTCCTTGTTACTCTGAGAAATCTTGATTTCACTCCCGGCCGAGGCTGCTGTCGACTACTCCTCCCTTGATTCCGAATTATTATCGGCGGTTAATATGAATCCCGATTACTAGAGGTCAAACTTCCGCCAGACGAGAATAATCACCGGCCAGACCTACCGTCAATTTTGATTTACCTTCACAAGAACTCTCCAGTTCTGGTTGGACTTAACTCAAGTCAACCGCGACTACGAGCCCCTAATTGATTTCGTTCTACGGGATCAATGGATGGCTGCACTACCCTCTGAAATCCGTGAATTCGTGAAGGACAGACGCGTGTCTTCTTTCAAGGAATGCATAGGAGAAGCGGATGTGCACGCATCAAGCCACCATCTTTACCTGAAAGACCCAAAGAAGTCTCATCCCTCATCCCCCCAAAGTAAAAATAACCTCTCCAGATTTCCCCCGAAAAATTTACCCAAGTTTGTGGAAGTCCCTGGTGCCTTTAAACCCAAGTACTATTCCCTGCCAGAATCGAGGGATATTAAGCCCCTCATAAATAATCCCCCAGCGTCGGATTACCCTCGTAGGCCCATAATTTGTTTTTATATTGCGGTCATGTGAAGACCTACTGTCCCCAAAACTCCCAATTTCGTTCTGCTCCTAGTCGTCAGATCCACCAAATAAGTGCCTCTCTCTCTCATACGCCCACTCGCCCTGAAACGCCAGCAACTTCCCCAACAAGCAGTCCCTCAGGACAGCAATTTAATTTTCTTTTCAACAAAAGTTCCCCAGGTTAACTTGAATTTGAAAATGGAAGTGTTAATGGTTTCCGAGTGTCAACTCTCGCAAGAGGCCCCGGATGCACTTGCTTCGTCGTCTCTGAAAAGTTGCTCCCTCCAGTGGGCCCCGACCACGATAAATTTGCAGTAGTCCATGACTACTTGGGACGTGCAAATCGGTTCCCCATGGTTAGCTGCTATCTCGAATGCGCATACTTTACTTGTTGGGCCGAATTGATAGCAGCCTCCATTAAATTCTGCGCCATGTTGATCGGCCAGAGCGCGCAGCTCTCCCCTAACTCCGTCGATCAACCCGTCATCACGAGAGCTCACGCGCTAAAGGACACTGTTCTCTCCGTGTATTTACAATCCCCTTATGCCTCAGAGTTTGCTGCCTCTTCAAAACGAGACTTTTGCAAGCGCTCAAAAGGAATGCCCCACTCTTCAGTCCTTGTGGGAAAAAGTGACGAGTGATGAACGTGAATCTGCTCGTGGCAAAAGGGAAGTCGCCTACCTCATTAGCGATGAACTGCTTTATCGGTCCAGCTCGGGTGAGTGTAAAGCTCCCACTCGCTCGTTGTGTATCCCGCGGTCCCATGTTCCCAGACTCCTCCGAATCGCACACGATGTATTAATTGCTGGTCATTACAGTCACAACATAATGTCTCAGAGAATCTTCCGTTACTTCTTCTGGCCCGGTAATGCCCAAAATTTACCGAGTTTTGCAGGTCGTGTGACATTTGCCAGGAGACTACAGCAAAAGGACGAATACCACCTCTCCCCCTCCAGAAGACTCTAATTGTTTTGGAGACTTTTTTTTAGAGTGGCCATAGACCTAATTGGCCAAATTCACCCCCCGTCTAGCGAAGGACACTCGTACGTCCTCACTCTTTTCGACTTCGCAACAGCAGTCCCCCTTAAAAAATTGATAGCGTGACTTGTGCAGAGGCCCTTATTTCTATTTTTCCCGCCCATTGGCTTACTTAAAGAATTGTAAAAGCCAGAACGGAAGGCTTATGCATTGGAGTTTACTTCTAATGGAATACCAATTCCAAATAGGGTACATTAAAAGGACAGAAAACTGTGTTGCAGACTGTCTAAGTAGGAATTCGGTCGATGATCCTTTCCCTGCGAAGTAAAATGTGTTAAGCACTGTATCCCGTGCACATAAAATCTGTGTACTCGTTTTGTTTTTATAATTCTAGAACTCCGTCTTAACCGTGTACGTTTATGTTCCTTGGTTCTCATGTAAAATTTTGCTTTGCTTTTGTACACATTTGTCCTTTGCGTGTTTTTTTTTGTTGTTTTTTGTATGATATGTTTCTCTTTTTTTACTGGTATATGGTTCCACTACCCTTTTACGAATGAATCCTTTTGATCTTTTTGTAACTTGCATTTATTTACTTTGTGTGGTGTTTTTTTTTTTTTGCCCTGGTTAACGACCATATCCTTTTTAAGTATACCGTGCTCCAGGGATTAAACGGGAGTAATTCATACATTTTGTGACCACTGTTTCGACTTAAATTTAAAGGTCCACCGATATTGGGCACCTGTAGACTCAGGTCAAAATTTTCCCATAAGCGATTCCTCCCATGTTTGGGGATGACCTTTTCTCTCATCTTTAGAAAAACGTCATCTTCGAAAAGGGAGGCATGTGAGGTAATTTCCTCGAATGACCACCGTGAGAGAAAGCCCCTTGGAAATACCCCTCTATTCTGCTCTCTCTGGAGCAGAGAAAATCTCATTTTTCATCACGATGTAATCCAACCTCATCTTCGAGTCCTTCTAGTCAAGACTCACCGAAATATCTTCCTGCGTGTATGGGCATCCCCAGATTACCTAGTTAATCTTCACTTAATTCATTTAACTACCATAAGTAATTTGTTCCCCTTTTGTATATATAAAGGGTATTTCAATAAGGTCGCTCAATTTTTAAATGTAAATTAAAGAAGTTGTGTGTAATATATGCAATCAATTTATTTTAAATTTGAAAGTACATTTTATGGCATTAGGTGTGGAATATGACGTCGTTGAAATGTTTGCCGCGGCTTCGCTTGGTGGAACGTATTTCGGGGGCCCAATTTTCGATGACTTTGTCGCATAAATCTGGCTGAATTTGCTGGATGGTGTTCGTTATGTTGACTTTGAGGACAAAAACTGTTTGCGGATTATACGCATAGACCTGCGATTTAGGAGAAACCCCAAAGAAAGTAGTCTAATGTCGTTAAATCGCATGATGTCAGTGGCCAGTTGACGTCGCCACCGCGTAAGATGACCCTGCCCTGAAATCGCTGGTGCAAAATGTCTATGGTGGCGTGCGCAGTGTGGCATGTAGCGCCGTCCTGTTGGAACCACATGTCGTCAGTATCCATATCAGTCATATAATCCAGTTGAGGCCACAAGAAGTTGCTTATCATTGATCTGTAGGTCTCGCCGTTGACGGTTATGACAATCACATTTTCGTTTTCAAAAAAATACCGACCGATGATTTTGTTAGACAAAAATCCGCACTAAACAGTGACTTTGGTGGGATGCAATTGGTGCTGGTGTATCTCATGTAGATTGCTTTCGTGCCAAATCCGACAATTTTGCTTGTTCACAAATTCATTCATCTAAAAATGGGTCTCGTCGCTGTGGCGAGGATAGAAATCACGTAATGCGTGGAACGTTTGTCGAACGGAGCACTGATTTCGATAAAAACAGTTGATGATTTGCAACGCTGTTCAACGTTAAAACCTTCCATCGTGACTCGCCAAGTACTACTATGAACAGTTCACAGTGAGGTTGCCAGATTTCGCTTTAACAACATGGCCACTATCGCCTGACAAAGCTCGAGCGTCCTTGTTAAAAGACCGTATATATATATATATATATATATATATATATATATATATATATATATATATATATATATATATATATATATATATATATATATATATATATATATAACAGGAATATGAAGACATATGCGATGGTTACGAACATTTAATTTTCTGGACGTTTCGTTCATTAACGATGACCATCATCAGCGAATTATGTTGAGAGAAATTGGACATCCAGTTTGCCCTTCTCAAGTTTTTTGAAGGTAAATTCTAAGCAGCGAAATCGACGGACAACGTCTTCATTGTATCTCTCCCTAAATGTATTGGTGACGGAGTCGTTCCTTGGGAACTTCATTCGTAGCAGGAATATATATATATATATATATATATATATATATATATATATATATATATTGCCCCTTTTATATATATATTAAGATTATATTTGGGGGTATTGTCTTTATATATCCTTTGAACTGCAACTTGACAAGCTATTAATCTAAATTCGGTCAACCGTAATTCGCACTCCTTATTTATCATCGCACAGACATATCTCCAGCGGCCTGTGGTCAGCCGTCTGCCCGTGCTTGTGCAAGACTTTGAGCACCAAGCTAGTCTTCCCAGGTATACCTCGACAGTATACATCAGAAAAGAAAGGTAATTTACAAAGGTACAATGAAAATACCATACATACAAAAAGGTAATTAACAATGACACCTAGAATTAAATAGAAATATACCGAAAAAAAAGAAAATAAATATACACAGGGGAACGTTTGGCATCAGAAGACTACAGGATAACATATACCGGCAATGTTTACATTACAAAGACAAGTTCTTTTTTGTTTTCTTTTTTTCTTTCTTTTTCCTAGCCTATAAATTAAATGTGCAAAAAAAATTTTATATACAATAAAGCAATAGGGCTGTTTCCTAATTGACCGTTTAGCTTGGGTTAGTGGCCAAGAGGTTACTGCTGAGGCTATCTGCTACACAATTAACATACCCCTTAATGTACCAAATTTTAGACTGGTATTCCTGAAGGAATATTCCTGAAGGCATCCGTTATTATTTTTGACATTACGAAAGTATGCAAGAGGGCGCTGGTTAGTCTTGATTACTCCTCCTTCCCTATCAGATACATTCTAAACTTCTGGGTCCTCCATACTATAACCAAAGCTTCCCGTTCTATGGCGGCATAATTCCTTTGGCGCGGTAATAACCTGTGGCTCACGTAAGCCACGGGGTAGCTTTCGCCGTCGTCACAATACTGCAGGAGCACACAACCAATGCCCTATTTACTCGCCTCCGTCCTTATTCCGAACGGCTAATTAGGGTAAGGAAGTCTCAAGATGAGGGCGGACACTAATTTTCCCTTTAACCTGTGGAAGTGGGAAGTAACCTTCGATTTCCACACGATGCAATCCGGATACTTCTTCTAGAAGAGCTCACAGGGGGGTGGCCAGGGCCACGAAATTGGGGACGAATCGCCTGTAGAACGAGGTGGATACCATGAAGGATCTGAGTTATTTTTTAGTACATGGGAGAGGCATATCGACTATGGCCCTGACCTTATCATTTTGGGGCCCAATTTGGTTGTTTTTCGATGTTAAAACTCAGATACTTAATCGTGTCATATGCAAAGTGGCACTTGTTAGGGCCAATCGTGAGGCCATGCTCGCTTAGCCTACTCAACAGTTCTTGGAGGGAGACTAAATGCTGGTCCCAATTGCTGGTGGCAACGTATATGTTGTCGAAGTTAAAGGTGATGTTTGACAGCTCGCTTAGTATTCTACACATCATCCTATTTACTATGGTTACTGCAGGCCGTTATTAGTCCAAATAAGACTCGACGGAACTGCATAAGGCCTTTATCTTTCTGGAATCCCGTATATTTTCGTACACTTTTCCGAAGGAGAATTTGGTAATAGGCCTTGCAAAGGTCTAGCTCAGAGATAACTTTTGCTTCTTCAAAGAGACGGAGATTTTGGTTGATTAGGTGAATAGGTTCAGCATCGAAGACAGTCACGCAATTTAGCTTGCGAAAATCGATGCACATACGGTACGTACGATCAGGCTTTCGTACTATAACGATGTTATTAAGCTTCAGCAAGTTATCAACCTCCGAATTAAATGCTTGCCTCAAGTGAATAGAGAGAGAATACGACTTCGAACGGATGGGATGTTGATGGGTAGGAGTGATTTCATGCTCGAATTAGGTAGCACAACCGGAGACTTCAGAGATTACGTCTCCAAATCTATTTAAAATTTGTTGCAACTGACTATTTTGTTCGGGAGTCATCCGTCTGTCAATGCTTAATCCAGTGGGAGGCAATTATAGGGCGTCGGGCAAGGTAGGGACAGGATAATCCTTATCCTGCTCTACGCAGACGACTGGATACTCGGCATCTATTTAAGACCCTGTTTTCGAATTTTAATCCTTCGGGTGAGTTTTTTTCAAAGAGAAAATTGATCTGATGTCAGAGGGGGCTGGACGGTGAGAAAGGAGTGGGGGTTTCAGTCAAGATGATGAGGAGCAGCTGCGGCGCTTACTTGGTGGACTTGGTAAGAGGAGTTATTTCGGAGCTGGGAACTCTGGGGGCAGTTTGGACGCATTTGCTCTTCTACCCCGCACGTATAGCAAACTATTAGTCTCCTGGAGAATGACGACGCAGAGGAATTGGGAATAAGAAGTTTGTTATCTCTGAGTTCCGATGGGGAAAAACTTCTGGGTTTAGAGGGGCCCAATACCTTAACGAACTTAGGGGCGTTACGCGGAGAAAATCGTAAGTTATTAATCTTGGACTTTGGAGATGAAGGCGCAGTCATTGTATTGTCCTTTGGAAAGAGGTTATGGCTTGCCGCGTAGACATCCTTGAAGGTGTAGCACCTACGGTCCTTCACAAATACGAGGATTTCTGTGGGTAGCGCAGCCAATAACTGATCCTTAAAGACAAAGTCAGCTAAAGACTCATAATCGTAGGCGATTTTAAAAGCGTCTAAATAAAAATTAAAATTTAGCTGGAGGGTGTAACCAAATTGACGGAACGTCTAACCTGGTTGGATTCGAGCATGTGTAAATTTTGAGCGGTAAAAGTAAAGGGGCATGTTGTAAGCCGCCATAGCTTAGACTTGAGGGTGGAATAGTCGATGGTGGCTTCTGAGGGAAGTGAAATGAAAATATTCCACAGCTGGGAGATGAGAAGGGAGAGTAATTTTGCGTCACTGTCTGACTCGATGTTCCAATGATTGACTTCGAATATTTTCTCAAAGTGGGCGAGATAAGATCCAAACTCCTTACCTTTTTTGAACGTGAGAAGCTTGACTGATGCGGGCTGGGAGGCTATCATACATGAGGTAATAGAAAGGGTCTCAAACAGGGCGCAATGTAGCTCCATTTCGTGGTGTTGGACTCTTTCTCTCTCTCTCTCTCTCTCTTTAAGAAGGGATGTAAAAACCAGGCCAGTAATTACAGACCCATTAGCTTAACCTCAATAGTTGGAAAGCTGCTCGAAACGATCATTAGAGACTAGCAAGTAGAGTTCCTCGAAAACAATAACCTTATACGTGATAGCCAACATGGTTTTAGGTCTAAGAAATCGTGCTTAACAAACCTAATCGACTTTTAACATAACCTTTTCAACCTATATAACGATGTTAAATCATTATATATAATTTACCTAGATTTCAAAAAGGCATTCGACAAAATTCCCCATCAGAAACTCATGAACAAAGTGCGTACGCTAGGAATTAACGGTAATATATACGGATGGATTAGTAGCTGGTTAAAAAACAGGAAGCAGAGAGTGATAATAAATGGCGTGGAATCGGACTGGGTATCTGTTACCAGCGGTGTTCCCCAGGGATCAGTCCTGGGGCCTACTTTATTTACTATATACATCAATGACATAGACGTTGGAATAAATAATATCATATCTAAATTTGCAGATGACACGAAAATAGGTAACTCAGTATTATGCGAAGATGATAGGGCTAGCCTGCAAGCTGATATAAATAAAATTACCGAATGGTCTGAGAAATGGCAAAGGCCATTTAATATCGACAAATGCCAAATCTTTCAGTGCGGAACAAAAAACAAAAAATACACATATACAATGCAAGGCGGCTTAATAAACACAACCCCGCAGGTTAAAGATTTAGGAGTAATAATTACAGAAAACTTAAAAACATCAAACCAATGCGCAGCTGCTGCAAACAAAGCTAACACAGCACTAGGATTTATAAAAAGAAACTTTACTTATAAAAGCGAGGAGATAATTATGCCACTAAATAAAAGTATTGTCAGGCCCCATCTCGAATACGCTGTACAGTTCTGGGCCCCTTACTTAATAAAAGACATAGATAAATTAGAAGCTGTACAACACAGAGCGACAAAACATATCCCGTCAGTACGTAACAAACCTTACCACGAGAGGCTTAAAAAACTCAATCTATTTTCCGTCAGAAAACGAAGACTAAGGGGGCAGCTTATAGAGTGCTTCAAAATACTTAAAGGATTTAACAACGTTAATGCCAATAACTTGTTCACACTGAAAGGGGAGTGTCCCACCCGTGGACATGATTCAAAACTTCAGGGTAAAAGAGCCACTATGGATGTAATAAGAAACTTCTTCACTTACTCGATTATTAATGATTGGAATAATTTGCCAAACGAGGTAGTGGACAGCAGAACTATAGATTCATTTAAAATGAGATTAGACAAACACTTAACAAATATTGGAATTGTTTAGCATAAGCTACAAAATAAAATAATATTACAAAAATATAACTCTTTCAGGTTTATGTAAGTGGTTTTCATATTCATTTCATTTAATTACTATTCAATGCAAATTTCCTTCAGGTACTGTCTTCTTACACCTGCAAGGTACTTTTCCCAAATTATTTCATGTACGGCTTTTGCCGGAGGGAGTGGAGGGTGGGGAAAGCCTAGAACTTTTCTATCCTTCACTTCTACTATTCTATGTGTAAGTGGCAGTAGATTTAAGGCCAGATCACCTTAGTCTGGGCCGTAAGGCCCGTGTGATCTGTGTATCTATATAACTCTATGTAACTCTATGTAACTCTCCTCTCAGCTCGCCCTTGTTCTTTTTGTTCTCTTTCTCTTTCTTGTTCTTCTCGTTCTCTTGCTCTTTCCTGCTCTTCTCGTCTCGTTTTCTGCTCTTTCATTCCTCTCGTCGTCCTGGAAGTATGACATGAGTTCTTTGTCGGTTAATCGGAGGGCTTCGCCTTGCAATTATATTTGTCAAAAGAGGACATCTTGTGCAAAAGTTCATTTGACCGCAGGCACGTGACTGGGTTAACGTTAGACCTGGATGAGAGCAAAATACGCACACGAAAAGAATATGCCCTAATAGACGCGAGAGCCTTGCTTCACTAAATAAATTCTAAACTACCCCAAGATGCACACAAATCCAAAAATTGAGCCTTCACGGGTTAAGAAGGGCTAAGAGAGCTAATAACCTTTTTGGGGATTAAAAGGACCAAAGGAGAAGCTCAATCTCCAGCAATTTGAGTTAAAAGAACGTCATGGTCCAGAGAGACACAAAAAACAATTAAATATGGAAGGGTTGTTCCATGAATCTAAAAAATAACATGAACGCTACTCAGCCTTAAGAAAATACAAAGAAATAGAAGGAACATTAAAAAGAGCTCACCTTTTAAAAACCCTACTGAACCTGACACCAGATTTTATAATATATATATATATATATATATATATATATATATATATATATATATATATATAAGGACACTTACACGCTGATGGCTTGGACCGACCACCAGTGGGGGAGGGGTAGGTAATAATTATCAAAACGAAAGAGTGCAGATTGGCTGTAAAGGTCGAATGATGGCCGAGAGTCGTTCAAGGTTATTTAAATGATACTACAAAGATAACGTTTAATAAAAAAAATGTATATATTAAATATATACAAAAGAGGTTTGATTGAGATACGTGATCAATTAAGTAACGGACACACTCGGTTTCAGCAGAGGGGCAAATCCAAGGGATTAAAGCGGTTAAATACCTGACTTGGTTAGGTGGCTTAAAAAGGGGCTACACTAAACCGAAATGCAAATAGTCACAATTGATTTGGGAAAACAGGATTATAACGAGATCTGCAGCGTCGGCGTCTTGCACGAGCGTAAACGTCGTAGAGAATGTATCTCATGGAGGCGAGGATGAAACAAGGGAATATGTTTTACCTTAGAGTTCTCGATGGAGAAAGGTACTGGTTTTACCCCAGGATGCTGATGAAGTAGGACTGGTTTTACCTCAGGGTTCTCGATAAGGGAGTACTGGCGCGAATTCACGGGAGAACGGCCGTTGCAAGGAGCTGCCAATTGACTGAGGCGAAGTCCACGGCGTGAAGATTCTAGCCATCGGTACCCGAATAAACCACGGAGGATCCGAATCGAGAACGTAATGTGTTTTCGTGCGTGGGCGAGCTGTACTACCTATCTGGCAGAAAACCTTCGGTTATATAGGTGGTCGGCGAGGCGGCGAAATTGCCCCGGGCCACGGCGTGCTTTCCTTGGATTTGAAATCGCCGGCTTTCGGATGGGGAGAGAAGGGGTCCGAGATAAGAAGCCGGTCGAATAGCCCTTCGGGTTCTTTCTCGCGTCGCGAGTATTGGGGACGAGATGAAATCGCACCGGGCGCGGGAGATAGGCCTCGTAAAGTAATGGTCTGATAAATCCGTGTTTGCCCGATTCCTTCCTCGCTTCTCACGTTCTTTATTCCAGGTTAAAGCCACGTGGCTCTTCTAAGGATTTAAGGTGGACCTCCAGATCGTATTAGACTCTATTCCTCCACAAAAACTAACTCTAGTTTTGAAATCAAGATGCCATTTTAGGTCTAAATCGAGTGAAAAATCAAAATCAACAGAAATTACGCTCAAAAATGTTTCACTATGTAATTGTAAAGAAAGGGCAATGGTAGGGCAATAATGAAAAGGGTATGGGAATAAAGAAAAGGGAATGATATAAACGATTTATGGATAATGGAAATGAAATGGGAATAATGGAATATTATCGGTGCAATGGGAATCAATTTACATAGAATAATGGGAATAAAATTGTAATTTGGGAAATTTGATGGGAATAACCGAAATAAAAATGGAATAAGGGGAACATTTGGGCACAATAATGGGAATTAAGTGCGAATGCTGGAGATCAAATGATAATATCGGGATAGAAATTTGAATACCAAGACTAAGGTATAAATAATGGGAATGAAAATTGGAATAATGGGAATTAAATTGGAATATTGAAAATTAAAAGGGAATAAAATGTTAATAGAGACAATACATAGAAATAATTGGAATTAAGTTGGAATAGATGGGGTGAAGTGAGAATGGTGGATCAGAAATGGGAATATCATGAGCGAAATGAGAATAATGGGTTTGAAATTGCACTAGTTGAAATGGAATGGAACGATGAGAATCAAACGAGAATAATTGGAATAGACTCGGAGTACTGTAAATAAATGTAATGAGGTCGGAAGGAAATGGAAATCATTGGATTAATTGAAATGAAATGGGAATCATGAGATTAATTGGAATGAAATGAGATTTATGAGACTGAAATTGGGGCAATAAGAATAAGAGAGTGGCGAATTCCTCATGACAGCTGCGATATAGCCTTCCGCGTATGACGTTAACAAATGGAAGAAGCTACAAACTGAAATTCACTGGTGGGCTCGAAGAGAGGACGCCTGCCCTCGTTGGGAAACGAGGACCAGTTCCAATGAGTTGCGCCCGTCCGTTCCCAAGTCACCGTTTCAAGTATTCTCCTCTTCTAGTTACTCAAGATTCTGTATACTGGATGAAATCACTGTTTTTTTCATGTTGAGAAAAATTAATCCACATCCGGTCCGATTATCAGTTGGATGGAGTCGGGTTCGGGAAGATTTGGGTGTATAAATCGCATGTAGTGACCCCTAGTTCCAATCTCACGTTAAAATGTCGGTCACCACTGAAATAGGCGTCAAATGTTACCCCACAGAGTAAAAAATAGCACCAGTTCACTTCCCTAACTTAACGATTTTACAAAATTATTGCTCTTAAAATCTGACGCAAGTGCAGCAAATGTGTTTCAACAATTTTTTATTTAAAAATAATCGATTACTATTAAATATAATCTATGTGTTACTACATGCTGGAAGTGATCCTGCGAAGACTTGCTTCTGATCTGCTTCCAATTTTCTTGTGTATACAAAGGCCTTTTCTGCCCCCAAATTATATAAGGTTTAGGTTGCTTAGATTAAGTTCGGTTGAATTAGGATTAGGCTAGGCTAGATTTAATTCAGGTTAGATTTAAGCTAGGTAAGGCTTAGGTCAAGTTATGTTTTTTAGGTTAGGTTGTAAGTTATACTGACTGGGCCATAGGGGGTAGATTTAAGGCCTAATTTAACTTGATTTGACCAAACTTGACCTCTTTTTCGACTCTATGACTTTTACAAGGTCCAAATTCCATCTTTCGAAAACCTCATCGCAACGCCTGGTATGGTACGTACTTCAGCAGTGTTACATTGTTCCACCCATAATATGAAGCTGTGTATTGCAGTGTATATATATTTGCGCGTGGGTCTTCCTCTGGTTTCCTTCTCGATCAATAGCCCTCTTTCCCCGCGCTCCTCCCTCCTCCACGGGCCCAGTCTCCACCCCCTTGGTTGGAGGGTGATGGGTTGGGGGCACTCTCTTTCCCTAGCGTGGCTGCACTGACGTCAGGGAATGGCACGTAAGAGAAATAATACACACGTGAAATTTAGGGCAAGTGAGGTTAGCGCCTGGAAAGCGCCCATTGCTCTAGGACAATAACCTTGGGCAAGACGATTTCGGGGTCACCCGTTGCATCCAGAAGAGAACGCCTGCAAAACATGCACACAATCACACAAAAGATCCGTCAACAGATGAACATAGGTAATGGTGAGCTTAAACGTGAATTAATCATCTTCAGTCGGGTCGTTTATATATGTATATAAATATTCCTTAAAGCCAAGCATTCCCTTTAAATATTTTAATTGAATGTTCTATATAATGATGAATAGAGTTAAAAACAATGCTTAAACTGATTCCCATCACTGGCTATTAATTAATTTTAAAATTATGAATCATAATAAAATCACTCGAATATCTCAACTGTCATCCTAACGAATATGTATTTTTTCATGTTTTACTCAGTATTTCTGATAATTATCAGAAATAAATTTTTTTTCTTAGATGCTGAAGTAGAAGAACTTATACGTTGTTTTACTTTCACATATAGGAAAAAAACATCAGCTTTCAAAATACGTATCTTTGATCAGGGGTGGAGATTTTTGATCTCTGATCAGGAATGAAGACATTGTATCATTGATAAACTTGGAGATCTTATATCTTTAACCAGAAATGGAGATATTGTATCGTTGATCAGAAAAATGGAGATCTTGTATCTTTATTTATAAGTGGAGAACTAGTATCACTGATCAGGATTGGAGCTGTTATACATTTATGTTGCGACCTCTGCGGTAAAGATGACGGTTATAAATGTAAGTTCTCTTCAAACCCCTACTACTGCTCTCTCTTGATGTCCAGGTCTACTTAAACTACCATTTGCTCCATCAATTTTCTCTTTTCTGCATGATATGGTGAGTTGGGTGCACTTTGTATGCACCTATTAATGTATTCAACTGTGCAAGAAGTTGAACATCTCCATTTACTATAACTTGACAACCGTCTTCCTTTTTTATAATTAGCTTACCCCATAGACGAAATTTGTCCCATTCTCTTTTATTTCCTGATCAACCGCTTAACTTTTTGCGCCGTTGTTGGTGCCATAGATATTTTAAAAATTATATGAAATGAAAATCCCCCTTAAATACAGGTGGTCTTATAAAGAAAGAAAATGCATATTTAACTAACTAATGTAAATATAAATAAATAAACCTTTATTTCACTTTGTTTTATAAAAACATTCTCGATCTTTGGTCGATCACGCAAAATATTTCGAGTGTACTATATAAAACCACCGATGAATAGCCTGAGTCTTATTCGAGAAGGCAACTGCCTCCTTTTCAAGAATCCTAGTTTACCAATCGATCCAGTTCCCCTTTCCACGCTGTAGCTATGGGTGAAGTTGAGATTACGTCTATCGCTTTGTTTTCTCTGATGATAATTTCTGTCGTTGTTGTTAAATAAAAAACTTGGCTAAGTAGCGAAGTCACATTCCTCTCACGAGCACTATTTCTGTAACTTTCGTGGTAAAGAGGGTATCAAATACAGTTTTACAAACAGACTATTTCTGGTCGTAAAGTTTTAGTGCATTGTTTAGAAAATCGAGTAGGTTCCTTAAGGGTAACTTTACGCCAACTCAAGCTGTACCGAGCATAGCTCATGCCCGAGTGAATAACCCCCTGGTGGTAGAATGGGATTACTATAGTAATAAATTAATGCATACGAATATGAACCACTTTTTATAGATGGCATGATCTGATGACTTCTCGTTACATTATAAGCACAACCTTAATGCTTTTACAGAAATGTAATTACATCTTTGTTGAAAGAGGTCGTAAAATTCGAGTTCTAAAATTTTTCTCTCAATAATGTAATTTTTTATCAAGTAGATTCAGAGATGTGCATTTTACATTACAAGGATAAATTATTTAGAAAATACTAAATGATTTCATCATGAATAGACTTGCGAAATAATGATCAGGATTATATAGAGAGGGGGTAATTAAGAAAGACCCCTGAAGTACTCAATATTTTCCACTATTAACTACTCAAAGTATGTCCGTTTAACAAAGTTCCCTTTCTTAAATTGTCTCATTGCGAAAATAATTTAAAATTATCTCTGGTGGAGTTTCCTTGATGGTTTGGGCCTTCTTTTAAAGCCTAATAAATCCTTCTCTTCATTTGTTCTTCATTACTATCTCAATTGCTCTCTCATCGTGACTGGTTCTCTTTTGATTACTTGTTATAGGGAAATGTTTTTTTTCTTTTCGTTGATAAATGTTTTGTACACTACCATTTAGCGGTTTCCAACCTTTTCCTTCTTCCGAAAGGCTTGGCAGGTATTTGCCCAACACTTGTTTGAATCTTGGCAAGATCAGAACAATGGTTGTCAAAGACGGCATGTTAATGGCCAGATGTCAACCTACTGCCTAACATAGAGGCTGATGAAATGATCTCATAGAAAAATAAATTATCGAAATAGGCTCTTAAATAAAGTTATAACCATTGAAAAAGTTGTGGAATTTCGAACCTATGCCTCAAAACACTCCTCGTTGTCGAGCCAATAGTTTAATGACACGACTAGCATCCATATTACCCGAAGGAATGCTTCATATATACTTATGATGGTGAAGCGGAGGAGGTGACGAAGAATAAAAGGAAGAGAAAAATCGAGAGGGAGAATGAAAGACACAAAATGAAATGCAAAAGCTCATTTGTACATATTCTATAACTTTCAATCATTTTTTTCAATTAATCGAATAGGTTTAGGTCGGACTTCCTTTACATGTTTCGAGATCATATAACGAAATTGTTTATTTTTTACTTTATCATATATCCGTTACATAAACATATCATCATCATCATCAACTCTCTAATTTAAGAAGGGGATTTTTTTTTAGTATTTGAACAATAATTTCATCTTAGTTTGGTTATAACTTATGTTTTTTTGTCAAATTATTTCTAATAATTCTTTTATAATATTACCAGGCAATGGCTTTACCACTTCCCCCCTACGGGGAAAGCTTGCGCTTTGCTACTAAGATTAAAATTTAAAATCTTAAAAAAAGCAGCCATGGTTAAATTTTTATAAATTTTCTGAACTTCGCCACTTATAATAATTTTAAAAAGGAACTCTAAACTAAATTTCACCCCTTTCAAAATATCACGTTGCTAAAATATAGTTATAGAAGATATAGAATAGAAGATATATAAAAATAAATGTTCTGAACTTCACCATTTGTAATTCTTTTGGTTTTAAAAAATTCACAAAATTTCGATACTTTATTTATTTCTGCACTTCACCATTTTGTTTTTTGATATTATAAAGCAATTATTTGAAAAAACTTTGATAAAAAAACATAAGTCATAACCAAACTAAGATGAAATTATTATTCAAATACTCAAAAAAATCCGGGCCGAACATAAAACTCTGATGAAGGACCTTTGGCCACTGCAATCGCTCAACCTCAGTCCCATCAACTATCACGTGTGGACGCATGTCGAGGGCAAGGAATGCAAAGTCCGCCACAGCAACGTCGACTATCTGAAGTCCTCTTCCAACCTTGTGTGGGACAGCATTAGGAACTACTTCGTTCGCAACGTGTGCGCGGCCTTCAGGTCTCGCCTAGAGCGCGTGATTGTCTCCGATGGTGGCCACATTGATTAATATTACAATTTAATCGCGTATTTATATGTTTAAACAATAAAATGTGTCTAATTGCATCAAGCGTCTAAGATTCGTAGTACACAATTCTACTAAATTTGAGCTGGTTCGAAACTGAATGCCTAGAATTAATGGTACAAAAAAGAGAGAGTTCTATAAAAGGCAATAAAAAGATACTCTTAGGAAAATTAGTATTGCAGCAACCAGAAATAATAGGGAGGGAACAAAAGCATTTTCGACAACAGTGAACAATATTCAACGCGCGGCCTACAGATATTTGGCTTTCTCCGCCGTGTTTGAAATAACAACCCAGGTCTGTTATTAAAGGTCATTATAGGAAATTTAATTTGAGCGAAGCTACGTTAGGTCAGATATATATTCTGGACATAAAAAGTAATTAAAATGTATTCGTTTACTGACTTTCGCACATCTTATACTTTACTTTTTGGAGTTTTGCTAGATTTAGTAGATATTGCCTAGTGAATGTCGTAAATATTTGTCTACATTAAACTTTGTCTTACAGGCTACTTTTAGATGCAAAGTACTTCTATCATAATTATTTTTTGTTCTGTGGTTTCATTTACTATCATCATCATCATCATCACTGACTCTATAATTTAAGAAGGGGATTTTTTGGAGTATTTAAATAATAATTTCATCTTAGTTTGGTTATGACTTATGTTTTTTATCAAAGTTATTTCTAATAATTCTTGTATAAGTATCGAAATTTTGTGAATTTTTTAAAATCCAAAGAATTACAAATGGTGAAGTTCATAAAATTTATTTTTATATATCTTCTATAAAAATTTAACCATGGTTGCTTTTTTTTAGATTTTAAATTTTAATCTTAGTAGCGAAGCGCAAGCTTGCCAGTAGGGGGGAGTAGCGAAGCCATTCCCTGATTTTCTAATACTTTGGTATTCGCATGATCAATAATAACGAGTATTTAGTAAGGTCAAAACAGTAGGTATAGCCCGTCGCTTTATTACTCCCTAAGTAAACATAGGTAAGAGATGGGTCATTTTCATTCATACAGACTAAATGTCATGGAAAATTCCTATTGATCTGGACAATTTTCCCGAACTATTTTATAGTTCAAAAGTAGTTTTTTGGACTCGCTGTGCATTACAACAACTTAATATTCGAAATGAATTTCTTCTGAAAATACAGAAATATGGAAATAATCCATTAACTGTGGACTTACTGTGGTGACCTGCATGCATATTGAGAGGCCTCTTAAGGGACAATGAAGCTAGAAATTCATATTGAGACGTTTTTGCACGTAATAATAAATGAAGATTTGGTGTAATCACTTCTCATACGTGCATTTTAGATCGAGAAAATTAAATAATTAGTTTAATTTTCGATCCACCAATTATAACTTTCATATCGCTCATCCTAACCAATAACACAAAATGAATGATAAACACCACAAAAGCTCCGGATTTGCTTGCGGAAAGTAAGCAAGATTTGGGAGAAGTAGTAACGAGCAGGTACTTAACGTCTGAATACTCTGTTCCAGTTATGTACTTTTTGCATATTTACATTTCCTTACTTCACCAGTTTATTATAAAACTGTTTTAGGTAAATTCTAAGAAATTTCCTCTTGTTGATTTTTGGTTAATTTTTCTTTTAATAAATTTACTGGCTAGACAGAACCCAATCCTATTGTGAGGGCCGAAATGAGGCGTTACTTTTTCAGCGATTTTAAAGCGCAAGAACGCCACGAAAAAAAGTGCGTAAAGTGTTTGGGTCGGGAGGGAACATTGTGCGAAATTAGTTGCAACAATGGTAAAAATGGAAATGTCCACAAGGAATAAAGCCCAGGTTGTATCAATCTCGTTCCAAACTGCTGGTGGTTTTGAAGTCAGGAGGGTGCACCCCAAATCAAAGTACCAGGCACTGAACTAAAGACCGACAGTATTCATTTTACTTGACAAATGAACAGATTTTCCGGACAGGTGACTAGAAGTCCTCCCAAGCGAGTTTCAGATGTAGCATGGGCAGCCCTGCTACAGCTGACATCTGGGCGATTACGTGCCAAACTAATGGCTCCTAAAGGCACCAGTGTCCGCTGTGGAACTGCTCCTTGCTTCGTATTGTGAATTTTTTATCGAATAGTTGAAGTATTCTTATGTAGCTAACGCTTCGACGACCTTAAACAGAGAAGGTAATTAAGATGGAAAATGTTTAGAACCTGATTCCAAATTTCTCACAATCAATTTCACTTAGTTTAAAACATCACTTGTACCATATTAAGAAACTACAGTCCCCCCCTGTTCTGGGCCGAAATTCTTCATATGAACTAGTTTGGAGTGAATATTCTTTGTATGTTCATATGGACAAAATAGGCGGCCAGGGAAGAACAATTTCGGCTGACCTGACTTCACCTGTAACCGCGTAGGTTGGTTCATCTATTTGGTCTTAAGTACACCATGGCCTCTTTGTTAACTGAAGGTTATTCGCCCGTTATTATTTGGTTTAAAAACTGATTTTTACAAAACGAAGTGTGTCATTTATGATAATCGTGTGTACTAGCAACTGTAGGTAAAAATTAAGCATGGTTAAGTTATGTTAGTTTGCCTAACTTAGCATAAATGGAACAACCATAAATCTCATACAAATATAATGAGAACCTGCAAGCGAGACTTTCTTCCTTCCGACTTATCTTCATTTCTGTAGCGTGACCGATTTTACCTGGCAACGGCGTTGGGTGGAGGTTATATCGCTCACGTGTCCTTTTTACTTACGTATGACTGTCTGCTTGTGTAAAAGAGATCTAAAAAAGTTATTGGCGGATTTAAATCAATGTTGTGCACCCAGCTCAGACTCAGGGAGATTCAATTACTCTCCATTTGAAAATATCCACTCCATAATATGTAATATATTCTCCCTCCTCTGTTTAACCTGATCACTCATTCTTGACTGCTAATAAAAAAGGATTCAATACTTTTTATATAACCTTCTCTCTCTCGTCTAGAAGGAAAGATTGGAGAGAACGAAATTTTCTCAATATCTTATCTATTTTCCCTTTAACTCTATGATGAATTCAGAAGTCATTTAACAGAATAAGCGCTTAAAGTCATAGTAATAAATATTATACTAAAACCCAGCTTATTTTGGAATACTTTTTCTAAGCATTTTATTAGTTATTAATATTGAACTAAACAACCTCACAGATTCTTTCTAATCTCTAAGGACTTATTAAGGACTTATAGTTTTCTAAAGGATTTTCAATCGCCTAGATATGAATACGAAACTTTTTTCAGTTTTGAGTATGTGTTTACGGAATGACGTAATATGAGTTATGTATTTTTGATGAACCACAAAGTTTTCTTTGGCTGGTGATTGGGGGGAGGGGTGCTTTAAGTGTATTTGTTAAGATAACCTTGAATGCAGGATAACTCGTCCAAAGAATGTAGATAGAAGCCTTTCAACTTTCTGATAAAATAGGGGTTGATAACTAAGGTTTCAGCAAACCCTCTTTCACATTCGTCAATCATATTAATCATTAATATACTACACAACAAATTCTAATTTTAAATCTACTCACTTATAATGGAAATATTTGATAAGTTTTGTTTAACGGATGTAAGGAATATTATGTTCATATCGACATTTCCTATTATTTAATTCACGATCGCGACTTGTTCAGAATGCTACCGCTCCAATATTCAGTAAAAGCCAGTATATTTATTAGTTAATGATAAGAGGCTAAACAATATTTCTAATTATTATAGAGAAAGAGGTAACTTGTGCCATTGTAGACCAGATCCTGCGATCGTATTAAGGGAATGTGGGTATGCTTACTGTAGGGGAATCGTCACTCCCCCTTTCTCTCGTGGTGGAGTCACGAGTTGATTACCGCAAAGACATCCGGCCCCAGGCACCGTCGGGTCAAGTGGGTAACCGCTGCGCCACACCAGTCGTCGCTATGAGAGACCTAAAGGTTAAAATGCAAGATCTACCCCAGGAGAGTGAGATTCAATTTCACGTCAAGTAAGAAATTGGAGAAGTGTTTCTCCCAAGCTCGAAGGCTAACGAGGAGCCGATGTAAGATTTGGTGAGAAAAACCGTTTGGCATAAGAACCCTCCTGGGGCCGTCCTCAAGCCCCTCTCCCTCTTACCACTCCCCCAGTGGGGTGACAAGGTATAAATGAGGAACACTGAGGAAAATCGTGGTAGAATACGTCAGTCTCCAGGTGACGAAGTCCTCGGATTAATACCGGGCTACCTAGACGGGATTGGTAGTTTACTTGGCTCGCCAGACCAAGAAGTACCCTGCAAGAGAGGCAGGGCTACATACCTTAAGGGGCTAAGAAGCAGCTCATCCTCGAGCTAGTCCATGGTTATCCAAGCGAACGCTAAGTTAACTTTGTTAAGTTCAACTTACTCTCGCCAGAGAGACTCTTCATATCCTGGTGCGTCTTAAACACCAGGGGTATTCCTCGTCCTTGAGGAATTAAGAAAGCAGGAAACAAAAGGCTCCCCCTCGAACCCGTTACTCGGTGGCCACACCAAACGCATAAGTTAACTTGGTTGAAGAGCCAAGTTCAACTTATTCTCGCCAGAGAAACCCCCCTCCGTTATCCTTGCCCTTGAGGAAGACTGGAACTAAGAAGAAGCTCATCCTCGAGCTAGTTCCTGGTTACCAAACCAAACTTTAATTAACTTATTCTCGTCAGAGAAACCCCCCCCCCCTCATCGATCCTCGCCCTTGAAGAAGACCCTCCCCGAGTTCAGTCCTCGCCCATGAGGAATTAAGTAACGAAGGAGAAAAGCTCCCCCTCGAGCTCGTTACTCGGTCGTCACACCGCACTCCAAGTTAACTTGATTTAAGAACCAAGTTCGACTCACTCTCGCCAGAGAGACCACGACTGCCTTGGTGCCGCATAAAGCACCGTAATTGTTCTCGTCCTTGAAGAACCCCCCCTCGGAATACCGTGTGGACCCCCCAGCTGCTACCCTCGCCAAAAGGACCTCATGATCCCGCCCACTTACATCTGGCAGGCGGCACGCGTTGTGAGACAATAACATTCCTGAGGTATTTAAACTCCAGTAGAGTCCGTAAGCCTAAATCTTATATATTGCTGTGTGTAGCGAAATTAACCCATTTTAGATGGTCAAACTAATTGAATTAGTTCTTACGTATGATAATATTTGGAGTATTGCTGTGGTTAATGTTTAAATTTTGTGTATTCAATTGTTAAAGTTAAAATATAAGTTTATTTTGGGAATTATTGTGCGTTTCTCTATATCCTTACGTGTTTCCAACGGCTCTCTTCTTTAAGGTATTAAAATAACAATCTTAGCACTCTTAAAAAAAGGGGGGGCATTCTACGCCCCCTACCACAAAATGTGAAATGATTACCGCATCAATGCGTTGTACTGTGAATACGGAGGAGAATTGATAGCGTTGTCGTGATTGATTAGGTGCCAACGGCTAATGTAGGATCTATCTAACCATTCAAGTGATCGGTCCAGCTCTTATGGCAAATAGGCGACCAATTCCTCACATACGCTAAAGTTTTATGCCCGGGCTCGAGGGAAATCTAGCACCGTATGGACTAGGCTAGCAAGAAATCCTCTAGTTATCACCTCCATGCTTTTTCATCCAACTCATTGTTCGCTAAGCTCCCCAATCCTTTTTTTCTGATTGCCTCCCAACGCTACAATTGCAATTGCAAATAATATCCACTTATAAGGCCGAGCGTGAATGGATAATGTAAATTTAAGATTCTCTTCGAAAGCAAGTTAAAAAAATTATATTCCTTTCGAAAGCAGAGATAACAATTAAAATAGCTGATTGATAGGAAACTTTTTGTTTGGCTTAGAAAAGCTGTCTTATGCGTTATCCTCTCGTGACTGTGAGAAGAACTTCCGAGGGCTTGATGAAAAGCTTAGTTAGCTATATCATTGTATTTTTAACCGCATAATTATGATTGCGCAACAGAAAATAATTCTCGATTCACAAGGCTGAGCTAAAATGGATAAAGTAAATATCCATTCTCTTCGAAAGCAAGAATAAGAATTAAATTTTTTTGTTTGCCTTAGAAAGGCTAGAATATGGTTTATTTTAACCGCATATATATATATATATATATAGTCATGATAACTTTAATTTTTGCTAGAAAAAAATTATTATGTCACCCATAAAGTCCTGACTCACTTTGGAAGCGGAAAGAAGAAAATAAATTTAATGCAGGAGCACCAACATTTTTTCTTCAAAATAGACATCATTCTCTACAACCTTCTTACAGCGATCAGCCAGTATCCAAATCTCTCCCCAATACCTGTCAGCTTTAAATAAGTTAACTGTAAACATACTACTTCTAAGTGAGTCAGGACTTTCTGGCCAACCATATAATAGAACTAATCAAACGTTGCATTTTGCTTTAGTATATTTGCATCCGAAATTGAAAGTGAACTATACAAAGATTTTTTAGCGAAAGCCTTTTGTATTAATAAATACAGTCAATTAATGAGAGCAGTCAATATTTAAAACGATGTCTCTTGTGCTTTGAGACTGCTTCATTTCGTTTTGGCAGGCTGAAAATAAAATTTGTAATAATATCTTGACTGATATTCCTCCATTTTTGCCCAAGTGACACTCACAATTGCTCACAATGAAATGGCTTCTGTTTATCATCAACAGTTTGATTATGGCCCACAAATTGTCTTATGGGTTCAATTTTGGCGTATTCCCGGGCCAAAAGCCCAAGGGTCGATATTATTTTCAACCAAGAACTTATTTATTGCTTTTACTGTATCATAATGTGCGCCAGCATGCTGAAAAATACATTTATCATAGCAAAATTAGTCATGAACTGTTGGAAAAAAAGGGCTGATGAAACACGTTGTGGTATAATTTGGAGTTCATGGTAGTGTTCTTGTGCAAAATTGTTTGTGCTCCAGTTTCCTTAGATGGGAAGCAGCCACAGACATGAAGAATATCCGTATATGTTCTTTCTTTCCCCATCTAACGAGCAATCTTCCAGAAGCTCCTAACAAGCGGAATGAAGCTTCATCAGAAAATATCACTTTGACTAAGTCTTCAACAGTCCATTCTTAATATTTCAAAACAAGTGGACCCTATCCGTAAGATTCTTCTTGGTGAGATGGAACTTCTTTGCCACCTTTCTTGTATTGAAACTTTTCTCGAAAAGTGCCTACCACACTGTGTGTGCTGAAGTGTACACACCTGATGCTTTCAAATTGCGAGCAAATTTGCATTGGAGACAACCCGATCCCAAACTTGAGACCTTATCAAAGGCGATTTTGGCGTTGATTTGCCTCTAGGGTGTGAAAAAGACTTCTAAAAAGAGTGTAACCAGCATTTTTAAGCGATTAATGATCTTAAATATGGTACTCATTGATAGAATGCCCTTAGCCAATATCGCTTTGCATTTCAGCCACTTTGATGCCAAGCAACAATGTTTGCAGGCTTTTCTTTGGAAAGAAACATTTCTAGAATTGAAAAATATTCAAACATTTATTTTTTGCCCACAAATATTATGAATTATCATTTTACCCATTTGAACGAAGAGCAAAGCTACAGGGACTTAAACTTAACTACAAGAACAGGATCAGAGCGCATCATTGAATTAAATTAAGGAATGCATTTTTCTTATTATTTTTGAAATGATGATGTTTTAATAAACTTACAATAATTAAAATATTAGAATAATTATTCCTATCAACGAATGAAAAAATCTTTATATGAGATCTTGGTGGTTTTATATATAATACTTATGTAGAATAGCTGGAGGGAGTTTGTGGTAGCGTGCGCTCGATGCGTTATGACCGAGGATGAGCTCTAAATTAAGGAAATGCTGAAGCAAATAGCATCTCAGCGCTATAGAGATTAGTAGCATTGTACTCAAAAGGGAGAGATTTTCCATTTGAAATTAAGCCTGCCAAGATTACCTAGCGTTAAAGTAACTGAATATGTATTTTATTTGTGTTTACCGGTAAGGGAAGGAATTGTGTAGCAGGGATACAACATAAAGCACCAGGAATGACACGTTCCTCCATCCTTCGTTTGTATCCCTTGCAAGGTACTCTTATGCGTAACCTGGGCGAGAAGCTAATATCTATTTAACTAGGTTTTCTCCCGGCCCCATTGCGTCCCTAATAAAGGCATCCGATCATTATGCAGAAATTTTATTGTAGTTAACATTCCTGAAGGCACTGAAGCTCAATATTTTTTTCACCTTTTCAAAAATACATACCTGTAGAATATATGCATGCATAATAAGTACATGCATGATTTGTGAGTAAAGTGTCGTTTACAATGAAAAAAATGTCATTTTTTTTATTTATAGTTATCTGAGTTTCGGTTGCCTTTGTTGTGGGAAAATATATTTTTCACAAATGTTTTTGCTTCTTCGATCTTCACCAAATTCTTTACAGATCTCGTCTTGGAAATTATCTGTTGTAGGTGCCCTCATTTATTTTCACAGTTTTTGTGCCTATAACATCCGGTATCCATATTTATTTTCGAGTACATTATTTTAAAGACTTTGATTGAATTTTGTTCAGGTTGCAGCTAGCTATACATATGTACTGTAATTTCTTCTAAATTATTCCTGTTTGGTGGGTCCTAATAAATAATCGAGAATTATGTATTAGGCTTTTATGCGTTGCTGTCTGTGATCCATCATTAGTCCGTATTCCTTTAAGATTTTCTTCCTCCTTTTTAAAAATGAGACAAAACTGAAACTACGTCATTAATATCTTAGTAGCCTTTGAGGGATTGACGTTATTATATAAAAATAAATTGGTATGCTCTTATCACTGATGCATATTCATTTTCGAGGCATTATAATTCTAATTGGGGAGCTGCAATTTAACATAGAATCCAAACATGGATATCTACAGCGTCGGATAACCAACCTCAAGCAGACTAAAATCAGAACAACATCTCACAACTTACCACTGCCGATGTGGCTTAACTTCGCTGTAATCGGAAGCAGTGTTTCTAAGTGGGTAGGCAGTAGTCCTAACTGTAATTTATATGTACTTACAGAGAGATAAATTCCATCTCCAGTCCCTTTCCTCCTCCACCCAACATGTGCTCTCTCTTCTTTTCGTTTTAATTTCTCTCCCTATTGTGTGGTGAGAGAAAGAAATACAGCTTTTCTCCATCTTCCTCCTGGATCAAGTGATGACGGAATATTTTCTCTCCTAGACTTTGTAAGAGAGTATTGCACTTGCTTGCCTGGGTACTTGTCCATCTTTCATGGCCAGTATTTCATGTAAAATTCCATCTTTTTTACATGTATGTGAGAATTCCTCCTAATTTATTACGTGATTGTTATTAATTGATGGATGGCTTTTGTGGTCATAGATTTATTGGCAGCGTTCTTTGACCCTCTTGATAATTTTTCTGTGAGCTTCTTTGATAATCTTTCCTCTAGTGGTCTCACACTGCTGTCATTTATAGTCTATTATTTTTGATGACCATTTTATTCATTGTAGTCTTGTCTTTGATGTGATTTTTAAAAGATTTGTAACATATGCTGTTTTTTAGAAATAATTTTCTAAATGGTTTTCAAGAAATTAATGTCATTTTTAGAAGACATAAAGTGCTGCTTAGAGTTTTTTAAATTGTTCCAAATTTGTTGCAAGCAATTGAAAGATAAATGCAATAAGGCCTAGATCGTTAATAAGTTATCAGTACCTGCTAATTTATTCAACTACAAAATGTTATTTTAAGAATAGTACCATCTCGTTTCTGAAGATGCAGTTAATGTTTTCTTACGTTTCTTACCTTTCCCATTCCATGCTGTAATAGTAGTTCCAAGACTTTCTCAGTAAACGTACTCGTACAATATTCTTGTACCTGATTTCGTACTATCTATCCGAGAGCTACTCGTCCACGACAGTATAACCTTTGGCACCATCCAACTACCTTAGGATTTCGATCTCAACCTGGGTGAAGTTAAATCGAGATAGAATGTACTAAGGATATCCACTTGTCAGAGACATCAATCCAACTTTTGTAGTTTCCTCTATCTGAGACTATAATGTCAAGAGGGAGGATTCGTAGGAATTTATGCCACTGTTTGGAAGAAGAACCAATCGGATCGTCTCGTTTTTGTCTCATTTAAGAACTGGTCTGTGTCGAGCGCTATTTTCATGAGTTAGTTGCAGATAGGAATTATGATTTAAGAAAGAAGAAAAAGCGAAACCTAACGGGGCAATTCCGCCAAAAGTATTACGAAAAGCAGTTAAGGGTTAAAATAGCGAAGTAAGGAGCAAGCAAAATGAGTCGAAGGTACCGAATTCGACTATTCAATAAAGGAGATTACTTGTGATGCAAGAGACTTGGCGAAAGCGCAACTCTCCTTAAACAGGTTCTTTCCTCAGCGAGAATATGGAGAAATTACGTAGTAAGTTATTTTTCATTTCGCTATGCAATCTTAACATACTTAACATCCACAGCAATCTAAGTCATATTATACCCATTCACGCACCCTCACAAGGAGATGACTCTTCGTTGACAAACAGAGTGAGCTTTAGGAGAGTTGCGCTACAAGTTTCATCTCGAGTTTTGAACTTTCTAAACCTCAATAGTTCGATTTATTTCCCCCCATCCATATAGAAATTCCAATAGCTAACATCTGAATAATTTTATGCATTCTCATCACCAACGCCAGCAGTTGCCTTGCTTTCCAACCCCAATGATTGTATGAGGTCTGCGCTTATATGTCATCCACACATTTTGACTTCATCTATCTTGTTTAAAGTCTTTCAGCTATAGATGCCCTCGTTGTGTTTAGATTATTTATATTAAATATAGTACACTACTACTCCCACATAGATGATGAAGTCATATCATATTCACAAACATATTTACATTCTTCTTTCGTAGTAAATTTCATTCCCTTCTTCTCACTGTTGCACTGTAAATCTCCCAGAAGAATAAAAGCTCAACTTTCCTGAGTTTATCATTGGAGTAAGCATACTGGTGTTTCCACCATGCTCTCTCACATCTTCCCATAGGCAAGCACATGTTAGAAATTTCCACAGGACCCCCCCCCCCCTCCCTTATAATTTACCTCAAATTATGTGTTGTTATCGTCCACACTTATGAATGAGATTTTACTACGTCTCACGGATATTGTCCTTTTACCTTTTATCTCTTCTCTCTACCTGAGGTGTCTGACATCACTTCGCAGTGGTCATGAAGATATAGGCTTTACACAACGCAGAGGTAGGAAATTTCTTGACATTATTAGACTTCTAAGATTAATTTAACCCCAATTTCTGTCCATAGGAATGATGAGCTCTCCCTATTCCTTTTGTTTTATTTTCTCATTTTTTGTTACAAATAAATACTTACTCGTCTTCTCCATCTTCTTCCTGGACCAAGCAAGAGTTGGGTCGTGAGCCCAGAATACCAATTCCTCTCCTGCTGCGATGTCTTGCGTCGTAACGAGGAAGATGGCTATCCCTCCAACCGAGTCTACTGGCATTCCCAACGGTTCTCCGCTGGCACCCTGCATGCAGATGTCATCTCCTGAATTATAAAGAGTAGTCTTTTATTAAGCCTTCAAACTCGCGCGTCTGAAAATGTTAATTCATTTGTTTAAATTATACAATGGATGAACTTTCTAAACCATTTAGGGGAGAGGTTCATAATATTCATTGAAATGTACCATAGAACCCATATCCCATGAATATCCACATTACTAATACTTATGCTTAAGTAGGCAGTCGCCAGATGGGCTCCTAAAAAAGAAAAAGGAAAAAAGAAATTGCTAATTATCCTCAAACTACTACTTTTGCAAAATGTATTTATGAGTCTTTATTTATGCACGCTCAATGTTTGGCTCAAGTTGTTTAAGATTTAAAGAGAAGAGTTTATTCTCAAAGTTCTCTTATGTCACCATTATTTTAGCTTTAAAATGTTGATATTGATTGAATGTCATTAAAGAGAGTAAAACTAACCCTTAGTGAGTTAAGTCTAAATTTCCACAAATGATCAACATATGGAGTTTGGAGTTTTGCATATTTTAATGACATAAAAGATGATAGTAGGGAATTTAAACGGTATAAAATACTATAGTAGCTTATTAAAAAGTGCAGAATAAACTCTTTCTAATTCTTATTTGTTTAAACTATGCTTCATTCGTTTATAGTATCGAAACTTAATTAAAATGTTCTATCTTATATCAAATTTAACAATATTTAAGGAAAAAACTTGCATTATTTTGTGAGCATTTCTACATTTTAAGCTGATGCGGCCAGCCTGTGATACCTCCAACTTTAAAAGGCGATTAAAGATGGACAACTACTCGGTAGCTTTCCTTTTATTCATCTTTTATTTCCATATATTCTTTTCTTCTTTACTGTCTCGCAATTTCCTCTCCTTTCATTACCCACTTTGACGCCTGGAAGAGATTTTGCTAACTTGACCTATATAAGCGCCAGACTTAGGAAACAATCGTAATTAATATAGTAAAGATAGGAAGGGGGAGTATCCAGCCTTAGTTCGTTTCCCAAAAATTTAACGGGCTTTGTAATTAAGATTTTTGATTAGTTTTATTTTCTCGAGAACGCCATGGTGTACAGGATGCCTGAATAGAATACTGAAGAATACAATATATATACTGAATGTGTTCCGGGGGAAAGAGAAAGGATATTCCTGATTTGTGCAGCAGGACTAACCATTAGAGAGGCGAACATATATGTATTAGTGTGCGATGGTGATACTGGGGAGAAACAGAGATAAAATAAAAATATTAATTCTAGAGTACACTGAAGAGGTTTAGTGTTCCTCAAAAGGCTAGGAGGTTGTGTTAGGATTTCTTGAAAGTCTGTGGTAAAAAAATATTTGTCATGGTTTATATAAATAGTAATAGATAACGAGAAGGTGATATGTGGAAAGAAGTAAAACTGGGATGGTCACTTATGCAATTATACCTGTTAAAATGTAAAACTGCTGTTTGGAAACCAAATGAAAATTTGAATATGTGCAAATTTATTAAAATAGATGAAGTTGTTATGGAGTTGGAAGTAATGCGACACAGACTGGACGTCTTTTGAAAATATATTGTTAGTTCGTAACTGTAGTAATCTGTGAGGTGTGTGAGGAGGCAAAGATCCGTCGTATTTTACTATATGTCAATTGGTAGTTTGTTGAAAAACTGTCATATAAGGGGGAGGGGGGATAACTAATCGCAATGGTATATATTCTAAGTGATTCGACAGAATTTATGTAGAAATTGAGGTCACAGTAAAATGTGAATTGCAGTTGCAGAAAAAGAAATATAACAAACAGAAAACTAAAATAGCAATAAAACCGTCGGCGCCGTCTAACCAAAGATGTTTAAAGTGGAGGCTTGTTTTCTGAAAACTTACGAAGACATTTATATAAGTCGTGGTATTAAATATTCTGTAACTAGTACAAAAAGCTAATCTAACTTAGTGTCGAGATTTACATTCAGTATAGTTCATTTCATGGTACTTCATGGATATGAAAATCACATCACATAAATGTAGGAAATCGACCCCACTAAAATTTTATGGAGATCCGATGAACCTTAAAGTATCAGCGAAAAATCCGAGCATGAAGAGATATGAATTTTTAATGTTGTAGGCGGAAAATGGAAGATGCTATGAGTGTGTAGCAAAGAGGGATGGGGAGGGGCAAAGAAAATGGGTTGTATTATAAGTTAAAAAGTGCATAGAGATGTGTTAAAAAGTGCATAGAGATGTGTGCAAATTAGGTTTGGTTGTAGTAAATGAAATAAAAGAGTCCAGTCAAAGTGCCACAGGATTGATGATCAAACTAGAACGTAAAATGTGACTCAAAGTGACTTCTATTTGGAAATTTACATGGAGTTGCTGTAATTAATCATGTCACAATTGTTGCTGAATGTCGTCAGAGAGTGAGATTTTAATTATTATTTGATGAGAGATTAAGTGTTTGGGTTATATTTAGATATAGATAAACTAGATTGGGTTTTTACCAATAAAATAAATTGAATTAAGTGAATTTTTAAAAATTATTGCGGTATTTCAAGCATTACTCTGGAAACATTTTGATAAAGTTTTGTTTAATTTTTCTAGGTTAATTAATGTTATATCTTTATTTCATTTTTAATCATCGATTTCAAAAAATATATTCACATTAAAATTTGCCTAATATTTTTATCCCTGTAATAAATTTTCCAACCTAACGTATTATTGAAATACAATTTCTTGGTAACACAGCACAGCGAAACCTAGCGACAGTCATTCAAAACTATTCGATAATTTCTAGAACCTATAAATAATTATATCATAGTTAGATTACCTTTGTATGAAACATCTAAAAAACTCTCACATGCCTAATTTGGGCAACTGTAGATAGCAATGAAATGCTGAATATGATTATGTAAGATGAGGAAATTATCCTCGTTTTTCCTTTTCTTCGCCTTTTCCCAAATATATCTATCGCCTTTTAGAAACTTCTTTTCAGAACCTCGGAACTCTCAAATGCCTCGTGGATAGGGCGTTGAACTTATAACGCCAGGGTATCGGTTTCATTAAAGCGAGAGTCGTCACAAAATTCCAGCTTCCATGAGCGAGCTACTCGCCTCTTGGCAGTCACGCTGAGCTTTAAGCGTGCGTACAGTCGGCTCTAACCGCACACTTCATCACGTACACATACATCACAACCACAATGTCTCGCTCATCTCCTTTCTTTCGGTCCGCACATAGCACATCAGTTTTCCAACCCGAAAACTGCGAAGAGGTGCCCATATCTAAAAAGCCCAGGAAGGAAACAGGTGGCTGTCCCTTGGGCCACGATGAGTTCTCTGCTCACTTGTTGGTAGCAAAAAAAAACGTTCTCTTGATCTTCTTTGTCCATCCTTTCCAAGGAGGAACAGGTCATGGTGTACTCTGACTTGCGAGCAATTGTCATTCTGATCTTCATGTACACTATATTGTCAGTTTGAAGATCTCATCCAAAAGTAAATGGGACGAGGGGCTTAAGTAACCAACAGGAATGTCCAATTTCTTCATGATTTTATACCCCCCTCCCTCAAGAAATGACTGTTTTTATAATAACTGACCAAGTCTGAAAACCTGAACGATTGGCACAATTATTGGCCTCCTTGTGAGAAATGTATCCTACAAAGAGACCCAAACATGAAGCACCAAGGGGCAAGAAAGGTCGGTATTGCATACTGATGATATTGTACAGGATAGGAGCAGGTGGCTAAGTGCTTGCACTAGGAGCAAAGGGTAAGAAAGGAAGCTCATTATGGTTATGCATACCCTGGTCGTGAAGCTGCCTGGGGACAACTACAAGGTTGGCTGCGTCTCGATCAGGGGCTGGTCGTAAATATCGAGTCCAGTTGCTCCTACGTGGATCCACAGTGCTCAGGTATCGCTTACCTTCGCCACCAAAGACCTGAAAGATTAGAAATATAGCGAATGTTTTACTTGAATTTCGTTTAGGCAGAAAATGATTGATTCCTTTAAAGTGTTCAATTGTGCTAAATTTTCCCTCTCCGCAAGGACAAAAGTTTCCCCATAGTGCCTGGAGTATACATTTCTCTACCTCTAGAATAGAATAGTAGCTATGGTTCAATTGTATGAATAGAAAATTTATAATTTAATGTTAATAAAGGATTAATTATAACTCAGAGAGCAGACGTCAACAAGACCTCTCAGACCCTCTCTGCTGGTAACTTTTGAGAAGAGTATGGTAAAGAAAGTGGTGTAGTCAAATAAGGTGGAAGTAACTGAATACTGCATAGACAAAGAAGAAAATAGGAATAATGGTACTTAGAGTGATTGAGTTAAGGATGGACTTGAACTCTTCAAACCTACCCTCGTTTCACGACAGAACCAGTAGCACACAGACCCTGGGTAATGTGGGTTTGAGTTAATCATTAAAGTAGAAAGTATAAATTTTGCCCCCCTCTCAACCCACTTTCAAGATTTCTTTTTTAAATCAAGTCCTTTATTTGAATTGTTATAATATAGTTATTAATATATCAAATATATAAAATATAACTATAATCAAAGACTTGTTTGAATAACCAACATATGTATGAGTCAAAACAGATAAGTCACTATAATAAAAAGCAACCTTCCCCCAGATTGTTTAATCTTCTCCAACCATCAACCCTTCAACAAAAGTTCAGCGGTGAGACATCCGATTGCAACATTGAACGGGCTGACGAAGATGCAAATCTTAGAAACACGAGATTTTAAATCGCCATTTTGCATCAGGTTTCACAAAAAATAGTTAAAACATTACTTAAATGCTTTAGGCATTTAAATAGACATATATCGATCAGGATATTCGGACGATCCACTCATGCAGAAGCCCGGATTTGTTGATTTGACGTAAACTTTAGTCGTAAAACGTGTCATTTCAGGATGGACGAGAACGTCGAGAAATGGTAACTTGGGGTTGTTTTGTGTTTCATAGGTGGAATTGAGAAATGAATTTTCCTTAAATGTTTGAATAAATGAGGGTAAAGACCAAGCTAGATTTATCTGTATTGATAAATATGTTATAAATATATCGGACGAAGATCGGTTGTTTCAAGGAAGGATTGTTCTTGGAAACGGCATCCTCTACGGTTCCCATGTAGAAGTTGGCGAATAAAGCACCTAATAGAGATCTCATCGCCACTCCTTCGTCCTGCAAATACATGCAGCCATCAAGGCATCTTGAACTAGATTGAGACTAGTTTGGATTTATTCCTTCAAAATATTTATATTGTACCCTTTTTCATCAGTTAAATTACAAGCTTCTTCTCACCTATTCTTCTTTGCAGCCTAGTCACCAACCAGCTTTTGTCCACTTATCCTGGGTGAGAGATTGGAGGGTTGCGATGGAAAGTTTACTCCTCCGTCTTGGCTCCAGTTGGGTGGGGGGCATGTTTACATTCTTCCCATCATTCTCTTACCACTTTCCCCAACTTTATTTCAATTTTATTTCTTCAAATTAGCGAAAAAGATACGGCAACGAGCCCTATATCTTCAAAGAATAAGCAAATATTAAGGTTTTAAAAGGAAAATTTTATAAATTAGCGGAGGTTATTAATTACTAAACCTTCCTTCGTCCTTACTTAATTTTATTATAAAATAGTTCTCATTAATATTAATTTATATTAAAACGAGGGTAGGATAGCTGTGTACCATCCCTTCTCTAGCACCCTAATTATTCCCCTCTTCTACCTATTTGAGTTTTTTCGTACTTTATTTTTTCTTCCATGAACATCACGATTTCTTTACGAAAATATCTTGGTAGGTTTTGCCATATATATATATATATATATATATATATATGATAAAACGAATAAATAAAAGACGTTTAGATAAATTTAGAAACAAACAAAGAAGATCGAATAGTGGAACTTGGGGTTACGCGGCCCTTTCGAATTTAAAACTCATCCGGTCGTCTCTATCCGGCATTGAAAAGGCAACTTTAGTCAATTGTACTACGCCTTATTACTATATAGGGCAAGAGGATAATCACTTGCCTTGAGCGTGGAACGAAGACTTTATGCCCTTATTTAACACACATGGGAGAATTCCTAACTAAAGTCAGAATATAAGGGAGATTTCGGGCTTGAGTTATAATTAAAGCAAGAATGCTAGCTTGATTGATATTACAAAGGAGAATTCTAGCCTAGAGTGAGCATATAAGCAATGATTCTAGCTTAGACTCAGAATTGAATAATGACTTCTGGCTTCAAGTCAACGTAAAGGGGAGCATTTTAGTCTTGATTCATCATGAAGAGAACATTTTTGCTCTCGAGTCGTCAGGGAAAGAAGACTTCTAGTCTAGAGATATCGTATAAATGAGAATTTTAGCCTAGTCTGGCCATAGAAGGACGCCCTTTGACCGAGAATGAGCAAATAACGGAGAATTACTGCCTAGTATTATCACAGAACGAAGTGTTACCTAGTGTCACAATAGAAAGAAGAATTTTGACGTCTAATCAGCAAGGAATTGAGATGGATAATACGAGCGAAGTTGCTTAGGAGATAGACAAAATAATCTTGTGCATTTTTAGGCGATTAATTCACTTGAATCGAACGTTAGCTTGGCATATAAGATATTGGTGATAGAAAGAATGACAACTAGCAAAAACGAAAAATTGGGCAAATTTAAGTTTTGTTTACCAAAGGCAAAAACCAACGTAGCTATCTCTGCTAGAAAGGTTTTGAAAAGAGCTTTTCAAAGAAAATGGTGAAGTTAGGAGAATTGAAAGATGATAGAATTTACTTTTTTATAAGATTTTACTCCAAAATGCGGCCATCCTGTAAATAGCTCTGTTTTGACCCACATTTAAAAGTGGGATCCGGACTACTAGTCGCTACAACATAACAACCACCCAGATTTCAACCAAAAACAGTTTTTTCATCCAGGCACTAATCATATTCAAGCAACCCGAAGAGTCGACTGCCAGTCGTCAAATGCGACGGGTAGCCAGTGCAACGTAGTTAAGTCAGTAAAATCAAAATAACCTTTTAAAGTGGAAACGAAAGACGAAAGAAATGAGGTGAACCAAAGAGTGCCTTTTCACACATAAACACAGACACACACACACACACATATATATATATATATATATATATATATATATATATATATATATATATATATATATATATATATGGAAGATAATGGCAAAACACAAAATTTGAATCAAGATTTTATTTATACCTATCGGACTAGTTTCGATAATGTGACATTTTCAACTAATAATGAAGAAGTTAGGCAAAGAGCCCAGTATATATAAGGTAAGACACATCCTAAAAAAAATGAAACAGCAGGAAACAATCTGGAAAAAAAACACTCGAGTAAATCTGGCGTGAATAACAAGTTAAACAAAATGAAATAGAGCCGGAAACAATCTGGAGAGTTGCTAACCCCCACAATGCATTGCGTCCGGGGGCTTATAGATACTATTGGCGACTCTATTCATTATATATTTGTTAAATTTGTATTGCCCTTCGGATAAATTGAGATTATCAACTTTGTTGATGATGATGGATTCCGAAATTATCCTCTCAATATAATTGTCTGATTTATAAATGATTTTTGCATGGTTAAAGTCAATTCTATGGTCGTTCGTTTGCATGTGCGTAAAGAGACTTGACGAATTCGCACACCTTCTGATATCAGCTAAATGTTCTTTCATCCTCTTAGTAAAGTGGCCTGACTCTCCGATGTATGTTAATTTGCAATTATAGCATGGTATACTGTAAACTCCAGCAGCGAGATTGATTGTGCGCAGTCTAGTCAAGGATTTTGGAATGGTATTGGAATATTTAAATGTAATATTTATGTTATTTCCGTTCGCATATGATTTTAGAGTGGCCAAGGCTGGAGCATATGGGAAACTAATACATTTTTTAAAATCCTCCCTTCGTGGTGTGGAGGTGGCATAGAAGTTTTTTCGTGCTTTGGAATGGCATCTATTTATGAGGTGAATTGCATATTTTAGTTCAATGAAATTGCAGATAAGGTGGTTAATTTCATCCTGAAGGAAGATTGGGTCGCATGTACTATAGGCTCGGAGAAAGAGAGAAGAAATAACAAATATATTAACGGATTTATCATGTAGTGAGAAAAAATGTATGTAAGCATTTGAATTTTAGGCTTTCGATAGACTGAGCACTGAATATAATTATTTAAACGGTGGATATTTACGTCTAAAAACAGTAGAGAATTATTCTGTTCCCATTTTACTTTGAGTTTTATCGATGTGTGTAACGAATTCAGGCTGTTGAAAAATTCATTGAAATTGTTGTTGTCTATGGGCCATGCCGACAGGATGTCGTCTACATATCGCAACCAGATAAGAGGTTGGGAATGGATCCTAGGAAGGAGGGTCATTTTATAGTTTTCCATAAATACATTGCATAGGATGGGGGAAAGGGGGTCACCCATAATTAGGCCATATTTTTGTCGAAAAAAAATTATCTTCCGTTGAAAATACATTATTCGTTACACATAAGCGCACTAATTTAATAATTTTATGGATTGGTAAAGGTAGGTTAATATCTAAATTGGGAAGAAATTTCGATAAAACGTCAGGCTCTTCATCGACCGGGACTTTTGTAAACATACTATTTACGTCAAAGCTTAACAGTTTTTTACCACTAAGGTCAAGATTTTTAATTTTGGAAATAAGGGCCGATGAGTGGATAATATGTGAGGGAAAGATTTTACCCACCGCATTTGATAAGATTCCGGCCAGCCATTTGGATAGCTTATAACTATGAGAGCGAATGCAAGAGATGATTGGGGGTAATGGGATACCTTCTTTATGGGGTTTCGATAACCCGTACATGTAAGGAAGGACGGGGTTAATTGTTTTAAATTTTTTGGTTAATTCAGATTTGGAACCTAAGATTTTTCGAATGGCGTCATTAAAGAATTTCTTCTTGTTGTTCAGAGGATTATAATTTAAAATTTCATAGGTAGTGTTGTCACTTGAGAGATCATTTAATTTGTGCGCATATTGAGTTTTATCCATCACAATAATTTGGTTAGTTTTGTGGATTTTGTTATCACTTTCTGTAAAAGTTTTAGAGCGTAAAGTAACTTTTGGGGTCTATTTTGATATTTCACATTAGCATTCAAATTAAAAACACCGCAAAGGCTAACTATTGAGAAATTCCCAATTAGAAAATGAGAACGAAAGTCCATATCAGAGAATAATTTGTTCATCGTATGTTAATTCACGGGAAGAGAGATTCAGGATGTTTTTTTTCGAAGATGATGAGGTGCATCCTGGGCTTTTCTTGAAGAGAAGGTAAAGTTTCTTGTTTGTTTAGTTTCTAACGTAGGCGTGGTGGAGGTGGTTTTGGCTTAGACGAAGAAAATGAGAGAGATTTTCACGATCAGAGCAAGTTTCTCTCAATATTCAGAGGGATTCACGTTGCAGGAGGAAAAGATGCTCAACTTCTCTCTTAGTGCGGTCAATTGCCTCTTGAAGTAGAACTTCTTCAATGTGTGTAAAAGGAAGCTCTTTCATTTGCTGGTATCTCTTCCTTGTTAGTGAGGTTGGGGTGATATTTTTATCTGCAGACGAAATAGCGATACCTAAAGACAGCAACAATACGATTAAGAACTTCACATGGGGGCCAAAAATGGTCCAAAAGAACAGAAAATTAAGAGAAAGAACGGCACAACGAAATGAGAAGGACAAAAAGAGAAGTGATTATGGAAAAATAGAAAAACCAAACATTATGAAGGATTGATAATGATGCACCTGTAAAGGAGGTTTTGAGAAAATTTAAATAAAATGAAAATAATAGATAATCAACGAAACAGCATCGAAGGCGAGGTTATGATTGAACAGATATACAGAGAAGATTGGAAGAGGATTTTCGTTATAAGCAAAGAGGATAAAGAAGAATTCGTTATCGATTTGGCGCACAAAATCATAGACTCAACGAGGAAATCGATAAAATGCATTCCCACAACATTGTAGATGCAAAGAGAAACACCTACGCGGTATCCACGCGAAGTTCACCAAGCAAAAGGTGAAGACTACAATTTCGCTCTTCATTCAGAAGGCACCAGGAAGATCAGAAATCAATAGGAAGAAATACGATGAAGTGCCGCACAAAATACAAAAGGGAATAACTGTGGTAATAAATTCTTGTCTTAACACAGGCAACTTTGTGGATAAAATAAAGTCGCAAAGATGATCTTTTTTCCCAAATCGAAAAAACCACCAACTCATGTAGAAAACTACAGACCTATCTCTCTCTTTGAATTCATCGGGAAGGTATTAGAAAAAAAAATTAATCAACCACTAGGTGAGCAACTAAAGGCAAATAAACTGCTCAGTAAATACCCTTTTGGATTCAGAGATAAAAGAAACACAGAGATGGCCCTCACGTTCATAAGTGAGAAAATCGCTTAATCAAAAAAAAGAAATGGCTAGCGTTGATATCTTCTGCAGGGACGTATCGAAGGCATTCGACAAGGTTTGGGTAAAGGGGTTACAATATAAAATCCTACAACTACAAATAAACAATAAAGTAGAATGACTACACTGCGAATATGGGATGGAGCGACTCGCATATATTGAGATCGGAAATCATCAAAGAGAAGAAAGAGAGAGGGAGAGTTACATAGAGTTACATAGATACACAGATCACACGGGCCTTACGGCCCAGACTAAGGTGATCTGGCCTTAAATCTACTGCCACTTACACATAGAATAGTAGAAGTAAAGGATAGAAAAGTTTTAGGCTCTCCCCACCCTCCACTCCCTCCAGCAAAAGCCGTACATGAAATAATTTGGGAAAAGTACCTTGCAGGTGTAAGAAGACAGTACCTGAAGGAAATTTGCATTGAATAGTAATTAAATGAAATGAATATGAAAACCACTTACATAAACCTGAAAGAGTTATATTTTTGTAATATTATTTTATTTTGTAGCTTATGCTAAACAATTCCAATATTTGTTAAATGTTTGTCTAATCTCATTTTAAATGAATCTATAGTTTTGCTGTCCACTACCTCGTTTGGCAAATTATTCCAGTCATTAATAATCGAGTAGGTGAAGAAGTTTTTTATTACATCCATAGTGGCTCTTTTACCCTGAAGTTTTGAATCATGTCCACGGGTGGGGCACTCCCCTGTCAGTGTGAACAAGTTATTGGCATTAAAGTTGTTAAATCCTTTAAGTATTTTGAAGCACTCTATAAGCTGCCCCCTTAGTCTTCGTTTTCTGACGGAAAATAGATTGAGTTTTTTTAGCCTCTCGTGGTAAGGTTTGTTACGTACTGCCGGGATAAGTTTTGTCGCTCTGTGTTGTACAGCTTCTAATTTATCTATGTCTTTTATTAAGTAAGCGGCCCAGAACTGTACAGCGTATTCGAGATGGGGCCTGACAATACTTTTATATAGTGGCATAATTATCTCCTCGCTTTTATAAGTAAAGTTTCTTTTTTATAAATCCTAGTGCTGTGTTAGCTTTGTTTGCAGCAGCTGCGCATTGGTTTGATGTTTTTAAGTTTTCTGTAATTATTACTCCTAAATCTTTAACCTGCGGAGTTGTGTTTATTAAGCCACCTTGCATTGTATAGGTGTATTTTTTGTTTTTTGTTCCGCACTGAAGGATTTGGCATTTGTCGATATTAAATGGCATTTGCCATGTCTCAGACCATTCGGTAATTCTATTTATATCAGCTTGCAGGCTAGCCTTGTCCTCTTCGCATAATACTGAGTTACCTATTTTCGTGTCATCTGCAAATTTAGATATGATATTATTTATTCCAACGTCTATGTCATTGATGTATATAGTAAATAAAATAGGCCCCAGGACTGATCCCTGGGGAACACCGCTGGTAACAGATACCCAGTCCGATTCCACGCCATTTATTATCACTCTCTGCTTCCTGTTTTTTAACCAGCTACTAATCCATCCGTATATATTACCGTTAATTCCTAGCGTACGCACTTTGTTCATGAGATTCTGATGGGGAATTTTGTCAAATGCCTTTTTGAAATCTAGTTAAATTATATCTAATGATTTAGTATCGTTATATAGGTTGAAAAGGTTATGGTAAAAGTCAATTAGGTTTGTTAAGCACGATCTCTTAGACCTAAAACCATGCTGGCTATCTCGTATAAGGTTATTGTTTTCGAGGAACTCTACTAGCTTGTCTCTAATGATCGTTTCGAGCAACTTTCCAACTATTGAAGTTAAGCTAATGGGTCTGTAATTACTGGCCTGGTTTTTACATCCCTTCTTAAAGATAGGTGTGACGTTAGCTTCCCTCCAGTCATCAGGGACGACCTCATGCTCGAGAGATTTGTTAAAAATGAGAGCAAGTGACTCTGCTAACTCATTATGGACATGTTTTAAGATTCTCGGGTAAAATTTATCAGGACCAGGAGTCTTGTACTAGTTCATTTTCTTTAATTTATCAATTACTAGTTGCGGATTTACTTCCAGGCTCCTTAGTGATGGGTGTCTGACCTGAATAGACTCGTTGTTATCGTTATTAGTATATCCTAAGGTGAAGACTGAACTAAAAAACTCATTTAAGATATTAGCCATACCCATATCATCTGAAATAATTTCACCCAACTGGTTTTTCAAGGGGCCAATCCCGCTTCTCATTTGCCTATTTCTATTGATATAAGTATAGAAGTGTTTGGGATTAGTGGTGCTTGCTTTCGCTATCTCGATTTCGTAGTGACGTTTCGTTGATCTTATGAGTGTTTTAATCTTTTTTCTGCTAGTGTTATATTGTTGCTTAACTTGATAGCTTCTATTGTGTTTTAATAATGTGTGGAGACGGTTCCTATCTCTAATTGCTCGTTTGATGTCATTATTAAAACACGGCGGCTTGCCTCTATTCGCGTTACTATTCCTTGTCTTAAGAGGAACATGGTTTTCTTGGGCTATAAAAAAATAGTTCTTTAAATTTATTCCAAAGTTGATTTACATCTTCTATTTCTATCAGCTGCTCGTGAATATTTCCCAGGGCTTCTCTGACACCCTCTAAGTTAGCTTTACTGTAGTCTGGTACTTTTGAATAGTTATTGGTAGTTGAATACCTGGCATTTAGATCAAAGCGGATTAGTTTATGGTCACATGTACCTATATGTTCCGCTACGGCCAGAGTTGATATTAAATTTTCCTGGGATGCAATAACTAGGTTTAGTATATTATTTCCTCCGGTTGGCTCCCTTACGCATTGGTGTAAATAATTAGTATCGATGAAATTTGTCATTAATTTTTCTTGTTGGCTAGTCCCTATATTCAAGTCCCAGCAGATATTAGGTAAATTAAAATCTCCCAGAAAGAGAGCAACGAGAGAGAGAGAGAGTTACATAGAGTTACATAGATACACAGATCACACGGGCCTTACGGCCCAGACTAAGGTGATCTGGCTTTAAATCTACTGCCACTTACACATAGAATAGTAGAAGTAAAGGATAGAAAAGTTTTAGGCTCTCCCCACCCTCCACTACCTCCGGCAAAAGCCGTACATGAAATAATTTGGGAAAAGTACCTTGCAGGTGTAAGAAGACAGTACCTGAAGGAAATTTGCATTGAATAGTAATTAAATGAAATGAATATGAAAACCACTTACATAAACCTGAAAGAGTTATATTTTTGTAATATTATTTTATTTTGTAGCTTATGCTAAACAATTCCAATATTTGTTAAGTGTTTGTCTAATCTCATTTTAAATGAATCTATAGTTCTGCTGTCCACTACTGCAGAGAGAGAGAGAGAGAGAGAGAGAGAGAGAGAGAGAGAGACCTTTCGGGGACAAGTTTGATGATGGAAGGAGAATGAGAAGGAGCAAACTCCACGGAATGTTTATTCCAAAAGTTTCACCTTGGACCAGATTCCTCAGGGAAGTGATGTTCAACGATCAACGATTTTTAAGTATAGATATTGCTGTAAAGATAGTAGGAGATGGTATAGAGTATAGAGAGTAAAACTGCTGGTTTCTGTAAAGAGTTAGTGTGCCAGAACGCTTGGCAATTGTGGTTTTTGTGCCTTTGGTGCATTATTTAATTAAAAAGTGATTAAAGATTATATTTTAAACTTAAGCGTCTCTTGTCTTGCGAACTTATATTCCTTTTGTATATATTTATATATAATTTTCTCTTCTTCTTTATTATTATTATTAAATTATTTTGTTTTTCATACTTATTAATTCAATTAACTTTATATATATATATATATATTTGCCTAAAAAACTAATTTTGGTTCAATTTATCAGGCCAGAAGATGAGTATGTCTTTGCTCGAAACATAGCCATGAGAGAATAAAGATAATGAATGCTGTCATTCCCTTTTGCCATGAATTCAACAAAGCGCAAGAAACAGAAAAACAGGATAATTTTTCTACTGAAATGTTATTTCAGAATTCTCAAAAGTTTCGTACAGGTGCAGGATTCGAACCGTGCACACTGAGGCAGCGAGCAACTGCTTTGATCTCAATTAAACCGTCCCTAAGAACACTCGGCTATGCGGAAGACAAAAATCTTCCCAATATTCGCCACATGTTTACCTCAACTCCCCTTTGTCATTTGAATTCCCTATTAATTTCTCTCTCTTTCATAGCCCCGATCAACCTTGCGAAGCGTACCTTAGAAAGCTTGTTTACCTGGAATATTTTTGTCTTCCGCGTAGCCGAGTGGTCTAAGGGGCAGTTTGTCTTGAGTTTTTAACTTTACATTAGCATACATCTATTGTGTATAATTCAGGAAGTTTGATTAATTGGAAGTGCATTAAGATTGAATTTTGAAGGTGTAAGAATATTTATTTCACCCCACTATATATATATATATATATATATATATATATATATATATATATATATGAGAATCGATACTCTCCCTCCTCTCTCATTGGAGCCACGGGAGGTTGAACACAAACATCCTGGCAGTGTAGACGACGTAGCCCAAACTCGTAACCACAGCTCCCTCGCCCCTCGTCTCGTTGAAAAACAGAACGGTTAAAACTGCAAGATATCCCCTAATAGCGGGTATTCAATTTCACCTCAAGTGCGAAATTGGAGACGCGTCTCCCTCAAGCCCGAAGGTCCCTCAGGACCAGAGGTACGACCACCTGAGAAAAACCGTTGGAGGAGGAACCTTCATGCGGCCTGTCTACAAATCCCCTCCCCCTCTCCTACCCCTACCCAGTGGGGTGACGACGTATATATACCAAAAATTTGGGAAAAACGAGGTAGATTACGTGAATCAGCAGGCTATGAAGTTCCCGGCAAGAAGGGTGGGCTACCGAGAGAAGGCACTAAGAAGCAGCTCATCCTCGAGCTAGTTCCTGGTGATCACACCGGACTTTAAGTGAACTTGATCAAGTTCAACTTACCCTCGTCAGAGAACCCCCCCCCCTCTCCCTATCCTAGTGTAGCCCAAAGGACTGATTTAGTCCTCGCCCTTGAAGAATACTGGAATTAAGAAAAAAAAAGCTCATCCTCGAGTTGGTTCCCGTGGTCACACCGAACTCTAAGTTAACTTGATTTAAGAATCAAGTTCAACTTACTTTCGTCAGAGAAACCCTTACTATTTTGGTGCAGCCCAAAGCACAGAGATAGTCCAACGCCCTTAAGGAAGACCACGAGTGCACTTCCTTCAGCACTTCCCTGAGTCAAAGTATTCAAGTTTTGGCTCATCGCTAGCCGGTGTGAATTATTCCCCAGAATAATCCGAAGAGAAGAAAGCGACATTCTTTCCCTATCCGGTGGTGACATCATTTCCTGCCGAAGGTGAGTGGCTCCTCCATCTGCCACACTCACCAAATTCCTCTGTGGCTTTAAAAGCTATTCCCTTACGCACCAACCATCTGGCCGAGGCACGCGTCAACCAGACAACAAGATTCCTGAGGTAACGTAGCTCATTAAGTTCAAGGTCAGACTCAAACCCGTCGCAAGAGGAACAAAGGTATTTAAACGCCGGCATCCAGCCGGTAAAGGCCGTTAGCATTTGTTTTTATATTAAAGTAAGTGGTGGGTCAACCATCACTATAATGTCAAGTAGGTCAAGTTAGAAAACCTTACTTAAATTATTGAAGTCCTTACTCTGTATTTAGTGGGTAATATTTCTTTGATTCATGTTTAATTTTTTTCTGTTTTAATTAAAGTTTTAGTTTATTTAACAATTTTTTATTATATCCTCGAATCTCTAAGTATGGCACAAGGAACCCTCAAAGTTTGAATAAGTCAATAATCGAGATATATAGCACTCTTAGAGAGATATAATATTAATCACGGATTCTTTTTTTGTAGTACGTAAACAATCCATACATACGAACTCCTTCTATCACTCGGTCCTTCCTATATCACGGCAATATATATATATATATATATATATATATATATATATATATATATATATATATATATAGGTCACAATCATAAACACATTGTTTTGTTACTCATAATTCGATAATCTGGTCGAAATACAATAGTTATATTTGGGTTCAAGTTTTGCCAATATATCGTATCTTTATGCAGGTTCCACATCTAACTGCACTCGTAGGTACGGTAGTTCATCTTGAGGTAGTCTGATCTATTGTAGCAGTTCCTCGGGGAGATATGCGTACATTTTTAGCTAGAATTTCTTGGCTCGTTCATGTAGCATTATGTTTACTGGCTTGAGATCATTAATGATGGGCAGGGTCCTTGAAGGAACGCGGTCCCAGCGAGGTGTGTTGGTCATAAACTTTATCTTCTAGATTTGAACCACTTGCGCATTTTCGGTCGCGTGCGACTCTCTATCTCACTATGTCAGGCGATCGGTCGGTCCCTGTTTTGCGTTTTTTTAAAATAACATTCTAACTATTCGGCCGATCCTAACGAAATTGAAAACATTTTTGTTGTTTTACATTCTATTTCGGGAATTATTTTGTGTTGGCAATAACATCATAATTATTCTGCCGATTCTAACGAAATTTGAAACTCCTATGTTATTTTACATTTTCTTTCGAATGATATAATTACCAACGTGTTCTTAAACTTAATCCAGGAATTATTGAAAGTTTTGTTGGTCGTAAAGTCATAAATCAGAATAATTCAGAGCACTCGACTTTGGTCAGCAGAGCTTGTTTACTTCCGTATTGGGTGCAACATTTAGGGGGCAGACGGGGTAGATCGCTATTGATTTTACCATGGTCATATATAGTTTTCCTTTGTTTGCTGTTGATAGTGACTTAAAACGGTATAGGGATTTCAAATTTCTCTAGGATAACGTAATCTTCTCTTTCAGTTGAAAATTACTCTTGAGAATAGGGGTAAATTTATTCTTTTACCAAGATGTTTTCCGTTCTCCATCGTCGGATGGGTATGACATTGATTTTTTTGCGTTAGTACGGATTTTGTTCCTCTTCTCATGCTTATTTAGGTTAATGATCTCTCCTACTGTTCTATTGGCAATATCGACTGGGTTGGTGTAATCCTTTGTGTCCACCTAGGTGATTTCATCCGGTAATTCAACATATTGAGCGTATTCGTTAGTGCGGGGATCATGATCACCGGTGTATAACGCGCACATGGTGGAGAAGAGACAAGCTCCTAAGGGCACTACTTTTTCCATGGTGCAGAGTTAGCCTTCTAAATTATTGAACTTAAGAACTGCCTGTCATCCTCCAGGTATGCGCAGAGATTTTTTTATATCAATTTCTATTCCAATCTCCTTTATATTTTCTTTAGGCCGGCGTTCACGCCTTGTCAAATGCAGGCGATGATTTTGCTGTTTCTGCCCTTGGCGATGTTAATACGCTCCTTAACTAAGGCCAGAACAGTCTCTGTGCCATAATTTATTTGCAAAACATGTTGTTGTATGTATATTGTATAGCTCTTCACTTTCCAAGTAGTTTCCTCCTCTGTAATTTAAGAATTTTTCCAATAGTTTTCTTAGGAACTCTCATATGGGGATGGTCCTGTAACTAATTATTTCTTTCTTGTGCTTTTAAACAGGTTTTGAAAATACTTCACGCTTAGGCATGCGTTAAAGTGTTGTTGTGTTGCCTCGTTAATGTCATCAGTGGTATTTACACGATGCATTTTAATAAGACCAATTATGCCCGGGGCTTTTTCTTTCAAGCTGTTCAGGGCTGCTTTATACTACTCATGCGTAAATGACTTTCCTTCTTCATGTGCTTGTTGGGTTCTCTTTACATAATAGTATGGTGTTATTTTAGATCCAGGTTTGTTTAGCCTGGTGAACATTTCGTCTCCATAGCCCATATCGAAGTTTTCATTCTCTTCATCGCCTATCTTGTATTTACTTTCCCAATGTCTTTTGAAGTAGCCCTCGATTAGCCGGTGGTCAGTGAATTCTTTTCTGTCGACTTTTATGGTAATTTCGGGATTTGTGGAAGAGTACCTCTTAGCTCTTTTACATGGATCCAGAACTTTTGGGGGTTTCCTTCAGCGTCTATATTTCTTAGGATATTGTTCCAATTTTCACTCGCCTTTGGTCTTACTAGGGGTTTAAGTTTTATCCTTATGTTGTACCGCCCTCTATATTTATCCGCCCTGTTGCATATTGATGCTGTATCGTGCATACAGGAGAGTTTTATTTTCCACCCTGGCAATAGCAAATCCGTCCGCTTCCATGATTAAAGCTGTTAGGTGGCTAAGTTGCTTGTCGATTTCTTCCGTTATGTAACTGACGTGCTGGTCTACTTTTGTAATCTTGAAGGCGCTATTTGTAGGCGGTTCAATCGGCCTTGGGAAGATACCTATGAATTGATATTTTTTCCTGAGTGGGCGATGTAGAAACAGTGGTGATCATATTGATGTGATTCGATAATGTATATGGACCTGGCATTGTTGCATAGTTCAGTGTAACATTTGGGCCCTTGATTATATATCCAAGCTCGTTGAATATCTCGTTGTTAGATACATTGAAAAATATGCACCGTCTCTTTGTACTACGTTGCGACAATTGATTCAGGTAGTGTAGCCATTGCTCCTACAGCGGGAATTAAGGTCACCAATCAAGGTGGTAGAAGTGTTTCTTCTGAACACGCGCCTAGAATTATGGGTGCCTGTGGGGTTGATAGCCCGGTGCAATGACTTACGGATCAATGGTCTTACGGATCTTATTCGCCAGGCAAGATTCCTCCAAGTCTTGTATCTCTTTAAACCTGATGCATTTCCTAATGGAATTATTCACACCATCGTAACTTTGCTTGGTGTAGTTGGCCATTATCACGTTGTATTTGTAGATTTTCATGTAGTTCCTGTTGTTGTCCAGTCCATACTCAGAGATAAGTATACCAATCGGGTATATCTGTCTGATGATGTTATTTTATACGTTTTTCTTATTTTATGTATACACATTTAAGAAAGGGGTTTTTGTCAGCTTAAGTAGATACCTTTCGTTACTCTCCAAGCTAGATCTCTTGTATGTTCTTTGTTTTGGCAGTTGTTTCTCTAACCGATGATCTCATTTCAAATGATATTTTCTCTTTGAATTGATCTTGAGAGGGGTTGAAGCAGTAATCGGGGCGGATCTCAATTAGGGCGCGTTTCAATGTTGCGAGTTCATCTTCTTCGTTTCCAATTTTAATTTGCCTCTGACGAGGCCTTCAACAGTTTCGTTGGTGAGGCGTTAATCTTTATGCTTAATTCCACAGTTAGCTGGATGTACGGTTGTGTCTTGGCGTTTTTTGGAGATCTCTGTTCGTATGTTGTCTTTTGCGTGGCTGAGTTTTGCTCCTAAGATTTCTGGCTTTATTCATTGCTTTAAATTCACTTGATCTGTTCAAACGGGGCTCTCTTGATTTAGAACGGGATCTAACTGTTTTCTCTGGCTTGCTCCTGATAGGTCACTCGACAAGCTGTTGTCTGGAAGCTACATCGATTTTATATCATTCTGCAGTAGCATTTTGTTGAGGTTGGTGGCATAGTACATGGTTTAGCTTTGTTAACAAAGTGAGCATGTATTATACAGATAAGCAGGTGTAGCTTCATAAGCGGATACAATTAGAAAACAGTTTTTCCTTGATCGGTGGATTTCACCGTTTGGGGAGACGAAGTGTTTGCCTCACACTGCAAGAGTGCGGTGAGGGTTACCACAATCGAGCCACTTTTGTTGTCTCCATTGGTGCACTCTTTCCACATGTGGCCTGAGCTGAAACACTCTGAACAAACCTTGTCCTCGAACTTGGAGTCATTTGTCGCCTCTCTCTCAAGACTATAACACGAAAAGCATACTGGAATTGAGAAAAAGGTTTTCCCTCGATGCAGGGTGCTGAAAACTAGGAGCAGATCATGATCGATGTAATCTTTGAAGCTTTGCTTCCCTCTCTGTAGTTTGCAACGTGACATTAAATACATAGATAAGTTTATTCTCGTCCAACTCGGTTTCGAACTTGTACACTTCTTCTATTTTGGCCCAACTCTGTTTCTCTTTGACTTTTATCTTTAATTCGGCTGTGGTTTATGAGTCGACCTATGAGTCCAGGCGTTAGCAGATGATAGATTTTTGAGCAGAGACCTGCGAAAGGACATTGAGTATTAATCCGATTTCTTCTAGTTTCTTTCTGAACTTCTCGCTTCGTAGGTTATGCAAGTCTTTGTTGTTGTCACAAATGGCCAAGTAGCCTTAGGACTGGTCCACCAGTCCACAGAGCGCGATGACAAGTGTCAAGAAGACACCTTGACCCAGAGTGAGACCCTTTTCTTAACATGGGGTCATCCATGACTGATACAAGGGCAGAAGTCTATTAGTTAGGACTATTAGATAATCTCTGGTTTATCTTCTTCTTCTCTACCTAAAGTTTTACTATCAGAGTCACCTGCCTGTCCTGACCACTCCGCCACCCAAAGGGGCCTTCGTCTTCACACCCCTTACGGAACTTCCTTCTGGGATTCGGACACGTCAGTAATCGATAGTCTATACATGCTTTAAACTACAGATGAGCTATCCAATCCCGAGAAGTGCTGCTGAGTCGGAAAAATTAAATGCTACGAGATGCAGCTTAAAAATAAGAGTTTCCTCGCTTTAATTAAAAAAAGTGTCTCCCACGCACGCGCACTTTATGCTCCAAAGAGACATAGGTAAGATCTGGCCCAGCTGGTGGTGTTAATGTGTGGGACTCTCTCTTCGCCTACCGTTGCTCGCAGCGCAAAGACTAAAGTTTATCTCAGTAGGACTTCCTTGCAGTCTTTCTTTCTTGAATAACGTCTTTAAGCTCTCTTCAGCAAAAACTGATGCGCATTTAAGTGGATTTTTTTGGTAAATTAGCACTCAAAATAGAAAGAATAAAAGAGGGGTAACTGTAGTGAACCACAAAGATTAAGAAATGAGAGAGCTGGAATTCATCCATAATATTGGACAGCAAAATAAGAAGCGACGTAAAAAACTTCCTATATAAAATTATAATTAAAGTAAATATTGGCTACTATAGCATTTTCTTATCAAATATAAATCAAATTAGGCAATGTAAACTAAAGACCATAGTATTTTTAATAAACTTGCCGTAAAATATATCTTAGGTCGTCATTTTGAAATAAACTGCCGTTTTCTAAGCTTCAAATACAAATTAGATAAAATAAACTTGATTTTATTTAAGTATAACTATATTATTTCATTCTGAAGCAGAAATAGGAGAAATGTTAGCATCATAATTTTGGGTTTTTTTTCTAGCTTCTAATTTTTGGACGCTGTCATTTAATGGATTAATGAACAGAAGAACATTTGAACGTTGTCATTCTAGGTCTCATCATTCTGTAGAGGCATGGCTAAAGAAGGCAAGGGTCTCGGGAAGCCTAATATGGGACGTGTTTTCTTCCGATGCTGAGCTCCTCTACTTAGACTAAGCAGAGGGAATATAAAAACCCAGCGATATCCCCAGACATCAGTTCCGCGAAGAAGGTGGTCCACAGCGAAATGTTGTAATAAACATTCCCCGAAATAATTTGGGCCTTCTCATTCTTCATCTCTCATTATATATATATATATATATATATATATATATATATATATATATATATATATATATATATATATATATATATATATATATAACAGAGCTAATCAAATGTTGCATTTCAGTTTAGTATGTTTGTTTCAAAATTTGAAGGTTACATATGAAAAATTTGAGCAAAAACCCGTTTAATTAATAAATAGTTAATTGATGCGAGCATAGAATATTTACAATGATGTCGCTTGTTCTTCGAGACTAGTTCAATTCGTTTTGGCATACAGGAGAGCAATTCTTTATGATAAGTTACACTATATTAGTCCATATTTGAGTAATAAAATTCTGTCTCTATCTCTCTCCATCTCTGCCTCTCTATCTCCTTCTCTCTCTCTCTTTATATATATATATATATATATATATATATATATATATATATATATATATATATATACATATACATATCACTCTCTCTCTCTTTCCTCTCTCAACCATACCCTCTCTCACCTCTTCTCCTCTTCTCTCTCCATCTTTATATATATATATATATATATATATATATATATATATATATATAAGAGAGAGAGAGAGATGAAGGGGGGCCGCAAAAGTTTGCAACACACTGTGAGAAATACAAATTTTATACTTTAATTAACGCAAGTTAATCAAATTTCTAATGCACTTGGATCTTTATGTAATAAATACAAAGTAATGATCAAAAAAGAAAAATAAGGAACAGAAAAACTTAACGACAATAATAAAATTTTACAACGCAATAGTTTACAACACACTCATACAAATAGGTTACATCCATAGAATGTCTTATTAAAGACTAATCTTCATTTTTTACCGAATATCTATAATATTTTAAACTAAATGCAAGGTTGCTTTCTTCATCGTGGAAGTACTTTATTCCTTTACAAGATATATGTACCGTTATCATCTTCATCATGGTGAAAAACAAACAACGCATTGTAGCTCTTCATAAGAGCGGTCATGAGTACAATAAGATCTCTGTACTGCTTAAATTATCTCTAAATTCATTTGGTACCACAATAGACAACTAAAAGTTTCTTAATTCATTTCATCCTTTTGATAATTTAAGTCTCCTTCGGATGTTAACGGAGCATCCAGTTCCAAAACCTGCTAAAGAAGTATGTGTTAAACCACAGCCTACTTTTAGAGAACTGCAAGAAGACCTGCAAACAAGTGGACTTAAAGTTAGCAAGAATACAATAAGGAGAACGCTGCCCCAATATGATATATTTTATAGTACTTCAAAAAAGACCCCATTCCTTAAGTAAACTCAATATAAGTCCTACTTGGCATTCTCAAATGAACATTTATATAGACACGCAAATTTTTTTAAAACAGCTTTTGGTTAGATTAAACGAAAATAGAACTTTTCGGTAGAAATTCAATCAGCAGGTTGAGTAAAAAAAAGTGTGATGATTACGCGCCAAAGAAAACTATCAATCTGTGTATCAATCAAGGTTTGGAAGATTCGACGCAGTCGAAGGAAGAACGAACGGCCAAATATACAGGTGAATTTTGAAAAGAAATTTGTTATCTAGAGTTGCCTCTCTAAACTTGAAACCAGGATGGATAATCCAAGAAGACAGTGACCCTAGCATACAACAAAACAAAGTAATAATTGGCTGTATACAGGTAGAATTAATGTTTAAGAATAGCCGATTCAATCTCCTGACCTGAATCCCATCGAAAATATATGGAGGGAATTGGAACTCATAGTCCAGAAACAAGATCTGCCTAACCTATCTGATTTGAAGAAGACATGTTTGGAGGAATCGTCAAAATCAGGAGACTTCTCAAGCTGTCTACAATCTTTAATTGATAACAAGGGTTATGCAACAGAGTACTAAGCCATGTTTATATGAGTGTTGTAAGCTTTTGCGTTGTCAAATTTCACTATTTTCCTTATAATGTTTTCCTGTTCACCATTTTTCTCTTCTGGTTTTTACATTGTATTTATTACATAAAGTTCCACATAACTTGTAAATTTTATTAACCTGCGTTAACTAAAAGTATGTGAATTTGCATTTCTATTAATTTGTTTGTTGTAAACTTTTTAGGCTTAGTGTTGAAGAAGTATATGAAATTGAGAATAAGAAAATGAGGAAAAAAAGGAGGGAAGTATTCCTCCGTTTTACCTCTTCCATTAAATATTAAGAAAGCTCCCTAAATTTAATTCTTGGAGGGGATATTTTTTTAATTATGATATTTGTTAATATAGTTTTAAATCGTAAATGTTAACAAGAGGAATTTCCACCGAGTTGGGAAGTGGGTTAAAAAGTAGATTATGAAGAAATGGAAGACTATATTTCCTATATGTTTTAAGGCTTGTCCCAGCTCGTCCATATCTTTCCCCTTTATATTAAGAAACTTTGAGCCAAACTTATCATAACATGCAATTTTTCCACTTGGGCAAAGAGCCGCTAAACCTTAAATTAGTTGAGAATTTATTTAAATAGTTTTTGTGCACCAGCTCAGTGCTCGATGCTCGTAGCTTTGTCAGATATTTTTTGTTTTCTAGACCAATTTACGAAGGGGGATTTTGTTTCTAGTTCCTTCTAATTTAATTTTTGTTTTTTTCTAATTTCTTTCTTTGAATTATCTAACAACCACTGACCAAAGGCAGTATTGGACAGTCAAACAAGTTGTCTCTACCAAATTTTCATTAGTAGTGAAAGGTTATATGAGATGTAAGGCTGGATGAAATTTGTGCTCATTAGATCAATTTGGCCACAATTGCTCATATGTGATATAAATAATTCAAGTACATGGAAATCACTATAAAGAAGAAATAATAAAAAGTCAATACTTTGTAAAAATATATGTCTTCCATACTTATCGAGAATTAGAATTTTTTATTCTAGCATTTAATAGACATTCACGTTCTCTCGAGTCAATGGATCAAAAGAGAAGTCACATCTGATCAATGGTTTAAATGTCTCCATCTCATTTCCATTAATTTTTGTATATTCATGTTGCAGTACAAATAAACATAAATATTATAAAGTTGAAAACTTTTTTCTGTGTAGTGATATATAGATAATTTATGTATGGTCATATCTGTACAACTTATTAACTTTTCTTTCGGATCCAATATACATATAATGTATACCAACAAAATCAAAGAGTATCGATTCATTCTGTGCGGTCAGTGAAATTTGATGACGATGTTCTTGTTAACAATTCCAAACATTCTTTTTATAATAAATACAATAATATAGAATATACATATATTGTAACATTTTTTTCTCACCCTTTATCGTATTTGGCGGGAATATGAAAGATATCCATGCATGGAAAATGGAGCGTTGACAGTTCACAATCAACAAATGCATCAAGACCTGCATGAGACTCACTGGGCGCAATGACTCGAAAGTGAAGATAAGCCCGCCAATGTGACGCTCCACATGAGAGCCCCTAAACCCTTCTCGCTCTGGAGCTCGACCCATCTCTGCCATATCCCTCTCAATCGAATGCACAAGAAGAGACCGCGAAGAAAACTCCATAACTCTAGTTACTAGATGAGTCAAGTTGTTGCAAATCTAAAAATGAAGCCGCTCTTTACGAGGATCAGTACAACTTCAGAGCGATCGAGGACACATATTATTCAATATCCACAGTCAGAAAATGAGGAAGGACCCAGGAAAATGCTTCTTTCATCTCGGTTAGATATGTTGGCCATCATCTATTGTAATATTCAGAATGCAAATTGAATAGTAGTAGTAGTATGCTATAATGTAGCATATGGCAAATCCCTCGCTCGATTCAAAACTGGGCTTCATGAGGCAGTTTGAGATAGTCAATTTGGGCAAATCCAAAGAAATGTAGGTATTGAAATATGTATAAATACCATAAAGTTAAATTATTAAATTGATTATTCTTTCTTCTTCAAAACGATTGATTTTAGTAATAAATTTCAAGCTCTAGTTAATCATTGTTTCGTTCAAAAATAAGATTTAGTTGGCCAAAATTTTGTTTAATACTTGTTGGAAACAAAAATCATTTAAACATACCGTGTGTCTCCAGGTGCCACATAAATATTAAATAAATATAATCCATTTCATTATAATTTTCTTTAGCCAGTCCAGTTCCTAAAAAATCATGCAATTAAAATGATTGGTAGAGATTTTATTGTCCATGACTCACCTCCCATAGGTTGACCATGCAGAAGTCATCAGGGATGTCCTTTTCCCTCACTGGAACCCCTACTATGGGGCCCATTTGAGTAAACCTGCCGACATTCTTCGTCGCGACTACTACTTCTACCTCCCGCGCCTTGAGTGACGACACTCCCATTACGCCAACGTCTTCATCAGCGTCAGACTCCTGGGGGAGGGGCACTGGACGCATCTCTAATGACAGCCCTGGAGGGAGGGACTCTCTGCCATAGCAAGACGGCGAACCTGGCCTTTGGGGGTCTCGCCACGTCTCCTCCAAGTTAATTGGGGGCGGATCCCTATGGGGAGGTGCGACAATAACCCCGTTTTGAGTTGAGGGAGTATGAGGAATAACGGGAACGGAACAGGCGTCTGGCAGGCGTTGTGTTGGTCGGCTGAATGGGCACCCTCCTCCAGTATGACGGGCGCCGCATTCACCGCAGGCCTTCAACCGAAGGACCCCCTTGCGCTCCTCTTCTGACGGGATGGCCTCCACCGTAAAGCCTGCCCTTGGTAGACACGGGGTCGTGGCTGTCTGAGCACTGGCGACGAGTGTTTCCAGAGAGGCAGGGCGGGGTTCGGGACTCAGAAGATCTCTCGAATCATAGAGACGCCTGTGAAAAGAGAGAAGAGGTTGAACTTCACGGAGGGAAACTTGCAAAATAATTGTCAGCTTAATATTAGGTTATCCGGAACCTCTCTTTTTTCCTCCAAACTTGCTTTTACATACTAATGTGTAAGTAAAATTGCAATTTACATATACTAGATTGCTATGCAGCTACTATAGGGATTGTTAGCCATTTTCACACTCCATTGGCCATACCAAATGAATGCTCTTCATTTACGCCAAGCCAATAAACACACCAAAAGAGCCAAATCTAACACTCTGCAACCATGCCAATGTAGATTTCAATTTAAATGTCAAACGTAATAGACTATGCGCACACCACTAGATGACCTGCCCGCAAGGGAATGCAAGGTAGGGCAGGGTCAACCATGTTGCTGCTTTTATCTGGAGTGTTACAGGCACTCAAATGAGTGACCTCATAGCACCTGTTGCCCAATAGAATCTGCCGATATATATATATATATATATATATATATATATATATATATATACACGAGGGGCGGTCAATAAGTTATGCGAATCGGTAGGGCAAAATAGAGGAAGGGGGATGGCTGTTTGCGGAGGTGTTAGGACAAGTTATGAAAAGTCAGGACCTGCAGCCGCACGCTCCTGCCTCGTCTATTTAAGAAGCAGTAGCTGATCGCAGATCGTCAGTCACAAATTTTACCTCCATCTATGAGACCCTTAGAAGGAATCCGAATGACCGGGTAAACAGAGAATTTCACTCAACTGTTCGATATCTACTTAAAGGATCCCCTGACCTCATTAGCAAATTTAAATCTTCAAATGCTTTCCTTCCCTACCTTTATGGTGTTATTAAAACCCATAAACCTGATAACCCAATGCGTCCCATCCTTAGCTCTGTTGGGTGTGGTTCCTATACTCTATCAAAATGGTTAGTCTCTCTACTAATCCCTTTGGTTGGGACCATTTCCAATTCACATAATATTAATAATATGCACTTCATTAGTAAACTTAATAAGCTCCCCTACACTGATAATTTTAGCCTGGTTAGTTTCGATGTTTGTTCCCTCTTTACTAAAGTTCCCATACCCGATCTCTTGAATTTCTTTAAAGAAAAATTGCAAATTTACCTTTAATGGAAAATTTTATCGCCCAACCTTTGGAATGGCAATGGGGAATTGTTTGTCCCCTGTACTCGCAAACCTATACATGGAATTCTTCGAATCTAGAATACTTCCCCAAATTAATGAAATCTCTATAGCTTTGATGCGATATGTTGATGACATCCTTTGCCTTTGACCTGATAATTTAAATATTAATACATTTCTTACTAAAATTAACACCTTAGTGCCCTCGATTAAATTTACTTTAGAAGTTGAAAAAAATCGCACACTCCCTTTTCTAGATATTCTAATTCATCGGATAAACCATTATTTCAAATATGAAATATATAGAAAACCTACAGCCATAGACTCTTATATACATTTTTATTCTAATCACCATAATAGCATCAAACAAAGTGTTTTCTCCTCTATCTTTTTGCGTGCCCTTAGAATTGTCTCACCAGAATACCTAGACATAGAAATCGATAGAATATATAAATAGGGATAAATTTGTGCTACCCTCTGTATTTTCTCGACAATTGTTATAAGGCAGCCAAGCTTTCCTATTATCAAACTAATATTAATATACCTAATTTTCAGGCCAAAAACTTATCAGTTTTACCCTATAACCATATTTTCATTAAATTACCTCGTCTACTTAGGTCTCCGAACATAAATGAAAATTTTTAAGTACGAGACTACAATTTATAGCATCCTTGTCAAAAGTTCACACCCCCCCATCAAGGCCTGGCATTGTTTATTCGATGGGCTGCAACAACTGTCAGAAATGTTATTATGGACAAACCGGGAAAGAACTAGATGTCCGGGTTAAGCAACATCAAGCCAATGTACGTAATAACAGTGAACAATCTGCGCTTTTCTACATATGTACAATCTTAACCATAGCATTAACTGGAACAGTGCCAAACCCGTCATAAAATGCAGTAATTATATTTCGAGAAATATTTTAGAATGTATCTCCATTAACGGGTTCCCAAATTTCAACCTTAGCCCTGGTTTATTCATGCTAGACCCCATTATCACTACATACATAAAATCTTAAATAAAGTTGTTTCAGGATTTTGTACCCCCCAATTAAGGTTCAGAGGTGGGTAGTCTAATCCCCCTCTTCCACTATTTAAGGCAATGTATATCCACCCTCCTGTTCATTCCTTGAAAAGGTCTTTAAGAATAAAGACGAAAGCGCTCGGAATCGTTTTTCACTTTTCCTTTGTGGGTGTATCTGCATAAATATATATATTTCACACATTTTTATTTGCTCCATCTTCACAACTGTTTTCAAAAATCCCTCTTCACATGCTCTCGTTAGTTTTCGCGTTAAATTTAAGTAAAAAAAAGAATGAGCGAACATCCTTATAATGCAAAAAGATAAAGCATTCATTTGAAAGCTTTCCTTATCGTACTGTTAGGGTGGTATATTGGATACAGCCGCTTAGAGAAGGACCGCAAGTATGCGTGATGGAATGTATTCGTAAACTTGGCTGTAGTAACCACACATGTATAGCTAGATAAAAGAGGAGGAGGAGTAAAACGACATAAATGTCCTGGAATTGACTATGCATTTTACTACCTGAATCGGTCTTTATTTGCTATACAAAGACAAGTTTGGACATACCGAAAGAGATCTATGTACATATGGTAAGTAACCAGATTTCCCGCAAAAATCCTCTGACGCGGTGCTAATTACTGACTTTTGAGCACATATTTTTATGGGTTTAATGGACCTGCTACCTTAGGTCAGGTCTACTCGGGCCTTACGATGGGAAAGAACATACATTAAAAGAAAATAAATCAAACAAGATCATGGATGAAAGGATTTGCTACAACTCAACAATACAAAATGCTGGTACAGCGCTAGTACATTGGAATACTCCAGGTTCAAATTTTTATAAAGAGGACAAGTACTCAAGGTTATGAACAAAACCATACTTTGGGTGTTTGAACTCTTATTATTGGAAGTTTGAACGGCCGCGGTCTTTCTCCACTAAATAAAAATACACTCATTGGTTAGATCAATCTCTCCAATTAAATAATGCGAAACATTTACGATATTCTTTCAACCTTAGTGAGAAATATGAAGGGCAGACGTATGCTTAGGTGCCGTTTATTTGTCAACAACCTAACGCCATCTTTCACTCGGATTCAGGACCATCTCGAGGTGGAGAAGAAGAAATACATAGAAGTACAGATCAAAGTTGAAAAGGGCCAAGGCTGGAAGAGTGCATTAGAAGCCTCCAGGAACTACAGGAACTAGAACTTAAACATACGATCTAGCAGATGGCTTGTAGGCGTGACACCATTGTAAATATAGTTGGGCATGACTCCATATATTATCTCTGACTCGCCTAGTGGATACAGCGCTGGATTTCTAGCATCGAGTTGGCGGGTCAATACCAAGCGAGAGTGCACACAAATGTCAGTGCATGTAGAGAACTGACCACAGTTTGGTAGGCTTACGCGGAGGGCGTGTAGGTAGCTCTTAAACAGATCATCATCACACATGCCAATCGCAAATCGCTGCCTTTCCTATCCCGTATCACGACACGGACTCTTCTTCTTTCCTTCAAGAAATCTTCCAATGAGTACTTGTATTTACATACTCTTGATTTGGAACGCGTTCCCCTTACCCCGATGTGAAAAAGGGTTCTAACTAATAATTGGTTGGTGTGAAAGGCATAAATACTTCCCAACACATCCTCCTCTCCCACACTAACACGAGGATCGACTTCTGTTCCCACATGCTCACCCGCAATTTTCATGCTGATCTTTTTGTTGGTTCACCCCTTTTCCAATCTTTTGACTGCAATTACGAGTAATATACTGCGATCAATTTAGGAGAGCACTACCAACGCCAACTAGTAAAATTAAGCACTCGCAAATTTGAACGAGTAAATATGCATATTAGGTCATCCCATAAGTGATGCGTCATTTCTTCAGGTTTATGATTATTTTATTGATAGAAATCAAACGACTCTTTGAAGATATTTATATTTTAATAAGTATTTAGAAATTAATTTAATAAATAATATAATTCCTTCTAGTTTCTCGCACTAACTTCCATTATTTCTGCTAACATTTCAATCCCATGTTTGTAACAATCGTTTGACTTTAATTTTTAAAAGTTCTATACGTTTGTTTGGTCCTCTTCACTTATTGACATCTGTATTATCTTCAGATGACTCGCTAAACTCCAAAATAAGATAGTAATCTGATGGGGTTAATTTGGATGAGTATGGAAGATGACTCATTAGTTTCCAATCAAATTGTTAAGCTTTTGCATGGTATCTCATGTGCTATGACGTCACGGTTGTCTTATTGAAAGAGTACTTTTCTTCTAGTGATTAGTTCTGGCCTTTTTTCTTCATTTACTGAATGTAAAAGGTCCAACCGGGTACAGTAAATCTCTTTGGTGCTATTCTAATTTGGGTTAGCGAGTTAAAAATGGAGTACGCCAGTCATATCCAAAAAATACTTAAGAGAAACTTCCATGAATGTAGATCTTGTTTCGGCTGATGTAATTTTTTTCCCCCAAAAAGAATCCATTGCCTCAACATTTAACCCACTTTTCTTCTCCTGTTACAATCCTACTAAAAATGGTTCACCTTTTAATCAAGAAAAGAGAGATAAAAAATATTGATTTTTTGTTACAAGTGGACCTGTGACCCAATCGTGAAACCGTGTCAATGACGATGCACAGTGGAATGAGTTGAATTGATTTTCTTTCACTGCTATTTTTAAAACGTACTTCTTGATCAAATCCCACTCGTATTTTAGGCAAAATAATGGGATTGTTCATTTTTTCGAAACTAACCTAGCAAATATAATTATTCCAAACGACCACTAGTAAAGATGAGCTCTCTCAAAACTAACTTAAAGACTAATTTTTCTCAAAGTTCTTATCTTCATTTGATCTAACACCATTATACAGGACGCTTACCACCTCTCAACCAGGCAGTGGATTCAAACATTTTAAAAATTCCGCCGGTTTGAGCAAAATATAAGGAGTTGATATCCCTCCAACCCCCTTCTTCTCATTATAACCATTCATATTGAGATAACGTTGCAGTGAACGAAATAATGACAGTGTGGAGGATGTGGTGGAACTTCCCAACCGAGGTCACTTACCTTTTCATTGATAACTCATGTGGGCGGCCATACCCATGAAGGAGAATTGATCTCGCTTCCAGCTATCACTGATGAAGGGGTCTAGCATTTTAAGGACCTTGTAAAGATCATCAGCTCCAGAGGGTAGATTATCTTTACTACCTCATATTTTTGGTGGTTTGAATTTACAAGCTGAGTCAGAAGTTTACCTTTGAAGTGATAAAAGCGACTTATTTAATGTATATGAACAAAGTTTCTAGTTATTAACATATGAATTAACCTCAAGAGAGTGTCTGGTATACCATAGGCAAACATGATTGCGCGACCTTCTATCTCCAATGCACACGAGTGCTTCTACGGCTATATGTGCAGATAAACTACTTTCTTTACAGATTTCTCTGTCTAAACTTTCTAGCGAAGATAGTCTCCCTGATCATTCATCAAGACCACACTAATGGCTCATTCAGCCCTCTCTGAATATTTATTCAACTGTTGCTTAAACACAAATTGATCCCCCTCTCAGCACCAATTAAGGTCCCGCTAGGAAAACCCGTTGAGCGTTCCCTGAACACTAATTACGCCCTCCATGAACATATATTTAACCATCCATGAGCATCCTCTATATCATACTGACCATAGTACCCATAGAGCGGTCACACAAAATCCATTGATCGTTTCCGTAACACCTATAAAGCACTTCTCAAACACCATTTGAGCCCTCACGAAAACGAAGAAGCATGGCTTTGGTATGTATCATCTGAACCGTAAAAGCCATTGAGGCATCATGCAACGCCCATTGGGACATCCTCTAAAAAACATTAGAACCCTCCTGTAACACACTGCAAGCTTTCCTGTAAAACCATCGGAGCCCTCCTGACAATATCCATTGAGTGTTTACATAACTTCCATTGAGCCTTCACATAACATCCATTGAGCCTTCAGATAAAACCTTTCGAGGTCTCCCAAAAGAGAGTTCTGACATGTTTCCTCTGTAGCGCAACATCCATTTCGCCTCTTTTACTCGTGGGTGACTACATCGCACTATGCGAGTCGGTCGGTCGGTCCCCGTTTTACTTTTTTTTAATAACATTGTAACTATTCGACCAATTCTAATGGAATATGAAACCCTTATGTTGTTTTACATTCTCTTTCGAATGATTTAATTGTCAAAGTCCTCCCAAGGTTTGCCCATGAATTATTTTGTTTGGGAACTATTATGGTGTTTTACATTCTCTTCCAAATGATATAACTTTCAAGGTCCTCCTAAAGTTAGTCTTTTAATTATTGAAAGTTTTGCAGGTCGTAAGGTCATAAATCAGAATAATTGAGAGTATGTGACATTTTGATCAGCAGACCTTGTTTTAACACCCTTCGTGTTTATCTAAAAACGATGTAGCACAGCTCTAGCATGTTTTCTCTCGAAGGTAGTACCCATTGGATCCTCCATTAACACTAGTTAAGACCTCCCTGAATACTTCCAGAGAGCTCCTACAGCCACCGTGAACCCTTTTTGCTCATTTCCAGATTCTCCTCGACATCACCTTTGACGATTCCCTTCAGTTTTTTTGAGTGGCATTAATATTATATAAAATTTTGAATGACTAAAAAAACCTTCTTCACTAAGTTGCAAATTGTTTTATATTATTTCTGGTTATAAGCTATGCTTTTTTTTCTATCATGAATTAATGGTACCTTATAATAGTACGAAAGAACTTTCAAACTTTAAAATAGAGCAGAGTGTATGAGCTTGAATGACTGAAGCACCAGTAGCAAAAACTGCTTCAAATGTTTAATATTTCTAGAGGAAATGTTTCTAAGATCATGACTGCTTTTGAGAATCAGAGAAAGATAAGCTTCAACAAAAGTAAGAGCAGATTGAAGAAAAAGCTCAGCAATAGAGGTCCGGTAACTGCAGAGCTTATTCAGTACCTAACAATCATGTTTCGACATAAACTATTCGTTGAGAGATTCCCCAAACGGAGTATTGCCTAAGGGCTTGAATTGCTAAACCTTTTTCAAATCAACATGAAGCATCGTAAAAGGTGGTGTATAGACCATACTAATTGGACAACGGGCCAAAGGAAGAATGCAATACATTTTGACGAATCATGTTTTAGCCAAATTTCCGCCTGTAGGACACCTAAAAAAGCTTATAATCCTGATTGTCTTATTCCGCCATTTAAGCATGGAGGGGGATCAATGATCAAATGGGGTGCAATACCAAGGTTCAGTATTAGGAGTGCATAGAAAGGTCATTTCCCAAATTATATGTCATTTTTGTATGACCGGGTGTATCCTATGGTGCAAACTCACTATACCTCTGGTGGCACTATCTTGCAGAGCAATAATACACCTATTTACACTGCTAATTTGTTAAAAACAGGTTTGAAATGTATAAAAATGACGCTGACTATTTCCTTTGAAGCCCTAATCACCAGATAATCTAATTAAGCATTGGGGGTGTCAGTTGGCGCAGCAATTAAGGAACTGATTCCCTGTACCAGCGTCTGTGAAAAAGCCGAAGCAGCTTTGATTCGAGGATTTAGTTAAAATTCTTCTATATATATATATATATATATACAGTGGCGGCAACAAAAAAAGTGACATGTGACAATTCGGGGAAAATGAAACAGAAAAATGTAACTTACATATTTTATTATGAATATTTCATGAAAGTTAATACTTGGTCATGTTGCCCTTGCACTTGATGACCATTCTGAGTCGATTGGGCATTGATTCAGCGAGGTTTGCGAAGTAGGTGGGGTCGATCGTAACCCAGATCTTCTTCAGTGATTCTATCAGGTCCTTGATGCTGCCGGATGCTGTCTCTTGAACTTTGGATTTCATCAGATTCCCCGCATTCTCAATAGGATTTAGGTCAGGGGAATTACCAGGCCACTCCAAAACACTAATATTATTATCATTGAAGAACCTTTTTACTAACTGGGACCTGTGAGCAGGGGCACCATCATGCATGAAAAATTCACACCGATGAATTTCCCAAAATGGCAGCATGTGCTGCTTCAAAACTTCGAGATAGTTAGTCCCCCTCATGGTTACATTCTTGGGAAGGAAGTACAGACCTCCTCTGCCCTTGTTTCCACTAAAGGCACCCCACACCATCACACTATCAGGGTGCTTCACAGTTTTCACGGTATATTTTGGGTCATACCGAGACACATTGCTGGGACGACGCACGATCTTTGACTCTCCTCTGACCAGCCTAAAGGTGCTCTCATCACTGAACATCACCTTCTTCCAATGGGCAGCTGTCCAATGTTTATAGGTCTTGCAAAAATTGAGCCTTTTCATCTTCATAGCCTTGGTAAGAAGTGGCTTCTTGGCAGCGCGGCGAGCCGGTAGGCCTAAGTCCTTCTGTAAGCGATGACGGATGGTCCTGAGGGCGACGTTCTGGAGAAGGTCTGGGTGTTTTTTCTTGATTGAAGCGGAGGTTACAGAAGGGTCTGACATCACTTCACGCCTTAGGATATTATCAGTCCTTGGAGATGTCTTCCTAGCTGCACCAGTGCCCTCCTTCCTCTTTGGTATGGTACCTGGTGGCAATAACTCAGCTGCCCGTTTTAGGCGATAAATCGTATTTCTTGAGGTTCCTAAATCTGCTGCTACATCAATAAAAGACTTTCCCTGCTCTAATAGGGTCAAGGCACGGCTTTTCTCTGTCATAGAAAGCTTTTTCCGCCCCATTGTATCCACTTGCACAGAAGTTATAGCACGTCAAATGTAGGCACGAATGCAGGAAATCAGCACGCTGGAGCGTTGTACACCAAAGCCTCACTGTACGAGCTCAAACGAGACAGTGAGTTCCAATAAAGCGCAGTTCTGTTGTCTTAGCTCAGGAGAGTCATCCACTCGTGGCATAAGCCCCGCCCCTTTTCATTGGCTTGTTGGCAAGTAAAATCGTGAAAGCGATTTTATGTATCGATTTCTATTGCCAATATTCAATGTCACTTTTTTTGTTGCCGCCACTGTATATATATATATATATATATATATATATATATATATATATATATCTTGTCTTAAGACTGTATTAATCAATTCATTGATGTACTGAATCTTTTATTAATACTGAAGGAGAGACAACTCCATATTAAAAAATAGTAATTAAAAGTGTTTCCATTATTTTGTTCAATACCTATTTAATCAGACAACCTTTAGTTGATGATCATATGCCAGTTATAAATTCAGTGGAGTTATTGTGTTAAGAGATAAAAGGAGGTAAATGAAACTTTTTTAATTCCCATCTTCATGAGTTTATGCTTAGTAAAAAGGAACAAGACACATTTTATGCATTTACTAGATAATTGTACTCATTATCAATTCAACTTATTTAATATATCATCAAGTGATGTTACTTTTAAATATATGCTATATTCATTAATTTAATTTTCTTTTATCTCCTACAAATAAACATTTCTCGAGGTAGCTCTTATTTCCAAGCCTATTTTTCAGTCTGCTGATCTTTACTAGGCGAGTCTCGTGCTCTTGATCTTTACAAAGTTTAAAACTACTAAAACTACCCAAGCTCCTTTGAAATAGTATATACTTATCAGTATTGGGACAAATTATAGTCTTATAAATATAAGATTGTTTTATTTATCATATGCAATTCTACGGCGATTTATTAAGATACTCTAATAATCTAATATTTCCAGTTTTTAGCCGTTACCTTAGTTTCTTCAAAGATATTCCCAGCATGTCTCAGATCTACTGTTTCTCAAGTCCATAGTGATAAAGAATTAAGTCATTTTTTTGGGGGGGGGGGATAATACCAAACTTCTAAACGTTTAAATGAAGTGGTAAAACCCTGAATTTGCCAACTTCCTCTCATTATTGGAGATACTTGTAAGCTGACCAATAGTTTAAAATATTGGAATAATATAAACAAATAAAATCTATTTGCTTTTGCTCTTAGCCACTGCACGATCTCCTTACGTCGACAAAATGCATTCAAACGCCATTAATTGAAATTGAAAAGTCGTCCTCTTCAGGTTATTGAAATGGTGCTATTAAAAGCTTTTCTCTGTAGGATTGATTTTTCGTTGGATAGGGAGTTGTCTTGGCAGGGGCCCCAATCCCCAAATCAGATCTAGCTCCCTCTCGTCACGAATGAGAGTCTGTATTATCCATAAAGACTAGGTGCTATATAGTATTTTATGGGACTAAATGTATTTGGTGATTCGCTTCGTAAAGTCTTTATAGATCTTCGGAGTCTCGGATTCTCCCTGAGCGGCAAACAAGTAAAATTGCCCCATTAAAAGCGAAATGGGATCACTCCAACGCCCAAGATATTATAAGGCAGGTTTTCATGCGAACCATACGAACACCCGACGCCCATAATGACAACAAACAACAAAAAAGTTTTAAAATAGTCGCCACATTAGGTTTATTGGGTTATGAAGATCAAATTATCGGCCACCAAAGAAAGAATATTAAAAAGAGGGAACTCTACTAGTAAGAGGAAGAAGAAAAATATACGTTAGGCCAATAGTCTTATTCAAGTACATAGTGAGAATATGTTGTTTTTTTTTTAAAAAAAGGCATTTACTGTACTTCCATTCGAGAAATCATTGAAAATAAAATATTTGATTTCGAGGTCTGGAATCATCAAATATGAAAAATTGCTGCTCAGTGGCGTGCGTTGCGCGCTAAGTTATTCAGAGAATCTTAATATGAGAAGCTACGAGAAGAAAAAAGCTGAAACGAAGTTTTAACGCTTTATGTAAAACAATTCCTGTTCCAAGGTATCAACACTAACTGTATAGTTGGCTTCGATAAATGGGAGAGAGAAGATATTCATCAAAAGAAGAACTTGTGAAATTTGACAGGCTCAGACATGTATGCTCAGCAGAAAAGGTGGCAGCTACTCTGATTAAAATATGAGTTATTTATAAGCATGAATAACTCCCCCATAGGGGAAAGTGGCGAAGCCACTTTCCCCTACGGGGGAGCTTGCGCTTCGCTACTAAGAATGAAATTTAAAATCTAAAAAAAATAGCCATGGTTAAATTTTTATAAATTTTCTGAACTTCGCCAATTATAATAATTTTAAAAAGTAATTCTAAACTAAATTTACCCCATTGCTAAAATATAGTTTTAGAAGAAGATATGTAAAAATAAATTTTATTAACTTCCCTATTTGTAATTCTTTGTGATTAAAAAAAAAATTCACAAAATTTCGATACTTATATTTATTTCTGAATTTCACCATTTTGTTTTTTTATATTATAAAAGAATTATTATAAATAACTTTGCTAAAAAAATAAAAGTCATAACCAAACTAAGATGAAATTATTATTTAAATACTCAAAAAAATCCCTTCTTAAATTATAGATTTAGTGAAGTGATTATGATGATGCTGAAAATGTGGGTTGAATATGCACCAGAATTTTTTTAAAGGTCATAAGCTATGAACTATGAAAAGGGGGCTACTGTGTAGAAATACAAAATCCGAGTAGCCAAGGCAGAAACTACTTGGTGCGCTAGGAAATAACGGGAGGCAAAATCTTCCTGAATCTCTTCCGTTCTGCCTGCTTTCTGATATTTGCTCTTTCTTTGTATGTGACATGGATAATGAGCCTTTAAATTGTGAGCGGGTAAGAAGATGTGGTCTAAAAATTCGTTGGAGGTTGTTAGCTTAGGGAGATACTGGGTTTGATGTGGTAAAGCTTTGGGCGATGTAGAGTCACTGTGCCTGGTAGGTTAACGGTAGAGCATCTGACTGGTAATCAGCAAACACGGGTCTGAGACCCGGCCAGGAATTTCGAACTTTTTTCCCCTGGCGTTATTTTTGTTTTCTCGGTAAAGGATTGCTTTCATTGTGCCACCCTGTGATATCTTTGATTCTAGTGTTCTTCTAATGTCCCTTTCTCTTGCCTCTAAAAAAACCTCCTGTTTCTTGTCTCAATGATCAATCGCGTCAAAAATATAATTTGGGTATACGAAGGGCGATCAATAAGTTTTGCGAATCGGTAGGGCAAAACAGAGGAAGGGGGATGGCTGTTTGTGGGGGTGTTAAGACAAGTTATAAAAAGTCAGGCCCTTCAGCCACACGCTCCTGCCTCGTCTATTTAAGAAGCAGTAGCTGATCGCAGATCGTCAGTCACAAATTTTTCAACAATGGAGAAGGTTGAGCACCGCTCAGTGATCAAATTTTTGACCAAGGAAGGCAAGAATGCAAAATAGAACCATGAACGCATGGTTGCAGTGTACACCGACACCGCCCCTTCCTATGCAACCATTGCTCGCTGGAATAGGAAGTTCCGCCATGGTCGTAGATCCCTTGAAGGTGACCCCCGTCAGACCACCAACGAGGACAATGTGGTAAGTGTGGAGAGGATGATCCTCGAAAATCGACGGGTGAAGGTCGAAGAAATTGAGCGAGAACTTGGAATATCCCATGGAAGTCTTATCAATATGATCCACGACAATTTGCCCATGACCCGTTGGGTCCTTAGAAACCTCATGCCCCATGATTGACTTCAACGTCGTCAAAGTCCACAAGGCCAGAGTTGCACAAGCTGCCGTGCGCGAGTGCGGATTCGAGGAGCTCTATTATCCCACCTACAGTCCAGATCTGGCCCCCAGCGACTACTTTTTCTTCCGCCAGCTCAAGGCTGCACTGCGTGGACGCCGGTTTGGGGACGATGAAGATATCCAGCTCGTCGTCCAGGAGTGGATTGAACAGCAGTCGGGAGATTTCTGGTTGTCGGGAATTCGAAGCCTCAGGAACAAGTGGCGCAAGTGCATTGAAGTGGAGGGTAGTTATATTGAAAAATAATAAAACACTTTCCCTCATATCTCGTTTGCTTATATCCGAATTGCGAAACTTATTGACCGCCCCTCGTATATAAGCTAGTAAAAGATAAAGGACCGCCTCTAAGACAAGAAATCACCAATGCGGAAGTAGGAGAGGGACGGCAAAAATTCACATTAAGATTTAGCTATAACAGGTAGCAAGGTGAAATCGAGAGGCAGAAAGAGTCAAGAACAGAGCCCAATGGGTTAAAACAATTAACGGATAAAGCGATAGTATAAAGAAGGAGATGTGGAGAGACAAGTCAAGTAAGCATATACGTAGGGAAGAGGGGCAAGGAGAGAAGAAGAGAAATAAAATAATGTTAATATATAATCAATGCAATAATTAAATTGACAAATCATGTGCCATAAAAATGAAAATTGACAAAAAAAAAATTAGGAACATAAGTTAAAACTAATTTTTTTAAGAATAAGTTTTTTAATAACAGCATCAATTTTAAAAAGGTCGTATGTTCGCTGATTGGGCTCTAGAGCAGTTGGAAGTTGCCCCAAATTTACCCCCCAAAATCATCTTCAGCGATGAGGCCCATTTTTGGATGAATGGATTTGTGAACAAGCGAAATTGTCGGATTTGGGACGAAAACAATCCCCATGAGATACACCAGCACCAATTGTATCCCAACAAAGTCACTGTTTAGTGCGGATTTTCGTCTAACGAAATCATCGGTCCCTATTTTTTTGAGAACGAAGATAGGATTGCCATATCCGTCAACGGCGAGACCTGCAGATCGATGATAAGCAACTTCTTGTGGCCTCAACTGGATTATTTGCCTGATATGGATACTGACGACATGGTGTTCCAACAGGACGGCGTTACGTGCCACACTGCGCACGCCACGATAGACATTTTGCACCAGCGATTTCAGGGCAGGGTCATATCGCGCGGCGGTGACATCAACTCGTTACCGAGATCATGCGATTTCACGCCATTAGACTACTTTCTTTGGGGCTACCTTAAATAGCAAAGTCTATGCGAATAATCCTCAAACAGTTTATGTCCTCAAAGTCAACATAACGAACACCATCCAGAAAATTCAGCCAGATTCATGCGACAAAGTCATCGAAAATTGAGCCTCACGAATACGTTCCACCAAGCGAAGCTGCGGCGGACATTTGAACAACGTCATATTCCACACTTAATGTCATAAAATGTACTTTCGAATTTAAAATAAATTGAGTGCATACATCACACAAAACTTCTTTTATTTACATGTAAAAATCGAGCGACCTTATTGAAAGACCCTTTACATGAACATTCAACAAGGTTTCGTTTAATTGGGTCATTTGAGCGAAAAATAATTTTTTCTGAATTCCAATTAATTAAGTGGTTATTTTCGAACATATGCAGAATAAACGTATTATTATTTACAGCTCTCCTAACATCTTATTTATGTTGATTAATACAGAAAGATAATTGTTATCCTGTCTGTCCAAAATATTTACTTGGACAAACAGAACATTCGACCGAATAGACTCCCTCAATATTATTACAATTATTTTGAACTATGTAGAATATATTTATAGTCGACTCTTATTTGAAAGCAACAGAAATGTTAAAGTTTTTTAAAAGACGGGGAAGGTCAATAAACACAAAGAGAAGGCTAAAACCAAAATGTTTCTAACATTAAAAGGGATAGCAGAAACTGTATTATAGAACGTCTTTTTTGCAGAGGAAAAACAGTTTAGAAGAAAAAATAAGGGTAACATTATTTATGGCCAATTTCAAAGATATTTTGAGAATTCAGAATCCATATATGCAGGACTAACAACTCGTAAAGCCCGTCAAAATATAAAGGAAAAAACAGAACGTTTGACTTTGGGACTATGCTCGCGGACTATGCTTCAATCTGCTCGTGAGCTATCCGATTTCGAACCCATGGAGTCCCTCCTTCATTGCCCTCTGGGTCTGGGCCGCTCGATTTTTTCGAAGATGATTTTGACGATATCTTTTCAAACTTCTTCACCTTGGGATTTTTCTTCCGTTTTTGATGTTTGGTTAGCTCGGCCTTGATATATCTTCTCAACTGTTGTCAGTGAAAAACGTGTCGAGCCTCCGTAGGATGATTGTTCGTCGTACGAGGATTTCTTGGGGTAGGGAAGCCTCACGCCCATTTATTCGGAGGGGCTCTTTGGCTTCTTCTGATACTATATTTTCGATGTCGTCATCCGTTTAACACACAGTTGTGTAACCATGAGAAGTCTCAATAAGCTTGATAAGGATTTGGATCGGGATAATATAAGTGGGGAATATGATGAGAGAAAATATAGAATAGTTAGGAAATCTTGTGTATGGGATGAGTGTCGATGATATGGTTATGCTTACGGTGAGTGTGATGATGATTTGTGACAGGTTGCCTGGCAAACGCTTACGTTTTTGCATTCACTTTTACTTCTGTTGTGTAAAGTTTATCGATTTGATTTGTAGATTTCGAGCCTTTGTTTTCTAATGATTTTGAGCATATATGTCCGTTATCGTTTTATGTTTGTGATTCTTCGCATTCTGGTGCGGGTCTTAGATCATATTTGGACTTTATTTGTGTTTATTTTGCATTTGTTACTATATCTGCATTCGTGTGACCTCATCAGTTTTTCATGATCGGTTGTCAAATTCGGGTTGGTCTGTTTCGGTATTCCCACTTGAGTAGATCTTTATAATTATTTAAAAATCGGGATGATATTAGGTGATTTTACCTATTTCATTTCGTGGTATTTTGTTCATTAGATTTTTCCATAGGCTCACTGCGCGTTTGTGAAGTATGACGCTTATAGGTTCTAGCGTGGCTCTCCAATGGAGTTCTTCCGAGGTTAATCGCTCGCGCCTTTCTGAGTTAGTGATGAACCTTGTGGTCCAGTTCTGTACCCTTTTGAACTTTTTTTATCTGCGTGATGCTAAGGGTGTGCGTAGGTATTATCGGATAGAGAACCTTGGGTCTGACTAGAGGCATATATAATTTTATTTTATTTTCCATCGAGAGATTTCTAAACCTATACAGAGCAGATAGCGTTGCCTTGGCTTCTGTTAATTTCTGACTTAGGTGAGAGATGTATCCGTTTGTTGTTATCTTCAGTCCTAGGACTTTACCTTCCGTGGGGTACGGGTACATCTCTCCATACACACGTACAATAGCCGTCTTTCTCCCGTTTATTGGAATTAATTTAAATTTATTTTGTTGGTTTTGATCTTGTTTTTTCTTTCATTATCATTTAGGCTCTTAATTTCTCTAGCCATTATTTGTGCGATATCCCGTGGGTTTTTCCGATTGCTGGAGATGATTTGTGTGATTTTGTCCGCTAAATGGAAGTACATCGCGCATGCATCTGCTGGGTGTGGTATGTCCATAGTGTAAATGGTATATAGTGTCGGAGACAGGCATCCTCCCTGATGGTCCCCACTTGCAACTCAAATTCTCTTCCTGTTTGGTAATTTATGTATATGTAAGACGACTTTTCTCTTGTTTGGGTAGCTGCATAATATTCTGCACAGGTTACTTTGGAGGTTAAGGTCGTTAATCTTGAATTTTAGGCTGGGCAACCATACCTTAACGAATGCCTTGGCAACATCACGGAGTATTTCTTCTACTATGTTGCCTCTTGCTGTTCACGTGGCGATTTTCTCCGATATGATTGCCAGCGGAGTCTCTGTTCATCACTTGTTCCTAAACTAGTGTTGTTGGGAGTTATAGAGATTTTGCTCCTGGAGGTGCTTTTTCAATCTCTTGTTTAGGAGTTTTTCGAGGACTTTTCCAAGGAATTCCAAGAGCGAGATGGGCCTGTAATTTTCTACCTGTTATTTTGGTTTGCCCGGTTTGGGTAGGAAAATCATTTTCTCGTTTTTGAATGCTTGGGTAAAGTAACGAGTGTTGAGACATGCATTAGAGATCCTTACAATAGAACTATGCACGTTGCCTGGTGTATTGGTTAACTAAGTCCGCATTTGTTAGGACGCTCAGACCAGATGCCTTCTACTTAAATGTTTTGGTGGCTGCCTGGTCTTCCTCCATCGTGAAGGGGGCACCCTTGATAAGGGCTATATTCAGCACACAATAGATAAATGTATAAAATCGAACATAGGCCTGCAAAAATTAAACATAAGCGCTGAAATTTTTTTTAACTTCACCTAATCACTTCACCACTGTACCCTAACGATTACTATCCACTCTACTCTAACTATCTACTTTTAACTTCTAACTTTCTCAAGACGTAAGACGTAAGGATTTCTTACTAGCGAAGATTTTCACGCAACCTTCACCTTCGATTTTTCAAAGGGAGCTAGATCGTTTTTTTTATCGTTCTTTACTGAAGAAATAAACTACTTAAGAGACAGCGGTTGTCTGACGTGAGATTTACTGGAATCTCTACAAAGGTGAACTCTTCCTTTCCTCTCCACGATTTTTAGGGCGAGTCGGGTAGAGAAGCTTTAAGTCTCCGTAGGTACCTTCTTGTGCGGGAGCCATATCTGAATTAGGCAGCTAACTCGGCGCAGGCCGAAGCTTAGACCGGAACGGGTTAGACCCGTGTGAGCGGCGGACACAAGACAGGTGGGAGCAAAAACTGATAGGACTAGGCAAAAGGTAGTCAGGTAGGACAAACCGATTCGGCAGCTGAATAAACCGGAAAACCAGATATAACAGCAATCTATATCTACCTTCAAGCCGATAAACGGGTCCCTTTGCGCGTCCGAAAGGGCGCGCACAAACCCGACAGGGGCAATGTATTTCAAACAATCTACGGCGAGCTTTGAGTGGTGCTAGTTACACTACTAGATTACTCAACTTCGCACATCACAATTTGCCAAAACGACCGGGATGTGGATAAACTTTTCGCGGAAAGATCGAGTTGGAAGCTAAAGTGCCGCCTCAGATAGAGGCCCAGAAGACTGTCTACTGCAGCCAAATAGACTCCTGGATCGGGCACCACAGAGCGGATGAAATAAGAGAAGAAATAGAGAGAGCTCAATCCTGGGCAAAGGTCAAAGAAGTTATAAAGTTTGCCAACCGTACAAATAATACAGAGTATTCGCACGTATTTAAAATAATATTTCGCTAGATTAATATGACAAAAAAGGCAAGGAAAAAGGCATAATCGCCTTCAATTTAAAGATAACTCTTGAGCAATTTCAGACCAATGACTTTTTCAGCGTACAAACTTGCTTCAACTGTTTTGCGCTGGAAAAATACATCACAAGAGATTGTCGGCCGAAAGAGATAAAATGGTGCTCTGAGTGCAGTGGAAAAACATTTATCGTGCGAATGCAACTCTCAAACAGAAATAAATTAAAAATAATAAGCCACAATGTGACCGGATGGAACAAAAAGAATTTCTCTTTAAGAAGACCCGGGTATTATTATGCCAAATGAGATTAACATCGACCCAGAGATAAACAAGATAAAACTGCAATTCAAGATGACCTAAACTTCAAAAAACTAGATTAAGACGAAACAGCAAGCAATCTAATAGTGGCGACTAGCTACCAATCCCCAAGGACGGATTTTTGGGGCACAAAGACAAAGCAGTTTTTATGAGGTACTTAAATGCCCGGAGTAGAGCGTCTGGCTACGCTCCGAATTTTAATAGAGCCGGAAGAAACCGTGAATTACTACTGGGGAGGGGAATAGCAGAACGACTAGAGCCAGAATTCCAAACTTAGATGGACCCACCTAGAGTTACGAAGCCAGATAGGGTTTCGGCAACATCGAACCTTCAATTTAATTACAGCATAGAGAAAGGGCCTCCATCGACTAGTGACCACGAAATGGTTGTCATGACTTTATCTATAGACCCTATCTAAGTCATGTGCCCCCCAAGAAATTCATACAGGCATGCCAACTGGACCGGCCATGCGGAAGACCTTGCCAGAGAGATCTAACTGAGGTTTCTCTAGAGGTAATAGATCAAGAGCTTGAAGACCTCATGGAGGTGTTGGTAAGGGCTGAAGACATGTCCTCACTATAACACATCGAACTTTATCGAACCCCTTCAGATCAGCCCAAATAGAAAATCTCAAAAGGGAATACAAGAATATAAGAGATTCAATCGAAGAATATAAACCCCAGAGGGGCGGCAGGGCAAGGATGCGACGCGTAAAAGACCAACTGATAGCGGCAACAGCATTATAAATAAATAAAAAGTGAGACTGGTTCGTAGAAGCCACAGATAGCGAACTAAACCCCACCAAACTATGGCATAAAATAACCATCGCCAGAGGAAAAAGAAAGCCGAAAACCAGAATCAAAATCCATAAAGAACGGGGAGAGGAAAAAGAGCCACATAAAATTGATAAAGCATTCCGCGAACACTGGAAAGGGCTTTTCGATATATCCCCAGGCGAAGACGAATACTTCGACGGTGATCACGAAGCGAAAGTGGTAGAAGAATTGGAACAAAATCCCTAAGAAATAGTCTCCACCGTAGCTGCTTCACCAACACTTCTATTAGAGCAAGGGGTAGAACCGATCACCATACAGGAAATAAAAAAAACGCTCCTGGCTACCAAGCAGAGGGTCAGACTCCTTTTTGACACATATAGCAGTGCTGGTCAACGCCTCCCTAAGCGCAGGTTATTTCCCATATGCGTCAAAAAGGGAAAGATTATTTTACTGCCGAAACCCAGCAAGCCTCCGAATAACTCAGGAAATTTCAGGCCAATCGCACTGCTTGAGGCAGTGGCTAAATTACTGGAAAAAGCTATAAATGATAGACTAGTTAAGTACCTAGAATAAAGAACACTAATTTCAATTCACGAGCACGGTTTCAGAAAGAGCAAAAGTACCGAAACAGCTCTGGCTTTTCTAGGCGAAGCAATTGCCAAAGCCAAATTAAAAAATAATTATACGGACGTTGTACTTAGGGACGTCCAAAAAGCTTTCGATAAAGTTTGGAAGATTGGCCTTAAGTATAAGATGAAGAGATTGGGGCTACCATCATCCCTGACCAAATGCCTATTCGACTATGTCACAGACAGATCAGCGTATATACGGTAGAATGCTACGAAGGCCCAAACTTCGAGATCACTCAGGGTGTCTCCCAGGGAAGCTGTATAAATCCGACACTCTGTAATATCTATACAATGGACTTACCGAGGCCAGTCTACGATTCTACAAAATCTGTTCAGTTTGCTGATGACATTACTATAGTTGAGAAAAGCACGTACAGGCATCCCCCAACCATAGCAAGAATCACGGCAGCCGAAATCGCAAACATTAACGATATCGAGCGAAAATTAAAAATTCGCACAAAGCGGAAAATTCTCCATTATCCCAATGGGAGGCGCAAGATCTCTAGAGTGGAGAATGAAAAAAAGAAGATACCTCTACGTAGACAAAGGAAAGGTACTCGGGCTCAAAATATGCAGACACGGCAATGGGAAACACGTTACAGAGAGAATTATTCTGGCAAAGGCGCATCTAGCCAACTATTCAAGCTTAGAAACTTGAAAACATAAAAAAATAAGAAAATATATAACACCATCTGCAAGGCCAGATTGCTCTACCCAGCTATCCCAATGAATAGACTCCTGAAAAAAAACGCTTTAAAACTCCAAAGTACAAAATTCAGCAGTCTATACTATATCACCAATACCAGAAGGAGAGAGGGCAAAAGACTAAGAGACCTTTATAGCGATATAGGACTTCCAACCACAAACGTGTCCCTATACAGAAGAGTTTGGAAGGTTTGGGAAAAACTCAATCGTATACTAAGAGATGAGAAAAGAGTGATCGAAATCAAGCAAAATCACAGAATCAATAATCGCGGAAATTTCAGGAGCGGTAGACCCGATTCGAAGGAGGAACCGCCCCAAATATTTACTGACAGGTGAGATTGCAGAGCTACTGCATAAACCATATATCAGCAAAATCCGAAATAAACGACTAGCTAAAGTCGTGATATAACGAAGAACTACAGATGCGTGAGAGCATCCATCTAAGAAAAAAGGAGACTAAAAAAGAAAAATAAACAATAAGAACAAAAGAGACGGCTGGTCACCCAGCAACTAACTCTAACTCTTACTCATTCCCCTTCAACAATTTTCCTAAACAACTCTCTCCACTATACTCTTACTATACATACTTTTATATTCTACCTTTTTCAAGACGTAAGACGCACGACGTAAATCATTGTCGAGCGATCGATTGTGAATTTGGGAGTGTGAGCTTTCATCATTTCTGGTCATGGCAAAGGAAGGAAAGTTAAGGAAAAGTTCTGAAGAGGCCCTAGATAGCCAAACATTTCTCTTTTGCTCGTGTGACCGAAAGCTCTTTTTCACACTAAGAAGCTCACAAGAAAAGGAATACCGATATCTGAATGGGCTCCTTGATGTCGGCCCCAGGCGGTCGGCCCAAAGAGAAAAACGATTCCCCCTCCGTTTTATCAGAGCCGAACAAAACCGTTAAGGCCTGTTGTAATGAATATAATCTTCGGTACACTAAACATTCGATTAATTGAATCTCCCAGCGGTTACGCTATTATGTGCGACTTTATGGATAACGTCGAGAAGCTTGTCTCAGAAGAGGCCAAGAAGCCACTTAGAGAGATTGGGCTCGAAGCATCCCTTCCACAAGCAATCTTAGTTCAACGTACGGTTATCCTCCGTCGCCTTGACGCGTTCTTTACGGACAACTCTTGTGAAGAAATCATGGAAGAACTGATGAATAAACAAAAATGGGCAATGATAGCAGAAGTAGATAAATTCGGAAAAGGTATTGTAAAACTTGTCTTCAAAAACATCGAAATGGCGCAAAGGACCAAGAGGGAGAGCCTCTTAGGCTTCTACCTCCGTGTGGCTCCTGGCCAAATAGAAGCAGAAAAATTCGTACAAATCAAGTTCTGCTTCAAGAGTTTCGCCGTAGAAAATCACCCAACAAGTGAGTGTAAGGCAGAAAGAATCATCTGTTCCAACTGTTCAAAGACCAGACTCGGGTGTAAAGAATGTTCATCGGAGAAGCCCAAGTGCATCAACTATAGTGGAGACCACAAGGCCATGGCTATGAGGTGCCCTATCCGCAGAGAAGCTTTTCGGGCCAGAAGGGAGAAACTAAAGGAACAAAAGGAGGCAAAGGAAAAATCATAGGGCGAAGCAGCAGCCCCAAGAAACATCAACACTGAAAGCATAGCGGCACTGAAGCTGGTAATGCCAAGTGAGGGCAGGGAGTTACAAGGAGGAGTAACAAGGAAAGGAAGTACCCTAGGAGACCTTACGGTCCATTCAAAGAGGGTACCTTTGGACTAGCAATCGTACAGGCACATGGCTGCTCAATTGTTTTGCGTCCCTGAACGGCCACTTTTCAAGACTTTGTCTAGTCTTGACTTGAACTGGTCAACAGATTCACTGTTGACAACTTCCACTGGAAGTGCGTTCCACTTACCGCAGATACTGTAAGTGAAAAAATTTCGACACAGATTACGGTTGTAACGCTTCAGTTCAAGTTTGAAGCCGTGATTGCGCGTTCTGTTCTCACTCAGTGTGAAAATATCCCGGTAGTCAACATTGTCGAACCCTCGAAGTATTTTGAAAACTTCAATGAGCTGACCACGCAGTCTAAGGGTTTCCAACGAGAACAGATCTAATTCCCTTAGTCTATGCTCATAACTTTTATGTCGGATAGAGGGAATCAGCTTGGTTGCCCTGGCTTGTACGCGTTCCAACTTGCGATATCCTTTCGAAATGAAGGACTCCAAAATTGTACGGCATACTCCAGGTGCGGCCGAACGAGGAAGTTGTACAGACAAAGTACTATCTCCTTGTTACGGTATCTAAACTGGCGCTTTATGTAGCCTAACATCCTTTGGGCTTTCTTCTCTGCCTCGATGCAGTGTTTCGAGAACTTGAGTTCGCTAGTAATAGTTACACCCAAGTCCTTCTCAGTGTCACTCGATTCAAGAGCAGTGCCCTTAAGGATATACTGAGATTGGGGGTTTCGGTGGCCGATATGCATTACTTTGAATTTGTTTACGTTAAAAGGCATTTGCCACGTGTCTGACCACTCCCCAATCTTCCCAAGATCTTCCTGCAGGCGGGCAGTATTTCCATCCTTTGCAACGTTCATACCAAGCTTGGTATCGTCGGCAAATTTAGAAATCTTGGCAACCATGTCACCGTCCATGTCATTGACGTAGATGATGAATAGTAGTGGTCCCAGGACAGAACCTTGAGGCACACCGCTAGTAACGGGCACCCACTCAGAAGCCTGTCCATTCACCACCACCCGTTGCCGTCTGCCACTTAGCCAGTTCTCGATCCAGCCAGCTACTTTTCCGTCTATACCCAGCGCACCCACTTTCCGGAGAAGGCAGCGGTGTGGTACCTTATCAAAGGCTTTCTAAAAGTCTAAGTACACCACATCCACTGCCTTGTCCCGATCGTGCTCACTGAACACAAGGTAGAAGAATTCCACAAGGTTCGTCAGGCATGACCGTTGCCTTCGGAAGCCGTGCTGGGAAGTCCTCAGTAGCAGGTTTGACTCTAAATACGACGTCATTTTGTGTATCATCATGCTTTCCATGAGCTTACCGACTATCGAAGTCAGACTGATAGGTAGGTAGTTTGACGGTTGGCTACGGTCTCCTTTCTTGAAGATAGGAGTCACCTCCGCTTCACGCCAGTCTCGAGGAACGCATTCGGTCCAGATTGACATGTTGAAGATTGCGCTCAGGTGTCGTGACACTTGATCGTGAACTTCTTTCAACACTTTAGGTAGAAAGCCATCCGGGCCAGGTGACTTATTCGTCATTAGGTCACTGATCTTCTTTTTTATTTCCCCTTCGGTGAAGTCCATATCCTCCAGCTTTTCCCCCAGGTAGGAATCCATTGGCTGGGGGATGGGACCACACTCTTCAGTAAACACTGAAGAGAATTAGTCGTTGAGGAGGTTAGCATTTTCTGCATCTGAATGATTAATGCCCCCTCCTCATTTCTCAAAGGGCCAATCGTTCGACGGATTTGTTTACGGCTGTTCACATATCCAAAAAACTCCTTGGGATTCTCTTTACAGAGTCTCGCCACCCGGAGTTCCTCAGACCACTTAGCCGCCCTTATGCTGGACTTCACTCTCCTGGCTAGCCTCCGGTATTTGTCAAAGTCGCCCGAGATCTTCGATTGCCGGTACACAGTTCTCTTCTTCCTAAGCAATTGGCCGATTTCTAGATTAAACCACTTTGGTTGAACAGAAGATCGACGGGGACATTTCAAAGGGATGAAACGCGATTGAAGACTCATGAATGTGGTTTTGAAACTGTTCCACGAGTCTTCAACAACATCGCACACTTCTAGCCTCGCGTCGGTCAGTCCAGCACGAAGACCTACAAAGTCTGCTTCTTTCAAATCGAGTTTTCTCGATTTACTAGTTGCAGACCCTGCCTTCGAGACTTTGACCTCAAATCTAATTAGTCTGTGGTCACTGCCACCGACCTCTTCGCAAAGAGAGAGGTCCTCAACGATGTCATCCTCAGAGGTGAAAACCAAGTCGAGGATATTGTTTCCTCTCGTTGGCTCTTTCACCCATTGAGTGAGGTACTCGTTGTTCGCGAACTCCAGGAGTAGTGCGTTCTTGCAACAGGGTTCTCTGGTTTCCCAGTCAACTTGTGTGTTGAAATCACCCACTACGATACATACTCTGTCTTCGACAAGTTCTCCTAGTAGCTGGTACAGATCTCTGTCCTTTTCATTGAGTTGGGCAGGAGGTCTATAAAGCACCAGGATCCTGTATTCGGCAGGATCTATCTCTAGGTCAACACCTAGTAGTTCTTGGTCGGATACGATGTTTCAATCCGTCGAGTTGAGAGTATTCTTGACATACGACATCAAACCGCCACCTTCTCTGTCTGGCCTATCTTTCAGGAAGAGCTGGTAACCGGGAATCGTGAATTCACCTTCAAAATCTCGGCTTAAGGTTTTTATCCATGACTCCGTTATGGCCATTATCTCCGGTTCTTCTGTTGCTACGAAGCGACGAAGTTCTAGAAACTTGTTTCTGATAGACCTCGCATTAAACAGAAGAACTTTGAGGGAGTCCCCGACTGTAGGACTCCCTACGCTCTTCCGTTTCCTGCTTTCTTTCTCTGTGGTGGGGTCACTCCGCTCTTTGTGACTTCAGAAAAGGTCGTTCCTGGAGTAACACGGGTGTACTGGCGTACGTCCTCCTTTACTCGGCGTCTGCACTTCTTTGGGTCCGCTTCACAACATTCCGGATCATGTTCGCGAGTGCAGGTTTCCCTTTAAAGGAAAGATGCACTCCATCCCTTTTGTACAGGTCATTTCTCCCTTAAAAGGTGCGGTAGAGGTCTACAAAAAAAGACTCCTTCCGCCGTACACAGATCTCCCAGGCGTTGGTTTATGGAGACGTTACTCGCGTGAGCATTGCGGGATGGATCTCGTCTTGGGAGTATTCTGACCACGACACGTCTGCGGGTTTTGAGCCCACATTCGTCACTCCTCCCATAACCGTGGTCAGGATCTTCCCGCTGGCGCCTACTTTGCCTCCTCGTAGGTAGAGATCGTTGCCACTTGCCATGAGGGCAACTACTGAGTTCTCACAGATCTGAGATTTCTCAGCCTCCACCCTTATTTCTCCGTTCCCCTTTCCTGGAAGGCAGCTTACCTTCACACTGGTGCGAAGGCGAGCCGCTAGCAAGGGTTGTAGATCCCACGCTTGGGAGTCACTGATCACGATGACCCTCGCGCATTTGGGTTTAGAGGACAGAGGCTTTTCTTTCAGTATGGGCTCTTTCGATTCCTCTTTCTTTCCCACTTTTTTGTTTTTTTCTTCTTCGTTTTTTCTTTTGTTTCTACTTTCTCTTCTGTTTTATCTATTGTTTTTCCTTTCTTACTCTTCCTTTTCTTCTTTTTGACGCCCTGAGTAACCCCAGCAGCTGCTGGCTCTGGGACGTCGGATGGTTCGCCTATCTCTATCGACGCAGTGCATGAGGGCCCGACAGAGGAGCCATCCGCGTCGTTGGGAGTTTCTTGTTGCTGTTGCTCTACCTTGGTGGCTTTAATCTCTGCAATGATGGCTTCGAGATGACGGATTTGAGTCACATTCTCAGACTCGAAGATTTTTACCTTTACTTCCAGCCATCGTGTTTTTTCTTCAGAAGATTTAAAAAGTTCTTTAAGCTCCTGAAGTTCTGCCCTTAGGACGCAGTCCGTGCAGATACTTCCAGGGTGGCATTTTGAGGAAACACCCCTCCGGAAAATCTACGCACCACTTGTCCTTTTGGCATGTCGAGCAGGTATACTTTAACGCACCAGGTCCTTTCTTTCCAGTCATGCTGAACCCTTTATATCTCGGAATCCTTTGTCACCACTCAATAAAATATAAAGGAGGTGGTGAGTTCGTCCCGAGTCAGTCGTCCCGCCTATCGATCGAAGAGGTTTCGGATCTTTCAGAAGGCACGCTCCTTGTGCTGCTGTTCGTCCGACTGAGTCGTCAAACCTCGGCGTGCCGTGGCTCCCAACCAAGCAGCACTGACGGTCCCCGAAGGGGCCATCGATTTCTCGACAGGTGAACAATGGAGCACACCCCGTATTAAACTCCTACTAGTTCCCTTCACGACGGCCAAGATCTAGGAGCAGCGTTCAATGGATATCCCGCCACACCAAGAGACTCGACCCAAGGCTTTTTATTGGCCTGGCAACCAACCTGGGAACAAAGGGCCGTTACCTCGGACCGATGCTACTAGAGGCACCCGTCAACGGGCACTGGAAATGGTCAATAATTACGCGCCAGGGAAGGGGTTAACGGGGCACTACCCTCATCCCATTCATCGTGCCCCAACGCCTAGGACACCTCTAGTCCTAGTCTCTCGCACCAGTGAGCGTCGATTAGCGTTGTTTATAGAGGTTCCAAAGCCTCTCTTCTGACGCATGAGGTAGCTGCCAGGTCCTTATATGTAGATAAAGGGGAAAAAAGGGAAAGAGTGACATGATAGGAGTAGGCTTTTTTTGTTGTTTTTTTTCTTTTTGTATGAGTTGGAGAGATAGGATAAAAGTAAAAAGGGAGAAGGCTTGAGTAGAAAAAGTAAGGAATGACGCACTTAGTCTGGAACCTCGTTTCCGACCAAATCGACAAGGGAAGCCCTACCAGGGGTACCCAGAAGAGGTACCCCCGCCGATATAGCTCGAAAAGTCAAAGGTACACACAAGCTCTCTTTCCGTGACAAGGGGGCGTCACCTCTCCCTCTACTTTCTTTTTTTGAGAGAGAGTTAATGACCATGGTAATTTTTGCCCACTTAGCAAACCCCGGAACTTTTGCGGAGGAACTCAATCGACTCCTGCAGAAGAACGGGGCAAATAAAAAACTATGGTTTCCGCCAAACCCTTCCTCGCAAGAGAAGGAAACGGAACCAAAGGAAAAAGTAGTAGCTGTAGACGAGGACAATTCCAAAACGAAAATTCCAAGAAAAGCACCCGAAAAAAAGGAAAGAGGAAAACAGGAGAAGACAAAAGCATCCCAACTACGGAGAAAGAAGAGGACGAAGAGGACGACGAGGTTCTGAGGCATCCCAGATTTCCACTCACAGAGAAAAAGGAACTTCTGGAACAAGGCTTCTTCTTAACGGAGAAGACGTGTCCCTCAGGCTCTTCGGATCTCCCCTATGTAGGTCCCCAAAAGGAGACCCAGCACGGCTGCTCAATGGAGTCACAGGGAAAAATTCAAATTGATATTCGAGGGGCCGTGCTACGCAAAAGAAATCAAAGGCCTGATTGCGGAAGGAGTCGTCTTCATCCCAAACTCGAGCGTTCATACCGTGAACATGTCAGTTTTTAAGAATATCAAACACGGATAAAAAACCTCAGAGATCGAAAAATAAAGTGAACACAGTGTGCGATAAAAGTATATAGTATTGAATTAAGTGTCTTAATAAGTGACTAAAAGTAGTAATGATAACAAATGTAAAATAATAAAAGTTATTCAGAGTAAATAATTAAGATAATAATAATAAAAATTATACAAATAGTATGCAATAAAAGGGAATATTATAGCAATTCTAATATAACTCATGTGCAATAAAGGAGAATATTATAAATATGTGTCTAAAAAGTTATTAAAAATGGTAATAATAAGAGTGACTAAAAGTGAAAAAGGTAGATAAATAATATAAAGATAAGTAGGAATGAATATCTAATATAAAAAGAAATAACTCAAATTATATGAGTAAATAAACGAAGTAATCAGAAATATAAAAAAACCTATTTCATCTGTATATCTATATTTAAAGAATATAACTGTTAATTTTCAAAGCATTTAATCTCCAGCTCCTCCTGGGGGGAAATTCTTTTTTCTCATACTCCAACTTGTAACTTTCTCTTCTCCTTGGAAATTCCACAAAATCTTTCACAATTATTACTCTATATTATTTTTGCATATATATATTTAATTTAAATAAATTATGTCTTTTGTGAGTGTTTTTTCTTACCTCACAGACCCAGTAAAGCAACTTGTAAAGAGAATAAAGAGAATACAAGTCAGAGGGAATAACGCTGCCATTGCTGTAGACTTTAACAGTACATGTATCCAGCATGGCCTCTTACCTGATTACAAATATATACGAGTATATATGTATATAAACATATTGGGTGTCCCATCAAAAACTGGACTAAATTCAAACTTGAATAACTGTCAAATGTATGTGCTGGACATAAGTGAAAATTTTAGGTAAAACAACTTATATGTATTCTTTATTATCGCTGAAAATTTCAACAATATCCATATAATATTATCGCTACAATTAAAAGAACTAGTCACTCAAAAATTTGCTTTATAGAAATAAATGATTGAACTTGTTTTATAACCCCCCAAAAAATCTCCAGTGAAGAGAGCATTTCTCGTTTTTATGTGAGACGAATTTTAAAACGACAAAAATTAGAAGCTTATAAAAGAATGCGCATTTCCCGTCCTGATATTAATTTAAGCCAATGTAGAAAGAAAAGTTGTAAGTTGTTTTACGATTGCTATTCATCTGACGATACAAGAAATTTTGTATTTACCGACGAAAATATTTCACTTTGGAAATGGAAGATATAATGAAATAAATAAAATGCCCTTAATCGCATTTTAAAGGAAGATACATATTTCTTAAGTTCAGATTCACTAATTTATTTTTCTACTGCTGAAAACTTTTTCATAAACTAAATTCCATATGTAATTAATTGTCTATAGGTTTACAGTTAAGCGATTGAAGAGGCCATTCATCCCTTTTGATAAAATGAGGACAGTTTTCTTCTAAAAAATTCTGTGTTGTTCTGCTAGATTGAAAGAGCGCACCATTCTGCTACTGCTAGAAAATGAAGTGTCATTTAGAATAGAGCTAATGGCACTAGGGAAGCAGGCTGTTAGATAATAGTTCGATGTAATTTTTTAAGTAACATTGGATATTTGTGTATCGAAAAAAGTGGATCCTCATTTTACCATTCCATGACACTCCCACAGAAACCTTTGATTTTTTGCTAAATATTGAAGATTTATGATAAAGCGGGAAGGATGGATGACCTTTTTTTAGCTATATACTTTGCTGTTTTGATTTGTTGCCATTTCCAAAGTGAAATATTTTCGTCGGTAAATACAAAATTTCTTGTATCTTCAGATGAATAGCAATCGTAAAACAACTTACAACTTTTCTTTCTACATTGGCTTAAATTAATATCAGGACGGGAAATGCGCATTCTTTTATAAGCTTCTAGTTTTTTTCGTTTTGAAATTCGTTTCACATAAAAACGAGAAATACCATCTTCACTGGAGATCTTCTTTGGGGTATAAAACAAGTTCAATCCTTTTATTCTCTGTCATAGCAGTTTTATTATGGCTGCCATTATCTTTCTTTTAAGCTATCGAACCAGAAGTTTTTATTTTTAATTAAGTTATAAACACTACGATTTCAATTTCTATCGGAAAATTCTCAAAAAATTATATTTCCATTCCAACCATTTTCATTTAAACATGCCTCTATTATAATTTTATCATTTAAACTTAACATTATTGTGATAGATGGTATAATAACACAACTTATAAGTTTAAATGATAAAAGAAGAGAGGGAAAATTCCCAAGGCTTATTATAGCAATATAGTCTAGGCATGCAGACTTTTAGTTTTTTAATTGTAGCAATACTTTCAGAGCTAAGGAGGAATATATATATAAGTTATTGTACACATTTGATGAAATTATTTAACTTTGTATTTACTGAAATTTTAGCTGGCCCACTATATATATATATATATATATATATATATATATATATATATATATATATATATATATATATATGAAAAACTCACAAAGTATCACGTGAGGGTGGCAAATGAATGCAATATCCCGCAGGAAAAAATGAAAAGGGGTTTCCAAGTACTTTCGAACTTTATTAAGGTACTTATCAAGGATAACTACAAGAAATAGTATTATATTAGAGGTATATATACGAAAGAAAAATATGAAAGACCGCCTGGAAAACAAGAAATCACCAATGAGGAAGAGGGAATGGGGGAAGGTAAAAAAACACATTAAGGATTACAAGAAGCAGGTAGTAAGGTCAAACTAAGTCGAAGGAAAGGGTAACAGATTCAAAGAAATGGAGATAGCCTAACGAGGGAGATTATAAGACACGCTGAGCAAAAGGGGAAAAAATACAAAGTACAAAACAGAGCAGTGACAATTAAAAAATCAAAATGAATAAAAAAAATAAAATAAAATAAAATAGGGGCCACATAACTAAAGAATGTATATAAAAAAACAACACTAGTAACGCAAGACAAAACTAATTTCTTTGAGTATTAATCTTTTAATTATAGCATCTATTTTATATAAAACAGGGAAAAGGTTAAAATTATCACATTGGCTTCAAACACTATACGTTTAAAGGTTGTAATGAAGGACGTTCAAATGTTATTAAAAACAAATAAGATTAATCGAAGCAGATCCCGACATGCTTTACCAATAGGGCGTAGAGTCGCGATCAATTTTAAGGGATATTCGCGGTTTTGTAGAGGAGACCATCCAAAATTTGGAAATAAAAACGATAAATAAAATCTGAAAAAATCATAACACCCCTTTTTTGTGTTGTTATTATAGTTCTCGACTCTGAAGTTAGAAATGGGTAATTTTCGTACAGGAAGAAAATTTTTACTTTAACTCCTTATGAATTCCTTGTTTGTAAACTACTCAGATGGCACTATGAATTAATCGGAGGGATAGAGCTTCACCTTTTTGAATGTATGTCTTAGATTTACTCATCACATGTATTATTTCTGTTTTATACTAACAGGTCTTTCAATTATTCATTTTCAGGGTTAAGATGAGTAAAAGAACTAGAACATCAACAAGTCAGTGTCTTTGCCTTCCTCCCTTCAGAACTTTCTCATTATGAGCTGCCAACAAAACAATAGGTTGGAAGATATATTCAGTATGTAAAATACAATAAATACAAAAAGAACAAGGATGTTATTACTGAAGTATCCGAGGCTCTTACTGTGATTTAGACAAGAGCCAGTATTCCAGCTCAGCCGATCAAGAAGGATAAAACCAAATTGCTCCAATTGGTGGTAACAAAATGAAGAATGAATGCCATTAAGAGTAAGATGTTTATCTTATCATGGTCCAACCTTTCGATATAGCAGGCTACCAGTGTGCTGATCTCTTGGATTGCAAGTATGAAAAGAACATGAAAGTGCTACGTCGAGAGCAATGAATTTCTTATTGACCAAAGAACTTGGCGTCACATGAAAATTGGTGGAGTTAATGTAAAAACAAGTCAAATGAACAAAAAGGAAAATCAGGGAAGATCGAATTCAGGAAAGAAGAGAAGAAATAAGAGTCACAAAAAGAGAAGAGGGAAAAGAAAACTACAATGTCAGATGAACCCTTGGATGAAGAACCCTCATCTTCTGACATTTCTGATGAGAATGGAAGAGTCTTTGCGAGAACAGGAAACAACATCATACCAATACCAACAATTGCCATGGAAGCAGAGCGGTATTCTGTGTAAAATATAGCTGCTGCTATTAGTAGTGCAGCCCTATTCGACTATGGTATTATAAATTCAAAAGACCGCTCCCATGTAATTTACCATCATAAAGTCTGGAGGGAACGACAGAAGTTAAGGAAGAATTTCACCGAATCTGAATGTTTGGGAGATAAGAAATTTACTGCTTTGTTTTTTGATGGGAGGAGAGACACAACACTAACTAAAAAGAAGAAAGGGAACAAATGGTATAGAGCAAAAAAATTCAAGATCACTATGCGCTTCTGGCAGAACCTGGTAATTTCTATTTAGATCATCTAACTATTGAACGAGAAAGAGGTGCAGGTATTGCAGACGGACTGACGAAATGGCTTGTTGCAAATGGTATTAAAGATGAGATAAATGCAGTGGGAGCTGACAGAATGGCAACTAAATACTGGCTACAAGAATGGAGCCATAAGAGGGCTGTAATGTCAATTACATCTTCCTTTACAGTGGATCATCTGCAGCTTGCATCTAAATGAGCTCCCTTTGAGCCCCCTGTGCAGGAAAAATATTGGTTCACCAGAAAGTGGAACTCAATGAAAAGGACCACTACCAGTATCGAAAAATGCCTTTCAATGTATTGTTAAAGGAGCTCCTCCTCCAGATGCAGATGTAAATTAGCTTATTAGGAGCTAAGCTTACCTGTACAGAATTATCAGTGCTATTAGAAGTGGTGAAATTGTAGCTGATCTCCTACCTATGAAATCAGGGCAAATATCTCATTCAAGAAGGCTCACCACTGCCAGCAGAATAATTGGATTTTATGTCCTAACAGAAAAAACTAATAGTGACTTGTATGTCCTCACAGAGTTTGTCGTGTGTCATTATGGGCTTCTCTGGTTTCACATCAAATTCTCTCCGAAATGCACGGAGGGATCTAAATATCTCCCCAAACAGATTAATCTTCTGAAAATAGTATAACCTCTCAGTGAAGCCATAGGATGGCAAACAATCTAAAGGAATTTCCACTGGGCACAACCTAAGAACGTCCTTTTGGCAATGCTGGCAGACGTTAATCAGAATAACAGGAAATTAGCTATTGACAGAATCAAAAAGATCCACCACATACACCACTTACAATTCATCCATCTAATACGGACCGTCAAAATCCTCGTATTGTCGACAAGACACTCTCTATTGACATTCCATGCCATTCTCAAGGTGTGAAACGGTGTGTGCGAGAGGTGACGAAAGCTTCTGGCGAATTTTATGGAAAAGATGCAAGAGAAGGCTACATTCGGGCAGTACTAAAATTCCGTGACTTCATGGCATCGTTTAAGACAATGCATAATTTTAATGTATCATTTGACAAATAGTATGTATCAGTTAGATAATCAAAGTTGAACTCCTGAGTTGTTTGTCATTATCCTTCAGTTTAAACTAAATTATATTGCGTTTCGAAGCACTTATAATAACAAACCAAATACTCTGATGGTGTATATCTTTCTTGTTCGAAATTTTGTAAAAATTAAATTTTGAGCTCAAAAAAGGGGGTGCTCCAGATATTTCTCAAAAAAGGGGGTGTTTCAGATATTTCTAAAAAAAGCTTTTTCCACCTTTAAATTATATGTACTCTAGTGTACAAAACCTAAATGTTCATGTTGATCGGCTAAAATTTGTTTAATTATGTTACGGCCTATTTACCAATTCACCTTGTAAAAAGAGTCCGATAATGATTACCGTGTCAGGTGTGATTACCGTCGTTTAAATTCTCTCACGATTAAGAATAAAAATCCGTTCTCTTATCTACCCGATTTTAACGCAACTTTAAAATAGTGTACGGTGTTCTTCAAAATCGATTTGAAGGAGGTAGTTTTCAAAAGACCAACGAAACCATCATACATAGAAAAAAAGCCAGCTATAATCTCTACATTTTGTCTTTATGAGTTTATAGGTCTCTAACTTTTCTTAGACATTTCAATGATACATTTTTTACAGGTTTGAGAGTGCATAATTTTCAAATTAATATAAGAACAAATGCACAGTTTCACTAGAAGATATAAAGTTAATTTTCAAGGAGAATAAGAGAACTGCTATCAGAGAATATCCTAGGCCCACGAAATTGCAAGAGTTACTGAGATTTTTTGTTTTAATCAATTTTCTTTGTAGAATTAGTAAAAATGTTGCCACAACTCACATTCCTCTTACTATGAAAGAGAGAGAAATTAATTTCTCGTTTGTCCTTTGAATTCCCAATTAATTTCCATCTTTTTCATTGTCCCGATCAACATAGCGAAGCGTACCTTAAATGCTTGTCTATTTGGAATAATTTTGTTCTTTAATTGGGATCAAGGTGATTGCTCACAATTTTGTATTTATTAGACTGAATTTTCTCTATATTCATCAGTATAGCCCCAGAAGATGACCATTTAGTCGGAATGTACCTCGGGCATATAATAATTAATACATTACGATCATTTTTCTAAATCCCTTTTCGCTCAAGGAATAGTCACTTATAAAAATTGAAAGATGAAAAAGTTAAAAAATGCCATTTACCAGCGTTTTTTCCCACCTTTGTCTTTCTGAAAAGATGAGCATTGAAAAGGTTATAAAGCCATTCCTCGACTGAAAATGGCTGAAGTAGTATTAATTTACCACAAAAACCTGCGATCAACATTCAACTCCTATATCTCTCTCTACCCTCACAACGAAGGCATCATTCTATCGCTTCCACAAGTAGACACCAAATCTAAACCTAAATATCTACATTTGCCCTTGATTTTAGTACTTTCCTGCTTTATGGTAAACAAAACTTTTGATTTCTCATTTAATTTCAAATTTTAAATCTTTTAAATTTTCTATTTTAACATTATATTTTAGATTGAATTTTACTCCTCTACAAATTTAGGATGTTTACGGAAATATTGCATTTATTAGGTTGTTTTCATTATGTTTATCAGTATAGCCCCAAAAGATGACCAGTATGGTCGAAAGGTACTCACACCTTGGGTAGTTAATAAAAAATTACAATGATCTTTTACGATCTCGTTTCCCTCATGATTTAGTCACTTGCGGAAACTTGAAAAAGTTCTCAAGAAGCTTAACAATGCCTCTTTGGCTGTTAAATTTAACAATGCTTATATATATTTATATATATATATATATATATATATATATATATATATATATATAATATAATATTATTATTATATATATATATAAATATCAATTCAATATCCCGATTTTTAGGCGTGATTTTTTGTATATTGTTTTTTAAAGTGGAAAGTAAAATTCCCCCACTCTCTTCCCCCTACTCTAGCTCCCCTCCTCTAGCCGCCCTCCCTCTCCCCCATCTCCCTTTGCTCCATTCGTCTTCTCCAACTATCTATCCTCCAATCCTGTTCTCCCTCTCCCTATCATCTTCTCTCTCTATCCCCTCTCTCTCTCATCCTCTCACTTCCCCTTCCCCTCTCCCTATCATCCTCTCTCTTCCCCTTCCCCTCTCCCTCTTTTCCCCTCTCCCTCATCATCTCCCTTTTCCCCTGTTCCCCTCTCTCAAATGCCCAAGATAGGGTGTCCAAGAGAAGTGGCAGAAAATGCCATGCAATACTTAGAGAAGAAGACATCTACCACTCAGTCTTTACTACAGAATGGCAAAGAACATCTTCTGAACTTGCTGGGGACTTCCATGAAGCTAGAAGGAGATTTAGAGATCAATGGATAAAATGATGCAAGTTGAGAAAGAACCACGGATATCTTAGATGGATAAATACAAACGTCTTCATTTTGCCAAAGATCGCAAAAGTTATTTGGTCAGATGAAAGTAATTATCATCTATGCAAGAGAGACTATTCTATTGTGGTTTCCAAGTAATTTATGTAATTCCTTTTTAATTTATCTTGCAAAAAATATTAGTTAAATATTTTTCAGTTAGGTGACAATTTTACACATTTTCAACACTAATAGATCTAATTTTGTAAAACGAAGAGTTATAGAGGCATTTTTTAATCTTTTTTGAACTTCATTTTTCCACCGACAACTAAACGGTAAATTCCACGTTATAAAGTGATAAAGTTGGGGGATGTGAGAATATTTGGAGATAAAATGGGGCAGGTAAAGGGAGAAAATAAGCTTGAGGCATTGTGCATTTCTCCTGAGCCAGCTCATATCTTCTTGTGGACGAGGACTGGCGCAACTGTGGAATATAGAGGAAACATGGGGACTGGTATAATCAATGAAGGCATTTCTCCCTTAGGTAGGAAGAAAGAGGAGAAGAAGAAGTGTGACATAATTAAGCACCCGAGACACACCAATAACAAACCTCCTAAGAGGGATTTCTTACAAAGGGCAGATCACATCATAAGTAAGAACTTAGATTTATTCATAATCAAGATTGTTTGTTATTTTTGACAAATTAGGCGACAAATTATTTCCTGTGCAACCAAAGAAATGTGCAGTCGGCACTAAGAATAGGTCCAAATGTGCCAGAAAAGAAAATGGAACGAAGTTTCATAATATTTTATTCACAATGCTTCAAATAAATTAAGATAATAAATAAAAAAATGATTCCTACTAAAAGCCGTTAGTAGGTCATTATTTAAACTTCCTTGGCTGACCACTTATAGGTGCATGGTTAATTCGTTCCTAAAATTTCATATTGATCTGCCATTACTGCTTCTCCCAGTGCCTTGAAAGAATTGCTTAAGGATCAGCTGTGACTTGAATACAAACAAACGTTTTGGCTTGAGAAAATATGCATTTCAGCCAAAATTAACCAATAAGTTGGTAAATTTTCATCATGGAGGAAGAATTCCGAGAATGAAACGTAAAAATGTGTTTGTAAATTTACTGATTTTTAATCAACCTTTTGAATTCTCTAATTCAATATTTTATTAGAATTATTATTAAGAATTATTCGCTTAATTGTTTATATATTAGATTAACATAACACTATGTAATACAATTTTTATTCCAGGACAGCAAGTGTTATTTTCCAACTTCTTTTATTGCAAAACAATTGAAAATAGCCATTATTTGTTTTTTACCTTGCTTTTGTGGCTTTTATGAAATATTACCTAAAGATAGGCAACTTTAGGGCTTTTCATCCATTGTAGGACTTACAACAAAAACACAGATTTAAATTTGTACACTTATATTGAAACCTACAGAAGAAATATATAAAAGCAAGCAAAAAATAATTAGAAGTGAACAGTTTTCCTCGATTTCAGTTTGTAATGTATCTATGTTCAAAGTTCAGTATATGTTGATCGAAGCACTCCCCTTTCTCTTCTGTGCATGCTCCCATATTCTCCTTGAACTTGTCAAGCTGGTCATCAGAGATGTGCACCTTCAAAGACATCCTGTAGCCCATTTAGACATAGCTTTTCACTAAGTTCTCAACAAGTTCTATATATTGTCAGCTTTGTGGTTGCCCTAAAGACCAGCAGGATACACTGAAAAAAAACACTTTTCCAGGTTTCTTTTTATTTTTACTTAGATTTATAGGGAATTCTTAACACTATAATTTTACTGATTTCTAGTCCAACCAAGACACCAGCTTCCACCTTTCCCTCAGAGAATTTCGGAAAGAAATTTTGAAGGTACTTAAAGGCTGATACTTTGTTAAGAGCTCTAACAAACTGCTTCCAGAGACCTAGTTTTAAATGTAATGGAAAGAAAACATCTTTAGAGGATCTATCAATTTCTACACCTTGACATTATGCCCTCCAACACAACTCAGTCCTTTGAGGCCAGTGTTTCTTGTGGTAATGTGCTGTGGTATCCCTAATGTCCCAAGTTCAAAGAAGACATGGAAACTTGGCAAATCCTCCATAGAAACCAATTAAAATTATACCATTTTGAAGTCTCCAATCACCTCTCAGCAATGCTCCTTATAATTCTAAGCTTGTAGCAGGAGCGTGACACTGTTGTAGTCGTCCTTGAGATATAATGAAATGCATCAAATATACCTGATACATCATTGCAATAGTATAGACAAAGTTATTAAGTAAAGAATTTTGAAACTTTGCTTGTCATATGCACATTTTCATCCAGAAAATCTCACTCTTTGCGCCTAAAAATCAAAAGCTCAGCATTTGACTTTGACAATCCAAGCTCTCTGACAAGGTCATTGAAGTCTCATTTGTTTGGGTGATATGGATTCCTCTCAACAGCCATTTCTCTAACACTGTAGTCTACATCTTCACTGATATTTTTAACTTCTAAATTGTTGCTTTTTAATGAGGCTGGCTAATTCATTTCTGGAGTGGTAGATACAGGAAGACCCGCACTGTGCGTTGCTCATACAATAGAGGATGGGTGATCTGGATAGGAAATAACAGGTGCATTTTTGCCACCTCGACGTTTGGAAGGGTCCACAAATTTCTTACCTTCCAAAGTTTTCTTGCAGTGCTCACAAGCAAAATGAGGTGCCAAGGGTTTGTCTTGGTCCCCAACTGGCATGCCAGGATATGCTTTATAAGCCTCATAAATTCTCATAGATGCTGTCACACCGAACATTTTTTGCTTTTGTTTTGATGAACTGTCCGCAAATACGAGTATAACGGAATACATCTGGAGAATGGTTGCAACCTCTTAATGCCATTTCTTTCCTGATATGTTCACTATGGTAGCTAAAGGTGAAGTGGTAGCAAATCTGCGAATCTTTGTAAAAATATTTCTGAAGAAATATTTCAGAATATTGCAGAAGTTTCCCGGAGTTTGTTCTCACAGGTTCTGAAACATTCTTAAAACTTCCAAAGTTTTTATGAAATTCTAGTCATTTCTTATTAAATCTAGATTATTTTAGAAGGTTTCCTTAAAAGCATTCGAATTTAAAAAAATAGGATTTATAACTTTTTACAATGATTTGAAAAATTAGTCTTTCATATATTCTAAATCTTTTTCCGAAATTAATAATACCCTAGCATTAGTTTCCAAATAGGCATATTTAGATATTTCGCGCCCTAACAAATACACTTTTCTTATTTACTATTGTTAGGAACAATTGGAAGATAATATTTTTAATCCAAGAACCTAAAAAGTGTTTCAAATCGGAAGTTGTAAAAGTTCTGTTAATTCTTTCACGAGTGCGGAAATCTATAACGGCTTAAAAAAAATTAAATTTAGTTTGGATTGTATTTAGTGGAAGTGGGAGGTTATTTATTCTTTGGAAATTGGAGTGTTAAATATAGTGATATTGAAAAAAAAAGAGGCTTTTCCTGCCTTTGCAAGGAGCCGATATTTTTATGGCTCTAATAATAACAACCGGAATTTTTAAAGCAACCATCTAAATTTGTGTTCTGTGACAAAATGTTTAAACCAAACAACAATATTTCAGAACCTAATTTTCTCGCAATACGGTTAACCACGGTTAACCGCTTTCTGAAGTGAATTATTTAAAATAAGGTTTTATAAACTGTCAATTATTTTAGTAGCTCATACGCAGCAGCAGGTTTTCCATTCAAAATAAAATGCTACATAAGTAACGCACATATATTTCTTTTTAATTCAAAATTAACAAACATGAAATACTCGATTAAAAAGGTTATCCATCTTTTTTCCAAGAAAATAAGTAATAAGTTTAACGCTTTTTATTTCTATGTGATGTAACTTATTTATATTTTATAACTTAAAGAAAACGAAAATTGTATAAATAAATATGTTACTTTCTTTAAGTTTCAGTAATAAAACCTAGGCTAATTTTTCACTCAATATGTCCTAGAGAATGGCATTCAAGTTCAATGTTATGATGATGATGAGCCGTGAGAGGAAAAATGTATGGAATTAACAAATGAATTCAAAATGGCTACCTACCACTGGTATAGCTCTTCTAGTTCAAAATATTTGAGCACCAATAGTCTCTACATTATTTTGTTTATTTCGTGTTACACTACGTCTTCCTTGTCTCTCTCTCTCTCTCTCTCATAAAGAAAGTAGAGGGAGAGGTGACGCCCCCTTGTCGCGGGAAGAGAGCTTGTGTGTACCTTTGACTTTTCGAGCTATGTCGGCGGGGGTACCTCTTTTGGGTACCCCTGGTAGGGCTTCCCTTGTCGACTTGGTCGAAAACGAGATTCCAGACTAAGTGCGTCATTCCTTCCTTTTTCTACTCTATCATTCTCCTTTTTTACTTTTATCCTATCTCTCTCACTTATACAAAAAGAAAAAAAAACAACAAAAAAAAGCCTACTCCTATCATGTCACTCTTTCCCTTTTTTCCCTCTATCTACATATAAGGACCTGGAAGCGACCTCACGCGTCAGAAGAGAGGCTTTGGAACCTCTATAAACAACGCCAATCGACGCTCACTGGTTGCGAGAGACTAGGACTAGAGGTGTCCTAGGCGTTGGGGCACGATGAATGGGATGAGGGTAGTGCCCCGTTAACCCCTTCCCTGGCGCGTAATTATTGACCGTTCCCAGTTCCCGTTGACGGGTGCCTCTGGAAGCATCGGTCCGAGGTGACGGCCCTTTGTTCCCAGGTTGGTTGCCAGGCCAATAAAAAGCCTTGGGTCGAGTCTCTTGGTGGGGTGGGATATCCATTAAACGCTGCTCCGAGATCCTGGCCGTTGTGAATGGAACTAGTAGGGGTTTAGTGAGGGGCGTGCTTCGTTGTTGTTTACCTGGTGACAAATCGATGGCCCCTTCGGGGACCGTCTGTGCTGCTTGGTTGGGAGCCACGGCACGCCGAGGCTTGACGACTCGGTTGGACGAACAGCAGCACATGGAACGTGCATTCTGGAAGACTCCGAAACGACTCCGATCAATAGGCGGGAGCGACTCACGCGGGGAGAACTCAACAACCCCCCTTTTTATCATTGATTGGTCGCAAAGTATTGAAAGAGAGAAAGTGTTCAGAATGACCGGCAAGAAAGGACCAGGAGCTCTAAAATACACGTGCGCAATATGCCACATAGATAAGTGGTGCGTGGACTTTCCGGAGGGGTGTTTTTCGAAATGCCACCCGGCCAGTTCCTGCACCGACTGTATTTTAAACGGCCAAATCAAGGAGCTAAAGGAAACATGCAGGGTTTCCGAGGAAAGATCCAGGAAGTTGGAGGAAAAAATAAGCAGTCTCGAATTAGAACACGCCGGACTGATTCGCAGGCTTGAGGTGAGAATAGCAGAGCTAACGTCAAGCCCTGTACTAAACACTGCATCTGCAGTATTACCCCCAGAGCTAGGTCCGCATGCTATGGATAAACCCTCAAAGAAAAGGAAAAGGAAGGAACAGGAAAAAGGAAGAAGAGAAAGTTGAAACAGAAGATAAATTAGAAGCTGAAAAAGAGAAAGTTGAAGCAGAGGAAGAAAAGAGAAAAACAGAAGAGTATGTAACAAAGGAAGATAAGGGGGAAGAGATGAATAAGAAAAAGAAGAACAAGAAAAATAAGATGGAGAAGAAAGAGCGAACCAAGAGTTCGCTTCCGCAAGGAAAGCCTCAAACCTCTGCACGGAAATGTCCGAGGGTTACCCTCGTGGGCGACTCCCAAGCACAAGGTTTGCAGCCCCTGCTAGCGGCCCGCCTTCGCACTAGTGTGGAGGTATGCTGCCAGCCAGGACGGGGAAACCACCACATCAGGGTAGAGGCTGAGAAATCTCAGATCTCCAAGAATTCAGTCGTTGCCCTGATGGTGAGTGGGAATGACCTCTACCTCCGAGGAGGCAAAGTAGGCCCCAGCGAGAAAATTCTCAACACGGTCATGGGAGCCGTGGACGACTGTGGATTGAGAACTCGCAAACGGGTCGTTGTAGGGATGCTCCCAAGAAGAGGTCCTAGCCGGATAGCTCACTCTAGGAACGTGACCCAGAACCAGCGCCTGTCTGACCTCTGTACGGCGGAAGGAGTCTTCTTTCTGGACCCTTACCGCACCTTTTACGGTCAAACGACCTTTACCAAAGGGACGGAGTGCACCTTTCATTCAAGGTCAAGGCTGTAACTTAATCCAGGATGTCGTAGAGCGGTCGCAAAGGAGCGTCCGACCCAGAGTAAAGGCGGACATAAGACAGTATGCCCGTGTCACCCCTGGAACGACGTTCTTAGATGTGGCAAAGAGGGGTACTGCCACACAAAAAAGCCGGGAAACGGAAGAGCATAGGGAGTCCTACACTGGGGGAGTCCCTAAAAGTTCTTCTGTTCAACGCGAGGTCAATCAAGAATAAGTTTTTGGAGCTCCGTGGCCTCGTAGCAACAGAGGAACCTGAGATGGTGGCCATAACGGAGACGTGGATTAAAACCTCGAGCCGAGATTTTGAAGGTGAATTCACGATTCCCGGTTACCAGCTTTTCCAGAAAGATAGGCCAGACAGAGAGGGTGGCGGTGTTATGTTGTATGTCAAGGATACTCTTAACTCGACAGATTGCAACATCAAATCCGACCATGAACTACTAGGTGTTGACCTAGAGATAGTTCCTGCCAAATACAGGACCCTGGTGCTTTATAGACCTCCTGCCAAACTCATTGAAAAGGACAGAAATCTGTACCAGCTACTAGGAGAACTTGTCGAAGACAGAGTGTGTATCGTCATGGGTGATTTCAACACACAAGTTGACTGGGAAACCAGAGAACCCTCTGGCGAGAACGCGCTACTCCTGGAGTTCACGAACAACGAGTTCTTGACTCAATGGGTGAGAGAGCCAACGAGAGGAGACAATATCTTCGACTTGGTTTTCACCTCTTAGGATGACATCGTTGAGGACCTCTCTGTTGGCGAAGAGCTCGGTGGCAGTGACCACCGACTAATTAGATTTGTAGTCAAAGTCCCCAAGGCAGAGCCTGCAACTAGTAAATCAAGGAAACTCGATTTGAGAAGAGCAGACTTTGCAGGTCTACGCGCAAGACTGACTGACGCGAGGCTAGAAGAGTGCAAGGCAGTTGAATATTCGTGGAACAGTTTCAAAAATAAGTTCATGAGTCTTCAATCGCGTTTTATCGCTCTGAAATGTTCCCGTTGGTCCTCTGTTTAACCAAAGTGGTTTAATCAAGAAATCGGGCAACTGCTTAGGGAGAAGAGAACTGTGTACCGGCAATCGAAGATCTCGGGTGACTTTGACGAATACCGGAGGCTAGCCAGGAGAGTGAAGTCCAGCATAAGTGCGGCTAAGCGGTCTGAGGAACTCCGGGTGGCGAGACTCTGTAAAGAGAATCCCAAGGAGTTTTTTGGATATGTGAACAGCGGTAAACCAATTCATCGAACGATTGGCCCTTTGGGAAATGAGGAGACACATTAAAGCATTCAGATGCAGAAAATGCTAACCTCCTCAACGCATACTTCTCTTCAGTGTTTACTGAAGAGTGTGGTCCCATTCCCCAGCCGACGGATTCCTACTCGGGGGAAAAGCTGGAGGCAATGAACTTCACCGAAGGAGAAATAAAGAAAAAGATCGCTGACCTAAAGACGAATAAGTCCCCTGGACCGGACGGGTTTCTACCTAAAGTGTTGAAGGAAGTGTGCGATGAAGTATCACGACATCTGTGCGCTATCTTTAACATGTCAATCCGGACCAAATGCGTTCCTAGAGACTGGCGTGAGGCGGAGGTGACTCTTATCTTTAAGAAAGGAGACCGTAACCAACCGTCGAACTACCGACCTATCAGTCTGACTTCGATAGTCGGTAAACTCATGGAAAGCATAATGGTGGACAAAGTGACGTCGTATTTAGAGTCAAACCTGCTACTGAGGACTTCCCAGCACGGCTTCCAAAGGCAACGGTCATGCCTGACGAACCTTGTGGAATTCTTCCACTTCGTTTTCAGTGAGCACGATCGGGACAAGGCGGTGGATGTGGTCTTCCCTAGACTTTTAAAAAGCCTTTGATAAGGTACCACGCCGCCACCTTCTCCGAAAAGTGCGAGCGCTTGGCATAGACGAAAAAGTAGCCGGCTGGATCGAAAACTGGCTAAGTGGCAGACGGCATCGGGTGGTGGTGAATGGACAGGCTTCTGAGTGGGTGCCCGTTACTAGCGGTGTGCCTCAAGGTTCTGTCCTGGGACCACTACTATTCATCATCTACGTCAACAACATGGACGGTGACATGGTTGCCAAGATTTCCAAATTTGCCTACGATACCAAGCTTGGTATGAACGTTGCAAAGGATGGAAATACTGCCCGCCTGCAGGAAGATCTTGGGAAGATTGGGGAGTGGTCGGACACGTGGCAAATGCCTTTTAACGTGGGGAAATGCAAAGTGATGCATATCGGCCACAGAAACCCCCAATCTCAGTATATCCTTAAGGGCACTGCTATGGAATCCTACCGACACTGAGAAGGACTTGGGTGTAACAATCACTAGTGACCTCAAGTTCTCGAAACAGTGCATTGAGGCGGAGAAAAAAGCCCAAAGGATGCTAGGCTATATTAAGCGCTAGTTTGGTTATCGGAACCAGGAGATTGTACTGTGCCTGTACAACTCACTTGTCCGACCGCACCTGGAGTATGCCGTACAATTTTGGAGTCCTTCATTGCGAAAGGACATCGCGAGATTGGAACGCGCACAAGCTAGGGCAACCAAACTGATTCCCTCTATCCAACATAAAAGTTATAAGGATAGACTAAGGGAGTTAGATCTGTTCTCGCTGGACACCCGTAGACTGCGTGGTCAGCTCTTTGAAGTCTTCAAAATACTTCGAGGGTTCGACAATGTTGACTACCGGGATATTTTTACACTGAGTGAGAACAGAACGCGCAATCACGGCTTCAAACTTGAACTGAAGCGTTACAACCGCAATCTGTGTGAAAACATTTTCACCTACTGTATCTGCGGTAAGTGGAACGCACTTTCAGTGGAAGTTGTCAACAGTGAATCTGTTGACCAGTTCAAGTCAAGACTAGACAAAGTCTTGAAATTGGCCGTTTAGGGACGCAAAACAATTGAGCAGCCATGTGCCCGCTCGATTGCTAGTCCAAAGGTACCCTCTTTGAATGGACCGTAAGGTCTCTTAGGGTACTTACTTTCCTTGTTGTTACTCCTTGTTGTTGTCTTCAGATAAAGCTGCTAAGTATTTATTTTTTGTATTATATTTCCAAGTATTTTCAACTAAGTTAAAGATCCTTATGAAAGTTTGGCGATGTATTAATTCGTAAAATGGTAGAATCGTTTAATAGAATAAAATCTTTTAATTTCATCAGAATACTCATTCCTTGTTCAACTAACGAAATTAATCGAGAAAATTTCAGCCACAGAAACTTCTTTAGATCATTACATCCTTATATCTATAATTTTTTCTTTCTCTTAAGCAACAGACTATTCTTCAAGCAGTCTTGGTTAAAGTATTACCAAAGGTGAAGCACTGCAAAATGAAAATAAATCCGTGTATCCAGATTGAACAAGCTGCACCAATCCATTACTGTTTATTGCGTGCTCCAAAAGGCATGATAGAAGATTTGAGAAATGGGGAATCCTTCGTGTTTGCTAACACTCTGAAGTGGCAAAACATGTTTTTTAGTAATGTAGAATTCATTGTCATTTTTTTATTAACTACTGCAAATTTTATAGAAACATACTTAGTCTGAAGTTGAATATATATATATATATATATATATATATATATATATATATATATATATATACATATATATATAGATATAGAGAGAGAGAGAGTAACAACAAGGAGTAACAACAAGGAAAGAAGGTACCCTAGGAGACCTTACGGTCCATTCAAAGAGGGTACCTTTGGACTAGCAATTGAGCGGGCACAAGGCTGCTCAATTGTTTTGCGTCCCTAAACGGCCACTTTGCAAGACTTTGTCTAGTCTTGACTTGAACTGGTCAACAGATTCACTGTTGACAACTTCCACTGGAAGTGCGTTCCACATACCGCAGATACTGTAAGTGAAAAAATTTCCACACAGATTGCGGTTGTAACGCTTCAGTTCAAGTTTGAAGCCGTGATTGCGCGTTCTGTTCTCACTCAGTGTGAAAATATCCCGATAGTCAACATTGTCGAACCCTCGAAGAGACAAAGAGAGAGAGAGACAGTGAGAGAGAGACAGAGACAGAGACAGAGACAGACAGACAAAAACCTAGACAGACATATAGACAATTAAAATATTTTCATTCCAAATTAGATTACAAATTCTTTTTGCATGTCATGCCAACTTAATTAATACATGTGTGTGTGTCTCTTTAGAGAGAAGACCTGTCAATTCTCTTATGGGATATCAAAACTGCTCTTAATATACTACATAAGATGAGATAAAAATCAGTGCTACGGAAACAACGCTGTAGTTGACTTGCTTGAATTATATTGCTGTGCGATAATCTCTTAACATTTGTAAATAAACCTGACAGCCATAATAAATCTAGATTCATTAAGTGTAGTAAACATCTTTGCTGTTTGTAATCTCTATTACCTTAGATACAGCAAAGTTTAATGAGACCAATTAACACTTTGACTATGAAGTGAACTATATAGAGTAAATAGATTCAAGTATAATCATATTGTGACTTAATGATTTAAAACTCCCGAGATGGAATGGGAGTCTCATAATGTGACGTTTGACAAAATATGACCTTAAATTAAGCAACTCCTTTTGGGGCTAACTTTTACATATTTCCTCTTCATTTAAAAACTTGTTCCTTAAAGTTTAGCCATTTTACGCGCTTTCCTCTAGTGGGCATGATAGTAAATTGTAAATTGAAGTAAAAAATGAGTTAGGTTACTCTAAGTTAACGTCATGTAAGCCATAGATTCACAAATTATGCTTGGTACAGATGTTAGAGAACTGGTAATGTTATGTAGGTGACTAAATATCTATAATTTCCATATCGCCTAAGGTTTTTGTGCGTCTTTTTGCAAAACGTCTGAATACCTATGCTGGAAGTGATAATTTGTTCCATGCTTACAGTTTCTCTTTCAAAAATGACTGAAAGCTTGTGATGTACTCTTTACAATTACCAGTTATGTTCAGAAATCCTTAGAGTCGGTCTAAAATTCGTGTTAATCTTTATGTCTTAATTTCCAGAATTAGTCAGATGGAACTTGGAGAAGCATTTATTAATATTATTTTAGAATAATTGTTGATGGATTTTTTAGTGAGTGCACGAATTTAATTTCTGCTGTTCTTCAGAGTAGTGTTCTTGCTACTTTTTATGCATCAATTCCATAACCTTAAAGGAGATCGTGGAATAATTAGCGAAAATTGCAAACCTTGGAGGGGATGCTGAACTATAGCAAAACTCAAAGTATACTTGTAAATCCAGAATATTGGGAACCCCTCCTACCCAGATCTCTTCACTTACAATGTTATTTGCACGCATTTTAAGATTTTCGCTCTCATTCTAGATTGTAAATTTCACTTTTGGGTTGTAAAGGGTGTTCCAATAACTTGGACCTATTTTAAATGTGAGTTAAGTTTATGCGTCTAATGATTTTTTCTTTTTCTTTCATATAACAACTTCAGTCTTTGGCAATTTCAACCATGGAAAGATTAACAATCGAACAACGTGTTAAAGTTATCGAAGCCTATTACAAAAATGGACGTTCAAACTGAAACGCATTTCGGGCACTTCGCGATTTTTTTTGGTCAACATAATCGACCAACCGAGAGTGCAATTGGGAAAATTGTTCGTAAATTCAAACAAACAGGGTTGGTGGCAGATATCAAAACGCCATTGCGTGCTCGTTTACGCCGTTCAGCTGAAAGCATTGCTCCACTGCGCGAGAATGTGGCCGAAGATCCAGATACCTCTATTCGTCATCGCGCGCAGAAATTAAACCTCTCCACAACAATGTTACATTGAATTTTGAAAAAATATTTGTCTCTACACGCTTACAAAATTTAATTGACACAAGAACTGAAGACTGCTGACCATTTGAAGCGCCGTATATTCGTCAATTGGGTGCACCAGCAAAGACAAGCCGATGATGATTTTTCGCAAAAAATCATCTTTAGTGATGAAGCCCATTTTCATCTTGGTGGATTCGTTAATAAGCAGAATTGTCGCATTTGGACTGATGAAAATCCCAGGAAGATTGTTGAAATGCCATTGCACCCACAAAAGGTCACTGTTTGGTGTGCATTTTTTGCTAGCGGAATCATTGGGCTGTATTTCTTCGAAAATGATGCCGGGAATTCTGTTACGGTGACAGGCGAGCGATACCGTGCCATGATAACCAACTTTTTATGGCCTTGATTGAATTCTATGGATCTCGAAGATTTGTGGTTTCAACAGGATGGAGCCACATGCCACACAGCCAATGCAACAATGACTTATTGAATGAGAATTTCCCTGGTCGCATCATCTCTCGAAACAGCGAGGTCAATTGGCCACCACGATTGTGCGACTTGACGCCTTTAGATTTCTTCCTTTGGGGTCATCTCAAAAATAAGGTCTATGCCAACAAGCCAACAACAATTCAACAGCTGAAGGATGAGATAATAAGGCCTATTGGTGAGATCGAGGAGCAACTATGCAGAGACGTCATCAAAATTTTGAACATTGAGTGGAGGTGTACCGCTGAAGCCTTGGCGGACATTTAGGCGATATTATTTTTCAAACATAATTGCCATGACTCAACTAACATGATCCAATAGTGAAATCAATAATTTTTCACCAATAACACTGTTTTATTTACTACTAACTTCGATCCGTCTTAATGAAACACCCTTTATATTCGGTCTCTTCTTCGTTTCCATAAGCAAGTGATATTTTTAAGTCTTCCTCGATATTTGGTGATCATGCCATCCTGATGAATCTGAGTGTCATTAAATTTCTGATTCCAAATCTTAGTATCTATCTCTGGCACCGGCTTTCAATCTACTCATTGCACAGGCCTTAAAAAAAAAACAATTCTGATATCCTTTGCAGGCTGATCTTCCAGGATGATAATCATCCAACACGTAATACTTGAAAGGGAGTCAATAATTATCGATTCTAACATTCAGGACTTTTCTTTTTTGAGATTTTACATCGACATCGTCTTGGGAGTGACATTTCAGCGGTCAACAAATTATAAAATGAGCTTCGTCGCCATGATGTTGAATCGTTGGAGCTTCAAAACTTCAAATTGGAGCCAATGCATTTTTGTCGAACTTGCCAACGTAACAGATATACGTTAATTATTTGGGAGGTTTTTCTCTGGTGGTCTTTATTCTTATTTCTTTGATATAATTTATTTCTCGCATTAGTATTTCCCTTTACTTGGTTGGGTCACTTTTCTCACTTGGGCCTTTGGGCTTGTAGCACTTTGCTTTTTCAATTGGCTGCAGCTTAGCCGATAATAATAATAATAATAATAATAATAATAATAATAATAATTATATTGATTAGAAGAAAAGGAAGAAAGGAATTATTTTAAAAAGTACGACTATCGTTCACACTATGTATTCATAGCAGGCAAAATTTAAATTTTTACTTAAGCCTTGCGCGTATTTTCTTTCACTACATGAATACAAACTGTACAAGCAATCATAAGTGCACATTTGTTTCTGATTTCCCAACTGGGGCTATTAGTTTGTGCTATAATGTCACAATTCTTTATAATATCACAATTCCGTTACTGGGGATATTAGTTTGTGTCATAATGTCACAATTCTTTATAATATCACAATTCCGTTACTGGGGGTATTAGTTTGTGGCATAATGTCACAATTCTGTATAATATCACAATTCCGTTACTGGGGATATTAGTTTGTGTCATAATGTCACAATTCTGTATAATATCACAATTCCGTTACTGGAGGTATTAGTTTGTGGTATAATGTCACAATTTCTTTTAAACAACTATTGACCCAATCGTATTGTCGAACTATCGATCCAACCTATCGAGCGTTTGCCTAGCTTGGTAATACTAATAATACTAATTTAGATATTTAAAATCCGAAAGCTGGAGTATTTTTTTATATTTTTTTAACTACAGTTCGAAATATTGGGATATCTGACTAAATTTCTTTCTATTTTTTAGTTAATTTTACTACAAAGAAATGAAAATCCTGCTTTTTGTGTTAACTTGTACAGTCCCTTTATTGATTTTTTTCGTACTCCAACCTGTTGCATACGGTGCAACCTTTGGTGTTAAGTAATTTTAATTCCAAGCCAATTCTGACATCATTCCATTGTTTTGAATGCTCTCCTCTTATTCTCTTTCATTGAATAACAGACCAGCAGAAGCTTAATCTATATTAGGAGCAATTTTCTATAACAAATCATCTGCTCGAATGTATTTCAATGGAGCCAAACAATTTTTTGAGAGAGAAACTAAATTTATAAATTTAAATAAGCAGCGATGATATTCTTTGGAATACACCAGATTTTACAAACGAAAATATATTTTATAAATGAATAATTTTCTTGTGTATGTTTAATAAATACAAAAGCTTAGCTAGCTTAGTCATGTTTGGTTATTAGTTCCTGACTAATAACGAAACAATCATTACAAAGCATGTTTTTATAGAGCCTGAACCAGTGTTTTAATTCTTTAGAAAAACTTGTGCAAGTTTACTGCACATTAAAATCAGCATATTTTTCACTCATGTGCGTGTATGTTTTGAATGCACACAAACTCAAAATTACGGTGAGGAAAATCCTGACCCATAACTTTAGTAAATTTTTAGAAAGAAAAGAAATGGGTAATCAGTGTCGGCCATCTTCAAGTTTAGTTGAAAGGAGGAAGGAGGCTTTTGAAGGCCATTCCCATATTTTAACCAAGTTCCAAATCCAGAGGTGAGATATGATGAAATTAGCAATTACTGCCTAAAAGAAAAAAAAAATAGTCCAGAAATGAAAAGAGGAAAAGTGATAGAATTAACGTTTATTGGAGAAGAGCCAAAAGGATTTTATTCCAGCAAAATTTGAAGACTCTTCCAAACATGGCTTGGTTTTCAGTACAAAATGTAATTACTAAATTAATCTTTCATCCTGTTTGGTTCTATCAACGCAAAAGTAGCCTTACACTGGCGAGAAAGATGTTTTGTAATATATTTTTATCCAGACAAGTAGCCAAGATGAGAGCGAACAACGCGTTTGTGGTTGCGATTCAGTGTATTATGATAAATAAAAGCGCCTTTTGTTGATTTTAAAATTATCTTATTCAGATACCTTTACTACCCATAGAAATAGATTCCTAAACTTATGCAAGGAAAAACGTGTAAAAATGCATGAATTTCAAAGGAGAAAATTGAAAGCACTTAAGTTATAATATTATTTTTCATGCAACCTTTCATACATTAATCTTTATTGATTTATATAGAAAGGAAAAGCAGCCCGGAGCATTTTTCCGACAGACCTTTTGACAAACATAACCCTATGCGTAAGCTAGGCACTGCATATATGAAATTTATACACCTGGAGATTTTTTATGTTCGATTTTCTTAAATATCTAGTTGTTATTTATGAGATAAAACTTTGCACACAATCATGTACCCCACAAAAAAGCGAAGTAAGAGGAAAAACTGTGTAGAAAGTACATCGCCTCCCGAATCTAACCAGTTCGTAACTTTGTAGAGTAATAATACTCATAGCATAAAATAGCCGAATTTTCACCCCAGACAAACATTGAAAATATCAACTGTTGGATATTTTCTCCCACACCTTTATACTGAGCAGAAGGAATTTCCTTATAAACAGGATAAAGTGGACTGACAGACAGACGCAAAGTATTGATTAGACTGGAAAAGAAGAATATTGAGGTTGTTATGTTGTAAATTAGATAAGCTGTGAATAAGCAAAATTTCGGTTGAGAGACTTTCTTTGGGGATCTGTTTTATTCTGGAGGTGGCTGAGGTTCAGTAAGGTTACACGGGCCCTCGATTCCAAGAAACAAGTTATCCATTCTCAAATCTACTCAAACTATAGGATGGAAATTTTAACTCAAATCTTTTTAATCTCTATATTTTATGTTTTTAACGTAATCAAATATAATTTAAACATTTCATATTTCAAATTAGTGAAATTCTCAAATAGCTTAACCGGTTACAAAGTTCAGATGAATTCGTTCAAATCGGTATTCTATCCTTTACGGAACTTAACCTGGCTTATATCAAGGACAAGCCACTCACTGTTAGCTGAATTTGTCAGGTTTTTCGTAGATTTTAGTCAGTGTTTGTCTGGAAGTAAAGAAGAAACATAGAAAAGCAATAAAAGCCATCTAGTGGACAAAACTGCCGAGTTTCGGCCGCTCTATGAAACATTTCGCAGCGTATCTCAACCGAAGGAAAAGCAGAGCCAGTATTTATTTTCAACCTAATCGACGCAATTGCACAAATTAATAAAAATGTGGTTAAGGTATTTATTTTGATAAACAGATATTTTATTCGATCTTTAGCTTCATATTCTTTGGTTCACCGAAATTTGCCTGGCTTACGTTACTCAGTGGTAGGTACATTAGTTTAGTTAGTTTAGTCTAGTTTAGTTCAGTCTCGTCTAGTCTAATTTAGTTTTGTTTGTTTAATTTACTATAGTTTGTTGTGTTGTTGTTTTGTTTTGTTTGTTGAGTTTAATTTGGTGCAGTTTAGTTTAGTTTAGTTTGGTTTGGTTTGGTTTGGTTCTGTTCGGTTTGGTTTTTGGTTTGGTTTTGGTTTTGGTTTGGTTTGGTTTTGGTTTAGTTTGGTTTGGTTTGGTTTGGTTTGGTTTGGTTAGGTTTGATTTGGCTTAGTTTCGTTTATCTTGATTTAATTAAGTTTAGTATAGCCTAATTTAGTTTTATTTAGTTTATTTTATTTTTGGTTAAGTTAAATTAAATTAAGTTAGGTTAGTTTAGTTGGTAGTTACACTCGATGTACCTGCCACACATTTTCACTTCTATCTGAACATTTTGTCTACAAAACCTATTGAAAATATATTCTATTTCCTATCGCTACCTTGGCTTTTGGTTCTAATTTTAGGTAAATAATAATAATTTTAGTGGAGAGAAAGCAATGATGATCGAATGAATGCATAAAGGCAAACATGTGCAATAGCATTAGCTGAAAGAAAAATTTGACCTTAAATACGCTCACAAGACTGTCTACTTTTAAAGTGTTTACATATATATTGTCATTTTTAAAAGTTTTGGGACAAATATTTTAATTATTTTCATTAGTTTTTCAAATTTACCTGATAGAAATAATTATTCTAATAGTTAAATTATTGCAAGTGTATTAAAGTAGAACGCTAAATGAAAGTTGGGGCAACTTGGTTTTCATGATACAGGGAATGTCGCATAGATTGTAAACAAGCAACCTGTTGTTCTAGATATTTTGTAACTGGTCCTGAGGGAAATTCTTTTTGTCTGAGAAAAAACACCGCGTCTCCTTCTCAACAGGTAGCTTCAGCTTGTTCATGTTCTTCTTTGACGTCATCAAGCCGTTCTCCTCGGCCATGACTGTCAGTATTTGTTCTCACTCAGGGTCAGCTTCATGGGGGAGACTCCAACGCACGGATTCCATTCCTCAAGCCCTTCGTTACCATGTTGGCATATTGTGTAAATTTCGGCGTGCAGATGCAGTTAAAATGCCTGTTGTATCCCCTTCTGCTGACCACGTTTTGTAGTCACCGTTGCAACTGTCCATGTCACGTCTTACATCATTTACATTGTTCACAGAGCATATAGTATATAATACAAGAGAAAGAGAAATTGGACGCGAATGAGAAATGAGACAAGAAACAAGTGTTTTGAGAGGTAAGAGAAAGGAACATTAGAAGAACACTAGAATCAAAGAGAGCAGAGGGCAAAAGCCCTGTGGTGGTTGTTATCACCCGCAGAACTTGTATTTGCTTTTATTTATATATATATATATATATATATATATATATATATATATATATATATATATATATATATATATATATATTTATATAGCCTTGGCCAAAATTATGGGGCAGGTATGAAAAAGTGAAGAATATAATTGAAACTCATTTATTTCATACTTGACATAATACAAATAAGCATTTTTGCGTATATTCTATCAATAACTAATATTTAATGTGTCCTCCTTTTGCTTTTATAACCGCTTTTATTCGTTTTGTATAGTTTAGACTAGGTTGGCACAGGTGGTTGGCTCAATTTTATGCCACTCTTCATGAATTTTAGCTGTTAGTTAACTTTTTGAGGAACATGCACAATGTTCCTCAAAAATTTAACTAACAGCCAAAATTAGTTCACTTTTTGAGGAACATTGTGCACCTTCACTCTTATTCCCAAGTGGGACCACAAATCTTCAATCGGGTTTAGGTCTGAAGGTTGAGGGGGCCATTCCATCAAGGTCACCCCTTTCTTTTTAAACCAACCCTTAGAGATTCTAGATATGTGGCTTGAAAAATGGTCTTGTTGAAGATTACACCATCTGGTATGTCATCATTGAAAACTTTATCCAAGGAAGGTTGATAAACCTTGTCTAACATGTTGGTGTAAGTGTTGGAATTCATTCTACCGTCACAAGTGAACAACAATCCTGGACCTGAAGACGACATGCAGCCCCAAACCACTACACTGCCACCTCCAAATTTGACTGTTGGGGCAACACATATCGGATTATAAGCTTCCCCAACTCCTTGACGAACATAAACAGCTCCAGAGGCTCTAAAGATCTGAGGAGAAATACAAATTTTACTGATCATATTTGGTATCCAATAAAAACTTTGGTATCAAATAAAAATGTGTACAAATTTAATAAATTGGTGAAAACTAATGTGCAGAATCTATCTCAAAGTTGCTTTCATCAGCCCTAACAACTTTAGCCAAGTCATCATCAGTCCTATCTTCATGCTCTTTCACCCCAAATAATCGTTTCTTCTTGTTCCCCTGCATCAGCTACGGTTTCTTTCTAGCCTTACGTCCTTTGAGCATAGCTTCTAATAACCTTCTTCTCACTGTGCGTCTTGATATCTCTTTGGCTGGATAAAATTCTTTATGATTAGCATGAGTGAATGATTTGTGTTAATCTGAAGATGGTGAAATTTTGTTTGGACAACAGTGCGGGTTTGCCAAGTACCAGCGATTTCTATGCATGTGGGATAGTAGGGACTGAGTTCAACATTACACGAGAAAAGACTGGCTGGAACGGGAGGAATTGTTGCCTGGCAGAGTAAGGAATGTGATAAACAACCCTCTGGTGAACAGAGACAGAATACTCTTCCTACCGTTGCACATCAAGCTCAGTTTGATCAAACAGTTGACAAAAGCTCGTAACAGGATGGTGACTGCTTCACTTACTTGTGCCATGCTTTTCCAGGATTCACCGTGGAGAAGTTGAAAGCTGGCATCTTTGACGGTCTTCAACTCCTTTAACTCATCAAGGATCGAGAGTTTGAAATTTCAATGTTCGAAATGGAACTGGAAGCGTGGAAGACTTTTGTCCTGGTCGTAAAGAACTTTATTGAAACAAGAAGGCCAGGAACTACACAGAACCTGATAGCAATATGCTGAGTGCTTTCAGAAATCTCGGATCTAGCATGAGCATCAAAATGCATTACTTATTCTCACATATGGATCGGTTTCCTGAGAATCTGGGATTAATAAGCGATGAGCAGGAAGAGAGATTCTATCAGAACATGAAAGACCAGGTATATGGCTGATTAGTGTTGGACTCTGAAAAGAGACATACCTACCGCTGAGCATTCTAGGAGTTCGAAGAAACGGAATTTTATGCCTTGAATTATAAACAATGATTACCTAATATCCAATTTACATGTACTTAATTTTATCCCTATCTACTATTTAATGTGCGCTAATCACTTTTTTAACATTTAATTAAGAAATTGTGTGGAAAACGATGCTTTTTATCTTAAATATGTACCTATTTCGGATGAGAAATATTAACAAAAATCAACCGAAAATGTTAGGAAAAGGTAATCGATTTAGTTATAAGATCGGATTTTATAAAAAATCACCTCAGCCCAAAAACCTGGCCTGATCTAGAAAATGGATGTCATTTCATGATTCAGCGGTAAAATATTGGCTTAGGAAGTTGAGAGAACTTAGACGACACACATTCTTTTTATTTAACTCAGTAGTCTATATTATATTTAAGTGATTCTCTCAGTGCAATTTTCCTTTTATTCCTATTCCACAATTTAACTTTTAGATCACTTTTAAATTACAAAGAAAAACCTCCTAAAAACGTAGATCCTCTTTGCTGTACTAATTTTTGTGTGCAGGCTGACAAGAGAGTCACTAGGCGTGGATCCAATGGGGGGGTAGGGCATAGGGGGCTGAAGCCCCAACAAATTTCAGTCTCGTTTATGTTTATATTTTTTTAAGATATATTTGTTCCTGCTATTCAGAAAGAGTTATGTAATAATATAAAATTATATAAACATTTTTTTAGCCGTTGCGATCGAATGTACCTTACATATATGATACACTTCTAAAATATAGGTAAATCTCAAAAATAATTATTAAATTTCATATTATACTTTAGCTGACGTCCAAAAACTAAAATTCATAATTTTGGGATGTGGTAAAAAATTCGAATCTGATAGAAATAGTGTTCACTCCCGTGGGATATACTGTTACTTATTATATATGTTTTGTAAGGTAACCATGATTAAACATCAATGCCCTTTGGGCATTATGATATAATTAAACAATTTAAAGCATATAATCTCTTTTTACGCACATGTATTATTTAGCTATAACACATAAGGACGGCAATCCCCTTAGACCGATTATCTCTAGTGTAGGCTCCCAAACGTACAAATTATCACTGTTGTTAGGAAACATTTAATTTAAATTAGTTAGAAGTGTCGTCGATTCTCACATAATTATTCATCGTGTCGATTCTGTCAATAAAATTAAAGAGGTTGACTTGCCCAATAAGCAGTTATTAAGTTTTGATGTTAATAGCTTTTTCACTAAAGTTCCTTTTGAGTAAATTCTTAATTTCGATGTTTAAAACTTAGCTTTGTCTAATACAGGGGTCGCGAATCTTTTTTCACAGTAGGCCAGATAACAGAGAATGACGAGCGCGGGCCACATAACCATTTTGTTCAATACAATATAGTGAATATACAAAAAATAAAGCCAACACATATTTATTTACCAATACACAAACAATAAAGACAACAAACATATTTATTTACAAAAACGTTATCAAAGAAGGCGTCGTTAGCAATAAGATAGTATTATCACATCCAGAGCGCACAAATCCGAGTTTCAGAAACTAAGCCTAAAAAGGTTAGTAAGATTTGTGAAACTGGCGTTTAGCTTTTAAGATATCATCAATATTTGCTGTGTAATTGATGCATCCAATCAAGAGAATTGCTTTAAGTTTTCATCAGTCAACCTAGTCCGTCGTGCTGACTTCACATACTTCATTTTTGATGTATGTAATCATTTGTGGCACAGTGCAGCGGGGGCCGGATGAACTGACCTCGCAAGCCGTAGTTTGAAGATCCCTGGTCTAACATAACATTGTCCTTATCGTGTACTAAGATTGTAAAGTTGGTTCGTTTGTGCGCTACATACAATTTGTCTAAAGCCTTTTATTGTTTTACAGACAAAAATATGGCCTGACTATGGGCAATCCCCTTTTCCAGATCCTATGGAATATTTTGAAAAAAACCTCCTACCCCCTCTCTTACTTCTACCCATAACATAGTTCCGCTATGTTGATGATTAGGGGCCACATGGCCTATTAATGAGCACACATTTTCTAATTTCTTGGAATAATTCAATAACATCCTCTCTACTATAAAATTTAAAGGGGAATGGCTATTAAACAACTTAATGCCTATTTTTTATTTGAAAATATCAAAATTAAACAGTTTAGCATATAGTTCTGTCTACCGGAAACAAACAATTCTAATGCCTTAATGCATTATATTTATTGCCATGCTGCATCTGTAAAAAGGCCTGTAGTTTCTACCCTTTTTACACAGAGCTTATCGCATTTGTCATTCTTGTTTCATAAAATATATAATTAACATAATGACCCAAACATTTACCGAACTGCGATATCACCTAAGGTTCATAGAAAAATATAATTATAAAGCAGGAACTACCTTATATTCACCATCTAATTATAAAAAAATGTGCTTTAAAATTCTATTATCCTCCTATATTTGCCTCAATTAATCAATTGAGGTGAATCATTAATCATTTTCAGTATGAAAATCTCATACATAATAATCTGTCTAAAAATAGATCCACTGATAAAGGAATGAAATTTATTATACCTAATGTAAAAGTTGCGATGAAATATACATTAGCGAAAAGAGTAAAGTCCTTAAGAGACTAAAGAAAAACGAGTGCGATATACGTTGGCCAAACCTATCTTCTAGCATGTTTTCACATTTGTCTAGTGAATACCATGCAATTGGTTTTGATAATGCAAAAATAATTTATAATTTCATTGACTGCTAATTGAATCAGTTCTCATAAAGTAAATTCCCTACTTCATTTAAATTGTTTAATCCTAGCATAATGTACTTTAAGAATATTTTTGGTAAACATGAAGATCGGCGGCACGCCTGAAAAAGTGTTTTTTTTGCGTGTATGTTTCGTTCACCCGCGCATGCATATTCATGCGCGTTTGGTTAAATAAAAACGTTGAAAAAATGTAAGAACATTATTCTATAAACAATTATGATTATATACTAAGGGGCTATGCCCCACAAATTCCCTAATTGATTTAAACTCAAGATCATTGTATGGGGGTCCCGTCGCAGCGATAAACCCCCCACGAGCAGTCTACTTGAATTTACTCCAAAAAGGTGAAACATATTGGAACAGGGACGAAATATTTTGCGTCCCATCGTTCGCGCCGCCGATCTTCATGTTTACCATATTTTTAAGCGACTATTTAAATATTCAGTTTTTTTTGCAAGTAGAACATTATTCAGTTCAACACTAATCTCTTGATATAATAAGCAGAACACTCATCTGACATGTGATCAGAAATATCTTCCTCAACCAGCCCCTCAGTTAAATTCTGACTTGTAAAATTGTGTCCCTAGGTTAAGCATCTTTCTGTAATCATTAGTTTTCTATGAATATGACGGATGGTTCAGTCGAAACCTAGTGTCTCAACAATAAATTGATGCAAAATACTATGGATTCTTTTCGTATAGGGAAAAAGAAAAATCGATTGGAGTTAGTACTTTCGTTGTCTCAACATTTTCAAACTCACATTCTCAAATGTCAAGACAATGAAAGTACTAACTGCAATCAATCTTTCTTTCTCCTTACGTGATATAACCAAATATATATATATATATATATATATATATATATATATATATATATATATATATATATATATATATATATATATATTTAACATGTGCTCAGGCTAAACTTGAGGGTTTGCATAAAATCATCAAAGTGATATTGATAATGCTAAAATAGTATATAAGTCTCACAATTATATACATCGACGCTTAATTGAATCGGCACTTATAAAAGAAATTCCCAACTTTAATACTTCCGACCGCCAATTTAATAATAATACTTTAATAAGCAAGAAATTCATACTTCCTTTTCTCAAAAATGCCGCTATAATCTCGTATCTTCCACCTTAGCGCCACTGATTTGTGTGTTGGTACGTTAAGCAACTTTTGTATTTCACTTGTAGACAAGCGACTAATGAGGACGGATGTTTCTGTCGAAACAATCCTGGTTTCACATATAAAATTAGTCCTATTATATATATATATATATATATATATATATATGCAAATTTTGTTGAAGACCATGGTATATTTCGCCTTGATAAAACTCATTTTGCAACTTTCTATTCTTCTAACTGTCTTTTTTAGTCCTTCTTGTAGATGGTAGATAACTTGTCCTATATTCATATATATCTCTTTTTAAGAAATGCGTTTGATAAAAACAAACTAAATTGCTGAGCTTTCGATCCTATTCGATTAGCTCAGCAATCGAATATTGTTTTTTATCAAACGCATTTCTTAAAAAGAGATATATATGAATATAGGACAAGTTATCTACCATCTACAAGATGGACTAAAAAAGACAGTTAGAAGAATAGAAAGTTGCAAAATGAGTTTTATCAAGGCGAAATATACCATGGTCTTCAACAAAATTTGTATTCAAGGAAAGACTGCCACCCAGCTACACACACACACATATATATATATATATATATATATATATATATATATATATATATATATATATATATATATATATATATATATATTATTGAAGGAGAGTGCTAACTTATTGTTAATTGTTTCTTTTTTGAGTCTCTCGATTTGTCTTATATTCCGCTTTTGGTCTTTGCTTAACCTGTGGATTAGTTCCACAAAATTCATTAGAAAGTCGTGACGCACGAGTGCAGAAAACTGTTTCACTAAGCAAAACGAAATTCTTTATTGGCCGGACGTGTTTCGATATATACACATCTCATTTTCAAAGGCTAAACAGTTGTGACTAGGGAGTAATGACTTTTGGGGAACTAATCCAGGGGTTAAGCAAAGACCAAAAGCGAAATATAAGCCAAACGAATGACTCGAAAAGAAAACAATTACCAATACCTTAGTAGTCGCTTTCATTAAAATATACTACGAAGAAAATCTACTGCTCAACTATAAGAATATATATATATATACCTTTCAGTATCAACATATACCATCATTAGAAGAGCAGATAAGTCCAACATTTTTGTTGTACTTAATAAAGAAGAATACATGCAAAAACTAAACAACATATTAAGTGACACCTCAAAATTCTAAAGAATTACGAAAGACCCAACGGACCAAATGAAGCAAAAAAGCCGACAAACTAATATCCGAAAACAACAGTATCCCAAACAAATCCAACTCTTTCCTATTAAAGGTAAATATGGAACTGGATACATCTACGGAAATGTTAAATCACATAAGCCAAATAACCACCTTCGCTCAATCATCTCTCAAGGCCCAACGCCGACATATCAAATCGCCAAATGTTTGAATTCAATTATTACGCCATTTATCCCGTCAAAATCCTGTATAAAGTCGACCAATGATTTCGTTGATCTTTTTCACATTTCCCCACCAAAGGGCATTGTAGTTTCCCTTAATGTCGAGAGTCTTTTCACCAATTTACCAATAGAAGAAACAATCGAAATAATTCTTAAGTACGTCTACGAAAACCCCAAATTGCACCCCCACAAATAGAACCCCAAACATTAAAGCAACTTTTAAGAATATGTACAACTGAAGCTCCATTCTGAAACCTAGATGGTAAACTTTATCGTCAAATTGATGGAGTAACGATGGAATCCCTATTAGGTCCTATTTTTGCGAATCTATATTGGAAACCTAGAGGAATCGCTCGTAACAAAAATGACGAACCCACCCAAAATTTACACCTGATTAGTTGATGACATATACTTTACAACTAAGGCAGAACATTACAACAACTCCGTTCTCAAATTCGCATACGAGTTGAGTGTAAACGGCAGCATTCCCTTCCAGGATGTAGACGTAAAACAGAAAAGCGACGGAAACTATATCACCACCGTCTATCGAAAAGGAACAGACTGAGGTCGATGTCTTAAAGCCAAAAGTGAGTGCAGCGAGAAATATAAAAAAATCGCTAATAAGCTCATACATAAAAAGAGCTATCAAGAACTGCTCAACGTGGACCGCACTTCGCCAAGAATTTCGACGATCGAAACAGATTCTAATGAACAATGGCTATGGATACTCCAAAATAGACTGACAAACTACAAAAGAAAATTCTCAGCACAAAGTTTGAGGTAGTAGAGGAAAGAAAAAATAATACCACTTTACTACAGAACCAAATGACGGATGCCTACAAAACAGACGAACGAATACTAGAAAATATCATAAAAATAATAATACTATCAAAGACAATAAGTTATCTCTATGAATATATATATATATATATATATATATATATATATATATATATATTAGTGTAGATGGGTAACAGTCTTTCTTGAATGCAAATTTTGTTGAAAACTATAATGTATCCGCCTTAGTTAATTTCCTTATGTTGTTTTATAGTAAATAATCAGTTGAATTTTATCCATTTGATTCTTAACCTTGATGTTACGGTTAATAGTCTCCTTGATGTTTTTTTCATCTATTTTATTGGCCGTGGACATCTGATTTCTCTAGTACAGTTTTATGTTCTTTATTGCGCCGTGATTACTTTCCGTTGTATCCGTATCTTTGAAGCGATTATTTAAAATTGATTAAAGTTGTTTGTCAATCATGCTGTTCGGGAAACCGTTGTTCACGAGTGTTTGTTTTACGTGAGATCTCTTGGTAGAAAAGCTCCCATGTAGAGCAGCATTTATATGCTTGGCGAATGTATGACCAATTACACTTATTTTATATCTTTGAGGGCATTCGCTATCCGCATTGAGGCATCTTCCCATGTCCATACTTTTTCTATATACTTTTGTGATATAGCTACCATTGATATTTTGACCTAAACGTCCAAAAAGTCGAGTTTATTGCCCGTGCTCAATTCCTAAGTGAATTTTATCATGGAGTTCTCCTAGAATTCCTGTTTGATGTTTATCAGATGTTCTTTGTTTTGGACGTTGATGTAGATGTCGTTCACGTATCGGCAATATGTGTGTGGCTTATTTTCACTGTTGTCCAATAATCTCTCTTCAAGTTGACCCATATAGTATTTGGCGAATGTATAGTATATTATCCTTAATCTTTCTATAGTACTTGAATTAACTTCGAAAAGTAAATTGATAATGATTTCCATGTCTCCGGGAAGCTATCTTTTCCTATTTCTACTCAGTGCTTTTACCTCCTCTGCTAAAATCTATTTTCACCACTATTTTCTATCATTATAACTACATGCAATGTATGTAATTACCTTTTTGTATTTAATTACTTAATAAACCGTTGAACCATTGATATAGTAGTTGGCGAAGGTCAGCCCTAAGTGAGACCCCATAGCCATTCCATCCACTTGCATATATAGATTACCGTCGGATGTTCTGAACGGAGCTTCTGATGTGCATGAACGTAACATGTTCCTTAAGATGTTTGGGTCAAGATTTAGGAAAAACATTGTAGGATGGTGGTAGACGTTTTTTATAATGGTATCGATGGTCGGAGTGATAGGCACGTTCGTAAACGGGATTTACACATCAAGGGATGCTATTAGTTATGCGGTTCTTGTAGAGTGGAGTATATTAATATATTCATCCGTGTATTTTATGCTGTACTTCGAAGGGATGTACAGGCTATCTCAATTACTCCTGTTATATCCAAGATTTTTGAGAAATTATTGGCTAGACGTCTTAATAAGTTTATTATAAAAGAATCTTTACTATTTTCTACTCAATTTGGATTTAGAAAGAGTGTAGGGACCTGTGATGCCTTCTCTTATTTGGTCCAGTTGCAATCAAACCTTGATGCAGGGTCTGAACCAAGGTTAGGATCATTGGACTTCAGTTCTGCCTTTGACAGAGTTAATCATAAAGCTTTGTTAAATAAACCTACATTAATGGGCTTAGGTGACCCTTTTTATTCTATTTTAAATAAATTTTTATCCAATAGCAAGCAATGCGTGGTTGTTAATGGGAAATGTAGTTCTATAGTTGATGTGGTATCTGGTGTTCCGCAAGGTGACCTATTTTATTTACTTTATATACTGCTGGTATGTGGTAGAAATTAGATAGTAGCATGATGGCCTATGCTGATGATGCATCATTGTATTCATTTATTCCTACACCAAGACATCGAGTTGAGGTGGAAAATTCTATAAATAGAGATTTGGCAAAAATCTCTCGTTGGTGTACTCGTTAGGGCATGGTTTTGAATGCTGGAAAATCACACTCAATTATTTTTAGTCGCAGTAGAACTTCAAATCCAAATCATCCGCCTTTATTGCTTGATAATATTTCTCTGCATTCTTGTGATAATATTAAGTTGTTTGGTGTTGTTTTTGAAAGCAAGCTTACTTTTGAAACACTTTTTCGTTCAGGTTCTTCATCCTTTGCTCAGAAGACTGGTCTACTTAGAAAATACAGAAAAACCTCGGGTAATAATGATGAATTTTTACGTTCCTTCTTTGCTTTTATTTTGCCTAAATTCTAATATTGTTCTACTGTCTGGATGTCGGCTGCGGATTTCCATCTTAGATTGCTCAATAGAGCAATCAATAATATTATATTTTTGTTGCCCATTCTAAATATTGACGTACAGAAACATTGGTTGGTCGGGTCATTATTTTTTTTATTTAAGAGTTAAAATAATAATGAACATCCACTCCATCCTGCTCTGCCTGAGCCTTTTACAGTAGCTTGATTCACACGTCACTCTAATAACATCATTAATAGGAACAGCAAAGCGTTTTCTGTTGTTAGATATAAATCAACTCAATTTAATAGCTGTTTCGTTCCTAATATTTGTAAGGAATGAGATGCACTGCCAGAAGAATGTGTATCAGCTTCTGATAGTACATAGTCTAAATCTAAAGTAAATAAATTTATTGTTTAACCAATGACTTTGTTTTTAAATATTTTTAATATGGTTTGACTTTGTTTTAACATATTTTAGTTTAATATGGTTTCTTTTTTCTCTCTTTTTTCTTTTATATCTTTAGATTTATCTAACAAACCATCTAGCAACGCAGCTCTCCTTGATCATTCATTGAGCTATTCCCTTGTACACGCAATTCCCGCGCACTCAGTTATCCATCCCTAATCAACCATTGAGTCTTTCCTGAATACCCATTGACCCCTTTCATGACAACCATTGTCCCCGCTTTGAACACAACTTAAACTATCTCCAGCCTGAAAAATAAAAAAATAATGTGGAACATCTCGTGCGTTTACTTTAGGCCTTCTCCAGACCCTCTATATACTGCAATTATTATAGTAATCTACTAGCAGCTAAACATTCAGTAACCTACATATATTTTATTAAAGGAACAATCATTTTATTGCTATGTAACCCAAGAATTGACAGAAACACACTATAGAAAATCACAGTAACGTGTGTCACTGTATTTTAATAAGCTGTGTTTCTGCAATATTTGTAATATGTTATCGTAAAAGAGAGTAACATGGATGCTACTGTATTTTCACAAAGTGTTACTCTATGTATTTTCTACAATAGAATACAATATAAAATGCAGTAGCATTCCTTGTCGTTGTAAAAAATACAGTCAGTTATTGACTGCTTAAATGAAAGTAAATTCTTGTCAAAACTACATTAAATATTTTACAATTTAACCTAACAAACATTCTGAGGAAGTTTCCATAATTGGTTTTTGCTTTAATTTAAAAAAACTCCCCTTTGGTAATTTGCCTTCAAGAGTTCTTTGAAGTCAAACCTCTTCTCTCGAACCTCTCCCTAATTGGTAGAAAGACACTTTGCCAACGCCCATCACCTTGAACACTACCTCACAAATATCCTTAATATTATTTCTCTTTTGATATTAATATATCTTTTCCTTTATCATTTACAACAAAAGGAAAACAACTAAACCTACTTGCCCTCCCACCCCTTTATTTCCTATCAAGCACAAAGTCATCCAGAATTATGTCCACACCTTTCAAATCGTGGGTAGCTATATCCTACAGGGCTGATACTTGGGCAAAGAGCTCCAAACATTACTTCCTCACAACCCCTCCAATCCACAAATACGTGAAAAATATCATCCTCATTCAGCATCTCCGGCCACTGGCCGATGGCGCCTGGGAGGATTGCAGATTGAGGTGCAGATTGAGGCGCAGAGTTGCCAAGCAGTATCTGCCAGGGTAGCCGCACATAATGGTATGCTCGCACCCATATCTCAGTAAGGATTCATCGCAGTTGAAAAAGTCATAAACATTGTTTTTTAGAATTGCCTCTTCTGTAAACTTTGGTATCTATGAAATTTTTCTTATCTGTGAGAGAAATGACTTTTTTTTCATTTTTTACTCATTTTCTCTGCCAGACGTAAGACTCGTTCCCCTCTCCATCTAAGAGTCTACCGAGACAGATGCTCTTTGGCAGAATTTATTATTATTTTTATTATTTTTCTTTTGGGGGGGAGGGGTGGGGTTTCGCAGGCCGGATTGCGATATAATGCCGAGCAAAGTGGCGGGCCAGACGCTAGGCATTCGCGGGCCGGAGGTTACCGGCCCTTGCATTAGGTTATAAGATATTACAGAAACAAATGGCCTTGTAGACAGTCGAAGATTGATAGTAAAAAAATCATCTCTTATTTAAGTTTTCCATTACATTATATTTCAACTCGGGATGTTTTCAGATCTTTTTGAGTTTTAAAAAAAAGTTAATTTGTACAAATTGACCAAGAGCAAATTTAGGGATATGGATATAGTCCTGGCCAAAAGTCTTGACATTAAAAACAAAATTGTGAAGTTTAGAAAAAACAGATAGGATTATCGAATGCTTTGGATATTTTTTGAAAAAGAAAAAGGATTACAAATGTTGAAGTTAAGAAAAAAATATAAAATTTATTAAAATTGAGGTATGAATGTTTTGGGGGCTTACTTTTTTTGTATATTCGAAAGTTTTAAAAAAATTCTTTTGAAAATAGATTTGCAACTTTAATCTTTAGCAGGAGGAAATACTTTTTGGTCCCCAAATACGAGTAAAGAAAAATTAAATTATTACAGCAAATTTAGATCGGAAAAAAAGAGCCTTGGGGGTTAATCCGATGAAAATATTCATCTTGCCTTTTGACTTAAATTACAAACATCCATCTGAAAGAAAATAGACTAAGAGTAAATTATTACGAGACCAGGCAATGGCTTCGCCACTCCTCCTTACGTGGGCAGCTTGCGCTTCAATACTAAGATTAAAATTTCAAATCTAAAAAAAAGCAGCAATGGTTAAGTTTTTTTTACATTTTCTGAATTTCGCCAATTATAATAATTTTAAAAGGGAACTTTAAACTAAATTTCTTCCCTTTCAAAATATCACGTTGCTAAAATATAGAGTTATAGAATAGAAGATATATAAAAATAAATTTTCTGAATTTCACCATTAGTAATTTTTGGGGTTTTAAAAATCATAATTAAACTAAGATGAAATTTTTATTCAAATACTCAAAAAAATCCCCCTCTTAAATTATAGAGAGTGATGATGATGACAAGCCATGGCTTCGCAACTTCCCCCCACATAGGACGCTTGCGCTTAGCTGCGCTCGTTGAAAGCCCTTCGGGGTGTTGGTTACACGCTTATTTGGCCTTTGAAACCGCTTTTTTCAACCCACTTTCATTAGTTTCTTTTCACAATTTGTTTAAACGCCTCTTGAACTCCTTTAATGTAAAAGAAAAAGAAACACCCTACAAGAATTAATTAATTCTGAATTTCTTTCTTCAAACAGCTTCGTTCTTTTAACAACCAGGAATTCTACAATTCTTGTTCGTCTTCCTCTTCTTCTTCTTCTTCTTTGCTTATTCTTCTCCTCCTCCTCTCCATCTTCTTCTACTCTCCTTTTCGATCTCTTCTTCTTATTCTCTTCCATTTGGCTCTTTCTTTTTGTATCTCTTTTCTTTTTCTCCTTTTCCTCTTCTCTTCTTATTTTCTTTTCTTCTATTTCTTATCTATCTTCTATTTCTTTCCTTCTCATTTACTCCTCGTTCTTATTCTTATCTTTCTTTATTTTATTTTCTTCTACTGCTCTTCAATCTTTTCTTCTCTTTCACCTATTTATACAATTTTGCTCCTCCTCTATTTCCCTTCTAATCTTCTCCCTCCTCCTTTACTCTCTTCTTCTTCTCCTACTGTTCCTATTCTTCTTCATCTTCTTCTTCTCCTTCTTCTTATCCTCATCTCTTTCTTAAAATTCTCCTTCTACTCCTCCTCTTCTTCTTTCGTCCCTTCTTTCTTCTCTTCTCCTTCTTCTTTCCCCATTCTTCTTCCTCTACTCATCCTCACCGTCCCTCTCTTCTTATTCTCCTACTCTTATTCTTCTTCTCCTCCTGCATTTTTTGATATTTAACTTATCCCAAAATTCCCGTTCTTAAAATATATTGTTTGGGACAAAATGAGTCGCTTCTCCACCCCTCATTTTGCTCTACTCCTTTTTAGGTGCAAGTATATTTTTCCTCCTGATAAAGATTAAAATTTAAAATCTATTTTAGAAAAAACTTCGATAAAAATGTTCAATATACAATAAAAATGCAACTATGGTTATATTTTTTAGAAATTTTCTGGACTTCACCAATTATAATAATAATAATAATAATAATATCTTGATTTTAGAAAATGCCAAAACATACTCGTACCATGAATATGGTCGCATTGAAATGTGGGTTTCTGGCTGGGGTTAATTTTCCCTTTCGGCCCATTGTTGTCGTTTAGCTTCCAGGCTTGCTTTCCGGTATCCTTCAAATAGGTTAGACGCCACTTATAGTTTGTTTCGCCATTCTGTTCTGTTGCTGGCAGATAGTGCAAAAGCGTTAGGGTCTATGTCTGCGTCTTTGGGGGATTTCTTTAGCTGATCTTTTCATCTAAGCATGGGGCGGCCTTTAGGGCGGGAGCTTGTGCTCAGTTCGCTGAAGAAGATCTTCTTAGTTAGTCCTATGTCATACATGCGTACCGCATGAAATGACCAACTCAAGCGGTGTCTTAGGATCTTTGCCTCGATGCTCGTGATATTTGTCCTTTGACGGACAGTGCAATTTATAACATAGTTGTCCCATCTAATGTTCATGATGGTACGTAGCTTTCTTTGGTGGAATTGTTCTAGTTTTTTCAGGTCATGTCTATATATGGTCAAGGCCTCACATGCGTATAAGAGCGTGGAGACTACTAACGCTTTATAGACCATTATTTTAATGTGTATGCTTAGGTCTTTATTTCTGAATACTCTGGTGGCTAGTCTTCCGAAGGTAGTGTGACCTGCCTGCAGTCTCTTAGGATGCAGTGCATTGAGTTGAGAGGATGCTTCCTAGGTAGGGAAAGTTTTCCACATGTTCAATGGTGGTTCCGTCCATGGTGATGTTTATTTGTGTGGGATCCTTGCCTGGGCTTGGTTGTGTCAGGATTTTAATTTTACCCGTATTACCAGTCATGCCAAAGTGGGCATAGGCAGCATAGAAGTTATCTACCGACTGCTGGAGTTGTTCTTGAGAGAGGGAAGAAGCAGTATTGTCATCTGCGTACTGCATTTCAGTTACAGTGGCAGTGTTGGTGCTACGATGGGACATGAGTCTATACATTTTGAAGAGTCCACCATCATACCTATACTTGATTTTGACACCCAGATTGTCGGGGAAGGGGGGGGGGCGTATAACACGGTAGCCAGATATAAGGCGAGGAGAGTGGATGCAGGTATACATCCTTGCTTTAACCCACATGTGATGGGGAAAGAGTCTGATAGGTTATTTTGGTGGATGACTTTTGCAGTCATACCATCATGCATTGTCTGTATCAACTTTATGAAAGGTTCAGGGATTCCAAATCGGCTAAGAACTGACCACATATCAGTTCTATGCACAATATCGTATGCCTTTTCAATGTCATAGAAAACTAGGAATATGGGCTTCTGTTGTTCTTTTCGCTTTTCCTGCAGTTCTCTGTCACAGAAGATCATATCAATGGATGAGCTAAACCATATTGAGGCTCGGGTAGGATGGTCTATGCGACTTGTTGCAGTCTGTTTAGCAGGATCCTGGCCATGACCTTTCCTGCATTGGACAGCAGAGATATTTTCCTATAACTTCCACACACTTTTCGGTCTCCTTTATTAAAGATGGCAACAAGGACTGCGTTTTTCCATTCGTCTGGTACATATTTTTCTTTCCACATTCTGAGTATAAGGGTATGCAATCGTATTTTTTACCTATACCTCCATGGACAAGGATTTTGTAGGGATGTTATCAGGTCCAACAGCTCTCTTTTGACGCATTTGCTTTAGGGGTATGCAGAATTCTTGATAGGTTGGTGGTAGGGACATCCAAAATTTGGATGAATATTAGGTTAACTTTTTGAGGAAATTCTGATGGGCTGATGTGTTTCGATTTAGAAGGGTGTTAAATGCTACATCCAACGTTTTTATATATCTGCGGTTTCAGTTAGAGTAGTGTTGTTTGCTGATAGAGGTGTACCTGCTGCAGTGTGTTTAGGGCCAAAATATTTCTTTATAACTGCATAACAATTTGTAAGGTCTCCAGCATCAGCATAATTTTGGAGCTCTCGTGCTGTTTGTTGCCACTAAGCAAAAAAGAAATCTTATTATGTATGCACTTCTTTCGCCCAAAATTCATTAAAATTTAGGCATGGCTGCTTTTTTATTTTATCGTATATTCGAATGTTGTATCGAAGTTGCCTCTAAGATATATTTTTAAAAATTTTAATACGAAGTCATTTATTAACTAAGAAAAAAGAATATTTACTATTTTTTCACCCCTCTGAAAAAATCCCGTTCTGAAAATATAATTAGTGATGATGATGATGATGATATTTACTGGAAACCTTTTAAAAGAAATTTGGACCAAAAGCCCGTTTCCAGAGCCAGATAAGACGTAGGCCAAGGACCAAAAGTCTATATGTGAAGCGCAAGCTCCTCTTGTTTATCAATATTTTCCAATTTCTCTCCTTCTCAGCCACTAACACAAGGTATCCTTCTCTATTTCTAATCAATCTCATACCCTTTCCTTCATTGCCACTCACCTCGTCGTTCTTTCGCCAGAACGCACGCCTGACCTCTAACATAAATACTCTATACACCATCCACATTCTTAACTCCTCCCATGATACTTCCCTATCTACACTATCATAACTTTCCATAGTTCAATGAACAGAGCAGAAATTTTATTTCTCTTATAACTGTTTTTCTCAGCTCTCTTTCTCTCTCACTAAAATCATTAAATCCACACGCACCTTACCCAACATTACACTAACCTTATTTTTCATCTATCAATTCCTGTTGTCCTTCTTATAGAACCATTCATATCCCCTTCACATTCCACATACCCACACCATGACGTGAATAAACTGGCATAACTGGACAGACTCCGCGACCTTCCCGCCCATTACTGCCATAATTTCATAATAAAATCGCAGAACCAAACTTCAGACTGTGCAGTTTTTCAGGACATTGTCCCTTTAGCCGGCTTCGTCGCCTTCTGCGACCGAATATTATTATTAACCTTACTATTATTATTAAAAATTGTGCGCATAGTTAGAAACCAACAAGTTTCCCTTCATCTAATTTTGGAAATAAGGTCCATAATAAAAGCGGAGATGTGAGAAAGTGAAAATGTGTAAAACGTACATAGCTAACAATAGAAGAATACATGGGACGACAGAGAGTGTAGGCAATTCCCCTTAATCTAAACCATTTCCACGAAGAAGATAAAGCTCCTTATGTGTGTGTGTGTGTGTGTTAGGAGGTGGGAGTAAATGATTCTTGTGTTCTTGTTTCAGAGCGAGAGCAGAGCTAACTGACCAACTGAGACCACATAAAAATGATTTCTCCCCATTAAAGAAAGGAAAAACTAGGGAACGTTTAATTGGTCTCTCTTTAGTAAAGGAGATTGGCACTACTGCATTTTACTGCTTTAGAAAAATATAGTTGTTCCTGAATTAAATGCAATCAAAGATAGATTAACTAGCAATATTTTATAATTGCAGCAAATAAAACTTGCTCTTTGCTAGAAACAAAATGAATATGATTGAACAAGCACCACTTGAAGTTAATTCATACGCACGCTTAATGAACTGAACAGAATCACAGCAATGACTATATAATTCGAAGCATAGGTCAAAGTTATTTTCAACCCTGATGGAGTCAGTGCTACTTCCTAATGGGGAAGAAGGCTAATGATAAACGAGATGGGTTCTACATTGGAGATGCAGGAAAAGAGAGAGACAATGGCTTTGTGTCGAATCTATGATGGCAAAAGCAGACAGACAACAAAATATTAGCGACTTAAAACATTGATGCGAGTAATAATAATAATTATAAAAGTACTGGGAATTTTTGCATTACACTCTTCAAGGCCATCCACCCTCGCAAAGAGCCTCTTCATTAACTAAGAAAAGGTTTGAGGAATGAAACTGTTGAATACACGCTCCCAACATCCGTCTCATTAACGTAAATTGCCGATTCGACCGAAAAAAAACGTGAATCCACCGGGAAATCGAGGTTGACATATAGTATTTTTCTTCTATCATTTTAAATTTTTAGGAAGAAATTCTAAATTCTGGATTTAAATCCCTCAGACTTGTTGGTAGGAATAAAGAAATCTTCTCTTGTTAAGAGGACGAGATTGAATCAAGTGAAAGTTGTTGTTCTTAATAAAGAAGATAGGTTAGGGTGGCCAGGAACCACTCATACCAGTCAAAGGAGATTTGAAAAAGGTTTTCGATGATTTGAATGCCCTCTTTCATCCTTGTTAGACTCCATCTAGCTGTGGTAATGGAAGAAGGAAGAAATGACATAAAAAGCATAGGATGAGAAAAAATAAAAGAATTGAAAACCATGGATGACATGGGTTGCCATCGTGAACTATCAAACATGAACCACCCCTCATTTTAAACATTTATGCTTTTGCTTTGCTATTTGTAAATAATCAGGGACGACCTTAGAAATCACCATATAAATCACTGCACTCGCTTTATCGAACACCATTTTCAAGAAACCTGCGTTCGTCTCGTCGATCCCACAAAAAAACGAATAAAATGAGAGGTATTATATAGGATTCTATATGATTAATTATGAATATATATGCGTAACAACATATATACATGGTTGCGCTTAATGAACCTATCAATGAGTTCTCTTTAGATACGAGTATATTTAAAGCTAAATAGATTAAGCTGACCAAACATAATAACAACAAAACTTGGTAAAGGAAGCAAAATTATTGAGAATTCATCAGGAATTTATTGGACCAAACGTCTATCAAAGCGTTTGTTATGTTTATGGATTCCGTCCGAAGTGTTGAAGTTTGAAAGTTCATCGATGAGGATTGCCTCGAATTTTCAAAAGAAATCCATAACTTCAACTTCTTGCGAATTCTTAGTATATTTTATTTGTATCAAGAGATTTTGCATACCTATTATGGTTCAGGAATGCACTGAAGTGTTAGGAATTTTATATAGGCCCGACTGGTTGTACAGTATTCTCACATTAAATGTATTTAAGGATTCTTTAGAATTTGATTTCTCAATTTAGTCCTTCGTTTGCTTTGGGGAAATAGATCTATTTGCGTGGCACTGGTCTTTTATTTTAAAGAATCGTAATGCATGTTTAAGTTAGACAACGACGTTGAAAACAAATATTCACTTAAAGAGGCGGTTAAATTATTGATATATTGGTGTCTGGTGAGTACTTTGAATTTGTTGCTTATATCGACGGCCATCTTGGGTTTTGTTTCAGAGTAGTTATTTGTTGTTTCATTTTATTAATAATAAATTTGATTAACCAGTCTTTACGATCTGGAATAGATGTCTTGTGCAATTGGGCTGAATGAATATGTGAGACGTATGTGTCAGAGGCTATTTGATATGTAGATCAGTTAAAAAAGGTGCTTCAGAAGTATCCGATACATGGTCAAAAGTTTATTTACCATAGTTACACAACAGCAAAGTAATCGAAAATTGAACATCTTATGTATTTTGTACGTTGAATACAAATTGGTATCTTATTGCAAAAATAGTAAAACAATACTATGATTATGGCAAAAATATCAAACAAACGTTTCAAAAAGTATCTGATACATCAATGAAAACCAGTTAGTATTTGGTGACATGACCTTTTGTCGCTAGTGCAGCTTCCAACCGTTTAAGGATATTAAGTTATGAAGTTCTTTCAAATATTAGTAGGTATCTTGGTCCACCATCTACAAGATGGAATAAAAAAGATAGTTAGAAGAAGAGAAAGTTGCCAAAAGTAAACAAAATTTGAATTCAAGATAGACTGTTACCCAACTACACTAAGATATATATATATATATATATATATATATATATATATATATATATATATATAATGTGTAGTAGAATCGTGGGTTAGTGAAATTAAATTTCATGATAATGTGAGTGAATTTAATCTAGCTGTGCATTACTCAAAAGACAGGTAGGGGTGGTAGGGTAATAATTATTTATATAAGAAATAGCATTGTTTCAAATGTAAATAATTCGATAAATTAGCGTGAAGTTTAGTCACTGTAGATATATATTATGGTGAGTTAAAATAGAATTCTATACTTGGGAGAATTCTACAAACGACCCTTCAGAATGATAATATTGATGAACTTAATGGTAATGGAAATATATAGAAGATATAAAGCAGATGTAGCTATTCTTTGGGTACGTTAATATATGTTCTTTGGACTAGGAATATATAATAGGAATAGATATATTAGGTTGTAAGTTTACTGAATGTTTCCAAGATAATACTTTTAATCAATTCACTAATGAGCCAACAAGGGACGCCAATGTATTAGACTTCGTACTTATAAACAATTAAATCATTTGATTCAGGAATTGACTCTGGTGTAAGAATTAGAAAGTAGTGATCATCAGATGTTTCGGTTCACCTTTAGAATAGGGAAAAGTATGAATTCAACAAACTCTACTAGGGCTCCACATTTTAATAGAATAGATTATGATATATGTACCTCGAAAAATGATCACCTCGTTTTAACTATGTCTTTCTATCTGATAGGGATAATTAGAGGCATTGGGGAAAGCACTGTGGATCCCAGCATCAGAGGCACCTGTACAAGGGGCAGAAATGCAACGTCTAGGGAAAGAGAGATGGCACGCCACCTCCTCTCTATCCTAGGGGTCCAGCCAGGAGCACAGAGGGAAATCACCCGTTTCTATGTAAGTCGAAAGCAGTTCTGATACCCAAACTCTCGAGGGGCGGGACTCCCGTAGCAATGATTGATTTCACGATAACCAACAAAAAGTCCGCCACACTTCATGCTCAAGGGGTCTTCCAAGGTCACCCATTATCATTATCCTCTTCACTCGGCAGTTCATTTTCATGTAGCCTATGTTACAAGGAAGAGGAGGTTAACCCAAGCAAGCATATAAAATAATATCTTTTCATTCTCGAAGGAACAGTGATAAATACATTTCATCTTGAAGCTCGTCGCCAACTCATCAAAAAAAGAGATACAACGAAAAGAGACGGCCCCGAGGGAGCTCACAGGAAAAATGGCATACGATACCACTCGAATTCCCCTACGGGTATTACCCGGAAAGACCAAAACTGCCAGGGAAAATGCATTTGAAGTGATGTTTGGCAAGATCAACATCGCTTTAGTACAGTTTTTAGACGTCTCCTCCGGTTATATCGCCATTTGCGAAAAGGAAAGGGATGTTGAAGCACTAAAAAAGACGAGGCGGTAAGCATACGTAAAGAACTCAATCTGCAAGCTGCCACCTCTCCGCAGATTATGGCTCACAGAAGCGTGATATACAGGAAGCTGGATCCTTGTATCACCCAGCACACCCGAAATAAAAGAAGATATCGGACAAAGACAGAATTCAGCAAAGGTGGCAGGTGTCATTAAATTCAGAAATAGAAAAAACAACTGCTAATACTCCCATATCTTCAAGGTCATATTTACTGAAATATCAATGGCGCAGAAGGCCAAAGAGCATAGACTCTTCATGTTCAACGCTAAAGTTGGTGGGGATCAAATCGAATAAGAGGACTTCATTCCAGTCCAGTTCTACTTCCTCTGCTATCGCATGGAGCAACACGCGACCAACGACTGCAAACTGCAAAGAGCCCTTGGAAACCTGCTCCACTGAAAAGCGTGCAGAAATTCATATGAAAAATGCACCAACTGTGGACAGGGACATATATTCTATAATTAAAAAGAAACAACAGGGGAAAGACAAGAGGAAACGCGGAGCTCCAGTCATTTACCGAAGCAGGCACAAAGAAATCTTATCTCAAACTAAAAAAGAGAGCTCGACCAAAATATTGACTTTATACTCTGTGCGCACGTTAGAAATCTAACGCAACCAGGAACATTCGCAAAAGAACTAAACCAATTGCTCTCGAAGAACGGCATGGTTCCCGGACAACCCCCCTTCCGTGGAAGTCCGACAACTACAAATGGTTCCAAGCCAACAAAGAGAAGACCAATACAATTCCCCAAAAGACAACACAAGAACAGTGAGGAAGACCAAGAAGAAGAACACTAAGAAGCAGTAGAAGTGAAAAATCCTGCACCGAAACACAAGAGATGGGACAACAAAAATAACGGAAGATCAGGGTCGGTTACAACGGAATCCTCGGAATCTTCGGAATCCTCAGACTCATCGGACTCAAAAGCCGCTCCCAAAGCAAAAAAATCCACCGAGGAATAAACCTCTCCATCTACGCGTCAGAGCAGATTCCTTCCCCGGAGAAAATAGCTCCAAGAAAAATTTTCCAAGGAATTAAAACGAGAGTATACAAGTGATAATTTGACGCTGCAATTGATGCGGAAGTAGTCGAGGAAGCCTTGCTCCGCCAAAACGTTACCCTCCACGAGGAAACGTGCGAACAAGTAGCAAATTCTGACTACAAGAGAAAGAGAAACTCAACTTAAAAACACTAAAAGGACAACATGGAAAGCGTAAGCAATGAAATGAGGATTCTGACACTCAGCGTTGATGGGTGGGAGAGGAAAGCAATTGAGGGGGGAAACATATTGCGGATGGTAACCCAATAACATTCTAATAACAGAGCACGATATTGACAAAACACCTGGTCAGATTAAAATATAGGGCTACTGAGTGTTCTTTAAAAATCATTCACAGGATAGGTTTGATGGTGCTACGATAGCTGAAAGAGAGAATATCTCGTTCAGGCTTCTTCCGGAGCTGGACGAATCATTTGAAGCAGTAGAGCTCTCCACATTGGTGGGTAACCTCGTAATAAACAACTTCTACACGCTGTTGGGGCATTGCAGAATGGTATTCTTAAAGGGCGATCTCAATGCCAGATGCTGAGTGGCCGACTATGGTAGAACCAACGAAAGAAGCCGAAACTTAGAAATGATTATGGGAAGGAAAAGCATCCATATTTAAAAATGGCCAGATTTTCCAACTTTATATCATTATACATCAGCCAGGGAACCGAACATAATCTTAACAACTTACGGCTTCCCATTCAACTACCATAGCGAGCCTGGCCCAGTATTACCCAGCAATGCCCCACAGCAGATCATTTAGAGAATCACCAACATCTTCAATGCTTCTCTGAATACGGGTTATTTCTCAGTCGGCCTAAAGATAGCCAAAATAATCTATATGCTTAAGGGAGTTAAATCCTCTGATCAACTGGTCAATTCCAGTCCAATCTCTCTGCTTGAGTTCGTGGCGAAAGTCTACGAGAAGCTCCTAGCAAACCTGCCCTAAGACCAATGAGTCGAGTGAGGAGCTCACAACCCTCAGCAGCACGGGTTCCGCAAGGGACGGGTACGGAAACTGCCATCGCCCGAATAACGGAGAAACTCTAGCACTGGTACTGAAAGATATACAAAAGGCCTTCGATAATGTTTGGCTGGGAGGACATAAATACAAGATCCTGAACCTCCAGCTGAACCGTATCCTGGAAAGGGTCCTATGTGATTATATCATAAAGAGAAAAACCCGGATAATGATGGAGGGCGACAGATAATACGAATTCGAACTCAAGGTGGGTGTTCCACAAGATAACTGTCTGAGTCGATTGCTGTAACTAATCTACACACTCGACATCTCTGTTCCAGTGCGGGGGGATGTGATGTATCTTCAGTTGAAAATAGACATCGCACTATTTATCCCCAGTTGTTACCTAAACGCTGGAGTTAAAGCGAGACAGCTGCCGAGATCAAAAACATCAACAGATATGAAAAAATGTGGAGAATCAAAACGAACTACCAGAAATTCCATTAATATTTTTGCAGACCAATTGTAGAGAAACGGCTACATAAAGCATCCCGGAGGGCCAGGCGGACATATACCTTAAAGTTTCCCCCCCCATCCCCCACATTGTGGAGAAAGCCGGAGAAGCGAGCCCCATGAGGAGAATCGTGTGAACGGTAGCCGGCGAATAACAGTAACTGCTCACCTTGTTTGATATCCCCGCCGCTTTGATAGTTGGAGCGAACATCTGTTCTAAGGCAACCACTTAAGACCCTTAAATGACGCTCTAACGATACAATTACCTACGATATCCAGAAACCTGCGGTTATGTCACAAAAAAGCGGTGCTAGTCAAAAGGCACGCCAAGGAGTGTGGCGATTGAGAGTCTCTCTCATTAGCAAGCCGACTTGGGCACCTCAGTGCCAACCTCTGCACTTCTCGCTCTCACCAGATGTGAACTCCCCATTCGCGCTCCTCTCTGTGTCCTCGCCCCTTCCCCCTTAGATGGGGCGGTGTTCCACCTATAAATCAGCCCCGGAAAGAAAGAGAGAGATTAGAATTCGAAAAGAAAGAAGAAGGATCAGTTTGTGAAGATCGATCCTTCAGCCAGAGAAGAAAGATTAGAATTCGATAAGAAAGAAGAAGGATCAGTTCGTTAAGATCGATCCTTCAGCCAGACAAGAAGGATTAGAAGTCGAAAAGAAAGAAGAAGGTTCAGTTCGTGAAGATCGATCCTTCAGCCCGACAAGACGATTTCCGTGAGAAACGATAGGATCAGATTGAGAAAATCGATCCCTCCTTCCCGGGCTGAATTAACATAAATCGTCAAGTTTTGTATCGGTGCGATACCGAAGAATCCTTTACAGACTTAGAAGAAGTCTGTCTGGATAAAAGTAAACCCGCTCACACGTGAGTGACTAGTACATCTCAAGCTCCGTAAGAGTGAGAGGAGAAAAACCCAGCTCCTACGCGGTTCCGTTTTTTTAATTACGGTAAAAATCTCACTGAATACCCCAAAATCTAGTTGGACAGTCTAGGTTGAAGAATCAGACACCAAGAAGCGTCAAGGTCATTCAGAAGAGGACTCTTGGAGCGAAGACCACCGTAACTCTCTCCGTCTTCTCAACTTAACCAGAGGCAAATTTTCAATAAGAAGTTGACCCCCCCCCCTCTTCTATCAGCGGTCACGGCAACCCTCCAAAGCGCGAAATAAGCCCTCAAGCCACATCCGGCAATCCCTGATCCCTCCTGTCATGTAAGTTAGAAAGAACATCTATATTCATATTGCTATATTATGAGTTTAGTACGTCTCTCGATTTAAGGGAAATAGAAACCATTGGGCGTGAACCCCTGTCATGTTTGCTAGTAGACGAGAGTACTTTAATTTAATGTTTAACGCTAATCAAAAAAGGGTCGCGATATAAATACTAATCGGCAATTGGCATGTTTACGTGTAGCCTATTTGTTTATTTTTGTCATTGAAGATATAAATGTGATTACTATTTGTTTTTCATAGTTAAGCGTTAAATTTAAAATATATGTAAATTTTTGGATCGTTCCTGTTTGTTTCCTCTTATGCTAACGTGTAAAAGCGGCTCTTTCTTAAAATATCAAAAATAGCACTCTTAGATCAAAACCTAGTTCATCAAAGAAGTATTTCACGTTCCACAAGGTATACCGCGACAAAAGTGGTGTCAGGAGTGGAGTGATTAAAAAGAGTCATCCTACGACACCAATAAATCCCTTTCCATTAGAAAAAATCGTTGAACTGCTGCTGAAGGTCACGAAATTTTGAAATTCTCACATCAGCTGTTTGGAGATTCCATTGTTGAAGACGAGAGCCTAGTAGCTCTGCCCTATTCTTGGGTAGTTGCAGATCCCTGACAAGGTCATATAGTTCCCTTGTGATATGAGATGTAGCCAAGAAGAGTGTGCTTCATCAATAGTTTAGTCACTCTGTAATCCAGCACTGTCATTTTTTTCTGCTTCCTTCTCACCACTTTCCTCATCTGATTCGAAGGTTACCGATGTTGGTGCATCAGTTACAGATACACCTTCTCCATGTGGAACTGGGTGAATAGCTGATGGAATGTTTGGATATTAAATAGATTCCTTTGTCTTCTTTGACAAGTCCGTTTGTACTAGAGGTACCATGCAAAAGTAAAATATGTTGGTATGGTCTGTTGGCTCCCGCCATGTCATTGACACATTAAAAGGCATTCCTTTCCCATTCCCGTTCAACCATTGGTGAAGACTGGTAGCATAAGTGTTGCAGCATATGTGAGGAGCCCAGTTCTTATCTTGGTTATCAACGATTAACACTGGTTATATTTTTTATATATATATATATATATATATATATATATATATATATATATATATATATATATATATATATATATATATATATATATATATATATATTGTTAGGGAGGGGGCCGCTAAGAAGAATACTATCTTTATTTGTTTCTTGAATTCCTTGCCTCTCTATAGTTCCTAAGTATAACTCCACGTGGGGTAAGCTCTGTATCGAAGGAGAAAAATAAAAGAAGAAAGAATTTGAATATCGGTCAACGCCTCACAGGTGTACTTAAGTCGGACGCTAAAAGCTTTCACCTCGCCGATGAAATGCTAATCTTCGTAGTCGGGAAAAGGATAGCCGAAAGTTCCCGCTCACATCGTTGGAGATGATTAAGAACTGTGTCGGGCGACAAAAGCTAATTCATCTAGGCACTGAAGGCTTTCTCACAGACGTTTTTGCCTTCCAGTGATCGAGCACTATAAAAATGGCCGATGAAATGCTAATCTCCGTAGTCGGGAAAAGGATAGCTGAAAGTTCCCGCTCACATCGTTGGAGACGATTAAGAACTGTGTCGGGCGAGAAAAGCTAATTCTTCTAGGCACCAGAAGCTTTCTCACAGACGTTTTTTGCCTTCCAGTGATCGAGCACCATAAAAATGGCCGTCATATAAATACCCTGGGTTTTTCGAAGATGGGCAGATTGAGTCTGAGATCTCGTCGCCTTCCGTTCAGATCGTGTGCTTGTTCCCCCAAGTCCCTCGTAAACGCGTATACCATCGAGGTTGGATCCAACCAGGAAGATCCATCTCCTTTGTGAAGGTTTACTCTGTTGAGAGCAAGCCTCGAATCATCATTTCATCCCCGAAGGACTGTGAGATTTCGCGCCGAGCCGCGTCAGAGTAACGAATTTTGGAGGTTGCACTTCTCTGAAGCAGAGGGGCCATCGTCCGTCTTAAAGGAGAATCGAAAACTCGTCTTCTGACCCCTCCCCCCTTCATCTACGTCACCATCAGGATATTCGGCAGAGAATCACAACCAGTATCCGTCTTCATTCCCCCACGCTGACTCGCTAAAGGATTTCCATTCGTGGAGGTGACTCCCTTTAAGGTAAAATGACCTTTGATTGTATCTCCCGTTAATCGACCCGCTTTCCGACTTTTAAATATTTCTTCTGTGTAACTAGTTCATAGTATCCCATTTAAAAGCTAATTAACAAGTAATTAACGCTACCCGATTGACAATTTTCTATAGTCTGTCAGTATTATCCTTATTTACATTTCCTATATTTCCCGTATGTATATATGTATATGCTAACTAGTGACTTATTAAAATTATATTTTTGGTTTTCATTCTTTAAATATATCCTTGAACTGCAACTTGGTAAACTCACTAAACGCTATCGGCCCCTGTATTAAAATTGCACTCTTATACCTCGTAATCAACGGATTACTTTTACGAAGTGAACGTACTTGTACGTAGTGAAATACGCGTACGTACATTAGAGGATATATGTGTATATAACTGTATATATACATATTCCCGTGGCTTTTTCTCTTTCTTCCCAACCAATAGATACATATATGTATATATAGACATATTATCTGGGGAAGTGACCTATTCCTTAATATATATATATATATATATATATATATATATATATATATATATATATATATATATATATTAGTATAAATAGGCAGCAGTTTTTCGATATTCAAGGAATGAGCAGTTAAAACATTAAACTCCATTTGACCACCATAACCTCTATTATAAGGGAATCAAGAACAAATTCTTTTTGAAATTTGGGTCAAAGAACAATGTAATCATCGATGCTTCGTCCCAGGAAACGTTACCATAAGCCTCAAGTTAACTAGTGAAGTGTCGATTTAAATCTTTTTAGGGATGCATGAATTAAAATCATCATAAAAAAACAAACTCTACTCATTTTAATCTCATAATTTAATAGAAAATATTTATGAAAATATAAGAGAGAGCTTTCAGATTTAGAAAAAGATATGGGAAAGCCTTTCCTTTTAGAAACCTTTTTTATCGTCCGTAATCTACAAGGAAATTCGTTGGGATTTTATACTTCCAAAGTAATCTTAAATTTTGGGTTGATTGTCAGAGTTTGAGTTTGATTAAATTTAATTTACAATTTAATGCATATTTCTATTTTGTAAGAAGTATCTTCAACAAATATGGTCAGTGAGCTTTCCTGAAAACCTGTCAATATTAAACCATGTTCAATATATGCGCTTTGCTTCACTACTTAAGCAATTGCTGTGACCAACTGGGCCGAAATATGAGTACTTCATGGCATCCTCTTTTACAAATCATGAGTAACTATTCTGAGAGACTTAAACCTCATAACTTTAAAAGATAAACGGACACTTGAATAATTGTATTAGAGACAATCTCACTACAGTTGTTCCGTTAGTTGTTATTTTCAAACCAAATTAGGTCTATTTTAACATGGCCTTAGTCTATAGTTTTATTTAAAGAATCACATAGAGGCAATGAAATTTAGCCTATATTTTTTATTTAATAGGATTTTCAAAATTTAACATTGGCATGTAAAAATAGCAACTTTGGTCGTTTTCATGGACGGGATTGATAAAGAAATTGCAACATTGCCTCACTCAATTATCGTTCATTGCCCTTATTTCATAGGCACAAGTTTTCGACCAATCCGCTATCATCTCTTCTCTGTTAGAGTATGTGATTTATTAAATAAAAACATTAAAGGTAAAATCCTGTAACAACCAATTCCATCGTGTGCCAAGTTCAAGTCGAGAATGATACGTGCACCATCCTTCATCAAGTTCACTACCATCTTCCTGCTACGAACAAAAATGGCACCAACGTATCTATGAAAACCATGGGCAAATGAATGTTCGACTATTTTCTGTAAAGTTTTTAATTACTCGAATGGTCTATCACAACAAGTTGTTTTCCAAAGAATCTCAACTGTCCTCAATAAATAAGTTCAAGAACCATTTGGACGACCAATTTTCGATATAAATGAGCTCAAGTGGACATATTTGTATTGCTATTTATTTTGTCTAATCTTATTTCTTTGGAAAACATATTAAATCATTGGGATTCATTACTTTAAACTAATGCACAATAACCTCAGTTTCGTCGTAAATAATCCTGAGGGATTAATATCCTCTATAACTTGTGGGTTGTAACTTAAATCTAATGCAATGCGGATAAAGAAAAAACAAAAAATGTAAAATATCTAAAAAACATAATAGGCCTTCTAACCTATTTTACATGAAACGCTTTTAAAGCCTTAGGAAATTTAATAATATATTGAATCAAGGATACACTACAAGAGACTAATGTTTGTGAGAATACAAACTTAGAGTCATGAGAAATGAGTTAGAACTATCTCGTTTATGAAAGTCTGTAAGTAATTTTTCGGTCTCGTCCAATTCCTTCATTGCCGAAAGAACACTAGAGGAACTGCACTTAAAACGGCTTATACGTGGTTTCGATACGAAATTGCATTAGTAATACATACATTGCAGGCAGTAAGAAAGTTCAGAACTAGGGTGATTTTACTTGAATTAGACAAATGTGCATTATGAGTAATTTATAATGATAATAACGAAACAGCCAGGCTGACATTCATGGAGTGCAGCTGGGGATGGGCTATAGAATTTCCATTCCTATAAATTCATTTTTCAAGCAGATTTCTTTACTCTGCGAGTGAGCATGGCCTTAGAAAAGACTACGTGACAAATACCCTTAGTGTTAATAATCTTCTATTTTCTAATATAGTTTACTTTATAAATTGAATTTCTTTAATAAAAATTGAAAAGAAACTTTATTCAAAATACAAACAAAAATAATTAATGTAAAATGGATAGAAACCGCAATTTTCCTGCCCATAGGGTTTTTAAAAATCTAGATACTTCCTCCTTCCCTAAATTCATTGAATTGTGGATTCATGCCAACGCTCTATTTATGTCCCTAATTGGGAACAGGCAAGGAAGACGGACAGAATAAAAAAGCTGAACAGAGAAAATGAAATAGGGAAACATATCAGGGAATGTAAAGGATTGTTACAGCAAAACGAATCATCCCTAAATGATGGAGCCGGGAGGGAGTAGTTGAGAAATGTAGGAGTAAGTTCTTGCAAATAACTTGAGCTACGACGAAATCCCTAAGCAACGCGATTCATTAAGCACACTAAAAGATTTACTTTGGGCTACAAGTAGAAAATTGGACACTTACAGTGATAAAAGAACAGACATCTGAGCCACTGGTATCTGGCATAGTATGTGTTCGTGATGGCAAATGAACCCCCATTTATAGTTTAAAATCTTTTTTTTTGTCAATCTGTCTATCCATAAAAAAACAAAAAACCCAAATAAATGTCATCAGAAACTGCTTTGATTGTAGTATATTATGTTTTTGCTTTGTTTATTGCATTTTCCCCCTATTTATATTACTGCCAAACAACTTACTTCATTACATCACGCCTGCTATAAAGAAAAAAAATTCTGGCTGACACAGTTCGAGCGGTATGGCGAAAAAGCGTTCTCTGCTTGTGTTGTCGAAATCCTAAAGGTTTAGTATGTCTTTCCATTTTGCTTACATAAATACCATAAATACCACTTATTTTGTTCCCTTGGTTATGTACTATTTTTATATAATTGTTAGAAATACGAGGTATTTCAAATATCTTGCATAGTAAATCCAAAATATCTTTGGTAAGTGAGGCTAATAAAGGAATAAAGCAATTCAATTTTAGACGATTGAAACAAATTAAAAAATATCGTCGTCCAAAGTGTAGGCAAATACGCCAAAATGGTAAAAAGAATACAAAAATGAAGTGCTTACTTAGAGAGATTTTCTTCTTCGAGATGTTTGAGCTTCTTTTTCTTATTTTTGTCTTCCTTTTTCTCTTCTTTTTTGTCTTCTTTCTTCCTCTTTTTGTCATCATCTATTTGGGGGTCCTCTAAGTCTAACAGAACTGCAGTCAAGGAAGGAATAGGTTTGGCCTTGTAAGGGATATGCTTTGGGGGAGATTCGTCTCCGTTTGCCTGTTTGAGTTTGACTCTAGCTTTCTTATCTCTGCGTTCGTCCCCAGGTCGAATCTGACCACCGGGTGACAAGTAAGTCCGCTGCTCCGATGAACTAACGACTCCAACAGAAGGTAAATTCCCCTCCAAGATTGTTAGGGATGAACTTCCATCGCCATCAAGTTCACCATCATCGTCCTCTTCATCTTCATCGTAGTTATCGTCATCATCTGCTGCTAGTGAGGCTGGTGCTGCTGGTGCTGCTGCTGTGGCTGTAATCACGCCGTGGTCATTTTCGTCTTCATCAATGTCGTTGTCATTTTCGTCGTCATCGTCATAATCTTCGTCGTCTTCATCATCTTCGTCGTCTTCGTCGGGGTTGGGGTGGTAGATGTTTCTTCCGCGGGATTGATTATGCCTCCCCAAGAGCCCCTCCTTCAGCAAGTGGTTATTGTTTTTCAATGTATTGTTGTTGTTGTTGTGGGTTTTCTCGAGCTTCTTGGAGGCCTTCGTGATGTGCTGAGCCTTCCCTGTATGGTGGAAGCCCCGAGTCGTCAGTTGTTCTTTCAGGCGTGACTCAAGGATTGATTTAGGGTTAACGGGAGCCTCCTCCCAGGGAATCCCATTTTCGACGGGAGCCAGGTTGGGACACGTAGTGTAGCCCGAGTGCTCTTGTCGGGAGACGACTGTGAAGGAGCCTCCGGAATCCGAAGAGGTCTTTTTGCTTCTTTGACACGCCCTTCGAAGCAAATGGGATGACTGGCGGTTACGCACGCTGCGAATAAATAAAAGAAAAAGGATCACTCATGTGAAACTACATATATATATATATATATATATATATATATATATATATATATATATATATATATATATATATATATACGTGTTTATACTAAATTAAGCTTGGGATTTAGTAAACTTAAACAAACGCTATTCAAAGTCCATTTGGAATTCTATGGGATCCCTGTAAGTTGAGGTTTGTGTATATGGCAATAACAGCCTCTCTATATGGCCGACAGTCAGTATCATCATCTTCTGGTTGTCCAAGAGCTACCGAGTATTGTTTACATACTCAGATAGGTCGAAGAGAGTTGAATACCATCCTGGGCCACAATATACCTAGTTGTTTACTCCAACTATGTAGCTTCCACACATTTCGCTAACCTTCATTAATTTAACAAACTTTTGATTTTTGCCTTTTTACCATGTGTATTATTGTCGAAACTCCAAAGTTTATTATTTTCGCTTTTAGGGAACCTCGATCTTGAGTTTCGTGAATTTTCTAAATCATGTGATTGTCTCGCTTTAATTGTGAATGGTGTCAAAGATAAATTGGTTTAGTCCATTAACACCTTTTTCATCAGCATTGCATATATGGAACAAAATGCAGTATATTCCATGTACACTTTTTATTTGTTTTATTTTTTATTTTCTTCCTCATTTATAATTTTACTTATGTTATTACAGGTAAAATTGCATTATACGCTAGTCAAAATTCAATTAATTTAATTCCAGTGCTTTCAAACACAGGCCAAAACTGAGAGAAATTTCAAGAACGCTTCTTGTATTTTTTAATATATTTTCAGAATTATTTCGTGTTTCTATATGGTAAATTGCCTTTATTAGCATGATTCCATATCAATAAATTAAATTTGCACGTTTTTCCAGAGTATTAACATTGTGTTGCCTAGTGAAATTTTTCAGAACTTATTCATGAATGAAATGTTGAATATTCTGCGGATGAAAGATATTTCAGAACTTACATCAAATCCTACGACTCCGAGCACTTTAAAAAGGAAAATTAGAAAAAAGAAATATTTGAAGGGAAAAGAGAAAGAGAAATCTTATCCATTACTCAATTTCCAGAAGCAGACTTGTCAAAAGTTCAAGAAGGCTCTTTGAGCTATTTTTTACAATCAAAGTTTGCTAAAAAATGCCGAATTTTTATGTGATTGAGAAATAAATTAGACCTTTCTTGGGGATTCAAATTATTTCTGGTAGAGCAATAAATCAAACAAGTATGAGTGTTGGTCCTCTAGAAATGACGGCAGAAACAATTTCAAATATGAACTGATAAGGAAAAGAAAGATACTAGCTAATAATGTAAAAAGTAATATTGATTTTGACCTAATCGACAAATATGCAACTTTTCGACTTTTAATAAATCAAACAAAATCGTTTTTTATATATAACTTTGTACGAATATAGAAGAGAAGCCATGATGAGTTACTGATTTGGGATTTTGTTAAGCACAGCTATATACAGGCGATCATGTGAACCAACTCGAAAAAACACTCTCAAATCCCGAGAAATTATCATCCTGCCTCGACAACACAAGCGCAACAACAAAAGAGAACATCAAGCGAATAGCCAAATCTATCGAGAACACAACTGTATCAAATAAAATTAAAAAAATTAAATCGCTGAGTTTAATAACGGCCATTTGTATGGTCTACCAAAAATTCATAAAAATGCAACTGATCCTCCCCTCCCACAGATAATATCAATGAATGTCACAGTAATGCACGACATTGCAAAATATCTCAGCCAAATAATAATACTTTACCTTAATGAAAGCCATATAATCCAATCATCAGAACAACTTTTAATTAAAATAAGCGAAATGTGAATTTTAAACATCAACCAGTTAGCTACACTGGATGTAGAGCCACTATTTACTAACATCCCCGTTGAAGAAAAAACAATTATCATAATCAACTATTTATCACTTGCTGTACATACAAAGACTACCTTCACCGTTTATGGAAAAACATTTTTGCAAACGGACGGCGTTGCTCTTTGCAACACCAGTGAGACTGACCATCGCTGATTTCTACAGGGCCGATCTAGAGAACAAAATACTCGAGGAAAAACTATTTTAATCCCAAGTTTAAGGTCAGATTCGTTGACGACACGGAGGGAAAATTAAAATCCCCCGAACATATTCCCTTCTTCAGTAATTAATTGCCTCCAAGAATGCAACTTACTAAAATTTACATACGAACAGCCCAAAGATGAGACTTTAGCTTTTCTAAACATCAAACTACACATAGAAAATGATAATAGGATCTACACTGATTTTCACTAAATCCGCATACAAAGGCGTATATATGAACTATAATTCAGATTCTCCCCCCAAATATAAAATATCAATAATCAAAACCCTCATTCACCTAGCCTACAGAGGCTGTTCAACCTTGTCACTATTCGATGATGAGGGTAAAAATATCAGAAAGAACCTCATTAATAATGACTTTCCCCCAATTCCTAGTTGAACGAACTATTGACAAAAACAATATTCACCATGCATAACACCTGTAAAATACCAACACTATAAAAGCAAGTCTAATTTTACTACGAGAGTAAAAACTCAACAAAAATAGAACTGAAATAATCTTCATTGACAAGGATAATAACACAGCACCTCAAAGCAACAAATAAAAAAAAGATAACAGTCCAATTTTATACAAATTTAAAGCTAGACTACAAATTTAAGACTAGAGAGAAAAGAAAGAGCCGGAACCTCGTGGTAGACCAATTCCCTTGTTTTGCTGTAGCTGGTTCTTTAGCCCAGAGTGACGATGTGAAATATTTAGAGATCCCCAGGCGCCTAATGACTGCCCTTAAATTACTTAATTCTAACAAAAATATTGTGGTAACAAAAGCCGATAAAACTAACCAAAATGTTCTGTTAGACAAAAATTCTTATAAGGAAATACAAACATTTATGAGAAATTATCTTCCAGCTCATTGAATAATAAAACTGAGATCTTCAACAAAACTCACAAAATTGCTTAAACGATCCAACCCAGACCTTCTACATCTTTTTAAGTCTCCTAACCCATCACTTCCCCTTTATGTATGGACTGCCAAAAACTCACAAAAGAGGAACGCCACTCCGACCTGTTATATCGTGTATTGACTCTCATACAAACTCTCGAAGTGGGTAGCCTCCCTTCTCGCTGACGCCATTGGATTGACCACTCCTACTACACACATAATCCATCCCTCTGTTTTCATTGAAGAATTTAGAAAAAATAACATAGAAGTTAGCCGCCTAGTTAGCTTTGATGTAGATTAGGGTGGAGCGAAAAACATTTTTTCTGAAATTTATTTTCCCACCACGATTTTTTTATGAAGCTATCTGTCAAATTAAACCGCCGTAAAGGATTTTTTTATATAATAATTATTAAAGGTTCTTTAACGCCATTGATAATTAAAAATAATGCGATTTTCAACTAAATTTGGACTTTCGTGGATTATATCTGAAAATAAAATTCGAATTTTGAATTGACACCTCCAATCAAATAATTAGTGAATTTTAAAGAACAATTAAACGAAATTTGAAAGTAATTGATTGATATTTAGAGGTTCCTTAATGGCGTATTATAGCGGCGTACATGACAATTATGTTTCAGTAGCGTGAAAGATCTCGTTGAGAGTGGATGGGTGTTTGTGTGTGGTTCTGTCTAGTGTCTATTGTTGGGATCACATTCTTCTATTTGTATTTAAGAACAGTTATTTATAGTTTACAATAAATATTTATACACGTTTTATTATATTTCAGAGCACAATAATAAAACAATATTTAATTATTGCATTTAAACCTATTTAGAAGGCGTCGTGAAATTGAGAGCCCTTTGTTTGGTGCACCCTGCCCCATTAGTGAACGAATGTTGCTAACTTATAAACATATAAAATATGTTTTGTTTGAGCGATAAAAGAAAAGGAACCGCAATAGAAAAGACCTGCCAATTAAACAAATTATCACATTAGTAGCGAAGAAGTTAATTTCTATTCGGAAAACGGCATCATAGTGGTAGTTAGAACAAGAATTTTAAATTATATTTCAAAATATCAGGCTTTAATGAGAAATATTAGCAGTAAAATGTGACATCATTCAAACAAAAATGTGACGATTTTACAAATATTGCAGAACAATTGTTTGATAATTCATGTTGAAAATGCGATAGGTTTGAAAACTGTTCTTGTAGCAAAAAAGAAAGGTGCCACCATTAGAGCAAACATTTCTGGATGACCAACTAACAACTAAGAAAATGGTAATAGGTGATATCGATTAAATTCAATCAAAGAAGAATATTCAGAGTGCAGTTAGGAAGAATCATGAGTATTATGTCTTAAATCAACCATCTCCTTCGACAGATAATATCGAAGTGATTCTTCCTTCATCCAGCACAGAAACAAAATCTGCTGTCAAAGTTAGCGACTATGAGCTTCCTTCATCCGTGAAACGCAAAGTAGCAAACCAAACATTCGCATCCAAGACTCCATCTAAACGAATATAATTGTCAGAATTTGCGTTGGAATTTGACTGCACTGGTGTGTCTTATCTAGCTGCAACTTTAATAACAAGCTCAATCCTTAAGGACTTATCGTCAATTAAAGGCAAAGAAACTTTTGTAGTAGATGACAGGTAAAAAGTTAGAAGAGAGCATGTCAAAGAACGTATTACACTACAGCAAGAAATTAGATCGGATAAGCCATCATATTCTATCTATTTTGATGGTAGAAAAGATAGCACATTTGTTGTTGAGACGAAGGAGGGAGCTCATCACAAGAATAAGATAATGGAAGAGCACATCTCTATAATAGAAGAACCGAGTTCAGAATACCTTGGACACCTGACAATAAAGAGAGATTCTGCAAAAGTTATATGCGACGCGATATTCTCGTATCTAGAAGCAAATAACATCTCAACTGATGAAATCGTTGCTGTGTGATTCGATGGAACGGCATTGAATACAGAAACAAAAGGAGGTGTAATCAGAATGTTAGAAGAATAACTTAATAGACCAATGCATTGGTTTATTTGCCAGTTCCATGCAAATGAGCTCCCATTGCGCCATCTCATCAACAATTTGGATGTGAAAACAACGGGGTCTCGTGGATTTGCCGGATCTATAGGAAAACAACTGGATAAATGTGAGACTTTAACTGTTGTTGAATTCGAACCAATTCGGAATAACATGCCTTCTGCTGACAGGGGAAATCTGAGCACCGATCAAAAGTATCTGTTTGATATCCTTCTATCTATCTCACAATGTAATGTTATGCTGATATGGCTCGTAAGAGTCCTGGAAAAATGTTGCATGCACGATGGCTTACAACGGCGGATCGGATACCTCGATTATATGTTTCGACTTCCTACTCTTCTGACACGCTTAAATCCATTGTCTCGTTCATCATGAAGGTGTATTATTATGCTGGTTTCAAATAAAACCTAACTCTTCTTCGCAAGTTGGAGCACTTAACCTATTCAAGACAGTGCAGTCACTACAAGGGATGAACAAACAGATTAAAGATATAGTTGCCCCAGTGTTTCAAAGGAATACTTATTTTGCACATGCCGAAAACATTCTTCTGTGTATGCTGCAAGATGAAAGAAATTATATCTGGGAACTCGCATGGAGAAGAATTATGAAAGCACGAAAAGATTATAAAGGGAAATCAATACGCACTTTCAAGATCCCAGACATAAACTTTGAAGCTGACGACTACATCCATCTAATTAATTGGCAGCAGACCGTTGTGACCGAACCTCCGCTTACGAGGACGCTCTCTGATGATCAACTTGAAGAATTTATCCGTCAACAACCTAAATTGGATATTCCGAAGTTTCCTTGTCACACACAAGCGGTTGAGAGATCCATCAAACTGGTCACAGAAGCGTCACTAGTAGTTTGTGGAGAAGACAAACGGGACGGGTATATCAGGAATAGAATTGAGTCCAGGAGAAAAATACCCTCATTTAATAACAAGAAGGACTTTGTAATGAAAGGTAATAATACTACAAAAATTTAACTGGATTAAATAAATGGATATTGAATACTAGTGAAATTTTGAGTATTCAACTGTTAATTGTTCAATTTTTTCTATTTCAGAGTGATGATGATAAAAATCTACAAGTTGCATAGAAACAAACGGAAGAAGAGGAAGGAAAACTTATTGAGTAGTTAATAGGTTATTTTTATTCAATAAAATGGAAGTAGAAGTATTGATTGTAAAGTTTTATGGAAATATATTTTTTATAGGTTTTATGGAAATAATATACCCCGTATACGACTAAATTTGATGTAACAACTTTGAAGTTTGAAAACAAATAGGTAGAATTTTTCGACATTTTTGCTTTTTTTCAAAGTGCAATTGCGTTGAGGAACCTGAAAATATTAATTTAGAAGTCTGAAGTTTCAACACAATAGTTTTTGACCAGGGTAGGATCCATCCTACCCATCCTAATGTAGATAGCCTGTTCACCAATGTCCCAGTTAATGAAGCCCTCGATGTTCTATCTAAGGTATTAGACAATTATATATTAAACCTCCCACTAGGCAAAAATAAAATTATAAATCCTGTACAACTACGAGTATATGTTACTGAAAATGTATTTATCAGTGAAATAAGTTTCTTTCGGCAAAAATAGGGACTTAGCATGGGCAATCCCTTATCGCCCATATCATGAAACCTTTTTATGGAACATAAGGAAGTTCTCTTACTCACTTCTGTTTTTCCACATCCAAACTTTGTATGGTTTAGGTATGTAGACGATATCATATCAATTTGTCCTATAAAAAGGTTAAATTCATTCGACAATTTCTATAAAAATCTTAACGACTTCCATCTCACCATCAATTTTAAAGTGGAATGGGAAAAAGATAATTGTATAACATACCTTGATGTCAAAATTGTAAGTCATTGACCAAATCAGCTTCACTATGTACCGTAAACCAACCCATTCTAACTCGTACATCCATTTCCTCTCACATCATGACGTTAGCATTAAAAAAGCCGTTGCAATATGTATGTTCTTGAGAGCATTTAGAATCTGTGATTCTTGCTTTCTAGAAGATAAGATTACATATACAACTTGTAGATTCATTAGATTAAATTATCTCCTCCACGTCACCAAAGAGAGCTTATCTAAAGTCACAACTACATACTACCTCTCAAAAAATAAAAACAAAGTGAGTAGCACGAATTGTTTATCCCTCCGATTTTCTTCCCTCCTCAAAGGAGTAAACAGTTATTTCTGCAGGTTGAGCCACGGTTAAATATTCATGTTCCATCCTCAAATCTTTCCCTTCGAATATGCTCATGGATAATTCAAATGAGGCAGCTGTATATGTAATCCCGTATGAATCCAGCAAATGTCCCTCGTTCTATATAGGGGAAACTGGGAGAACATTAAAAAAACGAATATATGAACATAAAGGTGATGTCAGGTGAAGCAGTATGGTTTCCAGTATTTTTAATCACATTATCAATTACCACTACCAAATGGATTATTCAAAGTCCCAAATAATATACAATTGTAAAGATTTCCGTAAAAGAAAATTTATAGAATCGATACTAGTGAGAGAAATTCACAATTTCAATCTTTCTGACGGATAATTTTAATGCAGCTCCAATTTCCGGAACATGATCGTAAACAGTATAGTTATTGATCTTAGTTATTGATTAATGACCGCTTTTCACCGTTTTTTTTTTTTTTCTGTCGTGATTTTGAGGCTGCGTCGCGATTTTTGTGTCAATTCCATTCTCAGTATTTGACTGAATAGGCTATGGTAAACTTCATACCAACTAATTTCCGAAATAAATTCTATTGCTCCTATACAATGGTTTCGCTATCATGTACTATAACTCGCTATTGAGTTCTTTCATTTACAAACACACGCACACACACACACACATATATATAAATATATATATATATATATATATATATATATATATATATATATATATATATATATCGATGAGGATTGCTTCTAGAGAGCCTAAATTTAATGTTTAACAGAAATCCCAAGGCGAGGAAAATATCTGGTATCATCCTTTTTATTTACCGGCGACGTTTTGACCACAATACGTTCAACTTCTTAGACTAAAATACAAATAAACGATACAAAATATTTTGCACTGTTAAGAGAGCACACTGCTAAATGTACATCTAGAACTTTAATAGCTAGTATTAGCTTTGAATTGCAAATTTAGGGTTAAAGGTAATATTTCGAAATGGGGCTCAAATTTACAATGGAGACACTAGGGAAGGATTTTAAATATTTAAATTAGTAAGCGAGTGTATAATTGCTAAAATCTATTAAGGTAGGGGAGATTTGATTTAGGAATCTAATGATTACATAAAACTGTTTTAAAATGAATTTTAAACGAATAATTGAATGAAAAATTGGCAAAACCTAATATACAAAATCACAAACCTTGCCAACGAGCCTGTTTTATTCAAGGCGACCGCTAGTTTCGAATTAATGATTCTCTTTTTAAATCTTCTGGAGTTGTCTTATATTTAATTTTTTTTCATTGTTTAACATGTATATAAGCGTACCGAAGTTCATCAGAGGCTGATGTTTGTTATTTTGGCAAAGGTAGAAGTAAATTGATGTAATGTAGCACTTTCTTTAATTTATCTGATGCATTTCGAAACATCGAGTACCATCTTCAGAGTTACAATGGTGAATTATTACAAAGTATTCAGTTTATATATTTTAAAAAATGTATTAACAAAATTACAAACGAAGTTATACACGTATACGCAGGTTGGATCCAGGCTATAAAAGGTCGGAGGGGATTAGTGGCTAGGGGCAGCTCTGAGTACACCTGTTCCTCTGTATGCTTTTCTTGCGCTGGGCAGGACTTCATTGGAGTTAGACTGTATGTTTAAATTCAGTTGCTTCTCTTGTATATATATATAGCTTCAAGGAATTGCAGTTGGCGCCTGTTGGGAGCATAGTCTAAATTTTTTGTATTTACTTCTATCATTTTTCGGTTGAGGCATGTTCCGCGTGTTGCCTGTGTTTGTTTTTTAGGTGCACCGTTGTTCAGATTTGAGCTCCTACCTAACTCGTATATCGGCATGACCGAAACCACTGTCTCAAGAAGAATGTCAGACCATATATATATATATATATATATATATATATATATATATATATATATATATATATATATGTGAATATTTGTATATGCATCTATGTATCTGTATATGTTGGTTTATTAGTATATGTATGTATAAGTAATACAAATATTTTGAAGTTTATAAAGGTTCATCGTTCTAGTACGCATATACTTTCAAGGCCAAAACCACCAAAGGTTAACAGATTATCTCAAATTCTATCTGCTGCCCCATAATGTAAACACCAACACCATTCTCTTCTTCTGTCCCATTTATATATAGCCGATTGTCAATTAATAATTTCACTCTCTGATGATGTCATATAGTTTAAATTGAAGAAATCTTAGAATAATAAAATGTTTTACAAAGTGAAAGTCATGTGTTTATTTATTACAAAAGTAATACTGAAAACGTGATTCCAATGTAAAAAAGATATTTCGTAAATAAGTGGAATGTAAAAAATATATTAAAATCAAAGCTGATATAAATTTTCTTCAAATAATATGTTGCAACAAAAGTGCGTCTGAATGTCGGATTTTCTTTTGTCATTTACTTCCTGGCCACTCTTTTGATGTAATCCAGAATACAAGGAATGATCAGAAAGTACTGACAGTGAGACCGTATATTTTGGTAGAACAAAGGTAAATCTAAACATTAGTCTACATTCGTTCAGAGTACTTCCCTCCTGCCTCTATGCAGCGTTCCTTCCTCCTTCGCCACTTCATGAAGCAGCCACGGTACTCAGAAGTTGGTATAGCTCGTAGCACTGAATTGACTGTTCGTTTTGGGTCTTGGATACGATCACATTTCTTCCCTGCAATTGTACCTCAATCTATGGAAACAACCAATATCACAGGGAGCAAGCTCAGGTGAGTACGGTGGATGGGCAAGAGATGTGATCCCCTGGTGCTGCAGGAATTGCACAGTCAGGCGCTCTTTATGGGGTGTAGGATCCTGGTGGTTCAGCAAAAAACGCGATCAGCGGCGGGTTGGTGCGGAATTGGCCTGATGTTCCAGGACTTTGTAAGTGTAGTACTTAGCTGTGATAGTAGACTGTTAAGGCACCACATCCACACAAATTAGTCCTTGAGAACTGAAGATGGTGAAAAAGCGCTTCCTGCTGTAAAATCTTTCCTTCAAAATCTGAAGTGGAGGCTCTTCATCACTCAACCACACCGTGTTGGACTGTTTGTCTCTGGTGGTGTAGAAATAAATTCAACCCTCATCTTCGGTAACAACATTTGAGAACAGTTTCGGACCATTTGCTTTTGATTCAGCCAGCCAGAGACGACAAATCCGCACCCGTTTCCTCTTCTACTCCTCTGTTAGCAAATGAGGTATCCATCGAGCACACTTTTTCCTCAGTCCTAAGTTTTCGATACCATGTGAACTCCCATAACTGACACCAAGCTCCAAAGACAAAAATTGAAGAGTAACAGTTTCCAGTTCGAGGGCGAAACCAAAAATGATGCAATCACTCATCGCAACGAGAAAATGTAACCCAGCCAAGCAGCGACGAGTTCAAACACGTCACAACAGGCAACACTCGATGCCCTGCGCTCCCTTCTCTCTCACCACTCATTGTCTCTCTGCCACAAATCTGACAGTCATTACTTTCTGATTAATATGCATTTACATACATATGCAAGTATACACACCACTATTCTTTGTTTTATCGTTTTTCCTCAAATTACCTCCAATAAAAGCACATTTATCTTATTTATAAAAAACTAATTAAGGTATGATAAATAAATTATGAAAATAGAATAAAATAAACGTTGAAAAAAGGAGAAATCGCTTGGAATCACATTCTTTTAATCAGTGGTCAGATTTATCCTTAGTTTTACGCGATTTTTGATAGCTTCTTTTTTTTTACATGTAAGTGCCACGAGTGGCAAGAGACTCCATTTTTCAGGTGAATCGCTAAAAATAATATTACACTCTTATAATCATTATTAAATTATTTAATTACTTATAGTGGAACACTCATGTTTGTTTTATACTTTTTATTTGTCAATTTTTAGAAGTAAAATCCAAACCCATAATTATTCGTAAAAAATATAAAACAACCATATATATTAACTGTTGCTTTTAAACTAGAAAAATCTCCACAATTTCACTTCAAAATGAGTAATTTTTAAAATTATTCGACATTTATTTTTTTTTCTTTTATACAAACGTTGACTATTTAGCTCAAACTTCCTGTATGAAATCAAATGAATCTGCTATAAATTTATCTCATTCAATCTAACTTTCATCGGAAGCTCTATCTGGCAAGCATTGGGTTCCTCCTCAGTAATTATAGTGTTTTTTCAATGGTACAAATGAGGAACCCCATTTTCACGATACCCCCGCATCATACTCCTCAATATGCCGTTATCTCCAATCACATTACTCGAGCAAATTCAATTGCCCGTTTCCCACAGAACTTTCTAAGCGTTTTTTTTTTTAAATAGTGTCGATAATCTTCAGGCAATGTTCAATAATTGATTTTTCTTTACTAGATAAAGACAATCTCTCGTAACTGGACAGAGAGGGATTGCTTTTTATTTGGTCAAATTGGAAAAAGATTAATACACTAGAGACCATGAAGAGGGGTACCCTTGCAAGGTAACAACAGTATAATTTGGCCTCTAATGAAAGCCATAGTCTTCGTTGTCCGCACTGTAAGTTTCTATAATCCCCAGAGCTTCCTTTGCTCATAACCATATCTTTTAGAATTTGGATCTAAGGGGTTTTCCTCTTTCTTAGCGTTCTCTTGCCACAAAAGAACGTAAAAATTTAGTTTATTAAAAGCAGACCTTTTTTCAGTGTCCATATTTTAAATTTATTTGCCTTTAGTTACAATTGAAAAACATAATCCAAGAAAGTTCATTTCGCCCCTAGAAAAAATAAAAATTCTGCAATGTTTGGGGGAAAAATAATGCTGCGTCAGTATTGTTCGTTCAAACATTTTCATGGGCTGCACGGAAATAATATTCATTTTAGTTAGCGCTTTTAGAAAACAATGTCAATAAAAGGAAATAATTGCTCACAAATTTCCTCTAGATACAATTAATCAAAAGAACGTTAATAAATCACAAACAAATCTGATCTATTTAACAATAATTAAAAAATACTGTAGGTTTATTTTATAAACCTTTAGTTAAGCTTCTCTCAAAGAGACTTGATGAATATAGAAAGAATCCAAGACTTCGCCCTCTCCTTTCCAACTATATAGCCCTTTGACTAATAGTTCATTCTTGTATTAGCACCCTTCCTCTCCTACTCGATTCCCATCATATCTCACTTATCATTCTTTAGGCAGATAAGACTAGCCAGGGTCGACTTCTCACGTTTCGAAACGAGCTACTGGGCCCTTATTTCCCTAGGAGGAGAGATACAGCGGGTAAATGCGAGGAAGGAAAGGGAAGTAAAATAGAAGGCGTAAAAATTGGCCAGTCAGCGGGCTATCTCAGGTGACGCAGCATTTTTAAGTAACTGCCTTTTATTGTGAGTTACTAAGAAAAATGAAACAAAATTGATTTTGACTCCGATAAGCAGAAGGCAGAGTTTTGTTAATCTACTTAATAAGACTACAGTTACGTGACGTTTTTAATTACTATTATTTTCGTTACTAATTTATGAGAGATTAAAGATTAATGCGGTTCGTATTCTGATGGATCACCTTTACAGAATTACGAACTAGTAAAGACCCTAAGATCTACTCGAGGCTAGTTCAAGAAAGAAAAAAGGGAGTGGAGGCCAGTAGAGAAGGATAAGTAAAAGTAACAGAGGATGTATATAGATGAAGAATTAGTCTCAAAAAACCTATTTATACAAGGTCATATTTTAAAATAATATTTCTCGATTCTATTCTTAAACATATTTTTTAAAATATATGACGCGTTTCGCACCATCTCCTTCTTTAATTACTGCTTAAAGCTAGCGAGGATTAACTAACCTGCTAATCTCGATGCTGAGTCTGTTAACGCCTAGTTTGGCGATGATCAGTCCACGATTTGACTCCGTTTTTCCTGGTGACTGTGGCTTCCCGTGCTTACTCATAATAATTTACTTCACCCCGGGTTAATAATATTGACAAAGTGTATGATAGTCCTGATACTTAAAATGAGCTTATTTCATTGAAAACAACTCTAAGCCTACTATTTTTTTAGCCAATCTTAGTCAGAGCCATTTTAATACGCTTCCTCTTTTTTCGTGGGATTTTAGCTTTATCTGGAATTTTTAAGTTTAACGGTGTTAAAAGCTTTTTAAAGTCCAAATAAAATACAACTACAGATTTAACTTGATCAGCAGTTAAGTTCATTTAAGGAAAAATATCGAGCAAATTATTTAACCATGAGCGTCCGTGTTGAAAGCAATGCTGTGACTGATTATTGAGTTATTTACCCCCGGATGTTCCACAATCGTATCTCTAACAATAGACTTCAAATAAGTGAGGAAAATGTGGCTAAAGCTTTGAGGATCAGTCAGCATGAGTCTCTAAGATTCTTTTTAAATGGCGTTACATTTGCCTCTTTGAGCTTATAAAAACTAATTTAATGTTCGTTTGTCAATATTTAAAAGTTGAAGCACTTCAGCAAAATGTATTACGTCTGTTATAGTGGTTTAAGTTTATTGTATCTTTAATGGTAAAGATATATTTGCAAAATGTTTATTTACTCTCGTTATCACGTGATCCGGATCGTCACTAAAGAAACGCTCGGTATCTTAAAGTATTTGCAACTACTCACAATTGAATGGCTTCGGTTATTAACTGCCAGTTCGATTATTGCCCGCAAATTCTCTATTGAGTTAATATCTGGCAAACTTCCGGGCCTTGGTCCAAAATATTTGATGTTATTTTCAACCAAGAACTTTGTTATTACTCAGACTTTTTTGAAAAGGTGCGCTATCATGTTTAAAATACATTTATCGCCAAATTGGTCCAAAACTGTTGGGAAGAGCTGTTGATGCCATTATGAATTCATGGCAGTGTTCTTGGGCAAAATTGCTAGTGCTTTAGTTCCCTTAGAAGAGAAGCAGCCACAAACTTGGAGTGTGTCCGGATGCTTCACCGTGGGCACGACACAGTAATTGTGAAGACGCTGCCGTTTTCTCCCCCATCGAGGGATCGTCCAGAAGCTCAGGAAAAGCGAAAGGAAGCTTCATCAGAGAATATCAGTTTGCAACAGTCTTCAACAGTCCATTCTTAGAAAGAATTAACGTGGAAGGGCCTCTTCTGAAGGGGGTGAATGTGATCCTTGCCCAAAAATGAATCACCGACAATTTCAAGAGATTTAGGCATATATTAAAGCAAGCAGAATAAGGAGATTTGCTATACTTTTGTGAAGGTTTTTAGCTGACTCTAGGCAAGATGTTCAGTTGGCTGTTTGAAGTTAAAAAGGAGATGGTAGCCGTTTTTGAAAACGGATCTTTAGAAGGGAAGGGTAAAGAGGTTTTCTGACCCGAGTTAGATTGCTAGGCTTGCCTTCCCTTTTTAAGTCACAAATCCCTGGGACCAGCTCAACATTCAGCTTCAGGAAGGCTCCTGCATCTGGAAACTCAGCTAAAGAAGGACAACCTCTCAGGCATTCCTCGCCTGTCAGCTTGCTCTGAATATGTTTGTAGCAGTGTGTGTGTGCAGGTCATCAGTGACCTCCGCTTTGAATTTGGCATATGTTTTATGGCGTGTGGTTATATGTTCCTGCATTCAAGATATTCTCATCACCTTTTGATGTGCTATTAAAACTGCGAATAGAACTCTTCGAAGTCAAAGTTCTTAGGTTGCACCATCTGTTCTCAAATATGAATCACTTGTTTTATGTTTCTTCTGTCAATCTCTTCATTTTACGCCAATATTACATCTCTGTGGTTACAAATTAGATCAGATGTCTCCTTCATAATAAAATATGATTGTTCACTTGGCATTTCATCTTGTTTTTCGCTTCTTCCTAAGTTGCGCACCACATAACCTACTGGGTTTAGATTTGTGGTTCTCGGGATAAAAAGGTTGGGGATTCCTGAATTAAAGAACCATTCCTTGGTTCTCATGAGCCTACGTGTTTTTTTAACCTTGCATTTTTGGTATCGTACAACATGTGGAAAGTAGCAGCAACTCAACTATCGTCAGCACTAGCGTCTACTCGCGGTTATTATTCCCATCTTCATCTTGGTCTATCGTTAACTCATTTTCCTGACGGTTGCATTCATTCGGACAAGTTGAGCTATAATATTGCGCCCGACCATCTTAATTTTGTAAAAGTTGATTAATCTCTCTCTTTCTATCCCCCCCTCTCTCTGTTACTTTTTGTGTTCCTTAATTTCTTCCATTCACTTAGGCCTAATTATATTTTTAAGGGAGTAAATGTGAGTGGGAGTTAGGGTGAATGTGGGGCGATAAGGATCAGTAAACTTCTCATCCACTACGAAATCCCACAATGATCCCATACTCTCACCCAATAAATTCGCATCTACCAACATTCGATCTAACTCCAAGGATGGAAATTAGGTTTACATGGAAAGGTGTCCTAGATTATATGCTCTAGATCCCCTATAGAATATTTTAGACGAAATATTCCCGATCAACAATCTAGAATCTCAAGCCATGCTTTATAAGCGCCCATTTGATTCTAGACACTCCTTTGGGTCTATCCCAACTCTTTTGGCTTTATCCCATCTCCTTTGGGTCAATCTCCTCTTCTCTGACTCTATCCCACCTCTTATAGTTTTATTCCACCTTATTTGGCTTTTTCAACCTACTCTAGTTCTACATAGAGCATCGTTACATTCTAAATCTAAGCAGGCAGCCGTCATAACAAGAACTAATATTTCAACATAATAGACGACAAATCGAACTCAGCTCTAGAAAAAGATAAAGAAAATCCACACATCACGTACTACCCTATATCCCACACACGAATCATTATTTACCAGAAACAGACAAATTGCAATACCTAGGCAAGAATGTAACATTCTCATGAAAGACTACTCAAACTTTATCTTTTATCCAACGCACAGACAAATCCACAAAAAATAAAGAACAATCATTCCCTTTTATCACTGAAAACGTCCAATAAAAGATCATATCGTTCAAAAACTCTAAAGCTGCTGGCCCAGACAACACATCTAACATCTATCTCAAGCCCCTAGATAACGCAGCACTTAGATAAATTTTTAACAACTCTAGGTTCACATCACAATCTCTTGAATCTACAAACTAGTCTACATCATGCACATACTCAAACCAGACAAACCTCCAACACAAGACAACTCTTACCAAAAGGTCTCACTTCTGTATACATTATCAAAACACTCGAAAAGCTAATACACCAAAGAATCAGCACAAATATACCTCAGTCTCCGACACAGCACGGATTCAAGAAAGGCATTCAACCACGACCCTTCTCACCAAGCTCACACAACACATAATCGATGGTTTCAACCATCCATTGCTTCCTTCACGTACAATCTTTGTTCCAATAGACATAAATAAAGCTTTCAATACAGTACCAAAACATCTCAGCACACAGAATCCTGAACACGAACCTCACCAACAACGACACAAAAGTGGATAATAAATTCATCTTTGTTAGACAGGCAAAAGGACCAAACGAACTTTTAAATTATATAGCAGGCCACTCCACAATAGCATCCCACAATGAACCATTCTTTCACCTCTACTATCTAAACCTATTCACACATGACATCTCACAAACCCAAACCGCATTAATCAACAAATAAACATACACAGACTACATCTTACTCACAGCACAACGCCCCCCAATCGTAAAGCAAGCAAGTCACCCCAAAACATTTATATCTACTAGAACCCATACTCTGACAAAACCGCATGACCGCCTAAACCAAAAAATCAACAGTACCCTTTTCACACACGGCTACCACGAATCGAACAAACACCTCAAAATCAGGCTAAACAGACAACACGTGCTACTAAACACAACTTTCACCCTTATATGATACACTATAAAGCCAACAACATCCAAATATCACAAAACAATGCACTGAGAACGATCACAGAAATAGATGCAGCACACCCACCCACACCTACATCCTGAAACAAAAATACTCCCAATCAAAAACCACCTAGACATGATTGGAACCCAACACTTTAGCAGTGCATTGATCCGTCCTCAGCTCCAACCGCCATCTAACAGTAAAGCCCCCCTTCCTTACCAAAACGAAATAAAAGCACTAGCACACCACTTTTAACACCTCTATAGTAATCTTCGTCCCACACCACTAAACAACAACTTTACCAAACGCACTATCCATGATAAAGATACTTTAACACACTACCACCAAACAACATCATAATCGACCTCCTTCTAAATAAACCAATCAGACAAATAACTACATAGATCACATGGAGTAATCCTATCTCAACTCAAGTCAGGCCACTTCACTACACTACAATACAACTTCTCCTGCATCAGGATATTTTGCGCTATTTTGGGGTTATCTCGTACTGTCAATTGCATCGACTCTGTTACAGTTGACCACAGTCAGTGTTGTAAAAAGTACCCTGCTTTGATACTTAAGTAAAAGTATTGTTACTCTGACAAAACTTTATTCAAAAGTACCCAAATTTAAATGTACTTAAGTACAAATATTAAAGGAGCTTATTCATGAAGTACTCAAGTAGTGTGAAGTAAAAAGTAGTGGCAAATATTAAAGTACCCATCAACTCAGCCACTATTCAGTATACTGTACAGTAAATCCTCTTATACCCGCTGTACTGATCCTTATATATTGGAATTCAGTTAAACTGGACTTAAAATTCATGCTGTAAATATCCCTCTATTGATCAAAAAGTCTAGTTTATATGAAAACGAATTGTCTATCGGGTATGAAAGGATGCTTGTGATTGGTCCAAACATGAACAAGCGCTTATGATTGCTTCAAACCAGAGTACACGCTTGTGATTAAGTAGTCATCGTCTGACTTTCGCTTCTACATCTGTTATTGGCCAAAATTAACTAAGAAGAAAAGAATACTTCTATGCTTTTCAAATGTAATGAAGTAAAAGTGAAAGTGCTCAAATTATTGAGTACTTTTTAGAAAGTAAAATGTATAACAAAGTTGCTTGAGTAGAGTACTTAAGTAATTGTATTTCGTTACTTCACAACTCTGACCACAGTTGATTGGAGGACATTGTATACAATGTTATGCGTTGCCGAATGCTGCAATTATTGTGATCCATATCTGTCCATTGCGTTTATTTACTTAGTTCCTTGCAACGGACGTTTTTATTTACTGCACTCTTAAACTTTGTGCTTATTAATTTAATCAGAAATTATACATGAAGTTAGAGGGGTTCATGAGTTTAGATGTCGAATTAGTAATCTCTCCTACGTAACAACAACAAAAAATTGTATTATTAAAATAATGCATTGGTTAATTCAGCAAATCAAAGATAATAAAGCACATAGCATAGAACGTAGGACCAATTCTTCATGAATTAATGATTTGATACTAACAAGACAACATAATTAAAAGGCTAACATATTTATTTCAAAGAGGGAAGAATCCAGCCAACGATCATGTCAAGAATAGGCGACTTAATTTTACCATGTCAAGAATAGCCTTTCTAATATAAATATAATGTAAAGAAAAAAACTAAACACACCTGCTCTCCACTTTAATGAATATGAACGGTACACCAAATTATTCAAAAGTATATTGAGTGGCAATTGCGTTATATAAATTAATTTACATGTTTACTCTATTTCTTTCCATCCCCATAACTGTTGTAAATAACATGGAAGGAATTCGCGTTTGCATCCTCGCATTTTGTTATTTCTCACTGAGATGATTCAATATGTTGTGCATGAAAGTTTCTCTATGGAAGTAATTATGTACGAGGTGGCCGGACTATGAATAAGATTAATATAAAGGGAAGGTTTACAGTGCACAACACTCGAGATAAGGAATGAAGACGCTTCAAGTTTTAAAAACGAACTTTAGGGTACAGGCCAAGAAGGAAAGTCCCTTCAATGACCTGCGGCCTTTTGTGATAAGATGATAAATGGTTACTGCATTGATGGTTTCCCATGGTTCAAATCACTTACAAGTGCCTTTGAATGTCTAAATTAGTCTTCTGCCACTAGATGGCGCCACCCAGTGCCAAATCCGATGGCAGATTTGAAATCTCTAGGGTGAATAACCATATGTCCCATGGTCATATGGGTTATTTCATGGCTCTAAATGGGTACAATTGAACTTTATTCGTTTTGAAAAAAGCAACGCCTAGACCTGGCGCCTCGCCGAAGGTAAAAAGATGTTCACTCAAATTTATTTCGCTGAAGAATAAGACCAATTCCGGAAAAGATTCAGGAATCGGGTGTGATTAGTCTTCGAATAAATTCGCTTCGATTTGGATCAGCCTTTCAATGGGTGCCATGCGCGTAGAGACCTTTGGTCTGGATCTCACCTTAGACAGCAAATTTCCATTGTGAAAGACTTCATAAGCCAAGCCTAAAGGTGAGGCTGTCCCTACGGAAACACATTCGTGAAACTTATTATAGCAACTGGACATTTCATCCTCAAGTATGGGTTAGGAAGGGGGAGGGTGCATGCAATGCTGATCTCGTGCTTTTTAAAGTTACAAACTATCGTGTAAGACACAGCAAGAATTCGAGATAGCACCACTTTGAGTCACCCACCCTCAAAAGCAAATGAGTTCCATGTCGGTCTTCCACTCAGTATCGAATTTCTTGTATGACCAAAATGAGATGCAGTTCAATGAAAAACTTTGTTCTGGAGACTAGTTTCTGAGGTGACTGGTTCCCTCTTCAGTTTAAATGAGGACAATTGTTACCTTTGGTGAGGCGTCACATCTAGGAGTCGCTTTTTTTCAAAACGAGTAAAGTTCAATTGTACCCATTTAGAGCCATGAAATGACCCATATGACCATGGGACATATGGTTATTCACTCTGGAGATTTCAAATCTGCCATCAGATTTGGCGCTGGGTGGCGCCATCTAGTAGCAGAAGCCTAATTTAGCCATTTAAAGTCAATTGTAAGTGATTTGAACCATGGGAAACCATCAATGAAATAACCATTTATCATCTTATCACACAACGCCACAGGTCATTGGAGGGACTTTCCCTCTTGTTTTTGGACTGAATATTGAAGACAGTCGCTTTCAAAACTAGTCTCGAATAAAGATTTTTGTTTAACCGCGTCTTTCTTATTCACTGGAGTTCCAACTATAATATTTTGTTCTAAATTTTCTCGCAAATACTGAAATTTCTGGTGACACGCTCACTTGATCCGACGGCTTCCGATTTTTTATTATTTTAGGGTATGGGGGACAACGGGGGAGAGTTTCTTAGGTTCTTGAAGGGATCTATATAAAAATCTGAAGGCAGTAATAGTTATTTACGGAAATGCAAACCAAAACCTATTATGTAATTAAAGATTGTATTTGTGTGTGTGTCCGTTATTGGCACGAAAACGGCGCTACGAGGTATAAAAATGTCCTCATCTTATGCATCAAATAAAGCCAAAGAAAACTTAGTACCTGAGCTAACACTTTGGTAATATAGCAAACAACTCATAACCATGAAATGAAAGCAACAAACCCAAACAACTCAAGACCAACATAAAAAACTAATAAACACAAATAACCTGATCTAACCTTCGTCACACGTCAAACAGCTTACGATTAGTTCCTGTCACTGGGTCCCGTGTAATTTATTGGGCTATTAACCCAAGGGGTCCCAGATGCATTTCCTAGTGATTCAAGGTATTTATTTTTATTCTTCAATATTTAATTCTTTACTTAAATTTTGCTAGAAAATATTTTAAACATGCAAGCATTTTATTCATATAAACATATATGTGCTAATATTGATTACTGCTTAATTAATAAACTTGGCTACTGTTGAGCGGTCGACATTTCGACAAGCGGCTCATATTCAGGAGGTTAGTTGTATCGAAATCGCTCATCTCTCTCTCCAAATTAGGAGGTGCCTAATACCGCAAGCAGGCGAATAACAAATATTTAATTGCAGATTTGTGTAGACTTTGGTCTTTCATTAGACTTATACTAACAATTATGACCCATGGTGCTGAGACTTAGGGAAAATTGGGGGGACGGGGGTCTTAACTTATTCAATCTGTTATCAATGAAAATGGTTAAATATAATTTATTTCCCTTTAAAGATAATTTGAAGTTGATAAATGCGCATGGAACCATCCCTTAGAAATATTTTATAAGAAAACATAAATCCATAATAAATTTTGCTAGAGACTTTAGGGAAAAAATTTATTGGTATTACAATTAAATTAAGCACTCAAATTAGTGACATTCTTCCCTTTAGGCACTGGATAGATGCATATATGTGAAAATGATTTACATTTTGATTTAACATACCTATTAATTTAAGGAATAGGTACTCGTAAGATATGATGATAGCTAACAGAGGTCTAGTAGTCTCTTAAGAATCAAAAATATTTATTTTTGATAATATTCAAATGGTTTATTATTATGAATATATTTTATTTATTTCATCCGATCAATTTGACTAATAGTAATTGTTCCTAATTTATTACTGAATTATAATTGTTCCAAAAAGAAAAAAAAGGTGCCTTTTTTATTTTAAAAAATGCGAGCTATATAATGCATTTTAAATGCATTGGGTGACGGGGTGACATCTTAATTTTGTAAGCACCGTACCTATATGAATTGGCCTTAATTTTTTTAATTATTATTTAACTAACTTAATTCTGCTTCAGAATCAGAAGATAACTATAGTGATACCCATATTTTTTTCAAACTTCCGATTGACATTGACTAAACCTTATCAGATGCATTTCCTAGTGATTCAAGGTATTTATTTTTATTCTTCAATATTTAATTCTTTACTTAAATTTTGCTAGAAAATATTTTAAACATGCAAGCATTTTATTCATATAAACATATATGTGCTAATATTGATTACTGCTTAATTAATAAACTTGGCTACTGTTGAGCGGTCGACATTTCGACAAGCGGCTCATATTCAGGAGGTTAGTTGTATCGAAATCGCTCATCTCTCTCTCCAAATTAGGAGGTGCCTAATACCGCAAGCAGGCGAATAACAAATATTTAATTGCAGATTTGTGTAGACTTTGGTCTTTCATTAGACTTATACTAACAATTATGACCCATGGTGCTGAGACTTAGGGAAAATTGGGGGGACGGGGGTCTTAACTTATTCAATCTGTTATCAATGAAAATGGTTAAATATAATTTATTTCCCTTTAAAGATAATTTGAAGTTGATAAATGCGCATGGAACCATCCCTTAGAAATATTTTATAAGAAAACATAAATCCATAATAAATTTTGCTAGAGACTTTAGGGAAAAGATTTATTGGTATTACAATTAAATTAAGCACTCAAATTAGTGAAATTCTTCCCTTTAGGCACTGGATAGATGCATATATGTGAAAATGATTTACATTTTGATTTAACATACCTATTAATTTAAGGAATAGGTACTCGTAAGATATGATGATAGCTAACAGAGGTCTAGTAGTCTCTTAAGAATCAAAAATATTTATTTTTGATAATATTCAAATGGTTTATTATTATGAATATATTTTATTTATTTCATCCGATCAATTTGACTAATAGTAATTGTTCCTAATTTATTACTGAATTATAATTGTTCCAAAAAGAAAAAAAAGGTGCCTTTTTTATTTTAAAAAATGCGAGCTATATAATGCATTTTAAATGCATTGGGTGACGGGGTGACATCTTAATTTTGTAAGCACCGTACCTATATGAATTGGCCTTAATTTTTTTAATTATTATTTAACTAACTTAATTCTGCTTCAGAATCAGAAGATAACTATAGTGATACCCATATTTTTTTCAAACTTCCGATTGACATTGACTAAACCTTATCAGATGCATTTCCTAGTGATTCAAGGTATTTATTTTTATTCTTCAATATTTAATTCTTTACTTAAATTTTGCTAGAAAATATTTTAAACATGCAAGCATTTTATTCATATAAACATATATGTGCTAATATTGATTACTGCTTAATTAATAAACTTGGCTACTGTTGAGCGGTCGACATTTCGACAAGCGGCTCATATTCAGGAGGTTAGTTGTATCGAAATCGCTCATCTCTCTCTCCAAATTAGGAGGTGCCTAATACCGCAAGCAGGCGAATAACAAATATTTAATTGCAGATTTGTGTAGACTTTGGTCTTTCATTAGACTTATACTAACAATTATGACCCATGGTGCTGAGACTTAGGGAAAATTGGGGGGACGGGGGTCTTAACTTATTCAATCTGTTATCAATGAAAATGGTTAAATATAATTTATTTCCCTTTAAAGATAATTTGAAGTTGATAAATGCGCATGGAACCATCCCTTAGAAATATTTTATAAGAAAACATAAATCCATAATAAATTTTGCTAGAGACTTTAGGGAAAAAATTTATTGGTATTACAATTAAATTAAGCACTCAAATTAGTGACATTCTTCCCTTTAGGCACTGGATAGATGCATATATGTGAAAATGATTTACATTTTGATTTAACATACCTATTAATTTAAGGAATAGGTACTCGTAAGATATGATGATAGCTAACAGAGGTCTAGTAGTCTCTTAAGAATCAAAAATATTTATTTTTGATAATATTCAAATGGTTTATTATTATGAATATATTTTATTTATTTCATCCGATCAATTTGACTAATAGTAATTGTTCCTAATTTATTACTGAATTATAATTGTTCCAAAAAGAAAAAAAAGGTGCCTTTTTTATTTTAAAAAATGCGAGCTATATAATGCATTTTAAATGCATTGGGTGACGGGGTGACATCTTAATTTTGTAAGCACCGTACCTATATGAATTGGCCTTAATTTTTTTAATTATTATTTAACTAACTTAATTCTGCTTCAGAATCAGAAGATAACTATAGTGATACCCATATTTTTTTCAAACTTCCGATTGACATTGACTAAACCTTATCAGATGCATTTCCTAGTGATTCAAGGTATTTATTTTTATTCTTCAATATTTAATTCTTTACTTAAATTTTGCTAGAAAATATTTTAAACATGCAAGCATTTTATTCATATAAACATATATGTGCTAATATTGATTACTGCTTAATTAATAAACTTGGCTACTGTTGAGCGGTCGACATTTCGACAAGCGGCTCATATTCAGGAGGTTAGTTGTATCGAAATCGCTCATCTCTCTCTCCAAATTAGGAGGTGCCTAATACCGCAAGCAGGCGAATAACAAATATTTAATTGCAGATTTGTGTAGACTTTGGTCTTTCATTAGACTTATACTAACAATTATGACCCATGGTGCTGAGACTTAGGGAAAATTGGGGGGACGGGGGTCTTAACTTATTCAATCTGTTATCAATGAAAATGGTTAAATATAATTTATTTCCCTTTAAAGATAATTTGAAGTTGATAAATGCGCATGGAACCATCCCTTAGAAATATTTTATAAGAAAACATAAATCCATAATAAATTTTGCTAGAGACTTTAGGGAAAAAATTTATTGGTATTACAATTAAATTAAGCACTCAAATTAGTGACATTCTTCCCTTTAGGCACTGGATAGATGCATATATGTGAAAATGATTTACATTTTGATTTAACATACCTATTAATTTAAGGAATAGGTACTCGTAAGATATGATGATAGCTAACAGAGGTCTAGTAGTCTCTTAAGAATCAAAAATATTTATTTTTGATAATATTCAAATGGTTTATTATTATGAATATATTTTATTTATTTCATCCGATCAATTTGACTAATAGTAATTGTTCCTAATTTATTACTGAATTATAATTGTTCCAAAAAGAAAAAAAAGGTGCCTTTTTTATTTTAAAAAATGCGAGCTATATAATGCATTTTAAATGCATTGGGTGACGGGGTGACATCTTAATTTTGTAAGCACCGTACCTATATGAATTGGCCTTAATTTTTTTAATTATTATTTAACTAACTTAATTCTGCTTCAGAATCAGAAGATAACTATAGTGATACCCATATTTTTTTCAAACTTCCGATTGACATTGACTAAACCTTTGTGGGGGGAAAATCTCCAGCTGATTCTCTCAATTTTAAAAATAAAGAATGACGAAACTAAAGATATTATACTACCCAAGACAATCTGAAAAAATAAACAAATATTGAGCAGAAACATGGAACCTGACTAAAAAAAAACATCAAAACTTAGAACACAAAGAGCCCATGGAGGCATTAATATGAGGATAACTTGGCCTTACAGAAAATCAGTTATTTGGATACATGAACATACCAAACTTGAGGATATTGTGGAAGCTATAAGAAAACTGAAATGGAGCTGGGCAGAGCATGTGCTAAGATTCGAAGACAATAGATGGACCGAAAAAATTACCGATTATACCTATGAAGAAGAAGTACGCAAAACTACGAATTTTAAGCCGTCTGAGGGTTTAAAGTGGATACAGAATGTTACGTAATAATGTATATAGGATGGCTGTGAGTAAAGTTCGTTTAAATAATTTTAATGACAATGATCGCGGTAACAAATGTTTCCCCTCTCAGCTCCCATCAACAGAGAGGCAGGGATTTTCCTCTCGCTTTTCTCACCTCTCTTTACTTCCTCTTTACTGATTTTCAGTTTATTATTTTTTTATAAAGCAATTATTGGCTGTGTTTATGATTCAGTGTTCGTCGCTAAAGTTCTATATATGAAGCATATATCACTACAATCAGCGAGCGATAATTAGTCACTTAACAAATGACTTGTAGTTTCACGCAACTATTTTTTTATGGTGCTATGTGGCATCTATTATGGATCAATGAGAAGTTTCCATTTCGAGCTTTTGTACAAGCTCTTTGTAACTTCCTGCCTCAGTTAAAATTGCTTACAAATCTGATGTGGGTGGTAGTTAAAGGTAGATACAAATTAGCAATAGTTAGGGAAATTATAATAAAAGGGAAGATAATTAATGCAAGTATGTAGCATCGGTGGCTTATCTTATTCCTTTTACGTCGCGTCTTAATTTTAAGAATGGAGACCTACATTCGCATCAAATAAGATCACAAAATGGTTGCATCTTTCTGTATTCTAAAACTGAGTTATATATATATATATATATATATATATATATATATATATATATATGAATAACGTTACAGCCACGAGGAAAATGAAACAACGGAGAACTGCGAGGCCTTTCGACTAATGGTCCTTTACTGAGCAGACTAAAAAAAAGACAGGGAAAAAGAGGAAGATATTTATACACCTGATTAATGAAAATATGGGATATAAAGATTAAAAGGGGTGGGATTTCCAGATACCTGGAAAAAACCTATTAACAAGATGAACCGTCAGGGTTAAAAAAAAAAAGCTTACGGGTTACAAAAGAAAGGGGGGGGCAATGTTTGGGAATCACATATGCAATATGAAAAAAAAAAAAAAAAAAGTTTACACATGATAACTAGAAAATATGACAAAAGAAAAATATGAGGAAAGGTATTTTTTATATAAATAAGCTAAAATAACTTCTATGTGGTAATCATTAATTCAGAAATTTTATCTTTAAAGTCATTCTTAAACATTCTTTCTGAATTAATGATTACCACATAGAAGTTATTTTAGCTTATTTATATAAAAAATACCTTTCCTCATATTTTTCTTTTGTCATATTTTCTAGTTATCATGTGTAAACTTTTTTTTTTTTTTTTTTCATATTGCATATGTGATTCTCAAACATTGCCCCCCCCTTTCTTTTGTAACCCTTAAACTTTTTTTTTTTAACCCTGACGGTTCATCTTGTTAATTGGATTTTTTCCAGGTATCTGGAAATCCCACCCCTTTTAATCTTTATATCCCATATTTTCATTAATCAGGTGTATAAATATCTTCCTCTTTTTCCCTGTCTTTTAGTCTGCTCAGTAAAGGACCATTAGTCGAAAGGCCTCGCAGTTCTCCGTTGTTTCATTTTCCTCGTGGCTGTAACGTTATTCATAAATTCCTCACGTTCCTTATTTTCGTGATTCAGTTATACATATATATATATATATATATATATATATATATATATATATATATACATATATATATATATATATATATATATATATATATATAATCTTAAGAATGAATCCAAGGACCAGAAAGAAAGTAGTTTCCATTTTACTGATTCTTTAAAGATAACGTTTCAGTCTCCATGCCTATCATCGGGTCTGACAAAGAGAGATATTATCAAGAATTTTTTAAAAAATTCTAACATATTTCATAATGGCATAAAGTGAAATTCAAATTAGATAAACAAAACATTATTTAAATGGAGGAGGAGACTGGGAAGAAAATCGGGCAGAGTATGTAACCTATCGGGTTGGTGTCATTTGAGTAGTTTCTGCACTGTTTATCGCATTAGGTTCCCGTAAGTTTTAAAAATAGAACTAGAATTAGTATATGTTAAAGATATTGTTTTCTAAACGAAACTTGGGAAAGGAATGGGTTTTTAAAGTTTATAGATATAAATTTGTTCAGTTTTTATGAGTTTGTTAATTTATTTTTGTAGATTATTTCTAGGGGTAGGGTAATGAAATATTTTTTAAGCTTATAGATATATTGATATAAATTTGCTTAATTTTCATGATATATGATTTTAGAGTATATAAAGCCAAGATTTTATGTAAAAATCTAAACAGCGGTGGCCTTTCCACTTAGACTTGAATGATCGGCTTTACGGCGTCACTAGGGTTAATAAGAAAAGGCCCTTTTAAGTCCATGTGCGAGGTCCACCAGTGGCTTAGAGGTTCTTCTACAACGAATTTTTAATAGTCAAAAAATAATTTTTGGCCAGAAAATCTTGGCTTTATATACTTTATTTTTCTAATTCTCAACTTTGAATATAGATACATATATAATTTTGTAAATTTATATTTGGTTGATTAATTTTTTATAATAAATTATAAAGAGCTTATGTTTTGGCTTTAGTATCACTATGACAATAAATTCAAATAAGAGTCAACTCTTCTAAAATTTAATGAGATGTCAGAAATCGGATTCGCAGTAGGAGTTGGACCTTTTGAAATTTTATGAGTCAGAGTCAAGGTTTTGAACTTCCGACTCCACAGCTTTGCTTATAAGTATCAAAATAAATTAGAATTTTTACAAAAGATGGGGATTAGAATAAAGGGAAGTTTTTAAATGATCAAACCCAAATTTCAAATGAAATGCATTAAAATTTAAATTTGTCAAATTGGGTAGGAGAAAAGGTATTCATTCGTACAGATGTATTATTCCAGCTTGTTATTTAGTTCCTTACCAATTGTAGACATTTTTATTAGTTTGTGACAAGTTTTTTGTATGTTTGTGTGGGCATTTTCTTCCAATCTTCTTTATATATGACCTTCAACTCGGTTATTTTCTTGGGGTCCCTCAAGTGAATCTAACTTTTGAATTTCAGTCATAAATATTCTAAGGAGTTTAAAACAGGTGACTGGCTAGGCCACTGCAGCACCCTCACATCATCCTGAACAAACCAATCATGAGTCAGTTTGGCAGTGTGATTTGGGTAAGCACCAATCATTTCCAAGTTTCATCTGTTCGACAAAGCTATGCGAATTTTCTTGCAAACTTTACCATATTGAGCTCCATTCATTGTGCTATCTATCACTTAAAGTGCTCCCCTAGCACTTGCAGAAAAACACTCCCATATCATTATGCTTCCGTCAACGAATCTAACTGGAAGGATGGTGTTCTTTGGATCACAAGCATTTCCATTTATCTTGCATACATGATGAGCTGAGATCCTTCTACACAATTCAATGTTTGTTTCATCTAACCAACACACACTACTGCTGAATTCTCTTCGCTTCTCCAAATGCTTACGGGCAATATTTACGCGTGTATTTGTGTTTTTTTATTGAGTACGGGTGTTTTTTTTATTTTTGAGATTTCAGGGACCAAAGTCCCTGCAGCAAGCAGTTCTCTTTAGATTTCCTTAAGTGTCATCACCATAGGATTTGATTTAACTCTTCTAATAATCTTTCTAGAAACTCTGGTTGAGATTTTACAGGGAGCGCCAGTTCTATGAAGATTGTCCATAGTATCATTCTTTTTCAATTTCAAAATATGAGAACCATCGGTATTGATGGAATATTTAGCCCTAATGATTCAAAAACTTAGGTTTCCATCACAAAACGTACAGTGGGTTCAAACCAAATAATGGTAAGTAATACATGCTAATTCACACAGATAAAGTAAGCATGGTTATAAGTTGTACATCTAAATTGTGTATGTTAGGATGGATGAAACTGCAAGTTAGGTTCAAAAGAGCATTTTTATTCCAAAGATATGGTCATCAAAATTATCTGCAATAGGTAATTCAATTACTTCTATCTTTGAGGCAACCAACTAATTTAAGGTAGGAACTTACTTCCATATAAATTGTGCATGTTAGGATAGATAAAAGTAGAAGTAAAGATAGAAGTAAAAGAATAACGCTATCCGGATCATTTTGCTCATCATATCTTAGAATAAAATGCTATTTTTGCACATAACTTGCAGTTTCATCAATTCAAACATATACAATTTACATGTTCAACTTATAGCTATGCTTATTTTATATATTTAATTTATCATGCATTATTTGGTTGGAAGCTACTGTAATTTTATGATGGAAATCTAAGTGTCTGAATCATTATGAGCGCTAGCATATATCAAAGTAACTCAATCCTTCATTGTAAATGCTAACAATTTTATTATTACATTCATTAGAGAGCTCCTTCGTTTTAACCATGGTGGCAACGTTGGTAAATCATGAGAAGACAATGAATGGCCCTCTAACTAAGTTCCAAATGTCATAACATGCTAAAAACATTAGCGGAAATTAGAGAATATTTTTGACTATTCATTCAATCATAGTTTTCTTAAAAAGTTCGTAATTAGTACTTTAATATATATTGCTTCTAATGTACGAGTACTTTTCCCTTACCTAATTTGAATAATTTAAATTTTAATGAATCAGATTGGAACAAAAGTAATGTCCGCTTTTAGGGTAGGTATATATTTAAAGTGAAAATACTTATGACTATAGAAATATTGAACCATTAACATAACCTCCATATGTTTCTAGAACCTCATTCAATTTTCAACAAGTTTATAAATGCCACACTTGTAAAATTCTTTATTTTTTAATGCAAAATATGAATCCAACTCGTTTTCAACCTCTTCTCTTGATGTCCACTTAAGATTATCCAAATGGTTTGTAATCCCATAAACAGGTGATAATTAAAAAGAGCAAGGTCAGGAAAATAAGAAGGAAGATGTAATATTTCCCAAGCGACCTCCTCAACCAGATCCTTGGTTATTCTAGTTGTGTAAGGACGGGCATTATCCTTTTGGATAATTAAAACCTTTCTGTTTACTAAGGTGGATCGCATTTGGCCCAAAGCAGCTTTCAAATGACGAAGTTGATTGAAGTATGTAGAGATTAGTAATAAATGTTTGATTGCTGTCTAACAGTTCGTAATAGACAATTCCTTCAATATCCCCCCATACACTCAACATGATCTTTTTGAACGAATTCCTCCTTCTCGGTTGTTGAGAAATTCTGATTTCTCGACTGATCCACGAGCGGAAGCGTTTAACATTATGATAGAGGATCTACTAATTATCATCAGTAACAAGCTGTCGAAAAATGGTAAGTGAAGTTCTCGTGAAAGCATCGACTCACAGGAAGTAACAGCCCGTTGCGGATTCACCGTTGATATCTCGTGAGAGACCCATTTTCTAATCATTTTCAGATGGCATAGGATAGTAGTATGTGTTACATTAAATTGTTCTGCGAATTTGTCGGAAGTTGTAGCAGTATTTGCTGTGACAACAGCTTCCAACTCTTTGGAATCAAGTTTTTTGTCGACCTTCTCTTGTTCCGTCTTTTAGACTGAATTCTCCACTTTGGAAAAGAAAAAACGAATTCCTGCAACTGCTTTTATTTACTGCATCATCCCCATTAGTGCTCTGAATGGATTTTTCTGCTATACTTGAATTTACACCTATATGAAACTCATATAGTATAACATGACTATTGTCTAATGGAATCTTTAAATGGGACGAAAATAGGGGGTGAACAGAGAAGAAGATAATGAACAATATTTTGATAATCTGAAAGAAAAAGGTATAAATTATCATGTAACATCCTTAAACAATAACAAGAGGCACTACTCTAATGAATACTTTCTAAAACTTTATTCATGAAAATCGGACCTTACTTTCGTTCGAACCTGAAGTTTGGGTTTGTTCATTTCAAGATAGTGTACGTTATTCTAATCCAGATATTTGTTAGGATACCTGTAAGGTTATTAATAAACCATTTTTCGGGTGTAGGAATATTTGCTTCCCCACTATATATATATATATATATATATATATATATATATATATATATATATATATATATATATATATATTGTTAAAGACCAGTTTATATTTTGAGTTTAAGAATTAAATTTGGAACGTCTAACTGACGAATGCAGTTTTTGGTATCTTGGCCAGAGATTAAACATCAGCTTAGGGAGATCCAAACTAATTAAAATTTCGGCTATGAACTTTCGCCTTTCTTCATGCATCTTAAGGCGGAAGTCTTCGTTGTTGTTGGGGGGCATTAATGTAAAGCTTTTTCATTCCTTTTGCCTCCTTTAGCATCAAAGTAGACGGTTGATGGTCGTGAGCAGCAAATAATGAGGTTCGTTAGAGATGAAAGAAGTAAAGGGAGAGAGAGATCAAGTTAAATGTCCTTAGAAAAAACAGAGAGAGATCACGTGGAAGACCAGAAAAGATTGTGTAGTCGTAGAGGAAAGGGTTCGGAAATTCTTAAGAGAGGAGAGGGTGAGTTAACAGGCCCGTTGCTACATATACACCGATGCGAGATGTTTTGATTTTGTATTAGTTCGACAGGGAGGTCAGGAAAATAAAGCGTTCCTCGGAAACCTCGTTCATGTGCTGTTCTTTTGTGTATGTAGAGTTGTGGTGGGTGGTGTGCATGTAACGTGGGTGTACATGGCGCGTTGGTGTTGTTAGATATGACTCCAAGATTTTGTGTTAGTTTACGTGCTTCGTGTGTGTTGGCTAGTCTGTTCTGGTCTATGTGTTAATTGTCAATTCAGGCGCGCTACGCCGGTTTAAGGCCGGGACCGGAGTGGAGGTACGGCAGTGCTGGACTTCGTAGTCTTTTTCTCATTATCTCGTGGCATTGCACCAAGAGAGTGGGTGGCAATACGTTATCCTTAACTTGTGTAGGTGGAGTCGAGGATAGTGTGTGTGTGTGATAAGCTTTGACAATTTTGTGGGGAGGGGGGAGTGCGAATGATGTAGTTGGTTCAGATGAGTAACAAGGAAAGAAAGTACCCTAGAAGACCTTACGGTCCATTCAATGAGGGTATGTTTGGACTTGCAGTCGAGCGCGCACATCTCTGCTCAAATGCTTTACGTTCTTAAATGGCCACTTTTCAAGACCCTGTCTAGTCTTGACTTGAATTGGTCAACAGATTCACTGTTGACAACTTGCACTGGAAGTGCGTTCCAACTACCGCAGATACTGTACGTGAAAATTCTTCCACACAGATTGCGGTTGTAACTCTTTAGTTCAAGTTTAAAGCCGTGATTTCTTGTTCTGCTCTCAGCAAGTGTGAAAATATCCCGGTAGTCAACATTGTCGAACCCTCGAAGTATTTTCAAAACTTCGATGAGCTGATCACGCAGTCTACGGGTTTCCAACGAGAACATATCTAATTCCCTTACTCTATCTTCATAACTTTTATGTCTGATAGAGGGAATCAGTTTGGTTGCCCTGGCTTGCACGCGTTCCAATCTTGCGATGTCCTTTCGAAATGAAGGACTCCAAAATTGTACGGCATACTCCAGGTGCGGCCGGACAAGTGAGTTGTACAATCACAGTACAATCTCCTTGTTCCGATATCCAAACTGACGCTTTATGTAGCCTAGCATCCTTTGGGCTTTTTTCTCTGCCTCAATGCACTGTTTCAAGAACTTGAAGTCACTAGTGATTGTTACACCTAAGTCCTTCTTATTGTCGGTGGATTCAATAGCAGTGCCCTTAAAGATATGCTGAGATTGGGGATTTCGGTGGCCGATATGCATCACTTTGCATTTCTTCACGTTAAAAGGCATTTGCCACGTGCCCGACCACTCCCCAATCTTCCCAAGATCTTCCTGCAGGCGGGCAGTATTTCCATCCTTTGCAACGTTCATACCAAGCTTGGTATCATCGGCAAATTTAGAAATCTTGGCAACCATTTCACCGTCCTTGTCGTGGACGTAGATGATGAATAGTAGTGGCCCCAGGACAAAACCTTGAGGCACCCCGCTAGTAAAGGGGCACCCACTCAGCAGCCTGTCCATTCACCACCACCCGTTGCCGTCTGCCATTTTTGCCAGTTTTCTATCCAGCCGCAACTTTTCCGTCTATGCCCAGTGCTTGCACTTTCCGGAGAAGGCGGCGGTGTGGTACCTTATCAAAGGCTTTCTGAAAGTCTAAGTAGACCACTTCCACCTGAGCGTGGGTGGTGGGAAACATGTGTTTGTAGTTCTCGGTCCGTCGACCGCTCAGACAGATGGTAACCATTTTACTTTTCAATGAGTTTTTGAAAGTTTTGAAGGTCCTAAGGTTAGATGAATTGTTTGTTAATACGTTTTTTATTTCGTTATTTTTTTTAATTATTTAAATAATTGAGAGGACGCGACTTAGGTATTTGACCTTGTAGTAATTAAATAGGTGGCTTTATTTTGCACTCATTGGAGTGTTTCCTGTTTGAAGTCGTATGAAGTGGGATTGGTGCTCTACCAAACCTGACTGCTTTGTATACCATCGAATTTCTTCTCCGATTAATATCAGTCTTGGCCCCTGGTTGGCTTCCTTTGAGCATGGTAACCTTTTGTACAGATATGCGGTCCACCACGTTTCTCTCCGTCGAGTACTCATAGTTCTTTCTTTCCTGTGTAAGTTAGTCATAGTTTTCCAATTTTCTCTTTCCTTTGCTCTGCCTTGGCCTGGTGTCGAAATTATTGGGATAAGATCATTCGCGTACTCTATATGTATACAGCCCTTCGTCGTCCTCTATCATGATACAGCCCTTCGTCATCCTCTATCATGATACAGCCCTTCGTCGTCCTCGATCATGATACAGCCCTTCGTCATCCTCTATCATGATACAGCCCTTCGTCATCCTCGATCATGATACAGCGCTTCGTCGTCCTCTATCATGATACAGCCCTTCGTCGTCCTCGATCATGATACAGCCTTTCGTCGTCCTCTATCATGATACAGCCCTTCGTCATTTTCTATCATGATACAGCCCTTCGATGTCCTCTATCATGATACAGCCCTTCGTCGTCCTCGATCATGATACAGCCCTTCGTCGTCCTCTATCATGATACAGACTTTTCTATTAATGATGTAATGGGCCAATTTCTTTTCCGTCTTGATCTCGAGATTTAGTTGTAGGAGCTTATATTTAAGATCTTCAACAGATACTTTATCGAACGCTTTCTTGGAGGACCAGGTTCACATACCCTTTCTCTGCCTTGGTTTGCGCTATCTTTTCTGTAGTAATATCTAATGCCATGTTTGAAATCCTCTCTTTTCGGAATCCATATTGTTTGTCATTGTATTTTCCGTTTTCCTCTAGAAAGTCCACTCGTTTTCTCTTTAGTATCTTTTCAAACACCTTTCCCAGAAAATTTAACAGCGATATTAGTCTGTATTTAGTCGCTCGAGTAGAGGGTTCGCCTTATTTGAAAATCAAAATCATCTTTGCCACTTTGAAGATATTGGAGATTGATTTCAATATATTTCGGGAGTCTCTCTCATAGTTATGTTTAGTTCTCCCTGTCTTTCCAGATGGCTTTTGTTTGAAGGAGTTAATATCACTTTACAGTTCTTCTTCCGTTATTGTTGTTCCCGGTCCTTCGTTTTCGTCAGTCGTTTTGTCCTTCTCTCCCTGTCAATCTTTGTTCGTTCGTCCGTATGTATGCGTTTACTCTTTCCTCCGTTTCTCTGTCGTATCCTTCTTGTATAATTCGTCAATGATGCAAAGTTTTCCCCAATGTTACTTAAACTTCTCTGCTTTCTTCATTATTTCTTAAGTACTCTCCTTTTCATTTATTATTTTGATTTTTTTCTGGGTGGTCTACCCTTCACTATGTTAATCATTTTCCATGCTTCACGTGGATTTTCTATATTTTTCACCACCCTTATTAGCTCTTTTAATTGATCTCCTTGCTGTTCTTTTATAAAGAAGACCATTTTTCTCTTTATTCTCTTCATTTCTTTCATTTTTCTGATTGTGTGTGCTGTTTCCTTTTATTTATGTCTATTTATTCTTGATGATTCTTGCTTTTCTCTCAATTTCCTATGTCAATTTTGGATGAGGGAGAGTTTTGTACTTAATTTTCGGTACGCATTGATTGTCTGCTTTAATGATGTTATTTATTATCGTTTCCATCGCTTCCTCCACTTCTTCAATGCTTTTTCAGTTCTGGTTGAGCATAACCTTCCAGCAGTGTTAGTCGCGTGCGAGTCTAGTCGCGGGCGACTCTATGTTTCACTATGTTGGTTGGTCGGTCCGTCTGTTCCCATTTTGCTTTTTTGTTTTGGTAATAACATTGTAACTATTCGGCCGATTCGAACTATATTTGAAAGCCTTATGTTGTTTTACATTCTCTTTCGAATGATATAATTGCCAAGCTCCTTCCAAGTTTAGTCCGTGAATTATTTTGTTTTGGCAATAACATCATAATTAATCTGTACGATTCTAACGAAATTTGAAACCCTTATGTTGCTTTACCTTCTCTTCCGAATTATATAATTATCAAATTCCTCCCAAAGTTAGCCGATTTTAAATAAATTTGAAACCCTTATGTTTTTTTTTACATTTCTCTTTTGAATGATATAATTGTCAAGGTCCTCCCAAGGGTAGTCCGAGAATTATTGAAAGTTTTGAAGGTCATAAGCAGAACGATCGCGTGCTAAGCTTCGGCCAAGATGTCTCCAAGGTCCGCTACCTACGTATCTATGACCAAGTATCGGCCTCCGTGATGATGCTTGGCGTCGTGGCTTTGAATGGCGAGAAGATGAGTTCGCGGCCGCTTACAGTCTCACCACAGTAGATTACAGGGGCATCTTGTTTAGGATAGTGCTGTCCTTGGTGAGAAAGATCACAAATAAAGTGGACTAGGTCTTTCAAATGGACGGTACCCAGCCCCACACGGCCAAGACCGTGCAAGAGTGGCTGGTGGTTGAACACAAACTTCTGGTCTAAGAGCTTTTGGCTGACGCAGTTGCTCGAACTAAATTCTTAAGACTACAGCGTGTGGACGCATGTCAAAGGTAAGGCCTGCAAGATCCGCCACAGCAATTTCGACGAGCTGACATCCTCTTTTATACGCGTGTGGGCCAGCAGCAGGAAGGACTTCGTTTGCAACGTGCGCGCGGCCTTCATTTTTTGCTGCCTGTAGACAGAGAATATTAAGCCTTTGTTGCCACGCTCCTATTCCTAAATGTCAAACTACAGACGACTGAGGGGCTGGTATCTGAGAGTGGAGGGCTTCGGTGAACAAGTATGGGTGTACCGAAGCCTCCTCTCCCCTTCTTCTTCACCAGGAAAAGGATGGTGGACCCGCTTCCGATTTCACTTCTATCTCCTATACCTCCCTCCCTCTCGTGCTACAGCAGGAAGGAATAAAAAATAGAGAAGGGGGGATAGGGATATAGGGAAATGTTAGACAAAAAGAATGGACATAAATAATGATAAAGAAAGATGTCAAGCCTCTTCTTTTTAACACTTCTCTGATATATGTATGTTCTGCAAACGCATGGTTACACCCGAATGGGGAAGAAAAGAAGGTAGTAAAAGCCCCATTTGAATCTTCTGGATTAATAAATATGGATTAATCTAGAGTAATGAATATGTAGCGATTTATTGGTGTGTGCGCATCCAGCGCGAAATAAAAATGAGTGACCTGAATCATGACGAAGGGGTGGGTGATTAGAAAGCTTGGCATTAATCAAAGAGTCAAATGACTGAGAGGGGAGTCGCAGTCGTTAAAACGGCTCGATTTTGAGACTTGAGCATCTTAATATATCAACATTTCGATCTATTTTAAATTTTATTGCCGTAGGAAGGCAATAGGAGTGTGGCATAGATTAGGATGGAATTCCATATAAGCTAACTGGAAAAAAATTAGCCCCTTGGCATGTTTAAAATAGTTTAAAATACAGGGGGGCTATAGTTAGTATTGAATGAGGGAAATCGGGTGGTTACTACCTGGGAACTGTGTGACGGGATTTATAAATTTCGCAAAGGTGGTACAGTGGAGTGCCTGTTTCTTACCCTGTGTGTAAAATGGGGCGCAAAGCAGATGCCATTGAGTGGCAAAAGGCGTAATTTTATTTGGGTGCCCCGAAGACCAGACAAGCCGGTAGACAGCACAGATAACACACGATACAGCCAGACAAATGATACATACATACAAGAAGACAGACGATACAGACGGCACAGACTGGCGAGCAGATAGAAGAAAGAGACAGATCGGTGACCAACCACTGAATCCAACTTTAAGAAGCAGCGTTTGCCCCAACGACGTCTCCTACACAGAAAACGTTACATCTGCATTGGTTAGAACTCCTCTGTAGGTGGTAATTTTTTAACGCCTGGAAGAGGAGGCTGCCTGTAGTCGGCTGAAAAAATACAGCCAGATTCTCAAAAAACACCCGATTCATAAGCTGCTTACGCAAATAATACTAAGTAATATTGTTAATTAAATGTGGGCAATAAATATCAAAGTTTTATGTCTCGAATATAACAGATGTCTATACAAAGATCTACACCGTAAAATAGCCTGGCTTCATTTAGGAACGGCTACGGGAGAGTTGTACATCTGCTGTCTAGGGCTCCGATTAGTTTTCCGGTGTCTAACCTAATGACCGCTAAACACATTTTCATTTCCCCTTATTTACCCACTCTCTTTATGGACATCGTTTTCAAGGCACCCTGGAGCAGATTGCTTCTTGACGGAGAGGCAGAAACAACAAGTCAGATGAAAAAGAAATTTGCGGCGAGAGATGAACATTTCGGTGTGACTCATTTATCAGACGCAGAATATCAGGGAAGATGTGGAAAGTAAGACTGAGACCCGAAAGGGGAAAATATTCGAAATGGGTTAACGAGGCTATTCAGGTGGGAGAATAAAAATAAAATAAATACAAATTTTATTATTACCTAAACTAAGAAGCGAAAACTAACGAAGGCATCTGCAACAGAAATTTTGTAAGGAGAGATGGTAAAGAAAGTGAGAAAGACGGAGGAAGCGAAAATGTTTAGAGATATATGGAACCTAGAGGCCACGCAATCATCTACATATCAGCTGCAACCTGGTTGACGAGAGCTGAGACTTCATTCAGTGAAGCAACAACAAAAGGTAATTGAGGCAATTAAGCTTATTGTTTTGCTACATCATCCAATTTCCCACCATTTCCAATTACCACAACTGTCAAAACCGGTGGTAAATTTTATGCTGTCGCAAACCTCATCCCATCTCCTGAGCAGGAATTTAATCTTCAAGTCCTCTAGGAAAAAGCTTTTGCTAAAAGGAGAGGTTACCACTTAATAAGGATTTGAACCCCTACTTGAGGCAAAGTGGCTCCACAACTGCGGGAAATCGGGCCGAGAGTGTGTCTCTGCAACACCATACGGGGTAAAAGAGAGGAAGGGTGAGGTCATGTCAAGTTGGGCTAGAATACGAATAGGTTATATAAAGTTTGGTCATCTTAGGTTACTTAGGTTAAGTTAGGTTAGGTTATCTTAGTTGAAGATAATTCATAGGCATAGTTACTCGTGGATTTTCGCCTCTATTAAAAAATAAAGGAAGTGGGTAAGACAAGGGATATCCAAGTGGTCGCTAGCGACCCCACGGGAGGTTACTAGAGTTTATAGATAAATACCCTTTAATTTTGAAACGAAAATCTATATTTAAGAATAATAATCTCTGATCATTTGAGCTAAATGAATATATAGTTTTTCTAGGTTAAAGATGGTCTAAACTGGATTTAGTCAAATTTCACAAGAAAAGAAAGGAAAGGGAATTAGATACATGGTCGAAGCTGGTTGAACTCAATTTTCACAAATGAAAGGATCAAACTGGAAGTCTTAAATAGACAAGCTTGTTTAAGTCAATCTTCACAAGACAAAGAAACAAACTGAACTTCATACATGATCGAAGCTGCTTTCAGTCAATATTGACAAGAAAAACCTGAAGGTCATACATAGTCTAAGATGGTCTCAATTAATCTTCAGAAGAGAAAGAAACAAACTGAAAGTTATATATGGTCGAAGCTGGTTTCAGTCAATATTCACAAGATAAAGAAAGAAACTGAATGCCATATATGGTCAAACTAGTTTCACTCAATCTTCACAAGAAAAAGGAAGAAACTAAAAGCCTTAGATGCTCGAAGCTGATTTAATTAAAGCGTCACGGGAGAAAAAAATAAACTGAAAGAAATATATGATTGAAGCTGGTTTTTGTCAATCTTCACAAGAGAAAAAAAAAACTGAATGTCATTGATGGTAGAAGCTGATTTCTTTATAGCTTCACAAGATAAAGAAACAATTTCATGTCCTACATGGTCGAAGCTAGTTTCAATCTATCTTTCCAAGAGAGAGAGAGAGAGAGACAAACTGAAAGTCATAAAAAATCGAATGTGGTTTCACTCAATTTCACAAAAGAAAAGAACAAACCATACGTCAAAAATGGTCGAAGCTGTTTTCAGTCAATCTTCACAAGACAAACAAATAACCTGAAAGTCTTGCATGGACGAACCTAGTTTAACTCAATTTTCACAGGATAAAGAATCAAACTGAACATCATACATGGTCAAAGCTGGTTTCAATCAATCGACACAAGAGAAAAACCTGAAAGTCATAAATGTTGGCTCCAGTTTATCTTCACAAGAGATATAAACAAATCGAATGATATAAATGGTAGGATCTGGTTTCAGTCAATATTCATAAGATAATTAAATAAACTGAGCTTCGTACATTGTCGGAGAGGGATTTAGTCAATGATCACGAGTGAAGGAAACAAACTGAACCTCTTACATATCTAAGCTGATTTCAGTCAATCTTTAGAAGAGAAAAAAAACAACAATTAATGCCTTAAATGATATTAGCTGTTTCCCATCAATCTTTAGAATATATACACACAAACAAGCTGGTTTCAGTCATTCTTCACATGGGAAAGAGCAAACTGCCCAACATAAAATGTTGAAGATGTTTAAAAAGTCACTCGGTATAAGAGAAAGAAACAAACTGAACGTCAAATATGGGTGAAAGTATTTATAGCAATTTCTCAAGAGAAAGAAACAACCAGAAAGTCATACATGGTCTAAGCTAGTGTAAGTCATCTTTACAGGAGAAAGAATCAAACAGAAAGTCAGAAATGATCGAAACTGGATTCAGTCAATTTTGAAAAGAGAAAAATACAAACTGAAATCCATACATGGTCGAAGGGAGTTAGGCCCAATCATCACAAAATAAAGACACAAACTGAACGTCATTTAAAATCGAAGGTTGATTCAGTCGTTCTTAACAAGAGGTAGAAATAAACTGAATATTATACATGGTTGAAACCAGGGCTGTGGAGTCGGAGTCGGTGGAGTCGCATGTTTTAAAGAAGAGTCGGAGTCGCTTTTTCAGATATAGTGGAGTCGGAGATGGAGTCGCATTATTTTGTTGAAACTCCAATTCAGATTTTAAATAAATTATATGTATAATTGTTTAAGAATGAAAGTAAATAATTCACATCATATTGCCTACATATTATATAAATTGAACGAAAAAACATGATAAAAGACTTTACTGTATGTCCATGGTTGTGAGTTTTTGGGTGTCACAGACTTAAAGTTGAGTGGCCAGATCTCATAGTATGGCCTTTCTCGTTTCTCATGCAATGAGAAATAATTTCCAAGATTATTAAATAAACAAAGAGAAACAAAAAATATATACATTCGTTAAGGACATTCATGAGAAACGCGATATAACGAGCCGCAAAAGTAATTACACTAGCCAACAAATTTTAGTTTTGTATCTGCTACTTGAGGATATGTTGTTGGAACTAACTAATTTTGGTGCGCTGATTCCAAATTGTGCGCATATCTGTCCTAACACATAAGGTTCCAAGAATTATGCAACCAGGCTATATGGCTCACTTTGTCACCTTGGATCAATTAATGATATAATTATTACCAGTTTGAGAAGAATGAGAAGTTTCTGGGCAAAGGTTTAGAATCGGGGCACCCTGTTTAGTATTGTTTACGTCCTTATGCAGACGCAGACAAGATATGTATTATATATAAAAGAGGTAGTACTCACCTAACTATAAATTTCTTCAAAAATGTTTGAGACTCTTGCTCTCTTGCTTGTACGCGTATATAGTATCCTCCCGTTCTAGGAACCAGCAGTAGTCACCCATCATGTTTTTGTTGAAGCAGCATTGATAGCTGCTTTCCATCATTGCGATATCTCAGTGGAACCTTTTCCCATGTTCGTCACTAATATCACCCATACTAGATGGAAAGAAATCTAAATGCGAATACAAGAAATGCATCTTAAAAGACATCCGACACCCCATTCTTTGATAGGCCTTTAGCATATTGTCTACTAGTTCTTCATAGTTTTTTTACCTATGATTACTGTCGTGAGATGACATTACACTATATCAATACCATATTATATCTATGAGGGAGGGACCAATAACTTGAAGGCGAATCGACAAAAGGGACGGAAAACCACGAGTTTAGACGAGCTGAGTAGCGAGAGAGTGCAACGAGGTCAGGTAAATTGTGGACAATAGCAAAGCTCAAGGTTATTTAAAGAGGCATGTATAAAAATATAATTTTATTTACACAAAAGGAATGAGAGAATTGATGGGTAAAATTACCTCAGAGAATTAATGGGCAAAATCACATTAATAAACGAAGGGAGGAAGATTAACTCAATTGGCTTACTGAAGGGGGGAAGGAGGGTTGGCTTACGGATATCTTCTGCTCTTGAGGTGAGGCCGCTCAAACTTCAAAGCCGGAGGTTGGAGTGATGACGCTTCTCCAAAAGCAAGGAGAGTGGGGGGTAACTTCCGGTCCAGGGGAGAGTATTTCGGCTACCCGAAATGAGTTGTGCTTCGACAGGAGTTGATGAAAGAAGTCGGGAAAATGACTCGGGGTGATCTTTAAGTGAAATTACCCATTGGCTGGGGCTAATTCCAAATACACAAAATAGTCCAGCTGTCACTTTGCTTTGTTGCTAGCACTTGACTTGGAACCATGGGGAAATCTTCTTTGTTCTGTCGAGACTTCTCAACTCTGTGTGTCTTCCGGGGAGTCAAGCGTTATTTATATCCAAGGCTCTTCCCGGAGTTGGGGGTTAGCGGGAAACAGCTCTACTCTCAAAGGGACTCGAATCTTCTGGCAGAGCTATTTTAGCCCGCATAAAGGTGAATCGCGGGGGACTTGATTTGAGGCTACCGCTTGTGAAAGGGGGGCGGGGGGTAGGCTTACCACTTTAGTCCTAGCCAGGCCTTTTGCTAAACATGGGAGTTCCTTTCTGCTAAAGATCTTCCACGTGGGGATTCCCTCACACATCTCCCAACCGAAAGATGATGCTTTAAAAGCAGTTGCGTAGGAAAGGATCATCCCAACCCGTCAAAATAGTATTATCAAAGGTCTAGGGAAATTCTGACCTTCTACGACAGGTGTACACACACCAAAAAAAAAAACGTAAATCTGAGCTCAGCGGGGAATTTACGGACATAAGCCTTGAACAGGTTGATTATAGAGAATTTTAACTAATACAATTTTAAAAAAAGAAGACAAATCACAGGAGAACATTGGCGACATTTCAGTGGACCTAAAAAAAGATACAATTAAATTGAGGCATAAATATGGGACAAAAAAAACTTAACAATTTAGTGGACCCCCCAAAAAATCATAATTAGGAACATTGATGATATAATATTTATATATATATATACAATTCACGTGGAGAACCTTCGCTCCCGCTGGAGTATGGATGAGGTAATCCACGGGTCCTCTAGCCTCGAGGATGGGGTAGTGTCCCTTTCACTGGCTAAGGATTTGGTTGCTTCCCGTGGGAAGTAGCACCAGCACCTTCGCGCCAGGCTTGAATCTTTGTTCCCGTGACTTAAGGTCCAATTAGGTCTCAAACCTCTCAATAAGTCCTTCTTCACGGGATACGAGACTCGTTTGTGGCCTCGGTGGACTCATGCTCGAGGGCTTTAGTTTTCTCCCAAAGGGGGGGAGAGTTGCGCACTCCTTCTGGGCGCGGGAAAACTTATCGCTCCGGAGGGCTTGGAACTCCGGGTCGATAGGGGTTTTCAGGGGAACAGGTGCACAGGATCCCAGGGCTGCCTGTGTACGGGTAATCACGGGCTGGACCACGGGATGGTTGTGAATTACGGGGTTCTGACCGAATAAAACGGAGCAGAACTGGATCAGGGCCGCTACCACTTCGGCCCAACCGGACATATAGTCACACTCGATGTGACAACGAATTACTGGAAAACGACTCGCCCGGCCAAGGTAGTCGTGGACCACCGCAAATTTATTGTGACTGGGCCCAACAGAAGGGAGTAGGTCCTCAAACACTATAATACAGGTGCACCCGGTGTCACGGGCGAGGGTAGATTCTCGACGACCGTTCACAGTTCCGTTCTCGAACTTCAATCCACCAGGGTTGTTCTCATTAAAGAGAAAATTTACCTGATGGACCCGACCCTTTGGCGAGCGAGGGAGGTTCGGGAGTCTTCTGAGGCGACGGAGGAGGATCAGGGGCGGCCCAGAATTGGTGTACCTGGTGGGACTGAGAGTTTACGAATCGGGAGTGTCGTAGAATGGACTCTCGACGATATACCATATATAACTATTCGTTGATGGAACTTCTTTAATTATCTTTAGAGTGCGTGGATTGTCTAGGCTGGCCGATATTATGTATCTTCGATATGCTTAAGAAGTGGAACTGAGCTCAAGGATAATAATATTGCTATCATTAATTAAATAGAGTTTTATTAACAATAACTATCAACAAGACACAAAACGGAAAATATTGACATAAACAGAGAATGGAAAGGGTCGTGGGGTAACGAGCTAATCCGAGGATTAAAAGATTTAAAAAGGTTAAACAAATATAAAGTTAAAAGGAGGGGATGGTTCACTAAACCATTTAAGCACAGGATAGAGTTGACAAAAGGGTTAAATACTCAAAGGTAACGTTCGGCTTACGTAATTATACTTGTTGTGTAGAGGAAGGTGACGTGAAGGAATTTTTAGTCCGCTGGCGAGTTCCAGCCGAAGGGGGGGGATTAAATGATCCTGACGTGGCGTCTTGGAAATGAGAACCGTTTCTTGACGAACGGCTTGAAGAACAATGGCTGTTCTACGTTGTTCTCTTCTGAACAACAGGGGGGGGGTGAGAACCGTCTCTTGTCTACGGGCTCGAGAACAATGGCTGTTCTAATGTTGTTCTCTTCTGAACAACAAGAGGGAAGGGTGAGAACCGTTTCTTGTCAACGGGCTCGAACGAACAATAGCTGTTCTAACGTTGTTCTCTTTATGAACAACAGGGGAAGGGGTGATAACCGTTTCTTGTCAACGGGCTCGAACGAACAATCGCTGTTCTAACGTTGTTCTCTTTCTGAACAACAGGGAAAGGGTGAGAACCGTTTCTTGGCGAATGGGCTCAAACGAACAATGGCTGTTCTACGTTGTTCTCTTCTGAACAACAGGGGGGGGTGAAAACCGTTTCTTGTCAACGGGCTCAAAAGAACAATGACTGTTCCTAAAGTTGATCTCTTTCTGAACAACAAGGGGAAACCTTGTGAACTAGGCGTCAAGAAGGCTCGAACCTTGGCACTCAAGGGATATTGTCCTTCTTCTGGACAAGTGATGGTGAATCTCGAGGTCGAGGTCCCTTGGCGCACAAGGTGAGAGTGGGTCGTAGTGATGTTTCGCGACGAAAATCTGGATCTCCAATCTGAATCTTAGGGGTTAAGTTTCCATATAAATAGCCGGGACATCTCCTTGGCGTGGGAGACAATGGAGTGGGAGCTTCGAGGAAATGCACAGCCGAGCCTGGGAACAATGCCTTATTTTCCCATAAGCCTAACTCATTCTAGCGAGGTCGGCGCTTCAAGCAAACGGGGGAAGATAAACCTTCTTGTTTAAACATTGACTCAGGTGGCTGCGATAAGGCGCTTAGCTTCGAAGCGAAGATGCACGTGGGTAGCATCGTGGTTTTAAATAACATGTGATAGTGGTTGAAATTAAGTTGAAAGTGGCGCAACGTTTATCCTTAATGAAGGCGCGAATGTCAGGAGCCACGGCAGCTAAAAGCTGATCCCTAAGGAAGAAGTCCAGAAGGGACTCTAGACCTGGGGAATCTTGCACGCATCCAACCAACACTGAAGGTTTCTTTGGAGGATGTACCCGTGTTGTCGAAAGGTTTGGCCAGGGCGGATCCTTTCCTGACGGAATCGGGAGCGGTAGAATTCGCTATTCATGTGAACAGCGGCTAGCAATTCGGACTTTAACGTGGAATAGTCCAAAGTTGCTTCCGGAGGAAGGGATACGAAGATATCCCTTAACTTGGCATTTAGAAGGGGAAGTAAGCGAGCGACGCAATCATTATCGAGATCCCATCTATTGATCTGAAAGATTCTCTCAAAATGGGCCAAATATGACCCAAAGTCCTCTCCATCATTGAAAGCGGAAAGGTGGACTGAAGTAGTTTGGGGAATTTCAGCCCGGGAACCGATGGACTGAGAATCCATTTGATTTCGGCTCATTTCCAGCTCATGCTGCCTAATTTGTTCACGTTCTTCCATCTCCATCTTCAGTTTGTTCTCCTCCATTTTGTTCTTCTCCATCTCCCTCTCCATCTTCAGTTTGTTCTCCTCCATCTTCAGTTTGTTCTCCTCCATCTCCATCTTCAGTTTGTTCTCCTCCATCTCCATCTTCAGTTTGTTCTTCTTCATCTCCATCTTCAGTTTGTTCTTCTCCATCTCCAATTCCCTTCGCTCTGCCCGTTCGTTCTTCTCTTCTTCCTGTACGTAATTTAGCAGATCTTTGCCCGAAAGACCTAACATTTCACCCTGACTCTTGAATTTTTCGAAGGATGACATTTTTTACGCAGTTAGCTGAGGGAACACTGATACGCGAACGAGCTAGGACACCCACGCGAAACGAATACTTGAATATTCGTGAAGGCCTTGATCACAAAAAAAATGAGATACAGCTACCTATCTCTGCTGTTTCTAAGCGGGAAAAAAATTAAAATGGTCCTACCGAAATTAGGTCACCAAAGACCTTAACTCTTTTAGATTAATAACCAGGAGACACTCCAAAATTCAACCACAATAAAAAATATTAATTACCTGGGGTCCAACACAAAATCTAAATAGATAACGTTCTACTGCTCTTCAAATAACTTAAACTTGCCTTCTGCCAGTACAATACAAAAATTAAAATAAAAGGGATGTAAGTGAATATCAAGGGAACTTCTAATGTCGAAATTAAAATGACACGGGTTCGTAAAAACCCCAACACACTTGACACCAGAATTATATAATATGTATATTAATATATATATATATATATATATATATATATATATATATATATATATATATATATATATATATGTCGTGGTATGACATTAAATTATATCAATACCATATTATATCTATGAGGGAGGGACCAATAACTTGAAAGCGAACCGACAAAAGGGACGGAAAACCACGGGTTTAGACGGGCTGAGTAGCGAGAAAGTGCAACGAGGTCAGGTAAATTGTGGACAATGGCAAAGCTCAAGGTTATTTAAAGAGGCATGTATAAAAATATAATTTTATTTACACAAAAGGAATGAGAGAATTGATGGGTAAAATTACCTCAGAGAATTAACGGGCAAAATCACATTAATAAACGAAGGGGGGAAGATTAACTCAATTGGCTTACTGAAGGGGGAAGGGGGGTTTGCTTACGGATGTCTTCTGCTCTTGAGGTGAGGCCGCTCAAACTTCAAAGCGGGAGGTTGGAGTGATGACGCTTCTCCAAAAGCAAGGGAGGGGGGGAAAGGAACTTCCGGTCCATGGGAGAGTATTTCGGCTACCCCAAATGAGTTGGGCTTCGACAGGAGTTGATGAAAGAAGTCGGGAAAATCACTCGGGGCGATCTTTCAGTGGAATTACCTCCTGGCTGGGGCTAATTCCAAATACACAAAATAGTCCAGCTATCACTTTGCTTTGTTGCTAGCACTTGACCTGAAACCATGGGGAAATCTTCTTTGTTCTTGCGAGACTTCTCAACTCTGTGTGTCTTCCGGGGAGTCGAGCGTTATTTATATCCGAGGCTCTCCCCGGAGTTGGGGGTTAGCGGGAAACAGCTCTACTCTCGAAGGGCCTCGAATCTTCTGGCAGAGCTATTTTAGCCCGCATAAAGGTGAATCGTGGGGCACTTGATTCGAGGCTACCGCTTGTCGAAGGGGGGCGGGGATAGGCTTACCACTTTAGTCCTAGCCAGGCCTTTTGCTGCACATGGGAGTTCCTTTCTGCTAAAGATCTTATACGTGGGGATTTCCTCCAATTACCAAGGAAGTTCTGCACTATATGGACAAATGAATCCCATGCTTCCAACTCAAGTGGAGTTATTTTATTTCTAAACTTCCTGTCACGTATCAATTCTCTGATCCCCGGCGCTACAAAAATGCCAGCTTTAAGTTTAGCATCGGTTTTCTTTGCACAAATTTATCTTTGAGATACTGGAATCCATCAGAATCATCGGCTATTGCTTTAACAAAATTCGTGATAAGGCCAAGTTTGATATGAAGTGGTTAAAGGTAGATCTTCTGTGGGTGTAAGAAAGGCATGTGCTTCATATTATATCGGCCAACTATGTGTTCTTCTCTTTCGTGCCACCTTTTGACAATATAATGATTCCTGTCGTTACGGCTATTCCATAGGTATAAGAAGCACATATTCTTTGTATATCCTAGCTGCAGTCCAAGAAATGAAGAAATTACCTTTAGATGACCACAGATATTCCCCTTATGATGCGAGTAATGAATACCTTCACAATAAATTTCCTTGAGTCATGTCTCTATCATCCCAACATTAAGTACGAGAGGAATTTATGGTTTTTGTTACCATTGTATAGCAAAACAGCTTTGAGGCGAGCAGTCCTTGCATCGATGAATAGTCTCCATTCATCAGGTAAATACTCGTTTCCTAGCTGATTCATTAGGCCATTAACATCAGTACAGAAACAAGCACCATCTTCTTCTTTATAAAAAGCAGCTAAGGCCTCATGCTGTTTACGTAAGGTCGATATTTTTCGCACCGTTCTTTAGAATATTCCATTGCTGTAGTCTGGAGCCCCACACTTATGGGTTCTCCTTTCACAAGGACAAATCCCTCACCAAATCATTCAATCTTACTTGATTTATCAACTGGATCTTCTTTTCCTTAGAATCATCCTCATACATTTCATCGTCATTGTTATCCTCATCTTCAGGCGATGAATCATCTTCTTTAACTGCACTAGCTGATAGAGGAACTGGGATTGGCATCTCGATATTATAGGGGACTGTTTTATAGCTGACTTACAATCTGGATGTACAATTTTTTACCTGTTCTTTTTTGAGAATCCCGCTATATTTTTCATACAAAAGTAGCAATTAAAAACATGATCTGTTGGCTCACGCCATACTATTGGTACAGCAAAAGGCATACCCTTCCGTTTGCCATTTAACCACTGTATGAGCCCCGTATAACACACAGTACAAGATTTGTGAGGTGCCCAGGGCTTGTCTGGGTCACCAACTTTACAACCAAAGTAATAATTGTATGCAGTTTTCACTCTTTTAGCTAAATTTTTCCGCTGGTTGCTTTGAGTATATCTTCCACAGATATCACAAAAGTTGTCTGGGTTATTTATAAATCCTCGATGATTCATGTTTTCAACTCAGTTTGTATATATCCTGTTATATACTTCTGTACAATCTTATTTAATTTACAAATTAATTGAGAGAAATCTGGGAGAAAAATGCAATTAATCACTGCATGTAAATACCGTTTCAACACCACTACTATAATGGCTAAATTTGACAACGTGATAAAGCAGGAGTGTAAAGCAGGACCAAAACACACAAAACACATCCTCTCACTACGGTAGCCGAAGCAACACTGCCCATATGTGTAACTAAAGAGTATGTGCATAACTCAAGAACCTTACCTGCTAGAACAATTCTGATTGCAGATCCGGAATCAGCATACTCGATCTAATATAAATAACAAGCTAATACCCAAGTAGCAAAATTATTATTGACTAGTGTAATACATTCTTGTATTTCACTTGTTTGCCCTTACTTAGCCGTGCAAGAGGAGGAAAGGAGCGATTTTCTACTTTTGAAAAGCGGTGCTACTATACAAGAGGTTATTTGTTCTCTAAGGTTGAAGAGGCTTATTATATCAGCCTTTTCGGCAATGATCTTTATCGTTATTTGTGTTCTACTCACGCTGTGAAACTTCGGTGGATTACGAAATTTCTACTTTGGTCAGGGTTATGAATTATTTTTAATATAAATTGAAGCGGTTGGCTTCTGTGCTAAGAGGTGTGTGGGTGTTGCTCCCGCTCCTTACTCTCTCTGCTTTTGCTAATTAACTGAAGTCTAGGTCTAAAAAAATGGATCATCATTGTACTTGTTTTAGCCAAATATGAGGCTTCGAATTCAATTAACTTCCCATATTTTTGTTTATGGTATGGAAGTAATATTTTTTCAGTATTCGAAAAAGTATGATGTAATAGAGTTCACGATTGGATAGAGCTTACAAGTTTGAGCTTCAATATCTTTATCAGTATTTGCATGATTTTGATTTTACTATATTGAATTGAACTTATTGTTCGTGGCTTGGAATTTGAATTTCAGAAATTCTGTCTGTAATCTTATTGTTTGTATTTTCTTAAACAGGTTTTTGATGTATGAAAGTAACATGTCTTTAATACGGCTGGTTACGGACTTACAATCGTGAATCTAAATATGTTAGAAACTAATGGTCGCTTCAAAATTTGAATTAAAGTTATTGATGATTGCAACAATAATTTCATAGATAATATTTATCATTGTGCACAATACATCAAAGTGATAAAATTGCCAGTCATATTATAATATTTCAATAATTCGTAGTTAATGAAACGAGCATAAATATATTTTTAAGAGTTGATTATTTCAAATGTGTCTTTCGTTTTAAATAGCATATGTATCTATCAGACAGTGGCATTATTGGTATATAATTCATGGTTAAATGATAAATGGTTTAATTGAAGTATTCAATAATGAATTAAATAATTATTTTTTATTTATTTTTTACTAAGAAATAATGTCTTACATAGTGTTTATTTCTCTCTTACAGATTATTCACATAACATTTACAGTCATTGAAACAAAAACCGTTTGTAATTCTTGATTATCTTTGTTTTATTTTCAGATTCTTAATAATTTTCAACACTATTATGGCTCATAAACTGAAGTCGGCAGTATTTTATTATTTTAAATAGTTAATATGGAAAAAGATTTATATGCAAGTTAAAGGCAAAGGTGATACAGAAGAGTATGGTGAAAAAAAACTAGTTTTATTGGGGGAAAATCTCATTCACCTAAGAGAGTATCACATCTAATGAGGCATCTGAACAGAAACGATATGGATATTTTTAAAGAAGTTAACAAGAAAGATGAACAAATATTTAAAATAAATCAAGGAGCTACAGAGGCAAAAGCATCAACATCAAAGCAAGTTAATCAACTTGAAATTACTTCATTTATCATTATACAAAAGATTACAATAACAATGACAAAAAAGAAATTCATCTCCTCAAATAGTTATAAAAAATTCTGTCCCTCTTAATTTTTTTTCATTACTAGCTTTTCAGGAACTTAATGGTGAGCTTGCGAGCAAGTTTGGAGTGTCCCTAGATAAAAATAGTATAAGGTCACTTATTATTAAAGAAGCAAATCACCAAAAACAATTACTCAAAAGTCTAATTAATGGAAAGTTCATTTTTTTGAAGATGGATGCATGCACATGAATGAAGACAAATTACTTCGCAATAAACGTTCAATTTATGAATAATAACATGGAGATCGTTATCCGGACATTAGCTGTGAAATATACAGAAGTAAAACATTCAAGTAAATTTATTAAAGAAATTATATGCGATGTTTTGAATACATATGGCTTGCACAAAGTATATTCTGGCAATAGTAACAGATAATGCAAGCAATACAATTCAGCACCATAGAAAAGTTAAATGATGATGATTTTGATTTTAGTAGAGCTTCAGCAAGCAGAGACTCTGACTCTGAGTTAGATGGATCTCAAAAAACCCTGATAGTTCTGATGAATTCTATTTTTCACTGGACACGACTGTAATTGATGCAAAAATACGTCATATGCGCTGTGCAGTCCATACTCTTCAGTTAGCTATTTGTGACGGATTAAGGAAAAGACAGGCAGCTAACTTACTTGGCATGGTAAGGAAAATCGCAACTCGTGCCCGCCATCCAAAGATTGATGCTATTCTCAAAAGAAGAGCAAAGAAAGGTGCAATAATTGTTCAGGCAACAAGATGGGGAAGCACTTATTTAATGATAGAACGCATCCTTGAATTAAAATCTATTTTATCAGACATGGCTAACCCTGATTTGAAAATGTCAGATGTTCACTGGGATCAAGTTAAAAGTCTTAAAGAGATCTTATACTATCTATTTATTGTAACAAATAAATTGCAGTGCTCAAACCTGAAACCAGAGTCTTTTGTTAAGGAATGGAAAATTCTATTTTTCGCCTGACCCAAATTGGAGGAATTATAGGCTATAGCAGAAGAAATCAAGGACTCTATGGTAAGACGGGAAGCCATTCTTGTTGATAACGATATCCTATTGTTCGCAATTTATGCAGATCCAATGTATAAAGTTAGTCTGAATGAAAGTTAACAGACGAAAGCAAAAAATACACTTTTCAATGTAGCTCTCCGCATGAAAGGACTAGATAAAGAAATTGAAAACCCTGCGCAGGAAGAGGAAGGTATGGCTAGTCCAACTGCTATGACTAAGTCTTCAGCAAGTTCAGAAGATGAATATGAAAGCTTTTTAGATGGGAAACAACGGTTACAAAAACGCCAACGATTTGAAGCAGAAAAAATTGGAGGCTTACGTTCTAAGATCAATAAGTTTACATAAGCTTTTTATGTTTCGCTAACAGAAGTATAAAATTTTAACGGACCTTAAAATTAACAGTAAATAATGCTATTTCATGTTATCCATAAATTGTTCAGCAAGCAGCAACTGCTGAGACAGATTTACCGCCAGCCCAAGTTAGTGTGGAGCGCCTCTTTTCCGCTCTCTGCATCATCAAGTCTGACTTAAGAGGAAAACTCAAAGAACACCTGGTTGATGCCATTCTTTTCTTGAGGACTAATTTAAAATAAATATGAATATTGTTTTTTACAATGTATCTGCTTTCTATGTTATTTACTTTTCAATATTCCATGTTCTGTTAGTTATATGTAGTATTATGTACTTAGTTTATTCTCTGCCAAACATAAGGTATCAACAACATGTATGAATAATGGAAATTTTTGCCATGCATTGAATATATTGATATTTAAGATTTTTGTAATTTTTCATTATTTCAAAATTCAGTTTAATTTATTTTTACTAATGGTAATAACTGCAATATTATTTGCTTCTTCCAGTATTATTTAGTTCTTTTAGGATTTCATATTGAAATATTTATGCTTTGTTTACTCTCTAAGTTAAGTTAACATGCATTAATAATGGAAAATATTATCCATATATTTTAATATACTAATATCTAATGTTTGAATTTTTAAACATTCTATTATTAATTTAGATGTTGTTTATTAATAAAGAATATAAAAAAGACATTAAAGGCATAGTTACAACCACTAGGAAAAGGAATATACATTTTCATTTTTTTTAAAATGACTGTACAAAAGTCAAGTAAATTGACAAAAAAAGTTCTGATTTTTTTTTAATTACTTTAGCCTAGAAAGTAACCTCACGATTCTTGTGGTGATGATGAAATGCTTTGGTTAAAGCAATAAATTGATCCATTTATATAACGTTAGATATAGATTGAAAAATAAAGTTTGACTCATAATTTATAACATATTTTAAAATTGAAAACCAATTTTATATCGTTTGGAGTCGGAGTCGCATAATTTTCAATAAATGGAGTTGGAGTCGCATAATTCTCAATGGGTGTAGTCTGAGTCTGATTCAGAGTCGATTAATTCTCAATGGGTGTAGTCGGAGTCGGAATCGGAGTCGGAGTCACAAAATATTCTTCCGACTCCACAACCCTGGTTGAATCTAGTTCACTCAAATTCAAAAGATAAAGAGAAAACTGAAGGCCATGCAGGTCGAAGCTGGTTTGATTCAATATTCACAAAAAAGGAAAAAAAAAACTGAACGTCATACATGGACGAAGCTGTTAGAGTTAATATTAACAAGAGAAAGAAATAAACTATAAGTCATACATAGTCTAAGCTTGTTTCAGTCACTCTTCACAAAACAAAGTAACAAGCTGACAGTCTTAATCTTCACAAATAAAAAAATAAACAACGTCAGACATGTTCAAGGCTGGTTTTAACAAGCTTCATAAGAGAAAGAAACAAACTGAAAGTCATATATGATTGAAGCTATATTCTGTCGTTCTTCACACGAGAAAGAAACAAACTGAACGTTGTACATGTTCGAAAGAGGTTTCAGTCAATCTTCACAACAGAAAAAATATGAACGTCATAAATAGTATGTGTTGGTTTCATTATATCATTACAAAAGAAAAAACAAACCAAATGACAGAAATGGTGAGAGCTAGTTTCACTCAATCTTCAAGAGACAACGAAACAAACTGAAAGACATACGTGGACGAAACTCTTTATGGTTAACTTTTACTAGATAAAGAAATAAAATGAAAGTCATACATGGTCGAAGCTGGTTTAAGTCCTTCTTCAAAATAGAAAGAAACAACTGCAAAACATATATGGTCGAAGCTAGTATTAATCAATCTTCTGGGTACAAAGAAAAAAACTGAGCACCGTACATGGTCGAAACTAGTTTCAGACAATCTTCAAAAGAGAAAGAAACAAAATGAACGCTATAAATGGTCTAAGCTGGTGTCAGTCAATCTTCCCAATAGAAAACAAAACAAATTGAACTTCATTCATAATATAAGATGAGTTCTGTCATTATCGAGGAATTGACTCCCTACTTTTGTCAGAGAATTATTCTTCAACTGTTGGCCGTTTAACATTTACTCCGATGCAATACCTCTTTTTCAAAGTATTCATATATTTAATGACTTTAGCAAGCCAGTCTGACACCACTTAGGAAGGGAAATAATTCCTCTATTGGCTGAGTGAACTCTGGATTTGTCTAAAGGAGTCTAAATACTAAATTAGGAGAGTACCACAGCGTTTAATCAGTTTTAAGGAAAGAGCCGGACAACACGTAAGGATCCAGTAAAACCACCAAGAATTAATCAAATATATATATATATATATATATATATATATATATATATATATATATATATATATATATATATATCTTTTAAATTATCAATTAACTCAAATATTTACACGAAATTCTCTAAGTTTAACATGGTTCTCACGAATCAAATATTGGCCTACTCCTAACGAGAGCTCAGATCAAAACAATGTAAGTTTAACGTAAACAAACTAATTGCCAGGTAGCTAATTTCTGGAGGGCTCTAAATTACAGAGTTAAACCACCATTTATTTTCCCTAATCTAACTAAAATATGACAGAAGTCACGAAATCCTCTATCTCCTTTAGTTAGCTTGGGACACTTTTAAAAATCCTAATTAATCAAAACAAATATATATTCATTCGGACTTACATGACCTTGATCAGAAACGAGGTTGACGGATGTCGCTATATGGATTTTTCAGCGAGTCTGTCGAGACAACAGACAACTTCAAGATGACGGGGAAATTCAGGTGTCCCTTTATAAAGATGCAGGGGCGGGGGGTGAGGGAGTTGTCACGATGACAGTAGGAACCAATGTCGATCGTCGATCTCTTCTTATGACTTTATCGATCCGGTCATAAGTCTAAAAGACAGAGAGAGGAGTTGTGCTTTTTGGCTCAAGGAGTACTCTTCTTTGTTGCTTTTGAGTTCTTCTTGTATCCTCGTCTACTTCGCAGGGTTACCAAGCTGGGTTTTGGTATATGGTGTGATCCCGAAAGTAATAAAAGGGAACTTACTTGGGAATTAATTCTTCTTCTCTCAAAATTACTGAAACTGCGATTTGAAAGTCCTTCAAAGGGTGAGCGGATCTTTTTTTTATCTTGCTACCAAAATTCCTGTTTGGCACTTTGGAATTTTGATTCAGCCAGACCCCTTGCTAAGTCTGCGAAGGATAAATTGGTATGGCACCGATAAGAAAACGAGACTTAATTTTAAATCTTAGAAGTTGAGTCCGGAACAGGGCAAGGGACTGATCACAAAAATCTAGTCCTCTATCGTCTCTAACAGAATAATATTTTCTTTCCTTACGGGGCTTATTTATAGCCCGGGGACCGCCCAAACTAAGGAGGGCGGGGTAATGCCACTGAGGGGAGCGCGATGCGGGGTGAAGGGGACACCGCGGAGCCCAGGTTTGCTTCTTAATGAGAGGCACCGACAACCGTCTCACTCTTTCTCTTCGGTAGTCTTTTGATCTTAAGCCGATTTTTGGCGCTCTAACCGCGGGCCTCCCAACCTAGTAGGTAATCGGATCTTTTGAGTTCTGTGATTAACTGTGTGTTTTGCCTAGCGAGTTGTTCAATCCATCAGTTAGATGGATTTCTTTCTCAATTTCACTGGGCCCAGTTGGTTTCCTTGTCTTCACACTATATATAAATACAAACAACACGTCCTATATTGCTGAAGCTGGTTTCATTCATTTTTTACAAGAGAGAGAGACACAATCTGACCGTGATCCAAAGTCGAGGTTGGTTTCTGTTAATATTACATGACAAAAATGAAAGCCATACATGTTCGAAATTGATTATGGTCAATCTTCATAAGATAAAGAAAAAAGTGAAAGTCATACATGGCTTAAGCTACATAGTTTGATTCGTTCTTTACATGAGAAAGTACAAACTAAAAATCATATTTCGGCGAAGTATGTTTCAGTCAATTTCAGCAAGACAAATAAATTAACTGAACACCCTACATGGTAGAAGCTGGTTCATAGATTTTTCAAAAGTGAAAGAAGGCTGTTTCAGTCAATCTCCTTAACGCAAGAAACAAACTGAACGTCATATATTGTCGACGCTTGATTTTGTCGTTGTTCTCACCAGAAAGAAACAAAGTGAACACCATGCATGGTCGAAGCTAGTTTAATTCAATCTTCGAAAAAGAGAAACAAACTCAAAATCATACTATTAGATGCTGATTTCAGTCAAGCTATACAAGAGAAAGAAACAAAATGAGAGCAATGCATGGTTGGTATTGTTTATGCTCAATCTTCACAAGAGAAAGAAATATATTGAAAGTCACATGATCGAAGTTGGGTTAAGTCTTTCTTCATAAGAGAAAGAAATGAACTGAACGTTAAATATCGTCGAAGCTGTTTTCAGTCAATCTTCACAAGAGAAATAAACAAATAGAACGTAATATGCATATTGTCTTAGCTGGTTTAAATCAATCTTCAGAAGTGAAAGAAAAGAACAACGTTACACGTGGTCGAAGCTGTTTTAATTCAACCTCCTATGAGAGAGAAATAATGTGAAAGTCACACATGGTCGAAGCTAGCTTAAGTCTATCTTTAGAAGATAAACAAAGAATCTAAACATCATACGTGATCGAAACTGCTGCAAGTACATCTTGACAAGAGAAAGAAAGAAATTGGAGTAATATATGGACGAAGCTAGTTTCAATTAAATTTCACTAGATAAAGAAACAAACAGAACATCATAAAATGGTCGAAGCGAGTTTAAGTCAATACTTAAAAGTGAAAAACAAACTGAATGCCATGCATGGCATTCAGTCATTCTTCACAAGAGAAAGAAACAAACTAACCTTCATATACGGTCGAAGCTGGTTTACTCAATCTTTATAAGAGAAGGAAACAAACTGAACGTCATACTTGGTTGAAGTTGGTTTCAGTCAATCCTCACAAGAGAAAGAAATAAAAACGCAGCCAGAAGCAAAAAAAAGTGGAAATCTTGACGAGAAACTGAACGTCTTACATGGTCAAAGCTGCCCTCAGTCAATCTCCCCAAGATAAGAAACATTCTGAACGCCATACATAGTCGAATAATATTTAAATTCAATATACACACGACAAAGAAACGAACTTAAAGTAATTCATGGTCTAAACTGGTTTCAGTCAATTTTCACAACATAAATAAATAAACCCTACGTCATACATAAAGAAACAAAATAAAGGTCATATATAGTCCAAGCTAGTTTCAGTCAATCTCCACCAAAAAAAATAATAGATTGAATGTCATAAATGGTTGAATCTTGTTTAAATTAATATTCACAAGAGAGATAAACAAACTGAAATTCATAAATGGTAAAAGCTGGCTTCAGTCAAACTTCCTAATCTTCTCCATGCTTGAACTAAGCGACATTTACCAAAATATATATAGAGAGAGAGAGGACCATATCAAGCATGAGGTAGAATGGGACATTGGTGTTCATGAGAAACGCTACAGCTTTGAGGGACACAGCAAGACAGCGTTTGTTTTTTTTGTGTTCACCAACTGCTCTTGGCTGAAATTCTTCTCATCTGAGAGAAACCAAAGCATGTTAGGCTTGAGGGGATGCTTCACTTTGTTCACAAGCTTTGCAGCACGATCATTCCCATTGTCTTTCATCTTCTGTGCCAGAAGCTGGCTCTTTTCCTTGTTTATGGCTATCAACCTCATTGTTTTGCTAGGACCGTTTTCATTGATGTTCTGGATTTCTATTACAATTCACAGGGATATTTTTGTATCAGTACGTTGCCGGTTTATTTGAATTTTTATTTGCAAACTCCAAGTGACACTTAGATTGAGTTCAACTCCATTAGTTTCCAGATCTTCCTGCAGCTCTCTAAAGTAGCCTGTGGTTTATCATATACTGTTCTAGCAAGTTTTCGAACTGCATGTTCTGTAATATCCGAGGGCGACCTGAACAATTCAAAGGATGAATTAATTTAAGAGACATCCAGTTCCGTATCATGCTACCAACTGAATCTAGAGGTACTTTAAGCTGTACAGAGATCTTTCAGTACCTAAGGTCACTCTTATGATGAGCGACAATGCGTTCATAAAAATCTTGACTGATTTGTTTGTTTTTTTTCCCTGATGAAAACGACTATCTTTTAAGAAATGACGCAGTAGCCTTACATGATGATGAAAGAAACATCGCATTTATTTTAAAATATTTTAGATATTTGGGAAGAAATGAGGTAGTTTTTAATGAGACATTTTGCAGATGTAACCTATTTATATGTATTTGTTGTAAACTTTTGCGTTGTCAAATTTCACTATCGTCCTTAAAATGTTCTTCCTCTTCACCATTTTGCTTTTTTGATCATTAAATTGTATTTATTACATAAAGTTCCCCATGCGTTGTAAATTTGATTAACCTGTATTTACAAAAATTATGTAATAATAAAAATTTACCTTGTTTAAAATTTTATTGAAAAACGTCGACCTTCCTTAATTCCTTCTCTACCTTTCTTCTGAACTTTCTTAATTTGACAAAGCAGATGGTTATTTCTCATTTAAATAAGTATTAATACGAGAATTTTCACACTCATGAAGCGCTTCATACCGATTGTAATTCAGAGAAACAAAACTTTTATGAGCAATTCTCTCATCTCACCCAGCACCCAATTAGGAATACTGTTCCATCCTCTATGATTTCCACCCTCGTAAAGCTAGCGGATGTTCCGGCAGCAAATTAAAGCCATGTAATATAGCGTAATAGCGGAAAAGAGTGGGGCCTCTTTGAAATCACATTTAAGACCTACCCTGTAGGATGAAATTGGTGGTGAGTGACTGTAAGCATCGAAATTCTGATTGGATATAAACCCCTAAAAGCCCTGAACAGTCCCAATAAAGTTAGTTGACGGAATGAATACAACTGATTCGATCTAATTTTATTGAAGTAAATGCAGTCTGTTACGTTTGGCTGAGCGCCTTAGTTTTCCTACAACTTACTATAAAAATGACCCTAGGAATGAAGTGAACTTAGTGCCATTGATTGTTATTTGTTGATTATTCTGCAAGCGGGAGTCAAATACTCGTTTTCAACACGAGTTTGTCTCTCTCATTCTTACGTTACTTGAATGGTTTTACGAGATGTATTGTCACCTAGTATACCCCCCTTCCCGCGTGTAATCTGGAACTAATTTTCATCTGAACATTTAGGTCTATTTTAATCCGCTGTTTCGTCTGTTCCATCATGTTTTTGTTTTTAGAATAAACAGTCGAAATGGTGACCTTAAGAAGGGGGAAATTTGGTATAGGGTTTACCCTCGATATGCATTTTTAAACCTTTTGTTTTGAGTGTGGATCCAAACCACGGGTATCAAAAGCGTATGAGCACTAGGGTGATGGCTTTTTGACTTTTTTATCAAAAATTATTTCCGGTAGCACGAAATATTGAAAAAGGTCACTCACAAACCACTTTGAAATGTAATATAGGCCATTTTAGCATTTTATATGTGTTAAAAATATTTATAATAAATATATAAGTCATCAAATAGACTTGTGCAATAATTTATGTACCATAGAATTGTATAGAATTTTCCAGAAAATCATCACGTCATCGCTTGGGCGATTTCTGTAGAGTTCCAGAATTTTCTTCAGCCATTTCGCGTGCGGTATATAAGCGATGTTTAAAGCGGGTAATTACTAGTTCAGTTTTAACGGCGTTGATATTATTACTGCCTTATTATAATTGTTGTGTATTCTCCAGCGTTTATTGTAAAGAGATCCTGGTATTATTTGGTAAGCTACATTTAACTCTCTCACTAATTATATAATGTAATATCATATAATATTTTATTAGTGTCTGCCTTCTCTCTTATTTTTTATAATTGTAATTTGCTTGTTTTTTAATAAAATATATAAAAGCTCAATAACAGTTTCTTTAATTTGTTACCTATTTAATATTTAGGTTTATTTTCTATTTCAGTTGCTGAGTACAAAACATGTTCAAGAAGAGCTTTTTTAACACGGAGAAGAACAAGAAAACCAGGACAAATAACTTAGTTCAGTTTCAAGCACCATCAAGAAGAAGCAACGTGGCAGTTTATGAAGCACCATTAAGTGAACGGAATTGCATGCCCCTGAAAATCCACGTCATTGGACGCTTCAAATTTCTTGAATCCACCGCCAAAGAACGGAGGGAGAGGATCGGCCTAATTGTTGTGGAGCTAAAAGCCCTATGGAGCAAAACATTCAACTTCCCGCATATATCTGATCAAGCCATTTGTGCAAAACTAGAAAACCTTCTGAAAGACTATGAGTACTGCAGAAAGAAACAAAACTTTAATTCTTTGAATGAACTGTTTGACATGACCACCGTGAAAGGCAACTGGTTGTGCAAAGAAGATGAGAACCTCTATAAACAGGAAATTTTAACCAAAGGCCAGGTTGGTTATTCCACTGTTAAACCTGCTAGTGCCAAGACCATCCACCCATCCAAGCGAAAGAAGGCAATGGAAGCGACTGTGTCCCCACTTTCCAGATCTACACCACCTGATTTTTCCGAAACTAGCACGGACTCATCCAATAACAGCGAAGACAGAACTTGGGAGGATGAGAATGCAGCATCTATGAGTAAAATGAAGCATAACCCAATAGGCTTAGCAAGACTCCTTGGTACTCGCTCAAAGCGGTCGTCCCACAGAGCAGCAAAGGTAGGGCATTGAAATCCCAACTCCATGTCAATCAGCAATCTACAAGGCTATCTACACGAGAGCTGCTCAGGTGAAGAAGCACTTGGTGAGCAGGCTTCATCTGGAAAAGTAGAGCTTACACTTTGACGGCAAACGCATTGAAGACTTTGAATATCAGCTCGTGGTCCTCAAGAATGAAGCGAATGAAATAAAGTTGGCTGCACTCAAATTGAAGGTTGTGAAAGCTGTAACAATTGCAAAAGGGCTCCAGAGTGTGTAAGAGGATTTCAACCTGTGGGGATCAATTTTTATGCTTGTCGCCGACACAACAAGCGTGAATACCAGCAAAAAGGCAGGCGTTGTTGTTCAACTGCTGCAAATGTTCGAAGATAAAGGTCACCCTAAACCCAAGTTCATCAGTTGCCAACACCATGTCCTGGATCGGATTCTTCACATTGTCATGGATGATGAGCTTCATGGGTCGACTAAATCACCAAACATAGAGTACTTCTTTGTGCAGGATTTGATGAGCAATTATGATAAATTAAAAGCAGCCTTCAGCAACGGTAAAACTGAGATTAAGGAAATAGGTGGCCGGAGAGACGACATGAAGTTTTTCTATCACCTCACGCGTGTCTTCACTGAGATGAATGAGGTCCCCTTTATAAAGTTTATAAAGATCCCAAACATCAACAATGCACGTTGGAACTCTCGTGCCATTCTAGCTCTTTTTGCGTTCATCCTGATGTCTGACACCCGGAGCAGGCTGCGTAAAATCTGTTCATTCATTTCTTACTCATGGGCTGACCATTGGTTCAGCACCCACTTGTTCCGCGCTGAAGATTTTTATGAACTATTGGCAGCTCTGAATGAATACCCAACAGGTCTCAAATGCTTGAAAACCCACTGGAAAACAGATGAATCTCCAATTAATATTGCCTGAAGCAACCAGTGCTGTGAGCGTGCGGTCAAAGTTATGCAAGACTTGCAAGGGTCCTGCCGCAACAAGGACAACCTATCACTGAGATTCATCCTGTCTAATGACATTATTATAACTAATTGACTTCCTTGTGTGTTTGATGACCCTATATAATGTTATATATATGCTGCCAGTGACTTCAAAAACTGGACAAAAAAGCTGACAAATAAAATTTTTAAAATCATTTTGTGCGTGAGGTTTTTTTTTATCAAATCACTTTGAAAGTAAGATTTTATATAATCTTTAATTGAAGCTCATCAAATTATGACACAGGGATATGAGGTTGTAAACAAGTCATCACCCTAATGAGCACCACCGTGAAGTGCATCGGAATTTGGTTTCTGCCTGATGACTAACTACACACTATGGGGCTTAACTTCGCTCAAATCGGAAACAGTGTTTCCACGTGGCTTGGTTGTCAAGGGTAGTTCACTATATTGATTTTAATAGCCTGGTGTGTACAGTCAGGTGTTTGCAGAGGATGAGGGGTACACACACATAAATCGTTGCTGCAACTGTGGAAATAGCTACTAATTTGTCGTAACTGACTCTTCCCACCAACGGTGTCTTACTATCACATAAAACCTTAATAATTATAGTTTTTATCTCATAATTCTTATTATTAATGTGATATAACACACGAGTGGGTAAAGTCTCCCTGCACTCTGACTCCATGAGTGAAGGTTAAAATAGCCAATTGTTACACTTCTTTTTAGGCCTGTTAGATTGGTCTATTTTATGCAGTTGCTTGATTGGTGTGGGTGAGGAGCGTCTGCCACATTACAGACAGTGTCGAAGAGGTTTATTACCATTTATATAATTGGAGTAAACATTCATGAAAATTTGACAGTGACGAATGTTTTCACAAAACATAAAACCCACATCCAGCGAGCGATTGGGCTCTTCGTGGTTCAAGGGAATGTGGACTGTAACTATCATGTATCGAGAATGGAACGATTGGCATTGTTAATTGGGTCAATTATATACGCCAGGGGTATCATTGACACCACAAAGAAAGCAAACCACAACCACAACTTTGATGAAAAAGTAAATAACAAAATATTTTGACTTACTTAAGATTTCCGGAAATTACACCCATCGAGTTCTCAAAATATTTACCCATTTCCGTCCAAAGGGTGCTGGAGATATTTTGAGAAATGAAAATCAAGAAAATGTGTATAATTATTACGGGGAAAATCTTTGTGTGTGTTCCAGATGAAAGGTAAATTTATAAAACCGGGTATTGCAAAAATCGTGTTACACTCCTTACGACGCTCTTAACAAAGGACACAATGATAGTTTCAATGCAGTTAGACACTTTTTTATTATTTTAACATATAAATATGTTTAATTTGTATTATTAATCAATATGGCCGCGCACACGTTAAGGACGAAGTCCTTCCTCATGCTGGCACTCACGCGTTTGACGGAGGACTCCAGCTTGTCGCCCTCTACAAGCGCTCATACGTTTTAGTTGTGGAGATTTAGGTCGAGTGACTGCGGCAGCCAAAATTTCGTCGATTAGAAGTTCATGTTCCACCCAAGCCAATCTTACACGGTCTTGGCAGGACAGGACAGGACTTTCATTGCCAAGATGTCCCTGTAATCAGCCGCGGTGACGCTGTAACGAGCCGAGAACTTCGCCTGTGGCATCTGCTTCCAATTCGAAACCAAGAGGCCAAGCATCATTACGGAGGCCGGATTCTTGTTTGTGGACACGTAGCGGACCTCGTAGACTTCTTGGACGAAACTTAACACGCGGTGGTTCTGTCTGTCGATGAACGGATTGACCGTGAAGTTTTTTATCATAAAAATTGGAATTCGATTGTAATGACTCCACAAGTCGTTGCGAAGGTGACGACAGCCCTATCAACGTTGTTCTCGCATAGGGTAGGTGAACAGAGGCCGTTTCACACAACTGAATCTCTTGTCGCTCTCCTCATTGAAGACCCTTGACACTATGGCAGCGATATGTTCTTTTTCTTTGCGAGTGCAGTCATTTTGAGCTACGGATCACTTTCCAACGCCTTTCTCACAGCCAATGGTTGACAACTTCAAAGCTGCCTGAGCCAGGTCGATCTTTGAGGTCTTCCGCTTTTTTGAGTGTCTCCAAAACTCTCTTGGCAGTCATCCTGCTGACGTTGAGCCGCTTGGCAATGCCGGACTTGATGAGCCCTCGCGCAAAGGAGCAATCATCTCGATTCTTTTCACTTCCATTACAACACACCTTCACACACTGGGAAAAAACATTTTAATGACACTTGCTGGTAAAGTAGAAATTTAAGATTGTTTAACGGAACTTTTTTTTTATCACATACTCGTACATAAACCTCTAGAAAGATAAAAAACCAAGTGCGACAGAACATTTTCAAAACCCCGTATCTGATATAAGTACGAACTAGTAAACCGCTGGAGGTAAAAACTTTATTAATAGTATTTTGCTCCTATCAATCTACTATAATAGCACAACAATGGAAAGAATCTTAAATTATGTTGGCCATTCTTTAATCCATTCCAGTTTGGTCGACGTAGCATATTCACATATAGGATTGTCAACAAAGTTTTAGCCTTTTCAGTCCTCTTCGAATAGGATTTACTCCCGACATGCAGCGCCATCAGATAGAATGCTCCTCTTATACTTCATACGAATGCTAGCTTCCCCGGGCTGTACACCCGATTTTGGTTGAATGTCCTAGTTTGTCAGAGCTTCGTAACCGAAACTGGCAAAATAAAGTTGAAACAATGAATTTACTTCTTCAAAATAGTTTCTATCCATTTCAGAGACCTTTTCGCTACAAAATAAAAGTTCAAACAATAGAATTTAGTCCTTCAAACTAGTTTCGATCCGTTTCAGAGATCTTTTCCCTTACAAAATGAAAGTCAAACAATAGAATTCATTCCTTCAAAATAGTTTTCATTCCTTTCAGATATCTTTTTTCTACAAAATAAAAGTTTAAACAATATAAAGTTGAAACAATGAATTTACTTCTTCAAAATAGTTTATATCCGTTTAAGAGATCTTTTTCCAACAAAATAAAAGTTCAAGCAATGGAATTTATTCCTACAAAATAGTTTCCATCTGTTTTAGAAATCTTTTGCACACAAAATTAAAGATAAAACAATAGAATTTATTACTTCAAAATAGTTTCTATGAGTTTCAAAGATCTTTTCCCTACAATATAAAAGTTTAAACAATAGAATTTACTCATTCAAAATAGTTTCTATCCGTTTCAGAGATATTTTCCCTACAAAATAAAAGTCAAACAATATAATTCATTCCTTCAAAATAGTTTATATTTGTTTCAGAGATATTTTGTCTACAAAATAAAAGTTCAAACAATAAAATTTATTCGTTTAAAATATTTTCCTTCCATTTCAGAGATCTTTTTCCTACAAAGCAAAAGTTCAAACAATAGAATTTATTGCTTCCAAATAGTTTCCATCCGTTTTAGAGATCTTTTCCCCACAAAATTAAGGTTTAAATCATTGAATTTATTCTTGCAAAATAGTTTATATTTGTTTCAGAGATCTTTTCTCTATAAAATATAAGTTCAAATAATTTAATTTATTGCTTCAAAATAGTTTATATCCGTTTAAGGGATCTTTTTCCAACAAAATAAAAGTTCAAACCATGGAATTTATTCCTTCAAATTTATAGAGGTATCCCCTAGAATAATATTATTTACTCAACTCTTAAGATATTACTTCGGGAGAGAAAGCGAGTCGTTGATTTTCCCCCTCCCCCCTTCGACTTCACCATTTTTGGACTTGCCACCAGGTCTCCGCAAAATTCACACGAGGCATGACGCTGAAATTGAGGGTACCTCCCCGCCGTTTCCATCTAGCCCCCCACCCCCACTGGGGTCGAAAGATTTCACATCTATTTTGTTGGTTCACCGCGAACAGCTTTTATGGCTCTAGCCGCTGGTCGTCCGTCTGACCCGCTGATCCCTGCCTTAGGCACTTCACCGTAAGGAGACGCTTAGGTAGTCAAAGTCGATAATGAGGGTTCGAGAAGGCCTCTCTCTCCCTGTTTTGGAGAACTCCGGGTATATATGCACCCTCTCCAGGATTACAGAAAGATTTGGTTAGACGACACTTTCCCGAAAGGAGTTCGATTCAACGAAGCTCTCTCCCGAGAAGGGTGAGTGACGGTCGCAACCACGGAAGAGCTGGACATCACACCCGTATCTTCGGGTCAGGGAGAAGAGTCTCATGAGGCAACGTCAGCCTTTCTCAACCGCCTTCGGATCAAGGATTGGGGAAGCCGTCCTCCGAAGTTCTTCCTTTGACTTCTTGAGGACAAGAGGCCCGCATCTCTCTCGAACACAAGTTCGAGAGAGTGGCCCCACTCGCTGCTGGTTTTGGTTACCCCTTGAGTAATCAAGGTCACCAAGACCTCCCCCAAGTTTTCCCCGCTTTACTCTCGAGTTTCAAAATGAATTAAATCACTTGTTACCCTCAATCTCCCATTATAACCATTCCATAACAACGGTTATCTAATTATCATTCGGAACCTAATTCCGTCTTATTCATGTACTTATATATATCCATATTTATTGTGTGCCTTTTTTTTAGTGTGTAGTAAAATCTATTTTTGTCGTTGTGTTTGGTATATTCCTTGGTCACACAGCTGCAGCTATCTATTCAAATTGCACTCTTAGAACAATAACAGTTGCAGCCTTGCTTGGCCTACCTTAGAGCCTGTGTGCGCATATTACTTTGCTAAGAGAACTTTTTATAGAACTGATAACCCACCGGTTTTCAATTACAAAAATTGTCTTATCTTGCCATACTTTGAACCATATACTTGCCTCACCCGTATTTTTAAGCAACTTGTAAATTATAGATATAAATCCAATTTATATAAAATCTTAGTCCACAATAATACAAGGAAAAAAGGCGGAGTATACTCTATAGAATGTTCTATTTGTAATTTACCTTACTTCGGGCAAACTGGTAAATCTTTATCTACTGGAATTTACCAACATAAGTATAATATTAGAAGAGGTGAAATAAACAGCGCTCAATTTGTACATTTATCTGAAAATAACCACGCCATTGACTCGAATTCTGGAAAATTCCTTTATTATTCCACTGATTTCACAAAAAGAAATATTGTCGAGTGTTCCTTAATTGGCATCTTACGCACTATAAACATTTCCCCTAGCTTATTTAAACTCGACCCTGTTTTTTAAAAAAAGGACTAAATGAAATAACTTCATAATGTAGCCTGTTGCCACTCTTTAATAGTGTAATATCATTCGCATTGCTTCCTCCACCACGTGTCTCTGCTATGATCGTAGATTAACTCTTAGCCCTAAATGTTTTCGTTCTAATGATAATCCTTTAAAATGTTTTTTGTTTTTTCACCCACTCACCATTTCAATTCATATACACGGCGTTGTTGTGTGCATATCGTTTTAGGGATGCATATGTCTGTTATTAATTGCTTATTGTTCTTTTTATTGGTATTTTCTGTTTTGTTTTTGTTTTTCCATTGGTTTGTACTATGTGATAGGCATTTCCTTCCTATCTTGGTACCCTATATAAGGTTATCTTCTCCATTTTCATGCTATTCCTTGAAAATGAACTTGCAAATATAGTTCAAGAGTGCTTGGATTCATCTTTTCATTTTCCTGTGGGTTAATTTTCATTATATATATATATATATATATATATATATATATATATATATATATATATATATCCATGTTCGTTTTTGAAGTACATACTATTTTCTCTATTTCTTTAGGTTAGTTGTGTTGTGTTCTGGATCTTTTGGGTTTGGGGCACGTTCTCTGATATGTGTTTTTAATTTTACCACTAATACAGTTTCTTAACATGATGCCAAATTTGGGTTACGTTTAGTGTACATTTTCCGATATTTTTGTAAATTTCACCACTAATCTTATTTCTACACTGATTCCAAACATGTATTTTTTATTTTGGTGAAATTATTAGACTGTATAAGTTGATTGTAAACTTGTATAGCGTATAAAATACGAAAATATTAAATGTCATGGTTTACGGCCGAATAAGGATGTACGTTTGATTCGTGCCTGAATTAATCCGTTCCACTTTTCTCTAAGAGTGCTCTGATTTAATTCTTTAACCATGAGGGTTTCGTATTATGATATATATATTGTCAGTGCTGCATTCGAGGATCTAATTAAACACCTCAGACAAAATATACTTTTAATCACATCAACGAACAAAATATTAAATCTTAAAATGCACTAACTCTATAGTAAGAGGGTCTAATAAAAATTAACATTACAAATGAGTACTACGAGATGGTTGACGCAAAAATCACTTCTAATACATGAGAGTTAAGCTCAATTAATGCGAGTTCTTAAGTCATTTGAAATTTAAATAGTTTGGTTACGACTACCAGATTGGAATGATTTTGTTACGAATACACTTTCGCACGGAATGGGAAATAACAAAATGAATATTTTTTGTATTTGTTTCACTTTTAACTCAGAGTGTGTCGAGAGTTGGGTGACCTCGAAAGTGAGCCTCCTCGATGAGTGGTTTGGGCGAGTTTGACTGGGGACGTTCTCGCTGATGTGAGGCGAGCGTGGTGGGATCAGATGGGAAAACAGCTGATGCTTCTCCCGGGGTGGTTGAGGCGAGTGACGATGCTTCTTTCGACTTGAAGATGTAAATGAGGATATCTTGGATAAATGGAAGTTATCCCGATCCCTGTGTTACAAATTATGGCTTATCGACGATGAGACTTAACTAAGATGTGAATCTCTTCTCGAATGTGAATTCACTTTGGTCTTCCTCAATGGTGAGGGGTATCTCTGCTTTTTCAGCAAACTGAGATACGTGATTTTTTCTTGACGAGCCTAGTCGGAGAGTTGGTCTCGATACCACTGGTCTGCTCTTCTAAGTGACCAAAGGAACAGACTCGGGAGGGTAATTCCCGCTTGGTTCAAACTATCTTCTTTATTCCCTGTTTAACTCAGGGATTCGTCTTCTTCTCTCGATGGCTACGCCAATTCTCCTCCAAATTTCTCAAGATCGAAATATATACGTCGATTATCTCCTGGGGGGTGGGGAGACGAGGGAGTTTAGGAGGGCAAACCCTCACTAGCTCACAGTAAAGCCCCTCTCCTAGGGCCTAAATTTTCAACGCTATGACACTTCGCCCCTTCATGTTTACGCAAGTGAAAGGTGAGAGTTCGTCTATTTGGTGTAAAATAGACATATAAAATCGGAGGGGACAGTGAGCCTGTTCATAGATTATCTGCCGACGAAGCCTTAGGCAGCAAGATTTTCATTATAAAGGCTCTCACACTTCCCTATGTTTATATTAACGGACGAAGGGAGCAAGTCTTGGTTATTTGACTCCGGGATGAATTTTTACACCACCAGTCTCATAAATTACGAAATCTGCTGACCGAAATTCCTCTTTGCGCATGAATTCCAAGGGTCTTGGGGCAGCGGGGAAGGTGGGAGAACTTTTGGCCCATGCGTAGCTTAACGGTTGACGCTGCATATATATAAAAAAACTAGCGTCTGCTTTTCCTCGTTATATTCATTCCTCCACACTGACCTATTTAATAATATTTGCGCTCACCTTTCAAGATTAAGCATTCAACTATTAGATTAACTTAAAATCTTTAAAAGATATTTGGAAATATATGTTATAAATATATTTGTTTCATTAAAATAGCCCAACCTAACCTTGGTTAACCTAGCCTAACTTTAAAACTATTAGTTTCTCCCCCCTCATCTAGAAAAGATAAATTTGAAATTAGCGCAAGAAAGTGGATTTATGGTGAAATTTCCCAAAAGATCGGAGAATGTGCACCAAACTCCAAATATCCTCTGTTTTTTACGATATTTTTCAAGATTTATTGATTACCATTGCAGTGTGTGACACATGAGTATAAACATAGTGGTGGATGTCGGTCACTAGTGGATGTGATTTGCTACTCTGTCATACTCTAGAAACAAATCAGTGGAACGTTAAGTTGGAGAGGGATGAGCAGATTCGCCAGTGACGTTGTCTTTCTTTGCTTGTTCTTGGCTACCTTGCAAAGTGACTTGCCCTCGTTGCGGAACGTGGCATACGTTGAGAAGAGTTGAGTGCCCTCCAAGTTCATAACACTCTACCTTAGTTTATTTGAGCGACTCTATGTTAAGTAGCCCAAATTGGTCATGTCCCATTTTTTAAAATGTTTCGTAAAAAAAATTAAGTTAACTACGATATAATTATTTTCATATATTTTAGAGATTTTTGAATAGGCTTTCATGGCTGGCACTAGGATCTGTTGCTTTGTTGCTAACTAATAATATTTTTTCTCACACGTTAGGTTGCTAAAAGTCTGAGAAAGTACACTTGCAACCGAATGCAGATCTCTGTCTGTCTTCTGAATCCAATTAAAATCAATACCGACTATTTTATCCAGAAAATGGTGACTGGAGACTAACTCTGCTTCTATTATTATCATTCTGAGAGCATAGTACAATGAAATGAATGGCTTCTTATATAACTAAATAACCGATCAAGTTCAAAGTAAAGGTCAGTTAACAAGGAATTGAAAATAACGAAGGCTTAATTTTAGTAAAATTTCTCAAATATGAAAAAAACCTATTACAACTCAATATTATGCGAGTACTTTGAGGAGACAGTAAGCTAAGATTCCTGAAATAATCCCAGGAAATCTGCATCAGCGTGCGATTGATCTTTTATCACGACATTGTAGCCCATCGATGAGAAGTTGAATTTCTGCCTTATACCCTAAATGTATAGCTCAAACTTTTTCTTCTTTTTATAATTGAAAGAAGACTTCGAAGAAAATCATTTTAACTCACTAAAGGAAACCTGAGAAGCATTATTTTGATGGTTACACTTAGCAAAAGTGTGTGCAGCATAATGAAAGTTATGTTGAAAATTGAGAAGTCCATAACATATATATCTTCTATCATATATTTCTTTTCCGATATTTTCTTCAAATTTACGGATCGGTCTTCTACTTTATAATTTTGCCTTCTGAACACGTTCTCGACCATCTATTTTGCAATCAATGAGAATTGTGCACCCCGTGTTCATTGCGCAACAGTTATTCTCCTCTGTTAAGTACTCGGCATAAATGCTTTTCACTTAACTCTACTTTCATCACTTCTCTTACAAATCTCTTTCAAAATATCTGTCTGAGAATCCACATTGGGTTTCGGTTTTTAAATAAATAAAATTTAGTGATTATCTCACTCCTAAACAGTATAAGGACTTCAATCTTTAACAGTACGTTCTTTTCTTTACACACCCACACTTTGGTAGAGGATCTCAACACCTTACCACCTCTCATGTTTCAATTGACTACCAATACTCGCGTCTCATCTAAGCTCCATTTTTATTCTTGTTTTAAATGCCTTCTTCCAGCCAATAGCAGTGCAGCAGGAGATATACTTTTATTTCAACACACATTCCACATTCATCCACCTTCGATTCGGCGGAATTCCACCACATAGTACTATGAGTTTCAATACCCTTTCTCCTCCTCGGTGACAAGAATTATAGCTCTACTTCTGGGGTGAATGCATAATCAACCCCATGAGTCAGGTCATTGCCAACCTGACCCATGGGATTGAGATTGGTGCCCTGAATATGGATGGATTTCCGCATTACTGACCGAGAACCGCTTCATTTTCTTTATTATATTTATCAAGGGAGGGGGTCCTCAAAATGTAAAGCGAAATCAACGAGAGCATCTCCGCTAGAAAGAATGGAAAAAGTGAAAATGTGTGGAAGATAGATGTTTAGCCGCAGTTCATCTTACACGCATTGAAGAAAGGAGGGGACGTAATCCTGCAGATGTCAGCTGCAGCTTGGTTTCCATGCTATACCTGACAACTCCTTACCAGGGATACTAATAAAAAAAGAAGATGAAGCGCTAGAAGAGAAAAGTGGGAGGGGAGAAGGAACTACCACCACCCTATCGGATACAATAGGAAGGGGGTGACCTCTTCCGTCACGAACCAGGGTTGAGTAGACGAAAGCTGGTCGACGCCTAGCCTCCAAAATGATCTGCCTGACAAGAAGAACGGCCAGAAGGGGGTTCGTAAAATTAAAATCTCCCTGGAAGAAAAAAATCCCAAGTAGTTTCAATTTGGTTTGAGACTCACAGGGGCATTGGGGCAGGGAGAGCTTGCTGGTTCGCCAAGTGCAATAGCCTCCGTCGGCTATCGATGGGTGAGAAAGGGTGAGCGAAATTACAAATAAAAAGAAAGTACTTACGGCTCCACCTTTATCCCCCCCTATTCCACCCCTCGAAAATCATAGCTGCATTCACAATGGGAAACGAGTCAAACTCCCCCTCAAAATCGGCGGGAAAACACGAACCCATAAATTACATCCTATGAGGCCTACTTCCAGTAGAAGCGCTATGGACTAAGCTAATTTTTTTATCACACTGCGTTGGCAATTTATCAATCAATCCGCAAACTTTCACACACCAAAAATTGCTTCAGTATCAAGACTTTGTTGAAAGACTATCATATTTTGAGTATAACTTCCGAGCTATCTACTTTATGTGTTTTCCCGGTGAATAAACGTCATAGTCACAGCTGTGACGTCACATTATCCGAGCAACTTGTTTGGTGTGTTGCCCAAAATGGTGCTTAAAGAAACGTTGCTTAAGTATATTAAAGGGGCAATGGAAGCTTCTTTAGTGAAAAAGATGAAAAAAAATTTTCATAATTCCGAAATTAAAGAATGGCTTGATTTTTGGATGAGACTTTGATTGCATTCATGGAAAATACTTGTTATAAAAGCAATTTTCCAAAATTGTTTTTAAACGAAGAAAATTCCAGCAAGAGCAAAAAATCTGTTTTCATTATCTTTAAAATTCCACGTCAACAAATAAGCATGACTACTTTTTTACAAAATAAGTGTCAAATAATGTCATTAATCTGACATTCCTTTCGATAATCTTTAAATCGTAAGAAGGAAGTCGAGCCTAAAAATATACCAACAAAAGCCCAAAAAGTTAGAAAAAAATTCAAACGTTGATCAGTAAATTAATTGTTGATTTTTTTATTACATTCGAAATATAATGCATGATTGTATACAAGTTATCTACGATGAATAACATATATTGAAGAAAACCGAACATAATTAATCTCCATTGGTAGCAGGATGCAATACAGTGCTTAACCTACGAGTGTTTTAACTGACGGATTTAATAACCGTTTAACCTTTATATTTTTTAACAAAATCAAATCAAATTTAGACACAACATAGGCAGATTCATGAAGTTTGTTTACTAAAACTTTTTTATCTATTCGGAGAACTGAAGAAATGGCGAAATCTTAGTTTTCAGTTAAGAAAATCAAAACAGGTAGAAAGATCTTTTTCTCAGGATCGGAATAATAATAAAAGTTGGCTTTCAATGCTAAAAAGACTAAAATATAGCAGAAGTAACATTGATATAATAATAATAATATATTATCATTCCTCCTGGTTCGTCTCACCTCCCGTTATGTGCAATTATTTCCTTGTGGCTGCGTGATGTGTCCGAGGTGGCGACGACTAAGGCGGCGGCGACGTCTCTGGTCGCTTCCCCCGAGTGTCCCTCGCCGCTCAAGACGTCCCCAACTCTGTCATCGCGAAGAGAGTCACTGTAATGGAAATAATTGACCCTCTGTAATCAGTGGCACTATTTTAACCACTTACAGCTTATTATTTTAACCCTAGTAGTGCGGCGGGACACAAAATGTGACGTAGGTTAGGTCTTTTAAATGCTTGAGAATACGTGTCGCGAGTTATCTGTTTTAAATGCTTCAACACAAAATGTATCTCAAGTTCTTTCTCTTATACGCCCCAGCACAAACGGGCTATCGTTAGCCTAGTGCACCCAGGCAGCTGCGTCCAATACACACCATCACACACATATCTAATAATAATGTCGCTGACTTTCTCATGCCGACTTCTATCACTCACATCACTCTTCCGCCCTGGAAACTAACCCTCCCTTGGGCCATGGATGGTTACTTGTTCGCTCGATGGTGCCAAAACAGTACTACCACTATTTCTGCACTTTCTCTTTGAATGAAAGATCAGTCGTATGATGCTCTTAGGCTTGCTAGCTATTGTCATTCTGATCTTTATAGAAATTTCATTAATGGGCCGTGGAACCTCGTTCAGTAATGAAAAGGGACGCGTGAACAATAAATGAAGGAAAATCATGCGAATTAATATCTAGTTATTCTTAATTCTAATCGGATTAATCGCACGATATTAGCTCAGGTGGTGCCTGTGAGTGTCGCATTTGGGGAATTTCTCCCTCCTAGTCATTCTGAGGGGGACTTTACAAAAGGTTGAATAAATTATAAAAATTCCCAGAGAAAATAATGTTTTGTGGTGGCTCGCAGCTCATCAAGCTGCAAGAAGAGTTGTAGGATTTGTACGTTTAATGTTTTGTAACTTAACCTAACTTTACCCCTTTCTTAAGGGACCTACTTTTGATGTTCAACATAAGTGAAGTTAAGCCAAGCGACACTCGGTGGTGTAAGTCGCCGGTTCGGAGCTAGATTAAGGGTAGCGACTCATGAAAGCTTCCATTAAATAGCAGGTCCTGCTTCAATTACCTAATTAGATTACTGGCTTTGAAGGGATAAAAAGATAAATCAAATTATAGTGTATATATTTGGCGAATCTTAAGATTTAATATTTTGTGACATAAAATCTACTACGAAACTTCCTCATGTGCGACGAACCACTGGTCAGTTTGGTGATTCTTTATTTAATTTTGATGAATTATGGTCGTCTCACGATATCTCTGCTCAGACACTTTTGGAAAATGAATAAAACCATTAGGTATTTATGGGGAATGAAATCGGCCTATTTTAAGGATTAAAAGTTGTTGTAAAAAAAAATTAGTTAAACAATAAGTATTTTATTACAAAAAGTAAAAAGAAAAACTTACGTCTGGCCAATTCAAACATAGAGCTATTTTTAGTAATACATTACTGTCGTAGAATGCCCCCCCTTTTTTTCTATTCTAAGAGTGCTAAGGAGCGTCTAATATATATTGCTATCTGAATATCTTAAAGAACAGAGCCGTTCCGAAACACGAAAGGATATAGAGAAACGCCCAATAATCTCAAAATAAACTTATATTTTAACTTTAATCATTGAATACACAACATCTAAACATTAACTACAGCAATACTCTGAATATTATTATAAACAAGAATTAATTAAATTAGTTTACCCACAAAAATTGGTTAATTTCTCTACACACAACAATAATATAAGAATTAGGCTTACGGACTCATCTGGAGTTTAAAGGGCCTCAGAAATGTTATTGACTCACGACGCGTGCCTACTCGACAGATGTAGCTGGGCGAGATCACACGGTTGTTTTGGCGAGGGTGGCAGCTGGGGGGTCCACACGTTTTCCCGGGGGGGGGGGGGGTATTCAAGGACGAGAACAAATACGGTGCTTTATGCAACACCTAGGCAGTCGTGGTCTCTCTGGCGAGAGTGAGTCGAACTTGGTTCTTAAATCAAGTTAACTTGGAGTGCGGTGTGACCACCGCGTAATGAGCTCGAGGGGGAGCTTTTCTCCTTCGTTACTTATTTCCTCATGGACAACGACTTAACTCGGGGAAATTCTTCTTCAAGGGCGAGGATAATTGAGGGGGGTTTCTCTGGCGAGAATAAGTTACTTAAAGTTCGGTGTGGCCACCGAGTAACGGGCCCGAGGGGAAGCCTTTTCCTTCTTCTTTTCTTAATTTCCTCAAGGACGAGGAATACCCCTGGTGTTAAAGGTGCACCAGCATATGAGGAGTCTCTCTGGCGACAATAAGTTGAACTTGGTTCCTCACCAAGCTAGCTTATCGGTTCGGTGTGGTCACCGAGTAACTGGCTCGAGGGGGAGCCTTTTCCTTCTTCTTTTCTTAATTCCTCGAGGACGAGGAATACCCCTGGTGCTTAAGATGCACCAGGATATGAGGATTTTCTCTGGCGAGAGTAAGTTGAACTTAACAAAGTTAACTTATCGTTTGGTTTGATAACCCAGGACTAGCTCGAGGATGAGCTTCTTCTTAGCCCCTTAAGGTAGGTAGCCCTGCCTCTCTTGCAGGGTACTTCTTGGTCTGGCGAGCCAAGTACACTACCTCTCCAGTCTCGGTAGTTCGGTTTGATCCGAAGACTTTGTCACCTAGAGGATGACGTATACTACCTCGATTTTCCTCAGAGTTCCTCATTTATACCTCGTCACCCCACTGGGGGAGTGGTAAGGGGGGGGGGCTTGAGGACGGCCCCAGGAGAGTTCTTTTTCCAAACGGTTTTTCCCACGAAGTCAAACATCGGCTCCTCGTTAGCCTTTGAGATTGGGAGAAACACGTCTCCAATTTCTTGTTTGACGTGAAACTGGATCTCACTCTCCTGGGAGAGATCTTACATTTTGACCTTTAGGGTGTTTCATGGCACCGAGTTGAGCAACGCTGTGGTCACGCTCTTGGCCCACCGATGCCTGGGAAGGATGCCTTTCCGGTAACCGCCTTGTGACTGTACCAACAGTGAACATGGGAAGGGGGAGGGAAAGTGACGATTCTCCTACACACCTCCCATCGAAGAACTTAATGGGGGGCGGGGACTCCCGGGAACTCAAAACAACTTACTCAACCTAGTCGAGATTAGCAAAGTTGTATTTCTTTGAGCCCTCTCTTACATTAAGTTTCCTTACACATGAGCGCCCTCGCGCGCGTTTACACAGGCAATGTGTCGAACTAGACCTACTCGCAATACAATTTTACATAAAATTAAAAAACCTTAATTCGTCGATTACCCGCAATAAACAAACAAAAACAAAACAAAACAAGCTACTTCCTTACATTTCTAAGTTTTTGAGAACTTAAATCCTACCAATAAATTTTAACACGTACAACAAATGAAAACATGGTTTCACGCTCATTAGGTACTGAAATAACCCTCAATGGTATTTCGTCTCCGCCTATAGAGCAGCTGTACTTTATCGGCTCCTTTGATGTAGCTAATACTAAAATGGTGGTCTAATACCAATACTTTACCGCGCCTGAGTCGGCCGTTCGGGTTATTGAGTCTACCCTAGTATGTTACTAAATGGTAGCGGTATTTCAACCTACTCGACTTACCCATATTATGGTACTTAACTACCTTTAAATTGAACATTATGGCTAAAGCGGCCTGTTGCAGCGAGGCATAATTGATGAGAAATTGAGTCACATAGCTCTCCTTTAACCAGGTGCACGGGAAGATCGTGTCTGGGTTTGATCTTTGGGGATCGAGAAAACTTTTTCCTGCGAGGTCGTTAATGGGCGTGGCGCTCACTACGACTTGGCGATTTAGCGGTAACTCCGTGGACGTTCCGTTCGGGGAGGAGACTACTAGGGGTAGGGGATACTCATCCGCTTCTACCATTTGATTAGTCTTACACGGGTGTATCGCAATAGCACCTCTTTCCTCCTTCCTTGTCAACTCATTTCACTCACTTCTCTTAGTAGGTTGGTTCTCAGGTACACCTGCTCGTACCTCTACCCTACCTTCTACTTCTTCCCTGATAACCCCATTTGACTGGGTTCTTCTCGTAGGTTCTTCCTTAGGTACTCCTGCTGGTACCTCATTCCTACTTTCTACTTCTTCCATCGTTACCCCGTTTGGCTTGGTTTCCCTCGATAGTCCTTTCTTAGGTCCAGGCCGGGCTACAACTTCCTCAGCCTCTCTGAGATTCTCGATAGGTGCTCTTTCGAGTGCGAGCAATCTTTCCTTTTCTTCTCTCTCTTCTCTTTCAGCTTAAGCAAGTTCTTTTTCCCTCTGTATTCTTCTTTCATCGATTTATTTTTTAATCTTTATTCTCCTCTCTTTCGACTCTTTTTCCCTCTTCATTCTCCTTTCCTCGGCTTCTTTTTCTGCTTTCGCTATTTCGTTTTCCCGTCGAGTTCTTCTTTCTTCATCTTCCTGCTTTATCTTTAGTCTTCTTTCTTCATCTTCCATTTCTATCCTTATTCTGAATTCTTTTGCTTCTCTTTTCAACTGTCTAATTCTTTCGTTTGTCTTACTTTCTCTTGAGAATCTTCTTTCCTCTATTTCTATTTTCCGCTATATTCGGGATTCTTCACTTTTCCGGTTCATCCGTATTTCCATTAATTCACATTCTCTTTTTTCCTTTCTTATTATATCCTCTGTTTCTCTATCCAACTTTATTAATTCTTGTTCTTCTTCTATATCCAAAACTCTTTCTTCTTCTTCACAATCTATTCTTAGTTCTGCCATGACGTAGTCATCCATTTCTGTGCCTTCAAGTCCCAGACTTTGGGCTTGTTGGTAAAATCTTCCAACCGGATCCATTTTGTGTTGGTCCGTCGATTTTTCCTTTCTGTATTATCAGGTAATTATGCCACCACTCACCAGGTAGCGCTCAGCATAACTTACCCTTAATCCCATAACTATGTTGATTGAAGTACGACTCCGACAACAAATTTACCACTTGGCCTATCAATTACCTTAAGATTGTTACCACCGCTAACTCTACCAATTTTCCTCTCGTCAATTATTCTCTTATTCCTGATATGATATTGCTTTACGTGTTGGCTCTTTCTTAATTAGACACTGCTGGGTTCTTTCTAATAACAACCTACAAACCTGACACCACTTTATTTAAGTGTCGTAGAATGCCCCCCCTTTTTGTTCTATTCTAAGAGTGCTAAGGAGTGTCTAATATATATTGATATCTGAATATCTTAAAGAACAGAGCCGTTCCGAAACACGAAAGGATATAGAGAAACGCCCAATAATCTCAAAATAAACTTATATTTTAACTTTAATCATTGAATACACAACATCTAAACATTAACTACAGCAATACTCTGAATATTATTATAAACAAGAATTAATTAAATTAGTTTACCCACAAAAATTGGTTAATTTCTCTACACACAACAATAGTATAAGAATTAGGCTTACGGACTCATCTGGAGTTTAAAGGGCCTCAGAAATGTTATTGACTCACGACGCGTGCCTACTTGACAGATGTAGCTGGGCGAGATCACACGGTTGTTTTGGCGAGGGTGGCAGCTGGGGGGTCCACACGTTCTTCCGGGCGGGGGGGGGGTTCTTCAAGGACAAGAACAAATACGGTGCTTTATGCAACACCTAGGCAGTCGTGGTCTCTCTGGCGAGAGTGAGTCGAACTTGGTTCTTAAATCAAGTTAACTTGGAGTGCGGTGTGACCACCGCGTAATGAGCTCGAGGGGGAGCTTTTCTCCTTCGTTACTTATTTCCTCATGGACAACGACTTAACTCGGGGAAATTCTTCTTCAAGGGCGAGGATAATGGAGGGGGGTTTCTCTGGCGAGAATAAGTTACTTAAAGTTCGGTGTGGCCACCGAGTAACGGGCCCGAGGGGGAGCCTTTTCCTTCTTCTTTTCTTAATTTCCTCAAGGACGAGGAATACCCCTGGTGTTAAAGGTGCACCAGCATATGATGAGTCTCTCTGGCGACAATAAGTTGAACTTGGTTCCTCACCAAGCTAGCTTATCGGTTCGGTGTTGTCACCGAGTAACTGGCTCGAGGGGGAGCCTTTTCCTTCTTCTTTTCTTAATTCCTCGAGGACGAGGAATACCCCTGGTGCTCAAGGTGCACCAGGATATGAGGATTTTCTCTGGCGAAAGTAAGTCGAACTTAACAAAGTTAACTTATCGTTTGGTTTGATGACCCGGGACTAGCTCGAGGATGAGCTTCTTCTTAGCCCCTTAAGGTAGGTAGCCCTGCCTCTCTTGCAGGGTACTTCTTGGTCTGATGAGCCAAGTACACTACCTCTCCAGTCTCGGTAGTTCGGTTTGATCCGAAGACTTTGTCACCTAGAGGATGACGTATACTACCTCGATTTTCCTCAGAGTTCCTCATTTATACCTCGTCACCCCACTGGGGGAGTGGTAAGGGGGGGGGCTTGAGGACGGCCCCAGGAGAGTTCTTTTTCCAAACGGTTTTTCCCACGAAGTCAAACATCGGCTCCTCGTTAGCCTTTGAGATTGGGAGAAACACGTCTCCAATTTCTTGTTTGACGTGAAACTGGATCTCACTCTCCTGGGTGAGATCTTACATTTTGACCTTTAGGGTGTTTCATGGCACCGAGTTAAGCAACGCTGTGGTCACGCTCTTGGCCCACCGATGCCTGGGGCGGATGCCTTTGCGTTAACCGCCTTGTGACTGTACCAAGAGTGAACGGGGGGGGGGGAGTGACGATTCCCCTACAATTACCATATTTAAGAATCCAATCAATATTCTGCATTTTGATTGGTCATCGTTGGTCACATGACTGTATTTAGTAATCTTATTACTAAATTAAGTTTTTATGATAAAACTAAATTCCAAGCAAGGAATGAGTCTTCTTAATGGAACGTCAAATCAAATGAACGCAAGAAGGACGAATTGCGTGACAAATGCATATCATCGCCGTCACTATGAGAAATAGAGAGATTGTAACTATCAAATCATTTTCACAAGATCTTTTTTCGTGTGGACTTTCTAAAGAAAATTCTGGAAGCCATTCTCGCTTGAATATACCCATCTCTTTCATCATGACCAGAAATTTTACCGCATGCACTTTTTAATTTGCGAATCAGGCACTCCACCGATTGGTTGTGGGTTGGGAAAGATGGCAATTCAAATTTGCTCACAATCAAATCCTGAAGTTCAGCGATGGTGAGATCGCAAGTGAAGATAGACTCGGAAGCCGTGATTTAATCCCAATCGATTAGTTAAGCAATGGTGTTATGTTCACATTGAAGTTGGAGGGAGGAGGAACAAATTTTCTCAACGACTTGTCACCAACATCGCTTCCTTGGTGAAGGTCCATAATCTTGCGAACGGTGAAGGCGCGGAGATTTGGATCATCGTCGCAGAAGAGAGACGAGCAGATTTTCTGGGTGTGCGTTCCATGATTTAATGTAAGGGAACAATATGTCTCGCGTTGATTGAGTAAGAAGGCGGAGACATCTGATTTGGAAAAGAATGTGATTCGCGGCGTCAGAAATGTGTGGTCGAGTTTCGATCAAAAAACAACAAGGAATTTAGTTGCTGACGACGTAGAAGATGAGAGAGTTCAAGTTTTTCTTAACTTTACCTCTAAAAAAAGTCTTGGAGAGGTAGGTTGCGTCAAGGAGATAAGCTAAAGTCCATCAGTTTCAGTGCGAAATTGGTCCTGGCTTTAAACTTTTCAGTTGCGGATCAATTTTCCCGCTGTGAATGGATTTGGGGACGAGGAAAAGGTACTTCTGATCAGAGGACAAATCCGACAAGACTTCATCTGTCATCGGAATTCCTAGTGCATCTGCGATCTGAACGAACACTTCATCCCATTTTAACTCTTCAATCTTTGACAAAGACTTCCCTATTGGTCCATTGAAAGAATTATTGTCTGTGGTAGCTCTGTCGACGGTTTGGAATTGATGACGAAGGGCGAGTTCATTTTTATGGAGGTCACAAATTGACCAATGAAATTTTCACCTCGTGAATCTTCAATTTTTTTCAAGATATCGCCATCTCCCTCTCAGAAAAATACCTGCAATTTACTGTCACTTACCTCTAGAAGAGAAATATAGGTTAAATTATCTTGTTGTGTTGGGAGATCTGAGAGTGGCAATGGCTTAGACGGTCCGATGACATTATTTGAACCTCTTCGAGAATTAACGTGTTTACTTGCTTTAGGGCATTTTTGTCAATATATACAATTAATTTCGAATGAGAAAATGGATTTACATATGTCGGATGTTACAGTCTTCGCATTTTTGTAATTTATGGAGTAAGTAATAAAATTTGTGGTAGGTTCCATAGTGGTGAAATAAGTTTGTAAGTATAGCCCAACACAGGCAACACAGTCAAGAGAACATCGTTATTCCCAAGCGGAAGAAACTGTGCAAGAGAAAACATACGACTAATTTACACTTCAAAACATTACAAGGAACATGCTACAAAATCAAGACTATAAAACAGGATATGGAAACTAAAAATAAAAAAGGAAAAATACCCAGATTAAGATCGACAAGGTGTTACAAAAGTAAAGAAATAAGCAAAAGAGGCGAAGTGCCCAAAACTAAAATGTTAAAGAAAACAACAAAACAAGAAAAGCGTAAATAAAAGAGGTGAAGTGCCCCAAACTAAAAACTAAGGAAAGCAACAAAACAAGAAAAACGTATATAAATAAGGCGAGGTGCCCCAAACTAAAAGACTAAGGAAAACAAAAAAGCGTAAATAAAAGAAGCGAAGTTCCCAAAATTAAAAAACGAAGGAAAACACAAAAAAATAAAATTCCCAAGTAAAACCGAACTATAACAAAGATATACGAAAGAAAATTAAAGTCTTAGCGTGTGCCAAGAACCTCATTACTGATTGGCTCGGCTCAGTTTTCAGGATTCTCATCCTCCAATCAGAGCTCGAGTTTAAGATAACCGTGAAAAAAGACAACATTTATAAACGTAGCGAGAATCTTTGAGCCGATCCTAGCAATGTTATTTTTAATCGCATCTACATATGTTTATAATTACTTTCTATTCTCGTTTTTTTTCTCACTTATGATAGGAAGTACAAATGTTCGTTCTAATGGACCTCGTTATTAGGTATTCTCTTTTACAACGGTTCTATAAGCTTTAGTAACTTTCTCCTCAGGTAAATTCAACCCAAAGGTCAATTAATCTCGCTTCCACAATTTCTTTTTAAGTACCTAAATAAATCCTATATTGCCTTATTAGATCCATTTTCCTGGCAGTTTTGCATTAAGCACTCATCCCCAGTGAAGGCGGCCGAGCATATGACATCTATTAAAGCTCCTAAAATTTAATATTGACTTCTGTCGTAACATCGAAGCCATTTTTAGGTCGCGCAATTAAGCTTGTTTGGGACTAAATGAGTCATCTTCTATTATTTGACGTGGGCAAACACTTGCTCATTTTAGAGCTAGGTTCTCTATTAAACCCCGATGAAATCCACCAACGCCATCATCTGCATTCGGGATAAAATCCACAGGAGGATTAAAATATATACTTATGAATAACCCTTATTCTCTTTTAAGAATTTGTTCCTGGAGGTTTCCAAAGCGCTTTCTGCATGAATATTCTAAAATAACCTTTTATTTAATTTGTGAGAATTAAAAGAGAACTAAAGCGATTAATAGAGCTTGAACAGTTGCAGAATTGGAACAAAACGTCGCTTCTATGTATTGTTTCGCATGTATGCGTCAACCGCTTCAATTTATATTAAAAATAATTCATAACCCTGACCAAAAGAGAAATTCCATAATCCAACGAAGTTTCACTGCGTGAGTAGAGCACAAATAACGATAAAAATCATTGCCGAAAAGGCTGATATAATAAGCTTCTTCAACCTCAGAGACCAAATAAGCTTTGTATTATGTATAGTAGATCAGGTACTCAGAAGTAGAAAATCGCTCCCCTCCTCCTCTTGCGCGGCTAAGTAAGGGCAAACAAGTGAAATACAAGAATGCATTACACTAGTCAACAATGATTTTGCTACTTGTGTACTAGCTTATGAGTTATACTAAATCGAGTATGTTGATTCCGAATCTGTAATCAGAATTTTTCTAGCACGTAAGGTTCTTGAGTTACACACATACTCTTTAGTTACACATATGGGCAGTGTTGCTTCGGCTACCGTAGTGAAAGGATGTGTTATGTGTGTTTAGTTCCTGCGTTACACTCCTGCTATATCCGTTGTCAAATTTAGCCATTATAGTAGTGGTGTTGAAACGGTATTTACATACAGTGATTAATTGCACTTTTCTCTCAGCTTTCTCTCTCAATTAATTTGTAAATTAAATAAGATTGTACAAAAGTATATAACAGGATATATACAAACTAAGTCGAAAACATGAATCGGCGAGGATCTATAAATAACCCAGACAACTTTTGTTATATCTGTGAAAGATATACTCCAAGCAACCAGCGGAGAAATTTAGATAAAGAGTGAAAACTGCATACAATTATTATTTTGGTTGTAAAGTTGGTTACCAAGACAAACCCTGGGCGACTCACAAATCTTGTACTGTGTGTTATACGGGGCTCATACAGTTGTTAAATGGCAAACTGAAGGGTATGCCTTTTGCTGTACCAATGGTGTGGCGTGAGCCAACAAATCATGTTTTTAATTGCTACTTTTGTATGACAAATATTGCGGGATTCTCCAATAAGAACAAGTCAAAAATTGTACATCCAGATTGTTAGTCAGCTATAAAACAGTCCCCTATAATATCGAGATGCCAATCAGCTAATGCAGTTACAGGAAGATGATTCATCGCCTGAAGATGAGGATAACAATGACGATGAAATGTATGAGGATGATTCTAAGGAAAAGAAGATCCAGTTGATAAATCAAGTAAGATTGAATGATTTGGTGAGGGATTTGTCATTGTCAAAGGAGAACAGCAATGGAATCTTCTAGAGGACGGTGTAAAAATATCTACTTTTCGTAAACGGCATGAGGCCTTAGCTGCTTTCTATAAAGAAGAAGATAGTGCTTGTTTCTGTACTGATGTTAATTGGCTCATGAATCAGCTAGTAAACGAGCATTTACCTGATGAATTTTATTATTGCTACACAATGGTAACAAAAAAACTTTCAATTCCTGTCGCACTTATTGTTGAGATGATAGAGACATATAACTGAATGAAATTTACTTTGGAAGGTATTTATTACTCGCATCATAAGTGGAATATCTGCGGTGATCTAAAGTTAATTACTTTACTTCTTGAACTGCAGCTAGGATATACAAAGAATATGTGCTTCTTATACCTATGGAATAGCCGTAACGACAGGAATCATTATATTGTCAAAAGGTGGCACGAAAGAGAAGAACACATAGTTGGCCGATATAATGTGAAGCATATGCCTTTGGTACACCCACAGAAGATCTACCTTCCACCACTTCATATCAAACTTGTCCTTATTACGAATTTTGATAAAGCAATGGCCCATGATTCTGATGGATTCCCATGTTTCAAAGAGAAATTTGGTGCAAAGAAAACCAATGCTAAACTTAAAGCTGGCATTTTTGTAGGGCCGGAGATCAGAGAATTGATACGTGACAGGGAGTTCAGAAATAAACAAACTCCACTTGAGGTGGCAGCATGGGATTCATTTGGCTATGTAGTGCAGAACTTCCTTGGTAATTATAAGGCTAAAAACTATGAAAAACTAGTGGACAATATGCTAAAGGCTTATCAACGAATGGGATGTCGGATGTCTCTTAAGATGCATTTCTTGCATTCGCATCTAGATTTCTTTCCATCTAATATGAGTGATATTAGTGAAGAACATGGGGAAAGGTTTCACCGAGATATCGCAATGATGGAAAGCAGCTATCAATGCTGCTTCAACGAAAACATGATGGGTGACTACTGCTGGTTCCTACAACGAGAGGGTCCTATATCCACGTACAAGCGCAAGAGCAAGAGTCAAACATTTTTGAAGAAATTTATAGTTAGGTGAGTACTACTTCTTTAATTATATGTAATACATATATTGTCTTGGTCTGCAAAAGAACGTACATAATGCCAAATAGGGCGCCCCGATTCCAAACCTTTGCTCAGAAACGTCTCATTCTTCTCAAACTCGTAATAATTATATTATTAATTTTTCCAAGGTGACAAAGTGAGCCATATAACCTAGTTACATAGCTCAGGAACCTTACGTGCTAGGACAAAACTGAGCACAATTTGGAATTAGCGCACCAAAATTAGTTAGTTACAACAACATTTACTCAAGTAGCAGAGAAAAAGTTAGAATTTGTTGGCTAGTGTTATTATACCTATTCCAACTGTAATGGTTTTGATCTTGGTACATTTGGGCTTTGAGTTGTTTTTTTAGTTATATAGATCATAAAATACGAGGTTGGGTCAATGGGTTTTGCGAATCGGTAGGGCAAAACAGAGGAAGGGGGATGGCTGATTGTGGGGGTGTTAGGACAAGTTATAACAAGTCAGGACCTGCAGCCGCACGCTCCTGCCTTGTCTATTTAAGGAGCAGCAGCTGATCGCAGATCGTCAGTCACAAATCTTTCAACAATGGAGAAGGCTGAGCACCGCTCAGTGATCAATTTTTTTACCAAGGAAGGCAAGAATGCAAAAGAGATCCATGAACGCATGGTTGTAGTGTACATCGACACCGCTCCTTCCTATGCAACCATTGCTCGCTTGAGTATGGAGTTCCGCCATGGTTGTGAGTCCCTTGAATATGACCTCCGTCCAGGACGCCCGTCAGACGTGACCAACAAGGACAATGGGACCCGTGTGAAGAGTATGATCATCGAAAATCGACGGGTGAAGGTCGAAGAAATCGAGCGATAACTTGGAATATCACATGGAAGTGTTATCAACATCATCCACGACAATTTAGCCATGACCTAGGTCTCTGCCCGTTGGGTCCCTAGAAACCTCACGCCGCATGATCGACTTCAACGTCGTCAAAGTCCACAAGGCCAGAGTTTCACAAGCTGCCCTGCGCCAGTGCGGATTCGAGGAGTTCTATTATCCCCCCTACAGTCCAGATCTGGCCCCTAGTGACTACTTTTTATTCCGCTAGCTCAAGGCTGCATTGCGTGGACGCCAGTTCGCCGTCCAGGAGTGGATTAAACAACAGTCGGGAGATTGCTGGTTGTTGGGAATTCGAAGCCTCGGAGACAAGTGGCGCAATTGCATTGAAGTCGAGGGTAGTTATATTGAAAAATAATAAAACACTTTTCCTCATATCTCGTTTCCTTATATCCGAATTGCAAAACTTATTGATCGCCCCTCGTAGCTCGACTTCCTTCCAATACTGAATGGAGATTGCGCTATGGGCGTCAGTGCAGGCCTAGGCGGAGTGTATAGAAATTTCGGGTTGTCCAGACGTAAAGATCCCCCTCTCGGCCTCGCCGGTGTCATCCAAAGAAATGCAGATCAGTACATTTGACACTAAGCTGGCTGCAGGAGCTTTCGGAGTGTTAGCACAGCTCACTGTTCCGCCTTTGGGGCACCGCTCCTGATTTGGAAGGTTTACTCTTCTACACTTGGTCGTTGGATCAGTCGAGGATCTCCTCCGGCCGACTAGCCGTTGGCTGCTAGAGGCAGCTCCTCTGCCTAGTTTGATGGTGCAGGGTAAACACCAGCCCTCATGAGGTTTAGCCTGTCGATTAAGATGGTGGCCGGGGTGTGGTGCTTGGAGCCAGCACGAGAGAGTTTAGGAGATGGATGAGGACCAGTGGTGTTGCAGTTCCATGCAAATTCGTCTTGAATTGAGTATAACTAATACATCATCCTATTTTTTATATATTTTGAAAAGTGATATTTGGGAGATGGGGGGTTAGCAAATAAAATCCCCTGAGTAGTTCATTATTAGCAGGATATTCCTTGTGAAAAACTAAATTCTTTATTATTCCATGGGGAGCCTGGGGAAATATTTATATTTAAGTACAAGTTCCTTTTTTATTGTTTTCTTATTCATTTTGTCTCTCTTCGAGTCTAATGTTTGATCAGAGAAAAAAAAATTATTATTATTTCCATGAAACTGCGATTCATCAGAGGAGTTGCTTCTCAAAAGTCGCCCAACAGATTCTTTTCCGTGAAATTGCGGAGTTGCTTCGATTATCTTGGTTAAATTGATATAATTGTTTTGCGAAAACATTGCATCGAAGTCAGTGGTTTTAAGAAACACCCCCCTTTTTACCACAATATCCCCAGAGAGAATTCAAATTCGTGTTTTGAATAACTGTGCTCCTTGTACGAATTTGTTCCTAGATTTTTAAAGTGTTCTTTTCAGCTCCTATCAGGTAGAGCTGATTTTTGTAAAGTTATTTTTTAAAGATTTTTTTGTTTTTATGTACATGAGATGGTAAGAGTAAAAGTAATACAAATATTTAACGCGATTTTTTTCTTCTATTAAATTTTAAATTCTACAGCGTCGGCAGTAAGTTTCCATACATAGGAAAAATAGAAATTTTATTATGGACAACCATTTTTATTCATATAATATGCTCTACATGGTTGCCATTGTTTTGAAAACACATTTTAATACCTGTTTCCCACTGTTCATAAACACGCATTAGCACAGTTGAAGTTATGCTTGTAATGGCGTTGTGATACGTTCCTTTAGATGATTTATGTCTCGTATCTTTACCTGATACACCATGGCTTTCAAGTGCCCCCAAAGGTAGAAATCAAGGGGGAAGAGATTTGGGGATCTAGGAGACACTCCACAGGACGAGGCAGATCAATCCAAGCATCCGGAAACTGCTGATCCAAATACTGACGCACGTGAAGACCATAATGAGGTAGAGGTCCATCTTCCTGGAAGTAAACTGGAAAGTTACCTTCTTCGTTTACTCGTAGCAGCGATGGGAAAGTTTCTTCTCGCAATAAGTTAAGATACCTTTCGGTATTAAGATTTTCACTGATAAAAATTGGTCCAATAATTCTGTCACCCCATATCCCGGCCCACACCATCCCTTTATCGGCACCTTGCATCTTCGTCGGACTCAGTCAGTTAGCGTCAGCATTACTCCAATAACGTATGTTGGGCCGATTAACCTCTCCATTGACGTAAGAATTTGCTTAATCAGTAAAAAAGATCTTAGTTGTAAAGTTTGCATTCTCGTTCACTTTGGTTAATGCCCACTCACAGAATTCCATCCGTCCATCCGGGTCGTCTTCACTCAAATGCTCTGCTATATGCAATTTGTATAGATGTCATTTGTCTGCTTTCAAAATACACCTGATACTCGATCTGCTGACACCACTTTCTGCGGACAACCGTTGTGTACTTTTTTGAGGACTTCGTGTAAGCGCTGTATGTAAGTATCGTAGCTGTTGTGCCTTCATCGGTGGTTATACGCCTTGGACCACTTCGCGGTTTATTTGCAATTTTTTCAGTTTTCTGAAACTCGTTAATAAGTTTTGCCACAGTGTTGTGTGTGATGTTCGTTCCATGTTTTCTGTTAAAGTTCAATGCAACCATGCGAAAAGGCTTCCCGACCCAGGCATCAGTATGTTTTCAATTCTCGTTGCTCTTTCGTCAAACGTATATTCTAGGGTATCTGAAACATAAAAAAAAATTCCTATGTATGGAAACTTATGGCCCACCTTGTATATGATTTTTTTAATAATTTTAGGCACTAGAAAAAATATAGTAAGATTATGAGAAATAGGAATAACAAAATAAAATTACACTATTATTTTTAGGCGGAAGAACGAGATGTTTCGTATGAATTAGAAATGTCTGTCTATCGAAAAAAATATGAAATTTTAAAATATCCACAAAAGTCATAATCTCCTAAATCTTGGGTTAATTATTTTGATTATGTCTGTCGACGACATGAGTCAACGTAAAAACTAATTATAAGTTAACTAAACCTATATTTAATCATATATACAAATTTGCTCCGAAAGAAAATTTAATAATTTATAAATATTTAATTCAACAAAAAATAATTTGCCAAAATTAGAAATTTTATTAGCTTTATTTTCGTTCTATGTATTTTTTCCGTCGAGTCTATTTAGCGGACGCCGGTGTTTAGGTTAATTTAAATTGAATAAATTAAAGATTAAAGATGATAAAACCTTCGATAAAATTCATCACTAAGGGTGACGTCACTACTTAAATATTACATGTGGGAAATAATGAAGAAAATAATAAGGGCGGTGAAAGAGAAAGATAGAGGGAAGATTCGAAGAGGATAGCAAAACAGGCGTAATAATACACGCATGTGAAAGTATACAAATCTCAATCTGCACACACGTGTGCATACATGCAAGTGCTCATGTGCAAATGGGAATATTTATGGTAGCCGAGGAAATGAAAACTGAATTTAACTCACTTTATCAATAATAATAATAATAAGTGTCATCCTTTAATCATCATTAGCCGTTATTGCATCTTATGTATATTTTATTCATTTTATTTTATTAATTTTATTCTATTCTATTTTATTCATTTATATCTTCATCCACTCCTTTTGTCATTATGCAAACGTAGCTTCATTGGATTATTTGACTTTAGTTCTTCCCGCCACCGCTAGGGAAGGCCAACTTTCCTTTGACTCTGTAAGACTTTGTCCCTGGAGGCTTTCGATGCCTCCACCTGGACCCGTCATTCAGGCTTGATGCGAACCCCAGTCCTTCTCAGCTCAGACTCAATAATTTTGCTTTCTTTTCTGTTCCAGTCTGTCCGTTCCCTCGTCAGTCTCTTTATCTTGGCTAAGACTTTAGACTACGATTCAGCCAAGCGAAAGGAACAATAATCTTATAAAAAGATAGCATATAAACATCGAGAATATAACATTTTCAAATATTCAATATACAGTTAGCAAGCATGTATTTTTTTATACATATTAATGACTTCTTTGAGTTTGCTTCTTTTAAGAAGGCATTTTGATATCAGGCTCTAACATAATGGTTCTTAGTCTCAATAGGTCTCCAAATGCTCGTCTGTCAACTGTGTTCTCAGTGAATTCTTGATTTGCGCCAAGTACGAAAATGTGGATTCACAACAGTATGTTGAAGAAAAACCGGAAATCAGTCGTCATGCATGTTTACGAAGACGAGGATATTCTATCGTGTTTTTACAAATGTCGACGGGATTTTCTCTCTTGTCAAACAGAGACTTCAGGATATTATCCTCAGACATTTCAATAAGCTCCATTTTTAACTCTTCAGGAGCCTCTGATACATCAACTAAGTGAGGTTGAAAAGCAAGTTTCAGAGTGGTGTTATGCTTTTCAAAATCATTGAATCTTTTATTGTATTCTTTTATTAATGTGTCTAAAACCGACTCATATTCTTCAAAATATCCATAGATATCTTCATTTTCACTCATTACCTTCGTAAGCTGGAGAAAGTGTTCTTCTGAAAGTTTTGATTGAGCCAAAAGGGACTTGAAATACTACAGTTTCTTTTTAAATGCCTGAATTTTTTACACATATCATAAATACATTTATTTCTGCCTTGCAATGAAATGTTTAACTCATTTTGTTTTGACATCACATCACATAAAAAGGCAACATCTCTGTAAAAATTTGGATTTGATAAATCACAATACCTGTTGTTTTCTCTGAAAAAGTCAATAATTTGCCTTCGTAAAGACAAAATTTGACCAATACTTTCCCTTGCGACAACCAGCGTACTTTTGAGTGATATGGCAAATCTACACTAATTACTTCGTCATCCATCATCGGAATGTTTCGAAATTGACGATGCTTTGAGGCATTCACTCGAATATAGTTAACAATGTTTATAACCTCTTGCAAAGGGTCATTTAAAGTTACATATTTTGCACAGATATTTTTCTGATGTGAAATACAATGAAAAGAAATCAGTACATTTGGTTCTTGGGTTTCTCCCTTAAGATTTCGAATAAATCCTTCATTTTTAGCCATCATAGCTGGGGCAGCATCAGTGCACACACTTACCAAATTAGTCAAATTCAGTCCTATTTTATGACATTGCTCTTTGAAGTTGTTAAAAATATCTATCCCCCGTGTCCTTCCTTTAAGGGTGCCTAAAGCAAGCAATTCTTCATATAATTGAAAATCATCTGTTATGGCACGAATAAAATACAATAATTGTGCTGAATCAGTGGAATACGTTGATTTATATTCTCTTTTTTTTATTATATTTTTCAATTGTTCTGTTACATTGCAGGCCAATTCATGCTGTCGATATGTGCTAGTCCTTCTTGAAAGAGGCACCTCATTATATTTATTAACTTTATCGGGATCTATACATCCTACCACTTCTAAAATACATTCCTTTATGAGTTCTGCATCGTTGAATGGCTTCCCTTTTTTTTTCAAGCAAATATGCAAGTTATAACTTGCTTCTCTCGTAGCATTTCCTTGACTGGAAAAATTGTCTTTGCTTCTGTTTTCCATCTTTCAGTTTCTGCAGTGCTATCTTTCGACGCTCACCCTCTAATTTGGCATATTTATTGTCTTTATGAAGAGCATAGTGTTGCTGTGCATTGAATTTCTTAACTGTTACAATTGCAGTATCACAAAGCAAGCAAGACATTTTGCCTCCAGTATTCACTAAAAAATATTGCAGTTCCCATTCTTCATTAAAGATCCTGTTTTCTTCTTTCAAAGTCCGTTTTAACTTTTTTGACATAATTATGAGTCAAAAAGAAATGTATTTATTCTGAAAAGCCAAAAAAAAGGTTAATAATGAATTAGTAAGGCCAGCCGCACACTGATCCAGACAAAACAGTCTTAGACAAGACATCGATAAACCTGCATCCACAAACATGTTATAATAATTATAATTATTATTATTATACAACAACAACAATATAGATTAGTTATATTTTTTTCTGTGATTGAAATTATCATTTATCATTACCGAATTGTTGCAGAAACTAACTCAGTCTCACAAAACAAGTCGGTATGAAGTAAGCCACGACAACAGGCGGACGAGACAGGAACTCTTCCTGTATCATACGTGAAATCACCCACTCCCGCTAGGCTAGTGTAGCTTACACGGAAACATTGCCTTTATATAGCAGTTGCTTTAAGTTTAGATTCACTGAATTTAAGAAAAATGCTTCCCATCTCTGGGAGCGACCTCACTAAACACAACTTTCCTTTTGTCTGGGTGTATGTGCATAATGATTTTAGACAAAATGTTCAATGTCAAAAAAGAAATATATATCAAAAGGCCATAGAAGGCCGCAGCTGACGGTTCAGAAGGCCGCAGTTTCCCCATCCCTGCACTAAACACATAATATGTAACAGCTTCAGAATTCAATAAATGTAAATATTATTTTATGGTTGAAACACCAACCTTGATAGACATCGTTTTCGTTAGATCATCGGATTTCGTGATTTCTTCCGGTGTTTAATTATTTCTAATAAGTTATGGAATTTACCCATTGTTGTGGATTTGCAAAATACGAAAGCTAAGTTCCTTGAATTGTTTACAATGTGAAAAATTAAAATTGAAACGTTTTAATGTTATCTTCTTAAAAGATATTAATTATTTATTTATATTCTCAATTTATTATGAATATTGTTTATTAGATATATATATATATTATATATATATATATATATATATATATATATATATATATATATATATATATATATATATATATATATATATATATATATATATATATATATTCTAGTTAAATAAATAATTGTATTTTTGGTATTCAAAACACCCTCTAAGAAAATCCCAACATAATTGGGGTATGTTGTTAAGTCATAGTCTTTTATTATTTCAAGATGTAAAGATTACCTACCAATTATTAATTTATCTATATTACAATATCCTCTATTTGGTATTTGAATATTAAATATTTTCATATTATTTTGATAAAAGGAAATAATCCGAAATATTTTTATTTATTAGCTCCATTTCTTCTACTACTACTTTAATTGCTACTTTTACTACATCTATTGCTATTGTTTTACTTTAATTATTATTATATTTATTATTATTATGCTAATTTGAAGATAAGCTCCTCCGCCGCGTTTGTGCTTTCGTCCTTTGTTCCAGAATTTTTCGTCGTACTACGAGTAGCTACTTGTTCCAGAGGGCGAGCGGAGCGAGCGTGGGATATGGGGAGGGGCAGACCCTCCCCACCCACCCACCCACATAGTAAGTCATAGCCCGGCACGAAACCGGCTTTCCGTAACCAAACACATATATGAATAATCTATAAATATAAATTAACAGCCGAGGAGCTTATCTTAAACTTTACCATAATTATTATTAGGTGTAGTAGCAGTAGTAGTATTATAATACTCATGGTGTGTATAATAAAGTTTCAGCCTGTGTGTGGCGATTTGTAAAATAAATTAATTTCATATTAAAATTTCATTATCAAATTGGCTGGAGTAATCATAATTTCATATGTAATTGGTAAATTTTGCTTTTTCCGCCTGATTTTTATTTCTTATAGTTTATCCTCATATCTATGCAGTGGATTCAAATATGAAATGTCTAACAGAGGTGGAAGTGTGACACACCTGGCATTGCAGTCTTATACTATTAGTGAATTAGTGCCCGTGAGTCAGATTGGCGACTTACGAATTAATGTAAGTGTGTGTTTGTGTGTGTGTATGCTGGTAGGGAACAAAGCCTGGGTGGATAGACAAAAAGAAATAAAAGTGGTGAAAAAAGAAGGTAGCGTAGGAGTTTGCAAAGAGATGCAAGGCGCCTGGTGATCAGGCCTATCGCTTTCATTATTTCTTAGGTTTTTGTATTTTGAGTTGTTGTTTAAGGTTTAGTTGTTTTTATGTCGAAAAGTCATTTGTCATATAAATTTTTAATGTTCTATGTATAGAAAATGAGCATTTGCTGTTGAATTTATGATTTTCCTAATCACTATTTATTTTATACTTAGTAAATTTTGTTTTTTATTACCTTGTGGTGTGCGTATTTTGGTGTATTTTGTATCTTCTTTCTTTTTGACACATTAGGGTATATATAGAGTTATAATCGGCGTTATTTTTCATATTCTGTTAAAATTTCAAAGTTCGAAGAATTTCTTATTCGTTTGATAAGGTCATTTGATATTATTTCCTGGATTTTGAACACAGTTCATTATACGTAGAACGGCACTTCCTCACCACCATCCACAAGGCTAAAGGAGCTTGTAAATATAAATGTATACATTCTGTGCTCACAGTTGGAATTTCTGGAAGTAGACCAAATCTTATTTGGTTATATACTTCATATACGTCTTTGATAATATTTTTCTATTCTGTGTCCTTTCGTTGTACATGGGCGGAGCATTACTCTGTTGTTTCTCATATATATATATATATATATATATATATATATATATATATATATATATATATATATATATACCAGCTTTGTAAAATTTGTCGTAATTCCTTGAGAGTGAACTGAACAAGTTCGAAAGTATTTAGAATCCGCCTTTCATTTTCCTGTGAGATTTTTTGCATACGCTTATATATATATATATATATATATATATATATATATATATATATATATATATATATATATATATATATATATATATATATATATATATATATATATATATATATATATATATATATTACGGACGTTTTTTAAGTGCGCATACGCACCACTACGCGAACACCGGAGACGTACTTTAGTTTTTATTAAGTTATCAAGGCAACAATTAAAGATTATTTTGAGCTTATAAGGACCGTGCCACATACGTGAATACATTAAACAGCATCTCTATATGCGTTGCACCAAAGCTGAAAATTGAAATATTTGCAAATTCAAGTTGCCTCGCAGTTTTTTAAACAGCTACGCCTCATATTGAATTTCATATCAGGTGGGGCATAGGCAGGTTCGGACGCGAGCAACATACATGAATTCGATTCGTAGACCGCCCGGGAGAGGCCGCAAATTTTACAGGTGACGATTTCCCACCTGTACTTGGTTCATGTTCCATTTATATTTGCCACAACATAACGGATGAAAAGGAATTTCGTATTTCTGATGTGGCACGCGAAATCGGTCATGTTTTTCCGGTACGCAACGAGGGAAGGGAGCGAGAAGGAAAAAGACACGAAAGACTTTAGTTTTTTAAGTGGATGGTTGCACATTTGTATATTGCGCAACGAAGAAATTCTTCTATAACACCTAGAAAAACTTTTAAGGAACACCTTCTTTACTGAAATTTTAAAGGGAAATGCAATTTGATTTCGATCTACTTCCTTGATAACAGTAAAAAATTCAATATTAGTGTTTTGCCAAATAAAGTTAGTTTTAGAGAATAATTATTTTGCTGCGGTGCATTTTATCAGTCCTGCAGCCCAAGTGTTCTCATATTGTTCTTATTTTGCTAACCTTCTTACACACATTTTTACTTCTCCGAAATTCACACTTTCTTTCCTAACATCTAAAAAGATATTATGATGGAGATACATCAATTGGTTTAGTGTTATATTGTTTTCAATGTCCCCATGGATCTTGCTTTTAATTTTTAAGACCAAGTTTAATGAAATGCGATAGGTCTTTTCCATTTTTCATTGTACTGAATGGTTGGCGCAAAACTTTAAATAATCACAAGTTGCATTTGCTTATTGCATATTAAAAAAAGTAAGGAGGTTATCCTCAAACTCAATAACTATCATGTTAGGCGGCATCTTATGTATTGGTCCCCACACTTTAGACATGATATCAATCTGCTAGAGTCAGTGCAAAGGAGGGCAGCAGAGCTGATACTTTCCCGGAGGCATCTTTAAAATGTAAATAGAATGTGGGTATTAAATATGTTCTTATTTGACAGGTGTGAGGGGGGAGGGGGGATTGAGCTTATTAAAATTTAATCTGGGATAGATAAGTTGGATTTTGGAAAATTCTTTGAGTTGGAGGGTAGTAATTGGACTAGAGGTCAACGCTTAAAACTTAGAAAACAGGGGTGTAGGTTGGATGTAAGAAAATATTTTACAACCGAATGGAACGTTTTTGGAATGATTAACCAGAGGAGGTAATAGAGAGTAGATATCTATATTACCTCTCCAAGCGCAGGTTGGAGTAGTATGTGAAAATGAAAGAAAATTGTGTTTTTTGTTTCCCGGTATGCATTGAACATATTTTAATATTGATATTATGTATTGCATATTGTAGTTGATCGGTAGAGCCTTTGACGAGCTTTGAGTGGGATGTTGAGGGATGTTGATGTTGGGATTGTTTCGGCTGTCCTTTGATAGGCCCTTGTGGCTTTTGCCACCCGGGAATTTTACGTCATGTTATATTCGGCTGCACTTTAGAACATTACTCTTGCTATAATGAGAAATACAAATGGCCAAACAGGTTTCGCTTTCTTGAAGTGGGAAAGAGAAATTTTTACGTTGTAATGAGATTATTTTCGTTGCTTCAAAAAGAACAAAAATATATGCATCATTAAATTTGAAAGTTAATGAAAGAAGTAGTTACCATTAACAACGGTAACCCGGCGGTTAAGCCTACCACACACGAGGGGATGGGAGCCCAGTGTAGATTGTCACACATGAAATCTGAAGGAGCGGTCGTCCCTCCTGACTCCAGTGCCACCTGCAGTTTCTTACTAGCTTGAGACTACCTTTGTTTTATTCAATCTAGAAATTTCCATTTTAGTGTTCGCAGGCTAGTCGCAGACCAGCCTTCGTTCATTCATCCATTGTTGGGGCCTGGCGCCGGTTGGTGGAGGTTTAGCCGAGAGGAAGGAACCACTGCCTCTGAGTTAAACCACATCAGGTGTAGTTAGTCATCGGCTGGATTCCCTATTCGGATTGCCTTCCTGGTGGCTGTCACACCCTGTAGATACCCGTGGTTCAGATACCACGTTAATCAGTAAGTCTCTAATAAAAGGCATCTGGATGGCAAGTGTAGGATGGGCAACCTTGCTGCAGCCGACATTTTAAGGGGTGCGTGCCTTCCCAGCCTCATTGCTTGCAAGAGGATCCCAAGATAATATGTCTCCAGCTACTTCATTTCTTCCTTCTTCACTTTTTTATAGATCTCCCCTTATAAACTTTCTGCGGGAGATGCCCTCGTTGTTTAAATAATTTCGGCTTCGATTAAATGGATTAAAAATTAAATATTTTCCAGTTGTTCCTAACTAAAGTAACTGAAAAAAGGTATATTTTGATCCCTAAACATTGCTTTTGTAGGTAGAGCGATAAATTTCAAAATTTGCCCATTTGGAAAATAATGCCAGTGCATTATTAATTTCGGAAAAAATTGAGAATATATAAAAGGATGTAGGCTTTATATTTTCAAAGCATAGTAGAAAATTGTAAATCTTATTTTTAAAAAAGCATTGGAGTGTTGGAGAATCATATTTGTTGTAAAGAAACGTTCCAAAACATCCTAGATTTAATGAGAAGTTTCTAGAATTTAGTCCAATTATATGAAATTTCAAGAATGTTCAAGAACTTGCCAGAACAAATCCTTGGAATCTTCGTGAAGTGAACATTCAGGAATATTGCTTCATAAATATTTATACAGGGATTCACAGATCTGCTATAATTTCAGCTATAACTACCATAGAGAACACATCAGAAAAGAAATGGCATCAATTCATTATCTAGGTGCATTCTCTTATAACTACGGAAAGTTATCAAAACAAGAGCAAAGATGTTCAGTGACACAGCATATATAAGAATGTGTGAAGCTTACAAAGCATACTTTGACAAGCCAGTTTTGGACCAAGACAAACCATGGGCACCTCATTTTGTTTGTGAACAGTGCGAGAAAACTTGTTAGTGTCAGCCAAAAGAGTAATAAATTATTTTTTTCTAATTTTACAGGATGGTATAAGGAGGAAAGAAGAGCCATGAAACTTGCCATTCCCAAAATTTGGCGTAAACTCACTACTTCTTCATGGTGGACCCCTCCAAACGTCGAAGTGGCAAAAATAGACTAATTATTTCCTATTCCGATCTTCCATCCTCTATTGCACCAGTATCACAAAGTGCTGATCTTCCTGTACCTACCGCTGCAGAAAGGAATAAGCCACCCTCAGGAAAAAGCAACAATTCATGAGCTGAAAAATCACTGAATATGTAGGTAGTAGATACAGTGTCATAGATACGGCTGTTGAGAGGACTCCATACTACTAAACTAAAGAGACCTCGATGACCTTGTGAGAGATCTTGGCTTGTCAAAGATAAACGCTGAACTTTTGATTTCCTGGCTCAGGGAGTGGGATATTCTGGATGAAAATCTCCAATGGATGAAGAAAACAAAATTTGTCTATTTTTAGTCAATATTTCATCATATAAGCCACGAAGAAATGTTTAAAGCATAAAATAGTTATTTTCTATTGTTTTCCAATAAAAGAAGTTGGAAAATAACATTTGCTGTGCAGGAAAAAAATGTTACATAGTGTATATAATAAATCCCAGTGTTAAGAAAGCCCCCTGCCAATCCTAAAGTGGTTCGTACATTGGAAAAATTACTTCAGCCCATCTGTTAGCAATTACAGCTTCCAAACGTTTATCATACTCTATTTATATTTACTAAAGATTTTGCTCTTTTCTACCGTACTATATACTCTAAACTCTTTATTATTTGTTGGGTTTCTTGGACAGACGCACAATTTTTAATTCTTCCTATACGTTTACTCTCTATGTAGTTCAGGTCTAGGATTTGTTATGGCCATTCCAAGCCATGAAGTCTGAGATCTTCAAACCATATCTTCGCTAAAGAGGGCCGTCGTTGTTTTGTTGAACGTTAAACTCTCAATCCACCTGAATTTTCTAGTTTTCTTTCAAAAAAGGCAAATAACACTGGGGAACAATGTATTTGGTGAATTGACAAAAGTACATTTTCCTACCTAATTCGAGCATACTAAATTCAAATCTGAAATCAGATTCTCTCTAAATGCTACAGATTTTTCGTAATATCAATAACTAATATTATACAATAATTTGCATTTTATCACACCTATCTTCATGCCCTGAAGCATAGATAATGAATACTTGATTGGTAGCTTCACCAAATTCCGGATTCTGATAATTCCATAGTCGAGCGATAAGTCAGCGCGGTTGTTTGTCGCTATGCCCGCCAGGAAGCGATTCCAGTCATTGTTACGATTTACTTTGGGTGAGACGCTCCTGCCATCTTGGAAAGTTTTGAAATCATAAGTTTATTGTATTTATTTGCCGTTGTAGGCCTGTTAGCTCTAGTACTTGTAAGTAGTGAAGATGTGGACTCCTGCTATTTAAGTGAATAAGTTATAATGTGTGTTAAATAAGGGAAGCCATCATATGATACATATATGTTGCTTGGGGAGGGACGCTATAATGATCTAGAAATTGCAAACTTAGCCTTAAGCCTCACAATGCACGCGTTAATTTCTAAAATAACTTAAAAGTTATAGCAATAATTACGTAAATAATTTACTAATTTAAATTAATAGTGCATTTACGCTACAATAAACTTAACTATTATCGAATGATTTTATTATTTATAGTATTGTATACGTTTGTAAACAAACGAGGACGATTAGGCTTAACAAGATTGCGATCGTCTAAAATTGTCAGAAATGACGTTCTTGAACACATTTTTTTTATACGGCAATAGTTCCTCCATTCGGCAAAAAATTTCTAAAATATATATTTTTTATTTTGATTTCGTTAACCTTGTATCGGTGCCGATATATCGGTTATCGGCTAATTTGCATATCAGTGCAACCCTAATCTATGGTATTGTTTATCCATAGATAACTGTTTATCATAACTATGATATTAAAAGTTGTGACTACGATACGCACCCTAAACTACACCTTCACCGATGCCTTGGGTTGATCAAATCATCTCTGGCTAGTTATTACGGTAAAATTATATTTTATTGTCGTTTATGATCATCACTAACTCTATAATTTAAGAATGGTATTTTTTGGAGTATTTGAATAATAATTTCATCTTAATTTGGTAATGACTTATGTTTTTTTTATCAGTTATTTCTAATAATTCTTTTATAATATCAAAAACAAAATGGTGAAGTTCATAAATAAATATAAGTATCGAAATTTTGCGAATTTTTTAAAACCCAAATGGTGAAGTTCAGAAAATTTATTTATATATGTCTTTTTCTATAACTATATATATTTCACGGCCATGATGGCCTTGGAAGTCTTCAAGGCGATTACAACACCAGGTGAAAGGAGGGCCAAGTTCCTGACGGCCTTACTCTTCAGAAGAAGTGTTCGTGAGTGTCTACAAGGAAATAATGAGCAATGACTTAAGCATGTCCTTGCTGGACTGTGAAAAGGGTTGTGGTCTGGTCAACGCCGTTGTTCCTGCCATCGCCAGGTCCCTCTTCCATGTTATGGGCAAAAATATGGTGTCAAAAGCTAACAGTCATGCCCATGCAAAAGTCAAAAGAAGGGTCATAAAAAGAGGTAATCCGGATGCACCCGAGAAAGTTACCAGGAGCAAAAGTGACTAGAAGAAGAAGAAACTTTCTAGTGAAAAAAAGTCCAAGTCAATTTAAGTGTGCGTAGCCACTGACATTTGTTATGTATCTTTATTTTGTAGGGTAGATATTAGAATCCAAGTTAACCATGAAATAGGTTACTAGTACAGGGTTTCCACACTTTAGATTCTTACTAGCTATTACTTTATTATACCTATTTCGGAATAATATAGTCGGTACTCACCCATGGACTATGAAAAAGATTTATAAGTTAAAAAATAATCAAATTAAATGCGGGGGCCTGGTTAAATGATACCTAATGGAAATATAATTGTTTGCTAGATTGGTCAGGTGTGGGCCCTGGAGGGATTTCTTCTTTTTTATTTAATTGATGCTACCTACTTTATTTCATTTATTAGAATATACCTTGAAATACTCGTATGTTTGTAGTTAAATGTAATATAACAATTTTTCATTACAGTTTTAATTAGAGATTTTGCCATTTATTTTTTTAAGTACCTGGAAAACCTATGGAATTTTGAAATTTGGTATTAGTAGACACCCTGTAGTATCTAAGAATACCATTGTACACATCCTCATTAAATGAAATTAAATTGAATATAACCAACATCGGTTATAAATATGTTTTTATTTTTTATTTTTCATTAAATAAGTCACACTTTCGTTCGCCATGACGAATCTGTTCGTCAAATAAAGATTTGACTTCAAAACTCAAAGTACCTTGGTCACAGGGTGCTTTATGCCAAATTTGGGGGGAATATGTTTAAAAATAAAGAAATGAGAACGATTTTTGTTTTTTCCTGGCTAGCCCTACTATGGAATCGCCCGATTTTAAGCTACCAATCAAGTATTCGTTATATATGCCTGAAGTAATATTGAATCATCCTTTTGCGTTATTTATAGTAAAGCAGGTTTTTCTGCACAAACATTTTATTGTATATGAGAAGACACTTGAATTACACATTAGGATTATAAATACTGTAATCAAATAGATGCTAATTTATTAATAACCGTACATCAGGCTGGAGGACTTCTTCTTGATTCCAATTGGGCAAAAATTTGCGTTTGTAACTCTTTCTCTTATAAGTATTTTTTGGCTGATCTCTTCTAATCGTCCAGCAGTGGGCCGCCATCATGTGTATATCCCAGTAACCTTAGTAGCGCTCTTCCATCGTCATCAAATCCTGATGGAAGCGTTCCCATTGTTCGTCGCTCACGGCTCCCAGATTCTCTGGGAATTTGTCGAGGAGATTATTTAGGAAATGCAGCTTCACACTCACGTTGCATCTCAGATCACGATATGCTAAAAGCATATTAGTAACCAGATCCTCGTAGTTATGCGCTTTTTTGTTTCCCAAGAAGTTAGGAACAACGGTAGAAAATGAGAGCCAGGCTGTCTTCTCTTTTATATTCATGGTGTTCACGAATCTAGAATCACTCGGAAATCTTCGGATTTGGGGACCATCAAATACTCCTGCTTTTATTTTTTTGCATGACAAAGCAGGAAACGCCGATACTATGTACTGAAAACAATCATTGTCAATGCTCAACGCCTTGACATACTGCTTCATCAACCCCAGTTTGAGATGAAGTGGAGGGAAAACGATCTTCTCTCGACTTACGATTGGATCATTAACAATGTTTGGCATTACTGCTTCCAAATTTTCCCAAACTGGCCAATCTTTTGGGGACCAGTGTTTGTCACGGGCTCGAGTGTCCCACATACAGATATAGCATGGAAACTGTATATCCCTTCTGCTGACCAAGGAGGAAATTGACCATCTTAAGGTCTACACATATGATCCAATTGTGTTCATGGTACTTAAATAAATCCATGACCATTCTTATGTCATCGTGAGTTTCTCGCAGATGGACAGCGTAACCGAGAGGAACTGCACCAATGTCATTGCCATTATGCAAAAGGACACACTTTAGGCTACGCTTGGAGCTATCCAAAAACAGTCTCCACTCAGCAGGGCTATAGGTTCCAAGTCCTAACTCGGTAAACAGACCAACAATATCGTGGTAGTACACAAATTGTTTGTCCTAAGAGAAATACTTAACAAATGTACTCTCCTTTGTTAGGTAATATGATACCCGTACCGACCTGTCAAACATATGTCTTTCACTCAACCTGAAGGCTAAAAGTTCTGCAGCTTTCTTGGAGAGCGCCAAATCACGTATCAAGTTATTCAAATCCTCTTGATTGAAATAGTGAGGAGCTAATGACCGTTCAGCATCTGATGATGAATCTGTAGACTCTGAATCCATTCCGTGGACGTCCATATCAAGTGCATCATTTTCACCCTCGGATCGCCGAGGAAATGTTGGGGTAGTCGATCTTGCGCCGATTTTTCTTGCCAATCCCTTTAGTATTCACCAGACAGAAATAATAGACCGATACATGATCCTTTGGTTCTCGCCAAACCATGAAGATTCCAAAAGGAAGACCATATCTCTTTCCTTTCGTCCACTCACGAAGATGTTCCACACAACTATGGTAAACAGCTTGTGTAGCCCACTTCTTATCTTGATCGCCAAGAGGAACATCCACATATGCATTATAAGTGCGGATCACAAAGTTTGATATATTGCGCCTTTAACGAACTAACATGTAACATCCACATATGTAGCAGAAGGTGGCTGGATCATTAACGTGATTTCCTCATGACGAAGCCATCACTCTAACATGAGACCTGAAAAAATAAACAATAATGTCAATATTTTGCACAATAAAACTTATTACTACTATGTACTGTGATGTATTTGCTTTCTACAAGCACCCTCTCTGTCCGTCCGGAGGGCAGTTTGCGGGGAAACGAGAAAATAGAAATTACAGAATAACTATACCATGTAAGTAAAAATGGATTATACCAGGTGTCCCAAAAGAAAGTTAAGCATACTTTGAATTAGTATAACTCAAAATATATTGGAGATTTCTGGGTCCAGCCAAAAGAGCTTCATTTACCTGTCGATTCTGGAAATTTCATTAAATTCATTTTATGATTTTGATGCACTAATGGGTTTAGTGATGGCTATCAAAAATATGTTTGCGCAAGGAAGTAAATTAATGAAACGAAACCTAGGAAGGCTAGGCCACCGTGCACTTTCAAGAGAAGTGTAGGAAGCCTAGGTAGCCTATGTTACTGTGCAATTCTTCAACCAAAGCCTAGGCCATTTTACAGTGGTTTTCAGCCACGCTGTGGTATGGTCTCGTCATTATTGCTTACTAAGCAAATAAAAGCGTTTCTGCGTAAAAGTTTACTTCGAAAGAACCTTTTTAATCATGAAGTTAACAAAAGATCACGCGTATTTGTAGTCAAACTTTATTAAGACTGGCAGTATTAAACAAGTATAAGATTAATTTGAACAACGTTTTCCAGGTAGGCACCCCCCAAGCAAGCCCACAATTTGGAAAAATGTTCGCAAATACCAACATGAAAGAACATGCTTAAATCTAAATAAAGGTCGTTTGGGTCGTATGAGAACCATAAGAACAACAGAAAATGAAACAAAAGATCACGCGTATTTGTAGTCAAACTTTATTAAGACTGGCAGTATTAAACAAGTACAAGATTAATTTGAACAACGTTTTCCAGGTAGGCACCCCCCAAGCAAGCCCACAATTTGGAAAAATGTTCGCAAATACCAACATGAAAGAACATGCTTAAATCTAAATAAAGGTCGTTTGGGTCGTATGAGAACCATAAGAACAACAGAAAATATTGAAACTCATCAGATGATCAGATGACACTTCTTCAAAATCCACATGTATCAGTCAGAAGGAATGGGTTTTCAATTGTCAAAGTCATTTAACCGCATTATTAAACATGATCTAAAATCGCATCCCTATAAGATGCATGCAAGACACCAGCTTCTTGAAACTGATTTTCTTTGTTATAGATAGTTTATCGGATGACTTTTCCATAAACCTGCTCGTTTCTTGGAAAACATTGAAAACATTGTGATTGGTGATGAGGCAGCCTTTTTCAAGAATGGAAAGGTAAATAGCCATAACATTCTGCAATATACGCCGCTGAACCACCCTCCAGCATTTAACTTTGACACACGTATTTGTGATCAGAAAGTGTCTCTGTGGATCGGAATATGCGGGAATTGCTATCTTGTGGCCCATTGTTTTACCAGAATAACTTGAATGGTGCTACCTACCTGAGCATGATCAACGAAAGGATCTTCCTGGAACTCCGCAAGATTTACGGCAATCAATTCAATAGACTTTGGTGGATTCAAGACGGCGCACCAGCTCATAGACAGCTGTAAGAACAAAACTAGAGAGAAATTTTTGACAACTGCATTGTCGCGCTAAATAATGCAATTAAATGACCCCCAAGATCCCCTGACTTAACACCGTGCGATTATTTCTTATGGGGATATCTAAAGAATAAATTGTATTCTACTCCACCACAAAGCATCAACCAGTTAAGAGATAGTATCACACGTGAAGTCAATAGACTTAAGGAAAATCACAAGTTAATCAAAAAAGGTGTTCAATCAATGCGATTAAAGGCGCAACTGTGCTTGGAAAGAAATGGAGGACATGTAGAAGGAAATGATACTTAGAAAATTAAAAAATGAATTTGTATTACCCACATGAAGAGGTGTTTTTGTTAAAAATGGATTTAAATATATTTGTTGATTTTAAACTTCGAAGTTTTATTATTTTATTTCCTTGCGAAAACATCATTTTGATAGCCTCCACTAAACCCATTAGTGTATCAATATCATAAAAGGGAATTTAATGAAATTTCCAGAATCAACAGATAAATAGTTGTTAAATTTGATTTGTTTGACAGGACTCCAAAAATCTCCAATAGGTTTTGAGTTATACTAATTCAAAGTACGGTTAACTTTTTCTGGGACACCTTGTATATTTGAAATCAGCATGAAAAAACGAATTAAAATTGGCTGATAAATCTAAGTCACCAGAAAATCTGATTAAATTTGTTCCCCTGTGGTAATCTTCTTAGCTGATTATTCCATTAATTTTTAAAAGCATTCTTGTACCATTAGCAACATTGCAACTCCATAAGCTCTTGCTTACTGCGCCACGCTTTACAGTTAGAATGATGCTTTCCGGAAGAAACGCTTCACCAACTTTCAGCCAGACATCTCTTCTGCAATATATATGTATGAAAATCCAACTTCACCGCAGGAAAGAGAAAACGGAATAATTTTTCTTCGGAAATAGTTATTTCTTACTTTGAAAAAATCAGATTGAAGCAGCGAGCAACCACTTTGATTTCAATTAAACTGCCCTTTATATATATATATATATATATATATATATATATATATATATATATATATATATATATATATATATATATATATATATATATATATATATATACAGATGGTTTCTATTATCCTAACTATTTATGTATATTTTTCACCCAAATCCAATAAAACAGACACAATCTAGGTACTACAATGAAATTTTTAGAATGTAGATTTAAAGAACTTTTAAAGAATACCGGTCTCATTTGACCGATATGAAAAATAGTAGGCTGTCTTTTCCATTTGAAATCGTAAAATGATTTATTTATCAGTGAGAAAAAAGGTAAGATAATAAACTAAATGTTAATTACAAATAAAATGCTCGGTAATTGAATTACAAAAGGCATAAAACAAATTTTGCCTGTTTTTCCCCAAAACATAAATGCTTGTAATTAGGAGTATAAGAAGACTTTTTTCCATTCATTTATTTTTGTAGTCGCTTGCGGCTCTATTTATATCTCACTAAATCTGTCGGTTGTCGATCCGTTGGTCCCCGTTTTGCTCTTTTTTTAATAACATTGTAACCATTTGACCGATTCTAAAGAAATTTGAAACCCTTATGTTGCTTTACATTCTCTTTCGAATGATATCATTGCCAAAATCCTCCCAATGTTAGACCGAGAATTTTTGAAAGATTGAAGGTAGCAAGGTCATAAATCAGAATAAGTGAGAGCACGCGACTTTGGTCAGCAGACCTTGTTTTTTCGTTTAGCCTTGGGTTCATTCTAGTAAGATTCTAGATGCTGGTTAGGGGTGCCTTATTCTTTGTGTAAGAAATTTAGCGAATAGCTCATAGTTTTTAAACCTATTCATATGTTGAGGATGTTTAGTTACGCTTCCATTCATCGCAGGTCATCCTTGCCTAAGAACATTTTCGAATGTTGTAACAGAGTTGGAGTATCCATCTATTGTTCAAATGGATCAATCTGAAAATGACCTGCTTAACACGGGTAGGCCTAACCAAATTTTCATTAGAGTTTGCCTACCCATTTTAATTGGGTTATTTTCAAAATGACCTTTTTAATAATAGGGTTGCCCCAGGTTTACCAGTTTAAAGATTAGGTGTCCATGGGTCAATTGGGATTCTTATTGTGCAAAAGCTGCGTATATAGTTACCTTCATAATGTTTTATGGTTAGTTATAATCTTATACTTGGGACTTATTACTATCGTTCCTAAACTAAGGATCTGAAGTTTATATAAATACGTTGGCTTATATGACTGGCGCAAGCGTTGCTAAGCTATGGGATTAGGCAGTAACCAGCTTATTTTATTCAATATTTACTTATATGTATAAAGGCATTTGCTTTCATATAGGTTCAAGATTTTTCCCCGCTATCTATTCAAATGTACTCATAACTAAAAACATTTTAATCTAAATAAGCTTCATGTATGGGCCTAGGTTGTGTAAAGGCTTTATTTGCTTTCGTTTAAAATAAAAAGTTATAAAGCGATTAAACCCCTTAGAGTTAAAACTCCCACCTTCTATGTAGATTGCTTGAGCATCGTTGAAATCGTTTATTATAGAATTAATAACCATATCAAAGACCCTGAGATCCACTCGAGGCTAGTTCAAAAAGAAGGTAAGGGTAAGTAAACGAAAGAGAGCGGAGTATGAATAAAGAAAAACTTTCACATCCCATATGTCTATAAGGATATATTTTCAACCTATATTTATTGATTCTATTCTTATGCATATTTACCGTAGTGCTTTTAACGATCTTCCTAAGTTATTCCAAATTTGTTATTTAATAAGAAAATATATTTTGTGTTATCGCAATGTTGTGTTTTGTTTACTAGCTTGAACCAGTTATTTCTAGTTGCCGGTCAGTTATCTAGCTCAAATATTAAGTCATAATATTTAATAGTAAAACAGTTTAGTATTTTAAAGAATTCAAAAGGTTGGCCGCGTAGATAGGGCCCTTCAAGTTAAAATAATTTGAGGTGCCTCAGTCTGTCTTTGTACGATCTATTTCCAAATTAATTAAGGAAATAATTTGGTCGCTTGAGGCTCGACGAGTTCCAATATTCCGATGTCGTTTAGAGACGAGAATTGAATTCGCATATTCCAAATGAGGTCTTACAAGAAAGGCCTTTTTTATATAAGGGAAGAATGATATCTTTCGATTTAAACGTGAAATGTCTCGCTATAGACAGGTATCCCCGAGCCACATTCTCCTTTTGCGATGCTACATTGCATCGCTTCGCAAATTTATGATAATTCAAGATTAATACAACTAAATCCTTTTCCATATTGACTGTAATCGCTTCGGAGATATCATGACTTATGTGCACTACCTTACACTTGTGTCAAGCTCGTTTATTCTTCGAGGCAACCTCTCAACGAGGTTACGGCACATGTGGGAGGGGGCTGTCCCCCTTTTCAGGGATTACTGCCTTCAGTTGCTCATTAGAGGTTGACTGACGACGTATTGCGGCCTCTTTCAGGTCTTGCCGCAGGTTTTCCAGTGGATTCCTATACCAAGATTGAGGTGGCTACTCCATCACCTTGATATTCTTTTCCCGAATCTACTGTATGGTGGACGCAGACTTGTGACATATGTAGGGCATTATCCTGCTGCAAAATCACATTGTGGGAGTTTATGGATAAATCTCAGGTTGAGGCTAGCATTTAATCTCTCAGGATAGCTTGGTACTTCTTTGAATTCAGGTTGCCATCACAAGAGGTGAGACGACTCATTCCTGAAATTGACATGCAGCTCCATACCATTACAGAGTGGACAACATGCTTTACTGTTGGACCTATAACCTCTAGATTCCAATGGCCCCATGGCCTCCTACGGACTCTAACGTTACTTGGGGGTGGGGAATACCTGGAAATGGGACTCGTCAGACCATAAGGCACCTTCCCACTGACGCAGGGTCCAATTGTTATTTTTGTATCTAGGTTTTGCTCCAATTGATAATCTCGTTTCTCTTTTTTGCCTTTTCTTCTATTTCTTTTTCCTCTTATTCTTTCTAACCCCTTGTTAGATCGTTGACAGGGTAAAGCTGTCGTTAGACTTTGCAAGGAAAATGTCTTGTATTTCTTCATATGTCTGTTCTTCCCCCCTCCCCCTTCTTTCTCGCGACAGGATAGACCCGAGTGTGGATCGAACAGGACGTTAAACCTTTTCAAAAGAATATTCAAGAACGTCATGGGAACCCTGGCTGACAACACAATGCTTCACCTACCTTGTATTTCCTTGCCACCCCTCAAACCCTACATCAGTACACCGCAGTAGCCTCACATACCCTGCTATTGTACCTCGCATACCTCTCGTACCCTTATTCACTACTCTGCACTGCCCTCCTATACTCTACCTCATAATTAATCCACAGTGCATTCCCATACCCTACTGTATCCTGCTACAGTACTCTGCACCACCCTCTACCCTCCCTACCCCGTAAATTTTCCCATAGCCTGCCGTTGTCTACTATAGTACCTCTCTCTCTTAAAGAAAGTAGAGGGAGATGTGACGCCCCCTTGTCACGGGAAGAGAGCTTGTGTGTACCTTTGACTTTTCGAGCTATGTCGGCGGGGGTACCTCTTCTGGGTACCCCTGGTAGGGCTTCCCTTGTCGATTTGGTCGGAAACGAGGTTCCAGACTTAGTGCGTCACTCTTTCCTTTTTCTACTTTATCCTTCTCTTTTTTTTCCTTTTATCCTATCTCTTACTTATACAAAAAAGAAAAAACAAACAAAAAAAGGCCTACTCCTATCATGTCACTCTTTCCCTTTTTTCCCTCCATCTACATATAAGGACCTGGCAGCTACCTCACGCCTCAGAAGATAGGCTTTGGAAACTCTATAAACAACGCCAATTGACGCTCACTGGTTGCGAGAGACTAGAACTAGAGGTGTCCTAGGCGTTGGGGTACGATGAATGGGATGAGGGTAGTGCCCCGTTAACCCATTCCCTGGCGCGTAATTATTGACCGTTCCCAGTGCCCGTTGACGGGTGCTTCTGGTAGCATTGGTATGAGGTGACGGCCCTTTGTTCCCATGTTGGTTGCCAGGCCAATAAAAAGCCTTGGGTCGAGTTCCTTGGTGTGGCGGGATATCCATTGAACGCTACTCCGAGATCCTGGCCGTTGTGAAGGGAACTAGTAGGAGTTTAGTAAGGGGCGTGCTTCGTTGTTTTTCACCTGGTGACAAATCGATGGCCCCTTCGGGACCGTCTGTGCTGCTTGGTTGGGAGCCACGGCAAGCCGAGGCTTGACGACTCGGTCGGACGAACAGCAGCACATGGACCGTGCCTTCTGGAAGACTCCCAAACGACTCCGATCAATAGGCGGGAGTGACTCACGCGGGGAGAACTTACCAAACCCCCCTTTTTACATATTGATTGGTCACAAGCATAAGAAATATAGTGTGTTCAAAATGGCAGGCAAGAAAGGTCCAGCAGCGCTAAAATTTACGTGTGCCACATGTAAGAAGGACAAGTGGTGAGTTGACTTTCCGGAGGGCTGCTATGCGAGATGCCACCCAGCCAGTATATGCACCACCTGCATATTAAACAATGAAGTGGAAGAAGTAGTGGCCTACTACAGGGAAAGGACGACAGACCTCGAAAAGAAAATCGAGAGGCTCAAGGAGGAGCACTCCCACCAGATCCGCAGGCTTGAAGAGAAGTTAAACGAGCTCTCGAGTCCTGTGGCAAACACCACCTCTACAGAAAGGCCGCTCCCAAATGTGGCAGAAACGCCAAAAGGAAAAAATAAAAAGAAAAGAATGACGAAAAAGGGAAAGAAGAAAGAGGAAGAGAGAGAAATAGAAGAACAAAAGGTAGAAGTTATTGAAAAGGATGACAAGGGGTAAAAGATGATAGACAAGAAGAAGAAGAAGAAGATGGGAAAAAAGACTGAAAAGACCATGACGGAGAAGAGAGAGGAATCGGAGAGCTTGCCTCCAAAAATAAAGAATCCGAGCTCAGCAGGCAAATGTGCCAGGGTCAGCCTTGTGGGTGATTCCCAGGGACGGGGCCTGCAGCCTCTGCTACCAGCCCGCCTCCGCCCAAGCGTTAAGGTGAGCTGCCTCCCAGGCTGTGGGAATAACCAGATAAGAGCTGAGGCCGAGAAGTCTCAGATTTCTGAGACTTCAGTCGTTGCCCTTATGGTAAGTGGCAACGACCTGTACCTCAGAGGAGGTAGGGTAGGCCCTACAGGCGAGATTATGAAGACGGTCATGGGCGCTGTCGACGACTGTAGATTGAAAACCCGCAGACGCGTCGTGGTGGGGATCCTCCCGAGGTGGGGTCCAAGCCGGACCGCCCACGTGAGGAATATGTCGCTAAACCGGCGCCTTGCAGACCTCTGTACGACGGAGGGTGTCTTTTTTGTCAACCCGTACGCCGTATTCTATGGTAGAAAAGACCTCTACCAAAGGGATGGGGTACACCTCTGCTTTAAGGGAAGGCTTTCCTAGCCAACCTCATCCAGGATGTCGTGGAGCGCACCCAAAGGAGTGTCCGGCTCATTGAGAAGGTGGACGTACGCCAGTACGCCCGAGTCACTCCTCAAACAACCTTCTAAGAGGTTGTCAAAAATGGTGCCACCGCGACACCTAAGAAGCCGGGAAACGGAAGAGTATAGGGGGTCCTACATTAGGGGAGTCCCTGAAAGTTCTTCTGTTCAATGCGAGGTCCATCAGGAACAAGTTTCCTGAGCTCCGTGGCCTCGTAGCGACGGAAGAACCCGAAATGGTAGCCATAACAGAATCGTGGTTAAAAACCTCAAAACGAGACTTTGAAGGCAAATTCACGGTTCCTGGCTACCAACTCTTCCACAAAGATAGACCAGACAGAGAGGGTGGTGGTGTAATGGTGTATGTCACGGATACAATCAAATCTACGAACTCCATCCAACATTATATCCGATCACGAGCTTCTAGGCCTTGACCTAGAGATAGGTCCTCTCAGATACAGGACCCTGCTGCTTTACAGAGGCCCTTCCCAAGCGGTTGAGAAGGACAGGGAACTGTACCAGCTGCTGGGTGAGCTTGTTCAAGGCAGAGTGTGCATCGTTAGGGGCGACTTCAACAGACAAGTTGACTGGGAAACCAGAACAGCCTGTGGCGAGAGCGCACTACTCCTGAAGTTCATCAACAACGAGTTCCTCACTCAATGGGTGAGAGAACCGACGAGAGGAGACAATATCCTCGACTTGGTCTTCACCTCTGAGGATGATATCGTTGAGGATCTCTCTGTAGGCGAAGAGCTCGGTGGCTGTGATCACCAGCTAATTAGATTTACCGTCAAGATCCCGAAGGTAAGGTCTGTTGCCAGTCAATCAAGGAAACTTGACTTGAGAAGAGCAGACTTTGCGAGCCTTCGTGCTGGGCTGACTGATGTAAGGCTAGCGGTATGCGAAGATGTTGAGGATTCGTGAAACAATTTCAAAAATAAGTTCATGAGTCTTCATCGGTCTTCTGTTCAACCAAAGTGGTTTAATCGAGAAATCGGCCAACTGCTTAGGGAGAAGAGAAATGCGTACCGGCGATCAAAGATCTCGGGTGCCTTTGACGAGTACCGGAGGCTAGCCAGAAGAGTGAAGTCCAGCATAAGAGCGGCTAAGCGGTCTTAGGAACTCCGAGTGGCGAGACTCTGCAAGGAGAATCCCAAGGAGTTCTTCGGCTATGTAAATAGCCGTAAACCAATCCATCGTAGGAATGGGCCTTTAGTGGACGAGGAGGGTGCATTAACTCAGTCAGATGCAGAAAATGCTAACCTGCTCAATGACTACTTCTCTTCAGTGTTTACTAAAGAGTGTGGTCCCATCCCACAGCCCACGGATTCCTACTCGGGGGAAAAGCTGGAGGTAATGGACTTCACTGAAGGTGAAATAAAGAAAAAGATTGCTAACCTAAAGACGAATAAGTCCCCCGGACCGGACGGGTCTCTATCCAAGGTGTTGAAGGGAGTGTGCGATGAAGTATCACGACATCTGTGCGCTATCTTTAACATGTCAATCCGGACTGGATGCGTTCCTAGAGACTGGCGTGAGGCGGATGTGACTCCGATCTTCAAGAAAGGAGACCCCAGCCAACCATCAAACTACCGACCCATCAGTCTGACTTCGATAGTCGGTAAACTCATGGAAAGCATGATAGTGGACAAGATAACGTCTTATTTAGAGTCAAACCTGATACTGAAGAGTTCACAGCACGGCCTTCGAAGGCAACGGTCATGCCTGACGAACCTTGTGGAATTCTTCCACTTCGTGTTCAGTAAGCATGATCGAGACAAGGCGGTGGATATTGTGTACCTTGACTTCCGAAAGGCCTTTGACAAGGTACCACACCGCCGTCTTTTCCGGAAAGTGCGTGCGCAGGGCATGGGCGGTAAGGTAGCAGGTTGGATAGAGAGCTGGCTAAGTGAAAGACGACAACGCGTAGTGGTGAATGGTCGGGCCTCTGAATGGGCGCCCGTATCTAGCGGTGTTCCTCAAGGTTCCGTCCTGGGACCACTACTGTTTATTATCTATGTCAACGACATGGACGGAGACATGGTTGCCCAAATCTTCAAAGGTGCCACAAATCTCAGTACTTGCTTAAGGGAACTGCCCTTGAATCGAGTGACACTGAGAAGGACTTGGGTGTTACTATCACTAGCGACCTCAAGTTCTCAAAACAGTGCATCGAGGCAGAAAAGAAAGCCCAAAGGATGTTAGGCTACATAAAGCGCCAGTTTGGATACCGTCACAAGGAGATAGTACTTTGTCTGTACAACTCCCTCGTTCGGCCGCACCTGGAGTATGCCGTACAATTTTGGAGTCCTTCGTTTCGAAAGGACATCGCAAGGTTGGAACGCGTACAAGCTAGGGCAACCAAACTTATTCCCTCTATCCGACATAAAAGTTATGAGGATAGACTAAGGGAATTAGATCTGTTCTCGCTGGAAACCCGTAGACTGCGTGATCAGCTCAACGAAGTTTTCAAAATACTTCGAGGGTTTGACAATGTTGACTACCGGGATATTTTCACACTGAGTGAGAACAGAACGCGCAATTACGGCTTCAAACTTGAACTGAAGCGTTACAACCGCAATCTGTATGGAAATTTTTTCACCTACAGTATTTCCTGTAAGTGGAACGCACTTCCAGTGGAAATTGTCAACAGTGAATCTGTCGACCAGTTCAAGTCAAGACTAGACAAAGTCTTGAAAAGTGGCCGTTTAGGGACTCAAAACAATTGAGCAGCCATGTGCCTACTCAATTGCTAGTCCAAAGGTACCCTCTTTGAATGGACCGTAAGGTCTCCTAGTGTACTTTCTTTCCTTGTAACTCCTTGTAACTCCAGTATTCTCCCATTCTTTTCTCCAGTACTACTCAGTACACTCTGCTAACCCGCTACAGTACCACTCGGTACCTTGCCATACACTCCCGTACCCTGGTGCAGTAGCCATTAGTAATCTTATATACCCACACGCTGTAGTCATGGAGATTGAGGTCGAGTGACTGCGGCGGCCAAAAGTCCTTCGACCAGAGGTTGATGTTCGACCCCTTCCTCTCAGTCTTGGCCGTGTGGGCCAGGGCGCCGTCGTCCTGAAATATGTAGTCCGCCTTCTTCGTGATCTTTCTCAACTAGGGGAGGACATTTGTGGTCAAGATGTCCCTGTAATCGAGCACGGTGAGCCTATAATCTGTCGCGAACCACACCAGCTGCATCTTCTCGCCATTCGAATCCACGACATCGAGCGTCTTCACAGAGACCGGGTGTTTGGTCGTGGAAGCTTAGCGGACCTCGGAGACCTCGGAGACCTCCTGGCCAAAGAATACTACGCGGCCGTTCTGTTTGGTGATGACCGGATCGACCGTGAAAGTTATTTTCATGACAAAAATTAGAATTCAATTATCATGGCTCTTCAATTTGTTGATAAGGTGACGTCAGCTCTCCCGATGTTGTTCTCGCATACGGTTGGTAAGCAGATACTTTTCACTTCTGTCCAATACCCTGCCGTATTCTGCTACAATAACCATGCAGTATCTTACCTTACCCTGTATCGGATGTTACTCGTGCCCCTAGTTGCGTCCCTTAAGACCTTTCTTGAAGAGAGGCTTTGTCTTAGAATTCGCTATCACAAACGGACGATTTCATTTATTTAAAAGCGAAAACTGACGATGGCAGTTCCACCCTAATTTCTTTACAAACTGGCTTGTACATACAGTATTGAACTGAGGGAAGGTTCAGAACTTGAGTAGAGTATTTGTGCCGATAGGGACTATCAGAACGCGCAATTCTCCTACAGAGTACTTATTAACTCAACAAACGCAAAGGACCACCCTGCGTCTCTTTCGGACGACTCACCCCCCCCCCCCCTTCCTCCTTGGCACACGCCCTTTCTCCCTTTGTTCCCCTCTTCAAAAAATGGACGGGGCGAGAGGGATACGTTTTCGGGCGGGTGGAGGGGCAAGCTTACCGTCAACAAATGGGATCACCTTATTGATCAAAAGCCCATGGTTAAAGTCCCCCTGGCATCGCAGCTGCATTTAGGGCGCATTCCGCCGTCTGCAACGTCGCATTCCTTTGTTTTCGTCCCGGTGCCAAGTCTCGCTCAGGTCAATTTGAGGATCGCCGAAATGTAGCGCTGCGGGAAAACACTCAAACTTGTGCTCTTTTGTAAAAATAAGGCGGGTTTTTTTCTCGGGTTATGATATACTGTATTTTCAGAATTAACAATTTAAATCACAAATACAACTTGCTCTTTCAGCAGTTTGTTCGAAATAGTCCATACAGACATATTCCCAATGCGATTCGAATTCGTACTTTTGAATACTTGTACTTTTTTCCTGGTGGGTTCCAATGCATTCTATCAATGTTGATTTTTGAATGAGCCTCAAAATATTTAAATTTAAGATTTGGTGTGGTGTAGGGTGTAAAGATTAAGTGGATAAAGTCATGGATTCGTAACCAGGTCTCAAATCTCAAATGCCAGCCATTTAAGGTTTACTGGAACAATCTTTATTATTTCTCTCTTCTATTATTATTCCTTTCCATCTGCTCACTATTATTCTATTTGTGTCGCTCGTTTAACTTTGTTACGGATAGGAAACTTACCCTGCCATCATTTACATAGTTCACTGCTCTATTGTTCATTGCTCTATTGTTTCATTTTTCTAATGATTTATATTTTAGAAGTTACTGATAACAATGTAATTTGGATGCCAAATGAGACTTATACACTCGGTTTATGCTACATTATATGTTAGTTGCTTTCACTTGTCTCCCAGAACAAAACTTTGATTGTCGATATATTTTAAGGAAGGATTGAATTTATGATGATATTCTTCGCCCTGGCGCGTACACAATCCTGCAACTACGGCTGCCATTTGAATTTGTGATAAACACTGTTAAAAGCCTTAATGTAGTGATGATGAACAAGAATGGACTAGTATACACGGATCCAATCGGCACGTTTATCTTATCAGATTATTCCAAGTTGGAAATTTAGGGGTACCCTTTCAACTATAGCCCCAACGCCAGTATCAGTAGGATACATACAAGTTCTCTTGACCCACCCGCGTTTATCCAGGTAAGCATAACCTCAAAGTACATAGTAATGTTAAGAATTCTAATTCTTTCCCATTGCCCATGATCTCATTGAATGTGTACCACTCCCAATAAAATTATAGCCATTATTTCTTTTCTTCTGCTCGCCAATTTACTGCATCCCTGTCAGGAAGAGTTAAACGAAAATAATTGTTGTTTTTTTATAATATTGGATAAAAAAATGGCGAACTATAAAGGGAACAAGGAACACTTCATTATTTAGCTGTGTTCTACCGTTTCGAAAATCGGTTGACCTTTGTCCCAGTAGAAGTCTCACAGTAGTATCGAGTCTGTTTAATGAAATCTGTATTCACTTATAAAATTCAAGAGGGTGACCCCGTCAAAAATAAACGAAGAGCTAGAAATGTACAAAGAATAATAGTCCGACTAGACAACGATATCACCATGAACCGGAAAAGCACAACAAAGACAAGTTCATATGGAGGAAATTATGGAAAGGTCCCCCTCTTTCGTATTTTACAAAAAAAAAAATCCTGCCATCTTTTTAAAGATGATTTGTAGAAGGGAATAAAAATTGAAAATTATCAGCGATGCAAACTTCATAACGTAGTTCCGAAGCCCCTCCCACCAACACCCCCTTTCAAATAAAGGATTAGAAATTGAATCATCAAGAAATAAAAGTTGTCTCCTACATTCGTCTTTTTTCTCATCCTGTCCCTCGTTGGAAAAAGGCTGGACCGGAGGGTGGTGCCCTTAAATCTTTCTGAGCAAAGTTCTTTCACATCTCATTCTTTTACCACGGCTGCAGTGTAGTATTTAGGTTTAACATTTCCAATTATTTATCAATTAATATTCATTAAATGTTTTTATTATTACCATTATCACCAGAACACATTTTTCCACAGAGTGTGGTCGTCAGGTATCAACGCCCCCCCCCTCCCCAATTATTTCCCAATCACAATTATATTTGCCATACTAGGCACAAAGAATGGTTGATATTTTGTTGTATGGAGTTTTGTCGGGAAAATGGCGTTACTTGTAGCATATTTAGCAATCACAAAATTTCATCCTATCAAAACATTCGTTGTTTTATCGTTTGTATCTTTCAGTCGCTATTATTATTATCACCCATCAACATTTCCGAGCTACACAATTAAACCAGGCCAGGTTTTATCATTAATATTAAAACATTCATTTCTATATATTTTAGTCAGTATTATTATTATCACTCATCGACATTACTGAGCGACACATTACCACATGTAAGTGCTCACCATTATATCAAAACAATCATTGCGAATTATCTTTGAGTCACCGAGTGACTCATTTTCCCAGGAGTGTTTGAATCATGCCAAACTTTCAAAGTAGACTTGATCATCCAAAAATGGATCTTGCCATTTTTATAAAGGTTTTAAAGCGCATCAGTAAGTCAAGTGCTCTTATACGGTTTTAATTTTACATCCTGGGAACTCATCGTCATTTTTAAGCATCGAATATTTTGTGGAGAATCGTGGCAGATCAGACCTTTCTGCCATTTCCCAATGCGGTACGGAGTTTTTTGCCTCGAGGAATGATGTAAAAGAGAAGTAATTTGCATTACATTGCTCTTCTATTGATTTTATCTATTCTAAGCCGGAGTTTTGTTATTATTTTCCTCCTTTCGAATCAATCGCCTCTAGCGCTGATCTCGCCTGTCTCTTAATTTTCGGGAAACGTCTCTTCTGATCTTGCCCCTTTCATCTTTTTTCAATATCATCCATTTATTATTATTCTTTTTGCTATTACCACCCTGATTTTTATATCAGAATCCTTTTATTATGTGCAGCCATTCCCTAGACGTCTTTTATTCAGTGAAGACTTACATACACGTAATCTTGTATAACTTCAATTATTTCAATGAACCAATCAAACCTCTGCTTAACACATTAATTACGCCCTCGCAATTTTCCCAATTCTGGAACTCCTTTTACTTACGTCTTTTAGTGATTATCAGCACGCATAACAGCCAATCATTTATACTCATGCTAGACATAGAGAGGCATATAGAAAGGCGGATGTGTGAAAACTTAGAAAGTGTGGCCGGGCCTAGTAGAGCACCATTTTTATCAAGTTACCCACAAGCGTTCGAAATGCTGACCACGTTCTTTTATGCATTTATTTATTCCCTTTGCTACATAATATTTACACTCTTCCAAACAAATCTTCGTTGATGTCTGCGCGAGAATTGACAATTATAGTAGTGAGCTGCTAAATGGACCTTGGTTTTTCAGCATATAGAGAATTCTTCAGCGGAGCTCAAAGAAAAATGTCGCGAAATATTTGCTCTGGCGGCCAAAGTGAGCTATGTGACTATGCAAAAATTTTTGAAAGATGATCTGAAACTTAGTCCATTGAAGATAGCTAAAGGACATCTTTCCAACCCCATCAGAAAGAAGGGAGTAGAAAGAGCAAAACTTCTCCTTCAAAGGTTCCTTAATGACTCGAAGCCTCCGGGTCTTTGGAAGGATAAGATATTCAGTGTCCAAGTAACCCGCAATACAGAATGATCGTGTGTGTGGGTTGGCCAAGAAAGACCTTAAATCTACATTGAAGGGAGATAAAGATCAATCAACGTATTGAGACATGTTAAGAAGAAAGTCAGCCCCTGGGTGGCTTCCACCTTAGAAAATGCTACCGGTATAAGCATTCAACAGGATGGGGCGACCTCACACACAGCAAAAAGAATTCATGACTGATGTAAGGCAAATATTAAGAGGTTTTTGGTCAAAAGAACTTGGCCTCCCAGTTCGCCATATTTGAATCCCGTGAACTTTGAAATGTGGTCGATGTTTAAGAGGGAATCCTGTACCAAATCTTATCAAAGTGTTAAAGTTCTGACGTGCAAACTTGGATCATGCTCGGAGAAGATATCAGCTGACACCTACGTGCCACTTGCGCTCAGATCATACTTAGACTTAGTCATATCATCGACCTAAAAGGATGTTTCATTGAATATTAGTTAGATTATCATGTAGCATATATATATATATATATATATATATATATATATATATATATATATATATATATATATATATATATATATATATATATATATATATATATATATATATATATATATTTCATTTTAGTCTAAGCATTATGTAATATTGCATTGTGTTCTGGAAATAATTAAATACATATGTTTACACTTCCTGTTTCCGCCTTATACAAGAGAGGCATAATATTTAATATCAGCAGCTATTTTGGCATCACTATTTATTTCATATTAAATGTTAAATTTATCTCCCATCCACATTCACTCCAAAGCCTGCATTTGATCAGGAAAAAATTTATGCACCGGTAAAGAAAGACGAAATTAATATGGCCTGAGATACTTAAAACTTCGTTCAACTTTATTGAAATATGAAACAAATTCTATTGAAAGTTTGAATTAGCTTCTATGTTAATTTGTTTGTTTTTTCATTTTAACTTTGCATTCGTTTAAAAGATTATTTTTACAACTATATTGTAAATTTAAACTTAAACTCCATCAAGCCCAAGGTTGCCAAATTTGGTCAGCTGGCTGGAGTAATATTTCCATTTTGAGACAAATCTTACATGCGAGGGCCCGCTTATGGAACGAACTTAATTGTAACAGTTATAAATAAGTTTTCTTACCTTTCAATATTGTACAGACAAGTAAAACCTGCAAACCACCCAAAACTTTGCTGTGGTGAATTTTAAATAAAAATGAAAAATAACGGTATTTTCAAAATGTACATACAATTCATTTATTGATTGGATTTACGTCACATTACTAGTAGGCTACACGCTGCATATTGAGTATTATTTCGCCGACTTTCCCGCTTGCATATTACAGGCTATACAGTTTTCTACATGAGGGCTGTGATCGGATTTGCTACGAAAATATACTAAGGTCTGCCAAAGCTATCCTAAACTAAATGGTTACTCAGTGCGTTGAAAAGGGTTGGCAAGGAATCCTAACCAAGCCTAATTATATGACGTGTTAAGAGTGAGACTAAGCTCTAATATGATAAGTTAGGAGTGAGATGGGAAAAATCTGCATAATGCACTTTTAACCTGACTAACGGGCTCAACTCATTGGTGGCACGTCGCTAATTTAGCTATCTCTAACTGTCTCTCTGAGAGAGAAAGAGAGCTAATTAACAGTTCTAATGAAACAGGCTATCCAAATAAATAAATCAAACTTTTATGAGACGACAGCTTGGGACATATATGGAAATCTATAGTATACATCAACGCAATAACATAATTTGGACTGTTATTAGACTAAGTTGTTTTATCACTTTGCAGTTCACACCAGTCTCTGAAGTTTGCAGTTACGTTTCCACAGAACCCAAAACTGACGTAATCGACGCAGGGCAGAAAAGGTTTCAGTAAATCAGATTAGAGTCCCAGACTGACCCCAGATAATAGAAAATTGTGCTTCAAACATGAGATATTTGCAACTTTTTGCTGGGAAATCAATGTTTTTGAAATGATATTTAAACTGTTTTAACTAGAGTGAAATTGAGAGAGAGAGAGAAAGAGAGATTAAGGTTGAAAGCATGAGTGTCACTCTAGATCGTAAGCGTTGGCAAACCTGAGGCCTAACTTCTGAAGTAGGCGATAAAATATAAAAGGGGTCGTTTAATATTAGAAGCTTTGCTTCACACCACAAAAATTAATGTCCATTAAGATATTACGGGTTGAGAGCATATTAAAACACTTCACGTAAATTGCACGCAAAAGAACTAACCCAATTTTGAACAAGTCAATTTTATCCATGTTGTGAAAACTCGAAGCAAAAGATGAAAAACTAAAACAAAATAAGGCTGCATTTTTCTTAATAGCAAAACAAAATAACAAGGGCAGCTTCCATCACCCTCCTTCCTATCTCACGGCCACTGAATCTTCTAATATACATCTATATCTCTACACCCAGCATTTATGAGTTTTACCAGTTTCGGATGTTCACTGAAGCTAATTGAGTAAGTGCCTCACCAATTTTTCATATCCGGATTTTTGTATTTTTATTTGGTTACTATTTTTTAATATATATTCATGATCATTATATTGCGGGAACATCAATCCCTAAGGGAAATTAAATGTTCCTCTTCGTTATACATAGTTTGCTTGCTTTGCCAGAGAGTTGGCTCTTGCCATCAAGAAGGTTCGCTAGTCATCAATTGGGATAGCATATCTTACTATTTAATATTGATAGAGGGAAGAGTGGGAATATTATGGCAGTGACTTTATTTTTTACCACCAGTATGACACGTTATAGTTAGCAAATAGGTAAAGTCCATTTTATATCGACAGATTAAAATACAGAGAAAAATTTAAGCCCGCTTTAAAAACGGAGCAGAAAGTACCAGTCTCCTCCTCAGTCAGGAGGCAAGATATAGGTTGCCTTAGGTAAAATTTATAATGACAACCTATTTGGTGGTAAGAGGAGGAAATGAAATAATTTGATAAATGACGCCATAGTGATGTTTTGAGTCGAGTTTAGGCCCAAATTCTTTCGTTAATTAGAAGTTAGTTATAGAAAGAAGGAATTTGATTCTTTGAAGATATAAATCGAAGATATAAAAAGTGGTTTGAGCAAACCTGATTGTTTGAAAATAAATTTGCTAAAAGGTTATTAAAGGCAAGTTGCGTCATTCTGCAAGTTCTCACATTCAAAAGCTTCAAATTAAGGAAAGGAGAAGGAGTTAGATAATAATATTTGATAGATGTATTTGATTTGAAAAGCTTCTGCACGTTTTCAGTCTGAAATGAATTGGAAGGATTTGAAAGTTTGCTACAGGAGCAAACAAATAGTGACCTGCAACGTTTGAATATTTGACAATATTTAGGACACCACGACAAAAAATAAATGTAACACTCACTTTTCTGCTTGATACGAGCTTAAATTGACTCGCCATTAACAGATACATACTATTAAAATTATTTAAAAGATTGGAAAGTCAATTTGAAAGCTGAGAGGAGAAAGCATTAAGAGTTTCATTGATGATCTTAAAAGCGATGTTGTCCTCGTCTTTTTTACGTGTGAGAGGCTTATGGCTTACCCTGGAAACGAGAGAAATGGAGAATTGTGCATATGTAATCTCATGGGTATCTCATTCGAAAAAGTGTAACGTGTGAAATGGCCTCACACTCTCCCACACCCACCAGAGGGAAAAAGATGGCCCCAAGCTCACCCACACCAACCAGAGGTGGGGAGAATTGCCCCAAGCTCGTTAAAAAGCGCATTGTCCTCCAAGTTCTTGATGAGTCTTCTGTTTAAGATCTTCTCGAAGAGAAGAAGGGCTATTGGGCGGTAATTCTCCTTTCTCGTTGGGGTCTCCCAGGTTTGGCTATGAATATCTTTTTAGCCGTTTCGTATGCGTCAGGAAAGTAGGCTACATTTAGGGAGACATTAAATATGTTAAGTATACCTCCCCGTACGCATCTCTGTGCTTTGACGAAGTTTAACTTCGTCAATCCTGACCGGCCTAGTGCTTTTTGTTTAAAGGACAGCACGCTTTCCAGTTTTTCCAGCGTGACTTTTCTTTATTCTCCTTCTCCCCTGTTCACTTGTTGGGTCGGATGCGGCCTTTCAATGATTTCGTTGAGCTCGTCTATTATTTGATTTTCAAAATCAATGTCGAAGTCTTCATTTTCTTTTTCACTGATTCAGAAAATCTGTTCCCAGTGTTCCCTGAGAATCTCCTCTATTTCATTCTCCTCTGATTTTATTTCACCTTACGCGTCTTCAAATTCCATTATTTTATTCTCATCCTCTTGATCTTCGGCCAGAATTCTTTTGGTGTTACTTCGTTATCAAGTTCTTCGATAGCTTCATTTCATTTCTCTTATTGTTGCCCATAAATTAGAGTTTCAAGTTCTTCTTTAATTTCTCCCGTACGGTACATTAGCTCACGGGATGTTTCCATGGTGGTGCTCATTTGATATCACAACAAAACAACAGAAAACACGCTTTTATATTCTCAACAACGAAAAATTAGGAAACACAAATTTATTATTCGTTAGAGACAGAAAACTACAGAGCAAAATCAAACTAGGACTTCAAAATTATGACGAATATCGAATCGTACAGAGAGCTTCTATTATCGTTTAGCCGCTAGCTGATCGTTAAAAAGAATAAGATTTCAGTTGTCAAGGAGAAGGTTGGGTGATATGCGTTATTTACCTTCATTTTTATGATTGCAAACGTTTTGTCTGCAACAGGTATATTTTGCGCGGCATACGTTTATTGGACGAGTGAGTTCCTAAATTGTCTTTGAGTGACAATATTTTCCATTTCTTAATAAATCTGCAGAACATGGGCCCCGTTAAAATGGCCTCCATTGCCGGTCATATGATAAGCCAAGGCATCGTTTACTTCCTCTTTTGGTGGCGATTAAACTGGAAAAAACTCTTCCGAAGTATCATTCGGAATCCTGGAAAGTTAAAATGCTCTTCCTGGAATCCCTGAATGATCTTCTCGGTGTTGGATAATTTTGTGCAAAAATAAATTCTAGGGCAGCTCCAGGCAATTCTAAAATTCTTACTCTGGTGTACTTGTGTCTAATTGCCTGGAATAAGTGTGAGAGTCCCTGACCCATTGTCGGGCTGGAGACGCGGTCGCCACCACCACCACAAGTGATATTTTTTTATGAATTTTCCTTACGCTTGTTTGTAGTTTTTGGAAGATCCCTCGTTAGGATAAGAAAATGGGAGCGCTTTAAAGAATTAAAAAATGGTAAGACATGGGAGAACTTCTTTAATATATCAATGGTGTGGATAATGAAGGGGAAAGTAGATATGGTACGTCTAACCTGCTCTTACAAACATTTGATAATCGCCCACACTAGAGGCAAATCCTTGCGTTTAGTATTAAGTTTGGTGGGTGACGCGCTTTCAAACAGAAAGCAGGTTATATTAAATTACAAAGTCATTATATAAGCTTGGTACCAATAGAAGTGCAAAGATGCTGAAGGTGCGTATTGCGTGCAATGATTTTAATGATTGGTTTGCCCAAAAGATTGGTTTACTTAGGAAATCTTATAGAATTTTTGAAGACATTTATGTTATGAGGAAGTGTTTCAACTCGTTCATAATTCCTTGTCTGGAATATTTTTCTCCTGTCTGGTTCTCTGCTACAGCATTTCATCTTAAGTTACTGGACATGAATCTGAGAGCATGCAAACTTTTAATTCCTGATCTTGAGGTTGACTTGTGGCACCGCCGCTCTGTGAGTTTACTGTGTATGTTGTATAAGATACATCATAACCCTAACCATCCTTTGTACAGTGAACTTCCTGATCTTTTCGGCAGCTCGGTTAACTAGGAATGCCACTAATGTAAATAGCCAAGCTCTTTCACAGTTGGGAGATGTAACACATCTCAATACTCTAGATGATTCATTCCAGCAACTGCCAGGTTATGGACTGAGCTCCCTAGTCCTGTCGTTTAATCTAAGGAACTTCAAAAGTTTAAAACTGGTGTTCATTGCTTTCTACTGAAGCGTTAAGTAGTGTCTTTCTTTCTCCTGTCTCCTTTTCTTTTCCTCTAGTTTTTATTATGGGACTACCTTCTTTGCTGGTGCCTTAGGGTTTATAGCATTCTGCTTTACCACCAAGGGTTTTTAGTCCTTCAGATAATAATAATAATAATAATAATGTGTTCTTGTAAGTGCTTTTAATGCTCCTCCCACTCCTAAAACTTTAGAGTTGACGAGGCTGGTTTTGTTAATCCATTAAGTATTAATCTTCCTTTACTCTTATTTTTTTCCATTTATTCTTTTCTTGTCTGAAATTTCTTCCCCGTCCCAACAGGAATTGTTTAGCTATCGCTGGAAACACTATATTTCCAATTTAGTCAACCATTGAAAAACTTCGCTAGAAGAAAGCATTCAACTAAATTTATTTCACTTCAATTTCCTAGTTCGCCTCCTGTGAACATTCCGAGACACTGCTAATGACGTCTACTCGTTACGCTAAAACTGACCCTTATTGCTTAAAGGAGTCGGTCGAGTACAACCAACACGCTCACTCTAACGCTCACCAGAAGCTTAATGCGGCTTCAACTCAGGCAACATAGCGGGACACACGAAAAAGCGTTATCAAATGCTACCTCATCCTCTTTTTCCGACCCGAGTCGACAGTCTCCTTAGTCATTATTCGCAACTAACCTGAGTATCGTTAGGCCATTCCTCTATCCACCACGATATGGGGTTGACGCCCAACTTAAAGACTCAATTCGACTGGTCTCCAAGGGCGAACAAATGGCTTTGAATATATCTTTGTTGAAATTTGGGCCGCGTGATAAAGAGGAACCCTCCTCTCGTTTTTAAAGAAACGCCAGATAAGTTCCCTTTAAAGATCAGAATGTATAGCCTCCATTAAAGAGTGGAAGGACCCACCATCTACCCTTAATGCAGATACGCCCGGAATGAATAAGGAATATATTCATCTCCTACTTTTTATATTCCTTTTGCGTTGACGAACCTTTACGCAAAGAGCTACCCCCTTTAGTTTTCACACACATATATACGCACATACACGCGCTCACTCAGGCATATATCATACACCGGATCTATTCCGATGAATAAAGTAGAAAATAAAATGCACATTGATGGAGCTTTCATGACCTTAGTCTTTTGTACAGTATAGTCCCCGAAGTCTTCTGATGCCTTCTATTTAACCGTACAACTAAACGATTATTGCTCACTTTTCGCTGCCTTCTTTCTAATATTTTGGTTATACGTTTTTGGAGAGTCATCCATTTTACTCTTTTATTTCTGTGTTGTTTTCTATAACAATGGCTAAGACACTGTTTTGATCTTTACTCTAAGTCTAATATAATCACCCAACTAAACTGAACCGACCTTCTTATACATTCCATTTACATTTAAGTGTGGAAGTTGGTTTATTGGAAAACATTTCGCTAGGAAAAGGAGAAACATAAGAGGTAATAACACGAAATCAGAGGAGAAATAGGAAACAATGGTAGGCAATCTTCTAAGAGACAAAATTCCAATAGTGAAACATAAACGCAAGGGTTATAGGGGACATTTTTCTCATAACTACCAACACATTCAAAATAAGATGTTTTAGCAATGGATAGAAAACGTTTAAGACCATTTGTCCACTCAATAAATTTTCTGCTTACAACAAAATTTTAATAAAGATGTTAATTATTTTTTGCAGAAACGAATTCTTCCAGATGTTCTGTTCTATTGATTAGGTTTCGAGGAAACCTAATGCATAGTTTTAAAGTCAACCCTCTTGTTTCTAGATTTTAGTTTAAAACTTTTCACAACAGCCATTATTAGTTCACAGGAATATTGAATTTATCTTTGACTAAAGTCATTTTAACCACTGAGTTGTTTGGGTAATTTGAATGTTACCTTAGTGCAGAGGGGCCCTTTCTTTGTCCCAGCTGCCCTACATGAACAGGCAATATGCCTGTGGTTGAACAATTGTTTGAGTAAATGTTTTTTGTTAATTCGAACATTATTCTCAACCTTTTTGTAAGATCGATGCCACAACAAATCGAATGTTTGATTAAATTGGACAGTTGATAACCACTCTACCGCGTCTCTAGCTCTCTTAACGGATCTCAAAACTATTTACTGTAATCCAAAGGACTTAAATTTATGCAATAATTCAAATATTTTAAGTGTTTTAGAATTAAATATTATAATCCTGAATTCCTATACACTAGCAAATAGCTACAAAAATATCGTCAAGGGAGTTAAGAAGAGTTGCATGAAGAGGCATAGCCGAAAAGAGACAAACAATAACTGACAACGGATGTATATATAAAAATAGTGGAGGACATAGATAGAGTAAGAGAAGATACAGAAGGAAATAAAGGAATATGTTATCTATTCCTGTTTTTAGGAATTAATTACAAAAAAGTTACTTTGGAGAACATCATTTAAATTCCTTTTAACTAGACCATTTTTAATTAAGAAGAGATCGTTGAGTTCTCGAATATTCTATATATTAGCTGACCAAGGGGCCTAGAAAGGAATACCATACAAGAAGAAATCGCAATAAATAGAGCCAGGATTCAATAACCCCACAACGTAATCCTGTCGGAATTCTTTTACTACGATGAGATTTTTTCTTCATCGACCATCCAAGATGCCATTCGCGCCTTCTCCGCCTTTCTATGACTTTATACTCCATCAGATCTTAGATCCTGAAATATTCCTGGAATATCGGCTTGGCTTTCAGCTTCCATTGCATTATTCATAAAATTGCTTCAAAAACAGAGAAAAATCCTCTAAAACCTGAGATTCTTAGCGGTGTGTCGTTAGGTCCCTTTTTGGCCGAGTGTCTCTATGATAAATTAAATGATTTCACGATGCCACACGACGAAAATAAGGGGGATAAATTCTAAAGCCTTTTATAGACTGCAAAAGATTCATTGGTTGCTTTTAAAGCAGTAGTAATCTGTAGCGCGCTCTTGTAATCTATATTATTCGACAGAGCTTTACGTTAAAATTATCATTGGAAATTGTTTTGTGAGGTATGCCATACCAATTATTTTTCATGCAGAGTCGTAGAAGACAACGAAATGTGCTGCTCCTTTAGTCCAGAGATGCTGGGTTGGGATTCCGTTGTCACTTATAATAATATTATGAAAACTTTAAATCGTCTTAGAATGAGCAGGGGGTATTCGTCCGCTTCAACTCGCCTTTAAGATGCCTATTATAATCATCCCTCACTTCACCTTTAATGCACAAACATCTGTTAGTGTTTTTCAATCCTATGACATTGATGCATGCCAACACCTAATATTGGTGAAAGCGGTGGACTATTCACCCCGTTACACAAATCCATTAACTTCTGTGACACCAGTGTGGAAACTAAACGCCTCTTCCCTCCACGAGACACCATAGCATCAATACTGTCAATTAAAATACGCACTGGACATAGCACACACACACACACACAACAATCATACACATCTACATTCCCCTAAAAAAATTTCCCTCAGTACCAAACAACTACATACAACAAATACACCGCACCACAGACAATCACAACATCATCCTGATTAGGGACCTCAACGCCAATACATTGGCCTTGTTTATTGACAACATTGAGAATGACAGAGGGCCAGTGATCCTCGGCCAAACAAACAACCTTTTCGTCTTTAACAACATCCACCAACATACCCTTAGCCCTACCTGGTTCACAGACTCCCACCATCACCAGATATCACCTTCTGTTCCACCTCCCAATCGCCAACACAAGCGAAACAATAAACACCCCACCTGGCCACAGACAGACACAAATCACAAAAGTGCCAACTGGGAAACCTTTACAAATAAAACGGAAGACTTAGAAACACTAAACAGTTCTTCCATCACAGACATAAACACCACTGTACAGTACACACTTTCAACACAACCTTAGATAACGCAGACAGAAAACACATATATAAAGGCAACAGAAAAATACACAATCCCAACTTCACACCAGAAATTCAAAACCCTATCAGACAACATGATACACTGAAGAATAACTCCCCCACATACCCACACAGGACATTGCACTCAAAATACAAGCACTGAACACACAAATAAACAACAAAATACTAAAGCAAAAATTATTAAACTGGCAGAAGTATATCAACACTCTTGACCACAAAACAAACACCAGTAAACTCCTCAAAACACTAAACAGTATCACACTCTCCAACAGTAACATTACATAATCACACACAACCATCACCACAACAGACACCATACCCTCAAACAAACAACAAGCGAACATCCTCACCAACACTTCCCGCACGTCAGCTACATTGATGATCGCCGAGTCATTCGACGCAGAGTATCCACCCATAACAAACCCTGACGAACCAAATCATCCATAACCCCAAACACTCATCCACCTGTGACTCAAACAACATCAGCAGCATACACCCAAACAGCTCGTACCACAAGGCATACAAGCACTCACCAACATAGCAAACTACAGCTGCTCACACTATACAATTCCCAACATATAAAAGCATGGTGAAGTCATCACAATCACCAAACCAAATAAAGACCCCACATTTCCTTCTTCACAACTACCTATCAGGCTCCTCTGTACTCTCTCCAAAGTCATTGAACACCTCATCCTAAACTTAATCACACCACTCATACCATAAGTACCCTCACAATACGGTTTCAGACCACTACACTCAACAAACACTCTCCTCACAGACCTCACACAGAAAGTTTTTGAAAGAATCAACTCAACTAGACCCCCACACAGAACATTCCTCACTTACTTCCCTAGATATCAGCAAAGCCATTGATCTTATTCCCTGCGACATCTTCACAAACAAAAGATACAACATGAACACGGACATGCGCAACAAGACAAAAAGGTGGCTGGCGATCTATATGGCGGGCAGATATGCCCACGTGCAATTTGCTGACCAGTCATCCCACATTTGAAATCTCACAGACGGTGTACCACAGGGATCCGTCCTTTCACCAACTCTATTCAACCTGTACATGAACGACATTCCCGCATCCCACCCTCCCAGGATAAATATAGGTTTCTATGCAAGCGACATAAAAATTACATGTACACACCAAAACGCAGACACCCATCTTTTTCAACTTTACCTAAACACACTTCACACTTGGTTCACCACAAACAGACTTAAAATATCTCCAGCCAAATCTACAGCTACCCTTCTTAATAACTGGAAGCACAACATAAATACACACCTATTCTCACCATAAACAACACCCTCATGCCGTACAAAAACACGCCCAATTTACTTGTAGTAACATACAATCCATCAATGTCATTCAAACAACACATTACAAACATAAAAAAATGAACATTAGGACTAAACGCTCTCAGATCTCTTGGTAGTACAAAATTTAGACGCAACAAAAACATAATACCAGGATACAAACAATATATACGCTCAGTGTTGGATTATACAAGCCCTGCCTGGGTCTCAACCTCTGTGAGACGCACAACAACACAATACAAACTATACAAAGCAATGCCCTAAAAATCATCACTGGCTACAAATATACTACATCCACAGCCCAATTACACCACGGAATCAAAATCCTCAAAGTCAAGGACTACCTGGACATGAGAGGAACACAAACACTTGCCGCAGCCTCCACAAACCCACAACACTAACTACATTACATCTCAGAACACCGACTCACTCCAAGGAACATGAAATCAACACCTAGTACATAATATCATACACAAATAATCTTATCACTCCCACTCTGCGCACTACAAAGCAGCCTCCAGAACCATCCACACATAAGTATTCAACTACTCTACAATTATATTATTTCCGATGTTGCATTTCGCGACATTAAATTTGGTGCCTATTTCTAAATCGTGTTCTGTCTCTTCTATTTCTACTCTATTCGCAATTTTAGTGTAATGAATCGTCCTCGATACTAGTTATACTCGTAACTATAATAAATAGTGCTAAACCCACAAGCAAACTCTGTGTAACCTTATTAATGAAAGAAACCAATCAGAGTTATCACAATCCACAACGACTTTGTTTTATTCTGCTTGAGCAAGATTCAATACATTTCAAAAGCTTTTTTAAAAATAGTGCAAGCGAACATTTAATTTAATTAAAATAAGTTCAGTTTGATAAGGAGTCAAACGATTCACTAAAATTAAGGTGTACTATATCAACGGCTTTGGGGAGATCGTAGAGGCCTATCATAGTATGAATAAATCAACTAATTCGACTAGCTTCAATTATGTTTTTGCCTTCCATTTATTCCACCATTTTCCAGCCACATACACACCACTCTTTGAATTTCCCAGCAACTGACTTTAAGTTAATAGGCCTATAGTCCTCTGGGTTTTTCTTTTTTCACTTTTTTAAATTTAGGTTAGTACACTCATTGCGAATCATTGAGAACGACCCCGTTCTTTAATGATTTATTACATATTTTTAATTGAGGAACATCGATCTATCGATTTCATTCTTTAAGGTAGCGAGGCTAAATCGAATCATGACAGAGGGATTTGGGAGATTTTAATTTATCTATAGGCAGTATCAAGTCATATCTTGTGACAATTAGTACCCTCAAAGTCGAAGACTTGTTAGTCAATACAGTAGTTGTGTTTCCGGAGATTTGACCTTCAACATTCTGGAATGAACCAAGTCTTTTTCGGAGAGGCTTTCTACTATTAATGTATGTGCAAAACTTTCCATGGTTTCAAATTTCGTTTTCACACGTAAAAATTCACTCTTCATAGTGCTTGAATAGAAAGTAGTTATCTTGATTTTCTTCGATGGCATTACTTATTAATATATTGGATGCTTGAAAATTTATTTTTTCAAGCGTACACAAAGTTATATCTTTAGTTTTAGTTATGGAATAATTATAAAGGAACTAAAACTCTTAGACCTTCGAGACAAATACTGATTAAATTTGATTAACTTCACTAGGATACACCTTCATGTAAAACTAGACATCACTGTTCAGAACTAGTCCTCAAAGAGCACTAATTTGATTAGCGCAGAGAAAAAGGTAAATAATAAATTCATGTATAAGTAAGGAAAATCTTGTTAAAATTGCTTTTGAGACGAGCACAATGTGTGTTTTCACAATTGACTTAAGAAGATCAACCGAAGGAACACGAAGGATATGATAAGGAAAAGCATTCCGCAGCTGCGGTGTACTGAAAATACATGAATGCACAAATGTTTAGAAAACATGTATGTTTAGATAGATTTAGGTGATGAAATATGGATCAAGTGAGTATAGGGACCTACCCATGTATAGAAGAATTTTAATATATTTCTAAATTTTATCAGAAACGAATGGGTTGTATTTAATGAATACACTTCCCTCTATATAAAAGGAATGGCAGGAACTTTCGAACGCATTGGAAAGGCTATGTAGTGGAGCCGCTGAAAGGAGAGCCTTTCAATAACCCAGTAGTAGTGACAAAGGAATATCTAGTCATCCAAAAGCATATGTATTGACTTGGGAGTGAATTTGCCTCCAAGGTTCCCATGGCAAATACCTCATAACTTACACCGCCAAAAACGTGATTTTAAAAGAAATGTATGGGTTAAAGGAGAAAAAGGCTACTTTACCACTACCAATATATATGGTGAGCCCTATTCCCATATATAAAGTCCTAGATTTCTAAGATGCTACCAAGGTGTATCTTTGACAAAGGTTCAACTGTGATGACAGAGTTGACACTACATCACTGCAAAACACCTTACCAACCGTTAGATATAATGTAGAGGAAGAGGTAGATTTGGGTATTTATTAGAAAAAAAGCAAGAAACGGTGGAACAGGAAAATGTAAGGATGTGCATAGCCAAAGTAATTAAAAAAGTAAAGTCCTCTGAACGCAAGTGACCGGGAAGACGCGGAACTTTATTAAACCATTGGACCTTCCCCAAAAGGTAAGAACTGCGAAGCCGTCTGAAAATCAATGTCAGGAAATCTCATTAAGAGGAGGTTTAAACAATCTTTCCCCATCGGTGAAAGAGAAGGAAACGAAACGAGCACAACGAAAACCGGTCTGAAAGGAATAGCTGAGGCAGGAGGGCCATATTGAAAGCCTCATGAATAAATTAGTACAAAGGCCACGAGTACTCAAAAGCAAGAAATCGAACACTCTTCGGGGGGATGTGGGGGAGGTTAGGGACTCTAATCTTGGACCTTCAAGTTGACACATGCGAGAGATGATTAACTAAAAAATAGAACCTGATCAAGATAGAAATAAAAGCGATAAAAAGAACTAGTTAGGAAGAATTAGAAGCGATGCAAAGAAATTGATATAGAACAAATGGAAATGATACAAATATGTACATTTAAGAAGAAATAGAAGTGATAAAAATCTTGATCAAGAAAGAAATAGAAGAGATACAAAGAAATAGATCTAGAAAGAAATAGAAGTGATAAAAATCTTGATCAAGAAAGAAATAGAAGAGATACAAAGAAATAGATCTAGAAAGAAATAGAAGCGATACAAAGAACTTGACCTACGAAGAAATAATAGAAGCGCTAAAAGTAATTTGATCTTAAAAGAAAGAAGACATACAAGAACTAGATCAAGAAAGAAGTAAAAGCAAAAATAAAAAATTCAAATTGGAACAAATGGAAGTGATACAAAGATGATGATCTAAGAATTGATGCTAATAATTGGATCTAGCAAGAAATAGAAGCGATATAAAGAACTTGATCTAAGAAGAAATACAAGATGTTAGGTAGTCCAAAAAGTAATTGCGTTTTTTAAGGTACAGAATTTTGCACTTTTGCCCACGTATTACAATGTTATTTATGCCTTTACTGTAAAAGTTTTCACGCTTCGAGTTAAGAAAGGTCTTAAAAGCTTCCTCTGCACCTACTTGCGTTTGAAATCGTTTATTCTTCAGAAAGGCTTCCATATGTTTAAAATATGAGACTGTTGGAGCGAGGTTTGAGAATAAGGTACTTCAATTCACAAGTCGTTTAATTTCTAAATGTCATGCTTGCCACGTGTAGAAGAGCAATAACTCTAATTCCTGACAATATTTCACTGATGTGATTGTTTCTCCTAGGTTCAGAAACCTATTGTGTATAATCCTAGATACAGTCCACAATACTGTCACCAGGCACTTTTTTGATGGAGCCCCGGCGTTGGGATATGTTACGGTTATTTATGTCAGTCAAGCCCCTGTGCAGACCTTTTCGTGTTGTTGTAAAGAATCCATTTTTCTTACAAGTAACTATCCGTCTAAGAAATGGATTATTCCGGTGTCTTAGCAACAAGGTTGAACAAATCTGGTAGCGACAATTTTGTTAGCCATCTGTCAGTTTATGCGGTACAAACTTATCCATCCTTTTTCTTTTTCCAATTATAAACAAGTAGCTGAAATGCATGATTTCCTTGCTCCCATTGTTACAACGAGCTTATGTACTGATCAACGAGAGTGTTTGCCTCTACTGCTTTCCCTAGAGTGTCATCTTCAAAGATCCTTCTCGCACGTTGAATATCTTTAAGACTCATCTCCTCCTCGAAACCTCTGAAACCAATGCTGTACTGCACGAACAGAAACCGACCTTTGGTCAAATGATTTATTGATTTTTTGTTAAAGTTTCAGTAGCTTTATTTCCCAAGTTTGAACTCATAAAGATGAATTATACGAAAGCCCCTTTTATTCGTGATGCTATAAGGGTGACTAAATTAATAATAACCAGATTTAGAGAGTTGTTCAAAACAAAGTTCGTGTTTAACTTATGTATTAGGTTGAGGAATAAGTTCTTGCGTTTTTTTAATGTTATGTTGATTTAAGTTTTGTTGACGTGATTTGTGCACATATTAAGAAACAATAATAAATTATGAGAGCAAAATTTGCAAAGGTTAGGCTACGTATCTTAACAGCGCAGACTATTAGGCTTTTGTTTAGGCTACGTCTTTAAGTTGAGTAATAAGTCATTGCGTTTTATTTAAAAGTTGTGTTAATTTAATTTTTATTCTGTAACCTCAAAATGGAATGTCAAGTTGAAAGAAAGGCGCATTTTTGACACTTGTTGTTATTCATTTTCAATCGAAACGGGAACAATGCAAACGCAGCCAAAGCTCGTCGCGATATTTGTGCTGTGTACGGAGAAAATGCTTTATCAGAAAGGACAGCTCATTGGTGGTTTCACGTTTCAAAAACGGTCATTTCAATCTTAATGATGAAGAACGTTCTGGTCGCCCCATTAAGTTGGATGAAGGTCGATTGAACGACTTTCTTCACGAAAATCGACTAGAGAATTGGCTGTACAATTTGCGTGTGATCAGAAAACTGTAGTGAATCACCTTCATTCGATGGGGAAAGTTCAAAAACTCGGTGCATGGATTCCGCACGCTTTGAGCGAAAGCAACAAGCTTAAACGCTCCACGATTGCCGCAGGTTTACTTGCTCGTCACAAGGCTACTCGTGAATATAAGGATATATTTTTTCACCGCATCATCACTGGCGACGAAAAGTGGTGTGTTTATGTTAACATGAACCATCGAAAACAATGGCTTAGCCCCAATAAAACCACTTCCGCCATTAAAGCAAGGACTTCATCCACGAAAGACGATGCTGTGTGTGTGGTGGGATTGTGAAGGCATCATTCTTTATGAGCTCCTGGCGAACAACGAGATTGTCAATGCAGAAATCTACGTTCAATGAATGTATCGATTCACCGAAGCTATTCGTGAAAAGCGACCTCATCAACGTTATGGGGTCCTTTTGCAACACGACAATGCTCGTCCTCACATTGCCAATATGACAAAAGATGCCATCCAAACGCTTAAATTGGAAATCCTGTTGCATCCTCCATATTTGCCAGACTTGGCTCCATCGGATTTCCATCTGTTCCGATCGCTCTCCAACAATTTGCGCGGCGTTTCGTTCAATACTGATGTGGAATTAAGAACCTGGTTAGACGAATTCTTCGAATCAAAATCCGGAGATTTTTATTGCAGAGGCATCGAAAAACTAGTTGAACGTTGGGAAGAAGTCGTAAATAACAACGGAGAATATATTATTTATTAAATTGCATATTGTTATGAATTAAAAAGGAGGTTTTTCAAAAATTGTTAATGGCAATAAGTAAATTAGATAAAACCACAAGAACTTATTCCTCAACCCAATACACACGAAATTTTTACATTAAACCTTACTAAACCTCTTTTTACTTGGTGGTTTGTCATATATATAGCATTGAGAGCAAAACGCCATTATTTTTGGAAGTTGAAGCGTAAAAACTTCCACAGCAAAGGCATAAATGTCATTGTAATACGTTGGCAAAAGTGCATTCAATCACATGGAACCTACTTTGATTAAAATCAATTTATTATTAACCTGTTTGTTCATTTTAAAACTTGCACCTTAAATGTGCTATTACTTACTGGACTACCTAATATATAAATAACTTGATCTAGGATGAAATCTAAGCGATAAAACGAACTTAATCTAGGAAGAAATAGAAGCGAACAATGAACTTGATCTAGTAAAAATAGAGGTAACAACAAGGAGTAACAACAAGGAAAGAAGGTACCCTAGGAGACCTTACGGTCCATTCAAGGAGGGTACCTTTGGACTAACAATCGAGCGGGCACATGGCTGCTCAATTGTTTTGCGTCCCTAAACGGCCACTTTTCAAGACTTTGTCTAGTCTTGACTCGAACTGGTCAACAGATTCACTGTAAGTGAAAAAAATTTGCACACAGATTGCGGTTGTAACGCTTCAGTTCAAGTTTTCATGATCTTGACTCCCCCTCTTTGGTTTTCACGATTTTCATGCTCCTTCATTGGTTTCACAGATCTTCTCATTCCCACTTTGACTTGCGCGATCTTCACTTTGCCTCTGTTTTTCACCAGATCTTCTCATTCCCACTTTGACTTCCGCGATCTTCACTTTGCCTCTGTTTTTCACAATCTTCACTTTTCCTCTTTGTTTTTTCACGTTCTCACCATGTCTTTCTTCGTTTTCATGATCTTGACTTTTCCGCTTTGGTTTTAACGATTTTCATGCTTCCTCATTAGTTTCATAGATCTTCTCATTTCCTCTTTGACTTCCGAGTTCTTCACTTTGCCTCTGGTTTTCACAATCTTCACTTTTCCTCTTTTTTTTCACGATCTCACCATAGCTTCTTTAGTTTTCATGATCTTGACTTTTCCTCTTTGGTTTTCACGATCCTCAACTTCCCTATTTCGTTTTCACGATCTTCATCTTCCCTTATCATCATGATCTTCACTTTGCCTCTTTATCACGATCAACATCTTCCCTCATCAGCAAAATGTCTCTTTTAATTCTCCATTAATCTCCTCTTATGCCGCGTCATCTTTGAAACTTATATCCTACAAGGTAACTTAATATTACGTTACCACTATTTTATTTGTAAAATAATATAATATGGCATATCTTTTTCTCGACATATCTTTATTTGGGAGCGGGTGGTGTTTTTATAAGAGTAAATTGAGCGTCATTGAATATATTAATGTTGCAAATATTAATATCCTGAGTAACTGTCAAAGAAGATCATTGAGCGAATTAGTGTCTCTTTTAGTTCCCATATTTAATGTAGAGGGTCTTTTTAGGTCCCATATTTAAGGTAGAGTGATCTTTTTAGGTTCCACATTTAATGTAGAGCAGTCTTTTTTAGGTCTCATATTTAATGTAGAGCGGTCTTTTTTAGGTCCCACATTTATTGGATATCTGTCTCTTTTAAGACCCACATTTAGTGGACATCTCTAAACTCTAACCTGTTGGGAATTTCATTGATGCTTTGAAAACTGGATCTCACTACTTTTAATCTATTCAATATTAGAGAATTCTTTGCAATTTTGTTACAGGTCCCTAAGCAAATGATTATCTGCCTTAACTCTGACCATGACTCCGGTTCGAATGTATTTCTTTAGACATTCATCCACTACTTCTCTCCACTAAGTATGTTCGTTTTATGGCTACTCGTTCACTTCCCTCCCCTACATTTTGACCAGCCCCCTAACTTCACCCCTTTCTTTACGATCCTTTTTTTAAATTTCTTGGGGTGGTCATGCTCTCGTTGGTTTGGGTATTATAATATAGCTACTTAACCTTACTCTAGAACGTACAATTATTGTCGCTGTCAACTGTTGGTGACAAAAGCATACCTCCTCGACATATATATATATATATATATATATATATATATATATATATATATATATATATATATATATATATGTATATATATATATATATATATATATATATATATATATATATATATATATATATATATATATATATATATATATATACATATTTTACGGCACTTACGGCACGCTGTTCTACCCAGGACAAATTCTGATTTTTTACATAACTAAGGAATTCTCGCATAATTTTAAATTCAGTGACTATATATAACTATGTATATATGTGACTGAAATTATGCGAGAATTCCTTAGTTATGTAAAAAATCAGAATTTGCCATGGGTAGAACCGTGTGCTGTAAGTAGAAAAGACATCTACTTGTGTCCAATACAAATTCACCATGGCTTATCGAGGGAATTTTGGAAATGGTGTGTGGTGACATGTTCTTCTGTCTTACATTTAATAGTTTGTTGTTTTAAATTAAGTTTGTCTCGTTGTAATATCGGCTTGGAATGAAGATGGGAGTTTCTGGTTAGTTTTAACTGGATATGCATGTCATGGTGTATAGTAGCGTGTTGTGTATGTATTTATTTTTATTATTCATTGGGTTTTCCTTTAAGAAATGAGGAAAGAAGATAACAATTGCTATGTAATTTAGGATGCGTGGCGTGATATATTTGGAGTATATATTTAGTGTATATTGGGATCATCTGAACACAAGACTCCGTTTGGAAAGAAGTTGCGATTTTGCGACTTTCGGCCTCTCACCTCTGAATTCGTCGATTCACATCTGTCACAGGTGTAAGCCTCGCTGCCCTATTCAGGCACTCCCTTGTCTTCATGGCACCGTAATGGATGGGTATCCCGCGGGGACAGTTATCCCCGGGGTCCAGAATATTGCGTTAGCATGAGTCTCGAATGACACGCAACTACACGCAACAACTACACAAATGACAACAACAACGCAATTGGAGTTTGAGTGTTGTAATCGCCACTCCGTCAACGCGAATACTGTGGAGGCGATGCTGGGGCTTTACAAAGGAGGGGCGTTACCCCGCCCCCCTGGTCCCTCCCCACGCGAGCCCCTCAAAGAGTGCCTTCATCTTCACCATTCGGATGGGAGTTCATATTGATCCCCGGAACGCGATTGCGCACGGCTCTCACTCTTCTCTCACCCTCTTCTTTTGCCTCCCACTTGCCTGCGCTTTTACTCGGCTCAACTTTCCATCTCCTCCCTCCACATTCTTTCTTTTTTTCCTTTCTCTCTAACCCTATTTTATTAAGGTTTTTCACTCCCTTCTCACCTCCATCCCTCTCCCCATCATCGCTCAGGGGAGAGATTGCCAACGCTTTCTCTTTCTGAGCCAGATACGCTCTCACTCTCTTCCTTTCTTCTCCGCAGAGAGAGAAAGGAAAGTTAAAAGTACTTCCTCTCTCTCCCTTTGTAATATTTCTCTCTCTCTCTCTTTACTTCTCTCACTCGTCGACACAATTTCTCATGGCACAACGTATTGATCTATTTCTACCTCTCTTTCTCTATCCGCTCACGATTCTCTTTCCACCGTTCGCATCTCTCACACACTCTCTATTCACCACACTCACACACAAACATCGCAGCTTCAGTAGAAACGACGTGCAGGATATTGATTTGTACGATGTAATGGACGGTATAGCAGCTCGACCTTCCATTTCCATCATGAGGTACTTGGCATTAGATTCATTTCTGAGACTATGGACGGTGGTGGGGACAGCAGACGACTGCCTGCTTCTTTCCCCATAGCAGCCTTCTGACCCAGTGTCCAATGGTTGAGAGGTGAAACCGTTCTCCAATTGATCGTTTCTCCTTCACAGAGAAAGCACGGCTTTCTTCGGCTGCACCTTGCACATTTGAAAGATAAATATCCACACTTTAGGCGATAATAACATTTTTTAATCAAAAATAAAATTAATAAGATGGCACTTTAGACTGCCTTTGTCTACCTAGCAATGGGATATGCCTTTATTGTGAAACAAGGGACAAGGGAAGGGTTAAGACAGGTGTATGGCTTCTCGATCTTTAATACTACATCTATTATACTCGACACAGTTTCAGTTCACTTAAATTCAACATTGTCTTTACGAATCACTATCCCAATCCTTTCTGTCGATCTTCTGTTAGTTTTCATAATGAATAAATATTTTACATATATTTGAATATATTCTTTCTCGTAATGGCGTTTCCCAACACTTAATTAAACAAACAACTAAATATTAAATAAGCTCATTTCAGCAAAGCGGGGCAGCAAAGCCCCAACAAGCTAAGATCAGAGGATATTTCTGATCAGAGCATTAAAAATACTAGAGATTATACATCAGCTTGAAGTAATAAAAATGCTGATTAATCAAAAATTGCATATTTATTTTTATATATTTTGGTTATTTATGTATGAAAAAGCTGAATTAAATTAAAATCCAGAAGGATTATATGAGAAAATATGGCATGCGATGATTTCTGCACAAAATGGGTGAATAGTATAGCAAAATTATAAAATAATTATGTAAGGAGACAGGGAATGTTATATTAAAATATAGATATCCAAATATTCTTATATCATCATGAATAACTTTGATGACCCCGTCCCCTTGGAATCCTTAGTAAACAAAATTCGACACAAATCCGGATTTTGGAAGAGAACGAATTGTTTGGTAATCAGAGAATGGGCCCCTCTAGCGTCGATTAGTGAAAGGTTTCGCGATGCCACTATTCACTACTAACAATTTAAAAGAAATGGAAAAACAATTGAATCGCGATTTGGTTGAATCGAGCTTTCAGACATTCTTCCAGTTTTAAGAATTTTTGGAAAAGGCCTTACGTTTAAGCTTGAAAAGTGATGTAAAAACTCAGAATTAATCTACCAAGAGCAGGTAATTATATTTATCAGCTTATGACGAGGAAGATCCAGATAATGGCGACTAACAGTTAGAAAACAATGAGAAGCTGAGATAAGGAATGCAGGTTTTGCTATTTAATGCACTTATTGTGAAGAACAATCATTTCCTCAATTTTCAGGGAGTGGATCCAGTTGCGTTTTGGATTCATCAGCCAAGTTGTTCATATAAAAATGGCACAACCAAGAGTTAGACATGGCAGCATACATGAAGGATCTATACTTTAAACTGAAATTACTGTATGAAATAAATATCAGAAACTCATCAAGTGACTCAATACAACGTAGTAAAAAGATCAAAGAAGAGTTCATGCAGTTGATCCTCGAACAACAGTTGAGACGTTGGGACGATGCAATTGTGAATCTTGATTACGATGCATCTCTCAGAGATTTTTGGAACAAAATCAGGCATCTCAAAGGATCGACTAGGAAAAAAAGAGGATAGAAATAATGAAATAAGATGGAAACTTAGAAACAGAAGAAAGAAACATCGAAGATATATTCCGAAGTTATTGGAAAATAATCTTCAGTATAACTGAACATAAAAACGAAGATTACGATATAGAGTTCGAATACGACATCATAGACGAGCTTACTACGCAAATTTATAGGACGCATCCTCACCATCAAGTGGATCGACAGCGCGACGGAGACGCCAAGATTACCGCGGAGGAATTACTCGGTGCGCTCCACTCATTCCGTAAAAAAGCCCTAGCACAATCGGGGCTTACGAAATTAAACTTCAAAAAGGCACCAATCAACGTCATCGAAGTGATGAGAAGAATTTTTAACGCGTGTCTAAACACAGGATACTTTCCAGATACATATAAAACGAAAAAAACATTTTTTTGTCAAAGCATGGAAACCACCTAACGTTGAGAGAGAGGGAGAGAGAGAGCTACCAGCTAATTTCACTTCTGGAATTTGGCGGGAAGCTCTTCGAGAAGATCCTCAACCACAGACTAGTGTCTCACCTGGAGGATAACACTCTCCACAACCCGTACCAATTCGGGTTTAGAAAAAAGCGATATGGCGATAAATGTCATCACGGAAAAGCTTGCCCAAGCCAAACGGGAAACGAGTTACGTGGACATTGTTTGTCGGGCTGTATCAAAGGCGTTTGATAAGGTGTAGCAGCGGGAAACACAATACAAGATCCTACGGCTGGGCCCAAGTTAAAACGTAGAAAGAACTATCTGTGACTACGTCATGGAGAGAGCGGCGTATATGTATATCAGTTTAGGGTGCACGGACGGACCAAGTTTCCGCTCACTGCGGGCCTCCCCCAGGGGAGGTAGGGCCCACTCTCTACTCAATTTACTGCGCAGATGTCCCGCCCCCTGCGAACCCACTTGCCTCAACATTCAATATGCGGATGATTTCATCAGATAGTCACTTGTCCTTGGAGGAATGCGCCTATGCAAGCTTGTATGACAGCGGCAGAAATAAGAACCAACCAGGACAAATTCAAAGTATTCCCCATTGGGGGAGAGTACTTTATGATGTCAGGGTGGAGGATAGGCGCTATCCCTACACCACGGAGTGCAATGTACTCGGAATAAAAATTACTTTATCCGGGTAGAGGAAGAACGTCTCAGATCGAATTTGCAAGGTCCCGGCCGCAGTCAGAACTCAATACATGTTTAGAAAACCCCGTGAGAGCAACAAGAAGAAGATCTACAATGCAAATGTAAGATCTACGCTACTATACCCCTTTACCGTTCTATCGTGTGTCTCGAGGAGACAAAAGAGGAGACTAAAGTGGTGCTGAATAAATGCGTGTACCTAATTACGGGTACACGTAGGCAAGAAATAAAACTCCAAGAAGAGCTGCACCGGAGTCGCGGTTAAGTCCCATTAGCATTGTCATTGAAGAACGGACATGGAATATGCAGGAACTGGTTAGTCGACAATTGAATGATGAAATCATTTAAATGATTAACCAGAACAAAAGAGCTATAAGTCGCGCCAGATTTCCAAGCTCCGCTAGCCTAGTGGCTGGCGGAAAAGTAGTGCCGTTCTACGCATGAAAAGAATGTTACTTATTTTACCAAAGATAATGAGAAAACCAAGATACAGAAGATAATGCTCGAAAGTTTGAAAAATCATTAACTTTCGACTACAATTTCACCGATCAACACTTATTTAAACCAAATAAATAAAAACAAGGAATACTAAGCACAAATCTCAAGTAATTTATGGCAATTACAACAGCAAAATGCACATTACATACACAATGGCTTGATCGCCATTATAATAAAAACTATAAACCAAAACAACACCAGGCGCCTAGCATCTCTTTGCGACTATCCCACACTACTTTCTCTTTTCTCCACTTTTATTTCTGTCTATCAATTCATACACCATTTTGTCCCCTACATACACACACACCATAGTATAGGGATGTCTGGAATTGTTGACGATCAGACCTAGTAGTGTGTTAAGAGCATTAATCCCCCTTCCCCAATATTTGTCCTTGAAAAAAACTTATGCCCATATTCTCAAGCGCATTAATTACAAAAATATATGCTGATAAAATGTAGCTCTTTAGAACAATAAATCAATTGCGAAATGGGAGGACAAAAATGGAACCAAACTTAATTGGACTACGTCATGCATCCCTTGCCATCAATATATTACACTCGTGAGAAACAAAAGACAAGCCAAACTTTCCCCTATAGCACAATCGGTTAAATGTCATTTCCATAAAACATGGTCATAAATAACTTAAAAAGTCAATAAATTTATAAAGCCAAACCTTAATTCGTCCAAAATATTAGGTGTTCAAGAAAGTTCATGCGTTTTATTTAACCTATTTGGATAAATAAAAATACAGTTCAAACTATAATTTATTCCTTCAAAATATTTTCCATCCGTTTCTTTCCCAGCAAAATAAAAGTTTATCTGTCTCTTGAATAAAACACGTCTTTGGAGTACAAAAACCTTTGGTCTTTTTTCTTTAAACAACAACAAACGCATTGTTGAAACCTATTATTCATCACACTCTACAATAAAATATTTCTCCCAGAGTGTAAATAGGTAAGAGTACACACAAAGGCGTTTCCAGAATGCTAAACTCATGTAAATAAATCTCTTGAAGTGGGTCTATTCACAATCCCCTTATCTCATCCGAAGTCACCACCTATTCCTTGTTCTCTTGTCCAAACTTTGTATATCTGATAGCAGTTTGTAGGTCAATTTCACCAGCAAGTAAAAAATATTGCCTTTCAATAATTCAGCAAAGCGACTGTATATGTTGAAAATAGCAAGAATGATGAATTCACATGTGTCAATTATACTGCACTGAAAGCAAGCATGATACGCGGTTAATCATGGCTTGGCTTTGAGAATAAAAATATATGAAGGAAGCTGCCCAAGTCTGATACATGCTCACTGGTATTTGATGAGGTTGTGGCAGGACAGGCAGCTCCGTCCTAAGACGTTGCATCTGAAAGTCTGTCCTGAGTTTGACAGTGCAGATACATAATTTCTTCTCCATCTTCGTTTGTTCTCAAGACAAACCCTAAGTGCGTTCTCCAAAGAGCAGACAGCAGATGAAGAGTGTGTCTCTAGACTTCACGATTAAAAGCTAGATCAGATCAATGGTGATGGTCAATGAGACAAACACCAAGGGATTTCTTCAGAGTCCATGTACACCTTCGGCGCACTTCGATTGTGGTAGCTGCGGTGAGTTTCCGGTAGAGCACAATTTGGGGCAGGCGGTGATCTTCCATTTTGGTGATTTGTTCTGTCTATATTATATCTTTGATGCTTGTGATATCTCCTGGTTCAAAAAATTCCTTCTTGGTGACGAAATAATTCCAGTAAATTTTAAGATAGTGCGGAAGAGGTATAGAAGGAAGATCACCAATTTATTGGTTGTCGCCAGGTTTATAGGTGGTCTGTTTATGCGTGAATGGGGGATCAGTTTATGGATGATGAAAAGGGATAGTAAAAGGTGGTTTATCTAATAGGGAAGTGGAGGTAAAAGTTACCCGGTTAGTCACAATGGCGAGTATATTGAAGAGTCCCCGTTGCTATTGCGCACGACGTGTTGTGAGGTCCTTTGGCAACTAGGCTTACTTATACCTTCGTTGAATTGTTTCTGGCTCCTTAATAATTCTCCACGAGGGTTATGATTTAAGCTGAGCTTACCTAAGGTTTCCTGGTAATCGGGGTAAAGAAGGACTTCGAAAGAACGTAGCATAAATATAATTTTATTCTTCCAATGGCCTATTAAGGGGGCAAGCGGCACGTCACGAGTACTTTGCGGTCAATAAGTAGGCTTTCTATTCTGCGTGAAGTATTGGGTTCAAATGCAACAGGACTTAGGCGAATGAAACGGGTTCCGTAACGCTACCAAGGGAGTAAACGGTCTTAATGAATAATGATTTTCTTTCTCTGACTCTGGTTGTCCTTCTGACCTCCAAAATAATAAATATCTGACTATATATGTATGTGTTCCTTTCCTAAGGGACATGACCTAGACTTGTCCGTTGGGTCGGACCCCAGTGGTCTAGCTCATTAATTTCCACCCTTAGGGCAGAGTTACCGAACAGCTGTGTGTGTTAGATATACCTACATATTTCCAATAGTTTTATCTTTATTATAGGAATTGCTTGTTACTCATCTATGTTAAAATTTCTCTTGGTCAAAGTCTGTATTTGCTCAGCTACTTGACAGCATCCCGTTTTCTGATCAATCTTTCCCAAGACGCGAATGTTTGTTTATGCGTGACCTCGTATTGACTCAGGTGTCCGACCTGATATCTGCTTTCCGCATTTGTATCATGTGTGTTCCCGCGCCAACTCTACCGATCGCTTACCTCATCTCTATTTATACAAATTAACATATGTATTTTCATTTCCTTAGGCTCTATGCAAATGAACATACATATATATTACACTGGTCTGCGTCAAAAAAGTACCTTAGGTTTTCTGTAGTGTTTCTTAATAAAATTAAGCTCCTAAATACGAATCTGGCATCCGTTTTTCTCTATCAGGTCCAGTTTTTGCGATACAGGGGGTGATAATAATAGTTTATACATGTCTTATATTACATCAAAATTTCAAAAGTTTTTGCACTACTGTATTCGCAGTAAATTTTGTGTACATTTTAAGTAATTATGTTAATAAGTTTATATTTTTTCAGGTTAGAAATTGCTTAGTATTATAATAATAAGAATAATAATAATAGTGGTTGAGTTAAAAATGAACAGAAAATGTAAGAATATCTCCGACAGATTTTGCTATGTTTGCGGCAAGGTGACTTTTTTCGAGCAGCAATGTATGTCGTAAAATGGACTTTCGACGATATACCATATATAACTATTCGTTGAGGGAACTTCCTTAATTATCTTTGGAGTGCGTTGATGTCTGGCGGGCCGATATTATGTATCTTCGATATGCTTAAGAAGTGGAACTGAGCTCAAGGATAATAATATTGCTATCATTAACAAAATAGAGTTTTATTAATAATAACTATCAACAAACACAAAACGGAAAATATTGACATAAACCGAGAATGGAAAGGGTCGTGGAGACTCGGGCTAATCCGAGGATTAAAGGATTTAAAAGGGTAAAACAAATATAGAGTTAAAGGGATGGGATGGTACGCGAAACCATTTAAAGCACAGGATAGAGTTGACAAAAGGGTTAAGTACTCAAAGGTGACGTTTATCTTACGTAACTTTATACGAGTGGTGCAGTGGAAGTCGACGTGAAGGGATTTTCGGTCCACTGGCGAGTTCCAGCCGAAGGGGGGAAATAAGATGATCCTGACGTTGCGTCTTGGAAATGAGAACCGTTTCTCGACGAACGGCTTGAAGAACAATGGCTGTTCTACGTTGTTCTCTTCTAAACAACCGGGGGGGGTGAGAACCGTCTCTTGTCTACGGGCTTAAGAACAATGGCTGTTCTAATGTTGTTCTCCTCTAAACAACAAGGGGGAAGGGTGAGAACCGTTTCTTGGCGAAGGGCTCAAAAGAACAATGGCTGTTCTCATTGTTCTCTTCTGAACAACAGAGGGGGGGGGGGGTAAGAACCGTCTCTTGTCTACGGGCTCAAGAACAATGGCTGTTCTAATGTTGTTCTCCTCTGAACAACAAGGGGGAAGGGTGAGAACCGTTTCTTGGCGAAGGACTCAAAAGAACAATGGCTGTTCTACGTTGTTCTCTTTCTGAACAACGAGGGGGGAAGCCTTGAGGACTTGGCGTCACGAAAGGCTCAAACCTTTGGCACTCAAGGCATATTGTCCTCCTTCTGGACAAGTGATGGTGAATCTCGAGGTCGAGGTCCCTTGGCGCACAAAGGGAGAGAGGGTCGTGGTGATGTTTCGCGACGAAAATCTGGATCTCCAATCTGATCTTAGTTGTAAAGTTTCTATCTAAATAGTCGAGACACTCCCTTGGCGTGGGGGGACTATGGAGTGGGAGCTTCGAGGGAAAGCCCAGCCAAGCCTGGGAACAATGCCTTATCTGCCCATAAGCCAACCTCAATCTGTCGAGGTCGGCGTATGGGGGCGAACGGGGGGACGATAACCTCCTTGTTTAAACATTGACATCCGGTGGCTGCGATAAGGCGCCAAGCTTCGAACCGAAGATGCACGTCGGAGCATCGTGGTTTTAAATTATATGTGATAGGAGTTGAAACTAACGCTGCCTCAACCCGTTCTATCACACCCCTTCATTCCTGGGGGAAGTTGTCACTTCGAAAAAGGAGAGAAGGGACAACGATAGAGCTCCGTTGTGGGGAACTCGTTTTCTTGTACCAACCGTACCTTCCTGCACCTAACTCGTATTACCTCAATACATATGATTATTTTGATCTTTTGATTATATGGGAAAATAACCTTTAATACAAACTTAATAAAAAAAGGCATGGAATAATGAAATGATATACATATAGTACATATGGGACAAAATAATTTATACGTAATTAATGGGTACAAATAAATACATACAAAAAAAATAGACATTGAGCGTTACAAAATTCAGACATATACATTAACTAATTATATTACAAGAGAATCTTAATTTAAGTCGTACAAGACGGTATATACCTACATGGAGATACTAATCCTATGAATACAATTATTCTACGCTATTCGGTAACGCATTCCTACTGAGTGCGTCAGCGACCAGGTTATCGGAACCTTTTATATAATTTATTTTAAATTGTTACTCTTGCAAGAGTAAACTCCAGCGCATGATTCGGCCGTTGGAGTGTCGCACATTCCTAATATAGGCTAACGGACGGTGGTTGGTTCCTATCTGAAATTCTTTACCTATCAAGTACATCTTGAATTTGTCTATGACCCAGATAATTGATAGAGCATCCTTTTCTATAGTGGCATATCTCTTTTCGCGTGGTGATAATTGACGACTAGCATATGCAACTGGATGACTCGTTCCGTCATACTCGTATTGAAGGAGTACACCTCCAATGCCCTCGTTGCTCACGTCGGTCTTAATCCCAAAGGATTTTTCCTGGGTTGGGCAACTTTGAAATGGGTCAGAAATGAACTTACTCTTGAGCTGATTAAAATTGGAAACAGCGACATTATTCCAACGTAAACGATCGGGGAAATTCTTTTTTTCAAGGGGGCTGAGGGGGGCCAAAATCGCCGCGAAATTCGGAACGAATCGCCGATAGTACGAAGCTGATCCTAGGAACGATTTTAATAGCTTCTTTGTAATCGGGAGGGGCATGTCGGCGATTGCCTTAATCTTATCCACTTGGGGACCCAACTGGCTTTGTCCTATTTTGAAACCCAAATATTTGATGGTTTCGTGGGCAAAATGGCATTTGCGGGGGCCAATGGTGAGGCCATTTTCGCGCAGTCGCTCGAAAAGAGCTAATAGGGTGGATAAATGGTGACTCCATTTAAATAGTTCTTGTAGCTGACTCTTTTGATGTGGTATCAGCTGCGCGTCAATATCCAGGTCAGAGGGTTCAAAAGACTCGCCTGGTAGGGAAGGAGGACGGTAATCTGCATCAGGTTGGGTGCACACTATTTGTATTACATTAATGGACTCCGCGGGGTAATCTTCTTCAAGCGCCGATGTTTCGTCCAGTTCTACGAAGGTATCTCCATGGGCGCGTTGGGGGTTCTTTTTTTCTTTGGGTCCACGGACAGTCTCCGTGTCCTTGTCTTGGGCCTTATCGCCTAAGGGTGTTAGTAATTTACACTCCTTTTGTGTCGTCCTCAAGTCCTGGTTAGGGGTCTCCGAGAAATCGGACGGTATCGGGGTTCTGATGAGGACGGGCTCCTGGGCTTCTTTCTTAGCTCGGCCTCGAGGAAGGGCGGCCTGTGACACAGGGTCGAAACTTACTTGGGGGCTCTGTCTTATAAGTACGGAACAGAATTGTATGGGTGCTGAAATGAATTCAGCCCAGCCATCATAATATTGACACTGCAGGTAACATCTAACGACGGGGAATTGGTTCGCCCGCCCAAGGTGGTCATGTACCACCGCAAATTTTTCGTGGTTAGGGTCCACTGGGGGGAGGAGTTCGTCGGACACGATAAAACACGTACATCCTGTGTCCCTGACGAGAGTCGATACTCGGCAGCCATTCACGCTGCCCTCCTCAAATTTCAAAGTTCCCGATGAACATTTATCAAAAATATAATTTACCTGGTGGCCTGACGTAGGGGGAGAAGTTTCTGCTTGGGTCTGCACCACCGGGGGAGCCGGGGTTGCATTAATCTGGTGAACTTGGTGGGCTGGTCCGCTTTTAAGCCTAGAATTTTGCGGGCAATTCCAGCTCATGTGGTTTTCTACACCACAGGTGAAGCATATGATTGGTCGCTTCGGGAAGAGAGATGGAGGAGAAATCTTAATGGGAGGTTTGGAGTCCCGTTGGTTTTGGGGAAAGAAATTTTGGGGTTTTACGGGGCTCGGAAACTTCGACGGCTTTCCTGTGAAGGGGCGCGAATCTTTCCTTCTTTCCTTGTAGGGGGATTGGTGAGAAGTTCGATTCTCCTTTGGGTATAAATTATGGCTGGCGGCATAGACATCCGCTTCTTCGGTACATTCTTTAAAGGTCTGGCACCGATGATCCTTGACGAACGCGTGGATCTCCGTCGGGAGAGACGGTAAAAATTGATCTCGCAACACGAAGTCTGTTAAGGACTCGTAGTTCGGATCAACCTTTGAGGATTCTTACCAAAATTTAAAATTCCTCAGAAGAATGTATCCGAATTGACGGAACGTCTGTCGGGATTTAATACGACCTCCTCGAAATTCTTGGTGGTAGAAATCGGGAGTCATATTATGAGCGGCCAATAACTCAGCTTTTAAGGTGCTGTAGTTAATTGTACATTCAGATGGTAAAGATATAAAAATTTCGCGCAATTTACAATTTAAGAGGGGAAGTAATCTGGCTACACCTTCAGCCTCCAGATCCATGTTATTGATTTCGAGGATTTTTTCGAAGTGGGCTAAAAAAGCTCCGAAATCCTCTCTATCTTTGAAATTGGGGAGCTTTAGTGAGAGATTGGGGGGGGGGGGGAAGGTTCGGAACGGGAACTGGCGGACTGTATCTCTGCTTCAACACGAGCTAATTCAATCTGATGGTGAAGCTCAGCTTGTCTTATCCGTTCCTCTCTTTCTCTTTCTTCTCGTTGGATTTCTCTATCTTCTCGTTGTATTTCTCTCTCTCGTTCTTCTCTTGCATTTCTCTTTCTCGTTCCTCTCGTTGTATTTCTCTTTCTCGTTCTTCTCGTTGTATTTCTCTTTCTCGTTCTTCTCGTTGTATTTCTCTTTCTTCCTTTTGTCTTTGCTCCTCATAAAACGTACTCAATTAGTTCTTTTCCGGAAAGTCCCAAGGACTCTCCTTGCGCTTTAAAGTTTTTGAACTGGGTCATCTTTGCTCTTGGGGTGCACTAGTCAACCAACTAAAATTCCTTGCAACAAGAATTATGCCTCTATAGAAATAGCCTACCTAAATATGGGCACTGACCTATTCGTACTTGGTTCCTCAATCTAAATAAACACTGACTAAAATCACAAAAAAAAACACAAACAAATTATTATAACAGTTCCTTGAGCTACTCCAGCTTCTTAAGTTTCAAAAAAAAGGGATAGCAATCGTTAAACAAAAGGAAACTACTATACTCTATTATTATAACGAATAACACTATGCTTTACTCGACTGAGACCAGTGTTTGCAAAGATATAGCGTTAAACCTTACACACCTGATACCAAATTTAAATAGTATATATATATATATATATATATATATATATATATATATATATATATATATATGTCGTAGAAAGGACTCTCGACGATATACCATATATAACTATTCGTTGAGGGAACTTGTTTAATTATCTTTAGAGTGCGTTGATGTCTGGCGGGCCGATATTATGTATCTTCGATATACTTAAGAATTGGAACTGAGCTCAAGGATAATAATATTGCTATCATTAACAAAATAGAGATTTATTAATAATAACTATCAACAAACACAAAACGGAAAATATTGACATAAACCAAGAATGGAAAGGGTCGTGGAGACTCGGGCTAATCCGAGGATTAAAGGATTTAAAAGGGTAAAACAAATATAGAGTTAAAGGGATGGGATGGTACGCGAAACCATTTAAAGCACAGGATAGAGTTGACAAAAGGGTTAAGTACTCAAAGGTGACGTTTATCTTACGTAACTTTATACGAGTGGTGCAGTGGAAGTCGACGTGAAGGAATTTTCGGTCCGCTGGCGAGTTCCAGCCGAAGGGGGGGAATAAGATGATCCTGACGTGGCGTCTTGGGAATAAGAACCGTTTCTCGACGAACGGCTTGAAGAACAATGGCTGTTCTACGTTGTTGTCTTCTGAACAACGGGGGGAAGGGGTGAGAACCGTCTCTTGTCTACGGGCTCAAGAACAATGGCTGTTCTAATGTTGTTCCCCTCTAAACAACACGAGGGAAGGGTGAGAACCGTTTCTTGGCGAATGACTCAAAAGAACAATGGCTGTTCTACGTTGTTCTTTTCTGAACAACAGGGGGGAGGGGAGAACCGTTTCTTGTTTACGGGCTCAAGAACAATGGCTGTTCTAATGTTGTTCTCCTCTGAACAACAAGGGGGAAGGGTGAGAACCGTTTCTTGGCGAAGGACTCAAAAGAACAATGGCTGTTCTACGTTGTTCTCTTTCTGAACAACGAGGGGGGAAGCCTTGAGGACTTGGCGTCACGAAAGGCTCAAACCTTTGGCACTCAAGGGATATTGTCTTCCTTCTGGACAAGTGATGGTGAATCTCAAGGTCGAGGTCCCTTGGCGCACAAAGGGAGAGAGGGTCGTGGTGATGTTTCGCGACAAAAATCTGGATCTCCAATCTGATCTTAGTGGTAAAGTTTCCATCTAAATAGTCGAGACACTCCCTTGGCGTTGGGGGGTCAATGGAGTGGGTGCTTCGAGGGAATGCCCAGCCGAGCCTGGGAACAATGCCTTATCTGCCTATAAGCCTAACTCAATCTGGCGAGGTCGGCGTATGGGGGCGAACGGGGGGACGATAACCTCCTTGTTTAAACATTGACATCCGGTGGCTGTGATAAGGCGCCAAGCTTCGAACCGAAGATGCACGTGGAGCATCGTGGTTTTAAATAATATGTGATAGGAGTTGAAACTAACGCTGCCTTAACCCGTTCTATCCCATCTCTTTAACTCAATATTTGTTTTACCTTTTTAAATCCTTTAAATCCTCGGATTAGCCCGAGTCTCCACGACCCTTTCCATTCTCTGTTTATGTCAATATTTTCCGTCTTGTGTTTGTTGATAGTTATTATTAATAAAACTATATTTTATTAATGATAGCAATATCATTATCCTTGAGCTCAGTTCCACTTCTTAAGCATATCGAAGATACATAATATCGGCTGCCAGACATTAACGCACTCTAAAGATAATTAAGGAAGTTCCCTCAACGAATAGTGATATATGGTATATCGTCGGGAGTCATTCTACGACATATATATATATATATATATATATATATATATATATATATATATATATATATATATACTATTTAAATTTGGTGTCAGGTGTGGGGTTTAACGTTATATCCTTGCAAACACTGGTCTCAGTCGAGTAAAGCATAGTGTTATTCGTTATAATAATAGAATATAGTAGTTCCCTTTTGTTTTAACTATTGCTATCCCCCTTTTTTTAAACTTAAGAAGCTGGAGTAGCTCAAGGAACTGTTATAATAATTTGTTTGTGTTTTTTTTGTGTGATTTTAGTCATTGGTTATTTCAGAGTAAGAAACCAAGTACGAATAGGTCAGTGCCCATATTTATGTAGGCTAATTCTATAGAGGCATAATTCTTATTGCGAGGAATTTTAGTTGGTTAACTAGTGCGCCCCCAAGTGCAAAGATGACTCAGTTCGAAATCTGTAAAGCGCAAGGAGAATCCTTGGGACTTTCCGGAAAAGAACTAATTAAGTACATAAGAGAGGAACGGATAAGACAAGTGGAGCTTCACCATCAGATTGAATTAGCTCGGATTGAAGCAGAAATGCAAAGAAAAGAGGAAGAAAGAGTAATCCGACGAGAGGAACGAGAAAGAGAAATGCAACGAGAAAAACGAGAAAGAGAAATACGACGAGAGGAACGAGAAAGAGAAATACAACGAGAGGAACGAGAAAGAGAAATCCAAAGAGAAGAAAGAGAAAGGGAAAGAGTAATCCGACGAGAGGAACGAGAAAGAGAAATACAACGAGAGGAACGAGAAAGAGAAATACAACGAGAAGAACGAGAAAGAAAAATACAACCAGAAGAACGAGAAAAAGAAATCCAACGAGAAGAAAGAAGGAAGGATTCGCGCCCCTTCCCAGGAAAGCTGACAAAGTTTCCGACCCCCGTAAAACCCCAAAACTTCTTTCCCCAAAACCATCAACGGGACTCCAAACCTCCCGTTAAGATTTCTCCTCCATCTCTCTTCCCGAAGCGACCAATAATATGCTTCACCTGTGGTGTAGAATACCACATGAGTTGGAATTGCCCCCAAAATTCTAGGCTTAAAAGCGGACCAGCCCACCAAGTTCACCAGATTAATACAACCCCGGCTCCCCCGGTGGTACAGACCCAAGCAGAAACTTCTCCCCCTCCGTCAGGCCACCAGGTAAAGTTGATTTTTGATAAAAGTTTATCGGGAACTTTGAAATATGAGGAGGGCAGCGTAAATGGCTGCCGAGTATCGACTCTCGTCAGGGACACAGGATGTACGTGTTTTATCGTGTCCGACGAACTCCTCCCCCCAGTGGACCCTAACCACGAAAAATTTGCGGTGGTACATGACCACCTTGGGTGGGCAAACCGATTCCCGGGCGTTAGATGTTACCTGCAGTGTCAATATTATGATGGCTGGGCTGAAGTCATTATAGCACCCATACAATTCTGTTCCGTACTTATAGGACAGACCCCCCAAGTAAGTTTCGACCCTGTGTTTCAGGCCGCCCTTCCTCGAGGCCGAGCTAAGAAAGAAGCCCAGGAGCCCGTCCCCATCAGAACCCCGATACCGTCCGATTTCTCGGAGACCCCTAACCAGGAATTAAGGACGGCACAAGAGGAGTGTGAATCACTAACACCCTTAGTTGATAAGGCCCAAAACAAGGACACGGAGACTGTCCGTGGACCCCAAGAAAAAAAGAACCCCCAACGCGCCCATGGAGATACCTTCGTAGAACTGGACGAAACATCGGCGCTTGAAGAAGATTACCCCGCGGAGTCCCTTAATGTAATCCAGACAGTGTGCATCCAACCTGATGCCGATTACCCTCCTCCTTCCCTACCAGGCGAGTCTTTGGAACCCTCTGACCTGGATAGTGACGCGCAGCTGACACTACGTCAGAAGAGTCAGCTACAAGAGCTATTTGAATGGAGTCCCCATTTATCCACCCTATTAGCTCTTTTCGAGCGACTGCGCGGAAATGGCCTCACCATTGGCCCCAGCAAAGGCCATTTTGCCCACGAAACCTTCAAATATTTGGGTTTCAAAATAGGACAAAGCCAAAAGGCCCCCAAGAGGATAAGATTAAGGCAATCGCCGACATGCCCCTCCCGATTGCAAAGAAGCCATTAAGATCGTTCCTAGGATCAGCTTCTCCCTATCAGCGATTTGTTCCAAATTTCGCTGCAATTTCGGCCCCCCTATGCCCCCTTCAAAAAGAGAATTTCCCCGATCGTTTACGTTGGAATAATGTCGCTATTTTTCCTTTTAATCAGCTCAAGAGTAAGTTCAATTCTGCCCTCATTTTAAAGTTGCCCAACCCGAAAAAATCCTTTGAGATTAAGACCGACTTGAGCAACGAGGGCATTGGAGGTGTACTCCTTCAATACGAGGATGACGGCACGAGTCATCCAGTTGCATATGCTAGTCGTCAATTATTTCCACGCGAAAGGAGATATGCCACTATAGAAAAGGAAGCTCTATCAATTATCTGGGTCATAGACAAATTCAAGATGTACTTGATAGGTAAAGAATTTCAGGTAGCAACCGACCACCGTCCGTTAGCCTATATTAGGAATGTGCGACACTCGAACGGCCGCATCATGCGCTGGAGTTTACTCTTGCAAGAGTATCAGTTTAAAATAAATTATATAAAAGGTTCCGATAACCTGGTCGCTGACGCCCTCAGTAGGAATGCGTTACCGAATAGCGTAGAGGAAGTGTATTCCTAGGATTAGTATCTCCATTTAGGTATATACCGTCTTGTACGACTTAAATTAAGATTCTCTTGTAATATAATTAATTAAGGTATATGTCTGACTTTTGTAAAGCTCAATGTCTAATTTTTTGTATGTATATATATTTGTACCCATTAATTTACGTATAAATTATTTTGTCCCGTATGTACTAATTTTATATCATTTCATTGTTCCATGCCCTTTTTTTTCTTTGATTAAGTTGTATTAAAGGTTATTTTCTCCTGTAATCTAAAGATCAAAATAATCATATGTATTGAGGTAATACGAGTTATGTGCAGGAAGGTACGGTTGGTACAAGAAAACGAGTTCCCCACAACGGAGCTCTATCGTTGTCCCTTCTCTCTTTTTTTTCGAAGTGACAACTTCCCCTGGAATGGAGGGGTGTGATAGAACGAGTTGAAGCTGCGTTAATTTCAACTTCTATCACATATTAATTAAAACCACGATGTTGCCTACGTGCATCTTCGATTCGAAGCTTGGCGCCTTATCACAGCCACCGTATGTCAATGTTTAAACAAGGAGGTTATCGTCCCCCCGTTCGCCCCCATACGCCGACCTCGCCAGATTGAGTTAGGCTTCTGGGCAGATAAGGCATTGTTCTCCGGCTCGGCTGTGCGTTCCCTCGAAGCTCCCACCCCATTGTCCCCCACGCCAAGGAGATGTCCTGGCTATTTATATGGAAACTTTACCACTAAGATCAGATTGGAGATCTAGATTTTCGTCGCGAAACATCACCACGGCCCTCTCTCACTTTGTGCGCCAAGGGACTTCGACCTCGAGATTCACCATCACTTGTCCAGAAGGAGGACAAAAATCCCTTGAGTGCCAAAGTTCGAGCCTTTGCGACGCCGAGCCTAAAAGGCTTCCCCCTTGTTGTTCAGAGGAGAACAGCATTAGAACAGCCATTGTTCGTTCGAGCCCCGTTGACAAGAAACGGTTCTCACCCTTCCCCCTTGTTGTTCAGAGGAGAACAGCATTAGATCAGCCATTGTTCTTTTGAGGCCTTCGCCAAGAAACGGTTCTCACCCTTCTCCCTTGTTGTTCAGAGGAGAACGACATTAGAACAGCCATTGTTCTTGAGCCCGTAGACATGAGACGGTTCTCACCCCCTCTTTTGTTCAGGAGAGAACAACGTAGAACAGCCATTGTTCTTCAAGCCGTTCGTCGAGAAACGGTTCTCATTCCCAAGACGCCACGTCAGGATCATCTTATTCCCCCCCTTCGGCTGGAACTCGCCAGCGGACCGAAAATTCCTTCGCGCCACCTACCACTGCACCACTAGTGTAAAGTTACGTTAGCCAAACGTCACCTTTGAGTACTTAACCCTTTTGTCAATTCTATCCTGTGCTTTAAATGGTTCATCGAACCATCCCATCTCTGTAACTCTATATTTGTTTTACCTTTTTAAATCCTTTAAATCCTCGGATTAGCCCGAGTCTCCACGACCCTTTCCATTCTCTGTTTATGTCAATATTTCCCGTCTTGTGTTTGTTGATAGTTATTATTAATTAAACTCTATTTTATTAATGATAGCAATATTATTATCCTTGAGCTCAGTTCCATTTCTTGAGCATATCGAAGATACATAATATCGGCCGCCAGACATTAACGCACTCTAAAGATAATTAAGGAAGTTCCCTCAACGAATAGTGATATATGGTATATCGTCGGGAGTCATTCTACGACATGTATTTACTATTAGCAAATTACTTTGTTTTCTTTATTGAATTTTTCCCATTTTTTTGTGTATGTATTAACTTTGTTTATTTCTATTGTAAACTACTTAAATTACTCTAGTTTAATTTTTGTCCTCACGATCCAAAAGTGGATGGTAATAGCTCACTTACAATGTGCATATATCCAATTAGTTCGAATACAACGATTTCGTCATCAGCATTAACGATTTTTTAGTATATATTCATATTCTTATTGTTTTAAGAAATATTACTTTGAATTTGTTTTTAGAAATATTACACTTTAAATTTACATACCCTGATAAATTTCCTTTCAGGTAGTGTCTCTTATACTTGGGATGCAAACAGGCTACACGAAGCATCCCTGTTCCCTATGTGTATGGGACAGTCGTGCAGATAGTATGCACTATGAGAAGAATGTTTGACCTCCACGAGAAGTCTTTAGAATTGGATCAAACAATGTGATAGCTGAACCCTTAGTGCCTTCTCACAAAATACTGCTTCCTCCACTGCATATAAAGCTTGGCATAATGGAAAATCATGTCAAAACCCTTAATAAAGAAGGCCAAACTTTCAAATTTCTTCTTCAAAAATTTGCACAAATCAGTGGCGCTAAACTCCATGTGGGAATTTTTGATGGACCTCAGATCAGGAACTTGATGTATGATCAGCAGTTTGAGGTATCAATGACGAAAAAAAAAAAAAAAGATGCCTGGAAAGGTTTCAAAGCTCTAGTTAACAATTTTCTAGGCAATAAAAGAAGCCCAGAATATGTTGCCCTGGTAAATCAGCTCCTAACAAGTCTCAAACATTTGTGAGATCGAACATCTATAAAGATACACTTTTACAGTCCCATCTGGCATGCTTGCTAACTACTGTTGGTGTTTGAAGCGTGATACACCGGATGAGAGGCACAAACGAAAATCGTCAAGGGCGTCTTTTCTTGGAAATTAGAATTATTTTTCTTTACTATGTTGCATTCTTTATTTTTTTTCTTTTATTAAAAGGATTATAGTTTACATACGTTTATTCCATTTTCTATGATATAAAAATAATAATGCATTATTAGATAGAGAAAGGTTTTGAAATTTTTTTTTCAGGAAAAATGACGTAATCTCAATGAAAATGGTGTATGCTGTACTGAGAAAATCTGACCTGATTGAACAAAAGTGCATTGATTTTTGAGCTCAGGAGGTTTGATTCATTAAGCAACCACAAAGAAATCCTGAGGAACGTAAAATCTTTTTTTCAAGCGCAGGCCTGTGTTATCATCTCCTTATTCTCACATTAGACATATTATTTCCGTTATTCGCATGTAAGGCAATTTGTAAGGATTTGATAAGTCCACCGAGCATCCATTTGTAGAGTTTCTTGCTGGGCCTATTAAATCTTGCAATTTGGTGCCAGCAGCATTCCTACTATATAAAACGAGCACCACAGAGGCAACGCTGGTCGAAGCGTTTTAGATGGGCAAATGGTTATGGTAGGTTACAAAAGGCTTGGAGCCATGCAGGAGAGTGGTCAATAAAACAGCTCACTACACACAAATTTTTCTGCCTTACTTAAGGAGGCTTGTTGTCCCAAAATATTCTAAGTTATCTGCCGAATGCACTGCTTACCTTTGGCCATCTATTATCAATCGTTATATCTATCTTAGTTTTTGATGAGATGATGCACCTAAGGTAGATGAGCTATTAGCCTGTTTTCAGCTCTGAATCAACGAGAGGCATGCCAGGATGGTGGTAATCGTCACGAAGGGCCAGTTAGAGAAGAACTGTGTTATCCAAGTGGCTTCCATTCACAAGACCCTGCGCTGCAAAGGTCTCTAAGAAGAGATAAAAAAAAGCGGTGTAGGCAAACAGTCACTGCAGGATGATTTAACCCAGAAATTTTGGTGTGGGGCTTTTGTCGCTCAGAAGGAAGAGGCACCCATTGATTGGTACGTGTTGAGATGTAAACACCGTCTCTTTAATTTATGTCTTATCTGACTCTTTGGAGCATCATTCCCACTCGGTTTACAGCGTACATACTGTATTATTTGCGTATGTGCGTGAGCTCAGCATGTCCATCGGTCGTCAATGGCTCTCATTTCATCAGTGACCGATCTCGATGGTACTTACTACGGCGTGAGATGCCAATCATACCCTAGTCAATTTGTGTTTAGGAAAAGGAAACCCCTTCGAGAGCTTCATTTCTTGGCTAGTGGTGCAACTGGTTCTGATGTACTGCGTTTGCATTTCTTGGGGCATTGTCGTATCAAGCTGGAGGCGTGCCGCTGACAAAGATGGCTCCAAATCCGAAGTGAAGAATGGTTCACCCTTTTCCCTCCTTTGTAAAGCGCGTGAGGTTTTTCTGGGTACTGTGTCTGTCTTAAAGACCAAGCTGATTGGCAAACAACACGTCTGGGTGAAAGAAATTACGCGCTTTGTCCGGTATAGAGACCAAATTGTGATCTATAACGAGCTACAGAGTTCATCGAGTACCCTTAAGGCATAAGAATCTCCTCACGTGCTGTGCCCGCTCTAACTATTATGGTTCTTTACCGTCCTCCCAGCTCGTCTCCGGCCTTATTTCTCGAGGATTTCATTAACCTACTCTCCGACCTATCTTATACTGGTTCTCTCCTTATTCACGGTGACTTCCATCTTCCTAGCCACAATGAGATTTTTCGTGCATTCATTGATATCATCGACCTCTTCTCTCTTACGCAACATGTGTCCTCCCCAAAACACATACATAGTAATACCCTGGACTTAGTCATCTCGAACCTCCATATATGTAATCTAACAGTAACTGAACTTTCTAATACGATTTCCGACCACTTCTTGGTCAACTTTAAATTCTATATTCCCTACCACCTAACTCCTCGCTCGTCCCGAGATCCTAATCTTTTCTGGCAACTATCGTCAATTGATACTACTTCTCTCTTCAACGACGTTGCTTCTGCCCTACCTCCTATTAATACTACTGTTTCACCTGACCAAACCTTAAACTCTCTGCACCAATCATTACTCGCCTGCCTTGACGCGCACGCCCCCTTTATCACTCCTTCTTCAATCCGCCATCACCGCGCGGCTTGGTTCAGCATGGAACTCCTTCGTTCAAGGAGGTCCTTACGTACTTATGAACGAGCACTTCGTTACGCACTCTCCCGTGGGCAGGGCAAGACCTCCCTCTCACTTGCCTATCGCCTCGCTACTTCGACTTATTCACGCAAACTTTTGTCTGGCTGTCTGCCAACTTTCTCAAACTTAACCATGATAAAACTGAAGTTCTCCTTGTTGGTACCGCTTCGATAGTGGAGAAATCCTCAGCTCTCTTCCCCTCCTTTAACATTGGGGAAACCAATGTCGCCTTCTTTGATACCGTCAGTAATCTTGGTGTTATTTTCGACGAGCAACTCTCGTTTAAACCGCACATCCATCGTATCTGTAAGTCTCTCCTCGGTTTTCTCCGCAAATTCTCACGTGTTCGATCACATTTTGACGGACGAAGCCTTGAGACTGCTATTCATGCCTTCGTCACATCACGCTTAGACTACTGAAATTCTCTTCTAGTGAATCTCCCTTCTTCGTCACTTCGCCCCCTACAACTAGTTCAAAACTATGCTGCCCGGCCCCTCCTTCGCCGCCCCCGGTTCTCTCCTTCAATCCCTCTGTCACAGGAGCTACACTGGTTACCTATTCGCTTCCGTACCCACTATAAAATTCTTCTCATCACATACAAGGCCCTAAACCTCGAGACTCCACCTTATCTCTCGTCTGCCCTTTCCCGTCGTCAAACTCCTCGGGCACTCTGGTCTAACCTCTTTCCCATCCTGAACACTCCTCGTTCTGTCCTCTGCTTGACGGGTGACCGTTCCTTCTCAGTTTGTGCTCCTAGACTCTGGAATGCTCTTCCTGCCGAAGTCCAATCCTCTCCCTCCCTCGCTACTTTTAAACGTCTCTTGAAGACTCATCTCTTCGGAATTGCCTTCTCTCCCCTGTAAACTTTCTCTACACTTGCTACACAACCTTCGCTCTGGGAGGGCTAACAGCCCTAAAGGGCGCATTATAAATACTTATTATTATTATTATTGTTCATATTATCCATCCCGTCAAGGCTCCTGCACACCAGGAGGATGTCGATATTGTCTTCTGCCTGCTAGGTCCCTGGTCATGTAGGGATTGCGAGTAATAAATGCGCTGATAATGTCGCTAAACAGTCGGCAATGACTGGGCGACCGGACCAACTATTTGCTCTTTTCCAATATGTCTACATGGCAGGAATCAGATAAGCCCTTTGTGCTCCCTGGCAAGAAAGATGGGAAACGGCTGACTTGAATTTATAGTTGTGTGCCATTGCGCCGCAACCTTTCATGTGGACCTATCTCCAAACGCCATGGCGAATTCAGGTCGTTTTCTGTCACCTCTGAATCGGAAGCTGGAGAGGAAAGCAGCGCTATTTGATGAAGCGCTACCATGAACTTTACTCTAACGACTGTTTAGTACCGCAGACTGTCCAGCACATTCTTGTCCGGTCTACAGCTCTTACAATACCAAGATCGAGCGGTGGTTAGGATCAAGCTGATGTTCTAAGATTTTCCCAGAGACACAGTGAGCAAAGCATGCGCCAGGTTCCGCAGCTGTTTTGAGGCCGTGGTTGAAACTGACTGAGAGCGGCTAATATGAGTTAACTGTTATCTCCAAGCCATAATATAGTTCTAATAAATTTCTAAAATACATTCATTTGTGTGATATTAAGGTTAGGGGTTCAATTATATGTATATATATATATATATATATATATATATATATATATATATATTTATATGGTGGCCCAGAAAAACTTTACTAAATTCAAACTTAAATAACCCAGTCAATTGTAATTGAATATAAATGACAATTCGTATACAACAATTTATATGTATTCCGTATTGTGTCTACAAATTTAATGATATAACAATAATAGCCTTGCTACAATTAAAGAATAGAATATTCACTAAAAATTTGCTTGTCGAATCAAGAAAACGTGCAATATTTGTCCATAGGAAATACGCAGGATGCATGCTGAAGCTATTAGGCTATAATTAATTTTGTTGTTTTCTTCTCTCTCTTTCAGTTATCATTTAAACCTTAGACTTATAAGTTTTGTTATAAATATATAATAATAGAAGCATGTTTTAAGGAAAAATGTTGGAATGAAAAAGGAATTTTCCGTCAATTTCTAGATAGAAATTGGACTCGTAGAAGTGTTTATAACTTAATTAAAAAGATAAAAACTACAGGTTTGATAGCTCTAAAAAAAGTGTCGGATGCCATAATAATACTGTAAATACAGAGAATAAAATGAGTGAAGTAGAAGTACTAATTTCAGGAGGAAAAACCTGAAATTAGGTATTTCTCCTTCTCCTGTAAAACGGATTTTAAAACGACAAAAATTAAAAGGTTATAAAAGAAAGTGCCTTTCCCGTCCTGATATAATGTGAGATAACGTACAGAAACACGTTGAAAGTTGCTTTACGATCGCTATTCATCTGAAGAGACAAGAAATTTTGTGTTTGGAAATGCCAACAAATTGTCAAAATCCCGCTTTTGTCCTGAATCTTTAAGATTTAAAAAAAAAAACCAATGGTTTCTACGGAATTGTTTTGAAATGGTAAAATTAGAATCCCTTTTATTGATACACAAAAATCCAAAGTTAATCATAAAATTACATCGAACTATTATCTATCGGCCTGCTTTCTAATTTCCATCAGCGATATCCTAATGCAGGCTTCATTTTCTAGCAAAATGATGCGCCTTCTCATTCTAGAAAAACAACTCAGAAATCTTTCGAAGAAAATTGTTCTCATTTTAATGGCTCATTGAAATATTTGTGTTAAATTTTTACTGTTTCAATTATTTTGTCCAACCCCTGTATGTATATAAAGGGTGTTCCATAAAGACGGATCACAGTTAGCAGTAAATATACATTGCAGCAAAATATATATTGAGTTTTCTGCCTCTTTCAACACTACTTTCAATCATCAATATATTGATGATTGAAATTAGTATTGAAAGAGGCAGAAAAACTCAATATATATTTTTCTGCTATGTATATTTACTGCTAATTGCGATCCGTCTTAATGGAACACCCTTTATATATATATATATATATATATATATATATATATAAAATGTGAGAAACGCGTTGAAAAAAGAACGAATGGGGCGTGCGGTGAATGTACACGCAGCCTACCTAATCTACTTGGCCATCCTGAGTCCTCCATAATACTCAGTTAAGCAGAGTTTAGAAGCCACCCGCTTGCAATCTCGCGCTACAATAGAGAACTATAAATTAATATTTCTTAAAACTTATTTAGTTATAATAGTTTATTAGAAATGATAATTATAAATATTACTTATAATGCATATAATATTATAATGACTTATATAATATAATATATAATAAATTAAAAAAGTATTTATATACTGTATATAAGAATTCTAAATACTTCTTATAATTCCTAAGGAATGATTCTAAATCTTTTCAATAGAGTTAAAGAAACAACAAAATTAGCAACAATTGCAGAGGTTTATGGAGTTATAGAAAATTCTCAAAGAGCTGTCAACATTGTTGTCCTGCTACCTGCTTGTCAGTCATATGGGAACACACATATATATACATATATATATATATATATATATATTTTTTTTCTCGAGAACTTTATTTTAAAGACGACACTTAACCAGATTCTGTATGTAATGTACAAATAATGTACAAAGACATCAAAAGAAAAACTGCAAATATATTAACATAAAGTGGCAAAGGTCAGCTTATTTTGGGGCCCCCTGCAAATCACTGATGGTTATCTTACTGAAAAACTTTTCAAATTTGAGGGAATTTCATCCTATGAAACCTGTAAAAAAATTATATATCATAGAACATATACTGTAGTTCGTAAGAACAATTTCTATGCTAATCGAGACAATAAGAAATCAAAGGTTCATACTTTCAGAACAGGATATTCGCGATTTTATGGGAATTATCTTATTTACAGATTATCATATGGTACTCGAAGAACAATACTAGTGGTAAACCTAACCTGATTTGGGTTTACCTCTTGTTTGCAAAATAACGAGTTGTAATAATATTCTTAAAAAAAATACAATCACTTTCTTGGTAATCAGACTTATTTTTATAGTATATGACACTAAATATAAAGCTTGTTGAATTTAGGCTATTTCACAACTTACTAAGGCTGGGGGTAGGCCCGCCTCTCGGCTTCCACCCGGCTCAGTAAGTAGGATCATGCGCACAATAATGCAACCAACACAAAAAAAGTCAGAGGAAATGGAGGACCCCATCCGCCTCTAAAGAGTCAGATAGTCCACAAGTCTGTGTGAACGAACCCGTTCCGAGTACAAGAAACAAGCAGTAGCAACGTCTTATCCCGTAAGTTGCAAATTCGAGGACGATTAAAAGCGATTTGAAGCGGTGCAATGAAAGCAACTTTAAGTTTCCCTCGTCCCTCTCCCATCATATTTGCCAAGCAGCCCGGAAGACTGCATTAATACCTGTCATGCAGTCAGCGTGAGGAACAGAGAAACGCGGGTCTGATCGGACAGTCTTCACGGAGTCTTTGGCGCCCTCATTCCTCTAAATTCCTATATCTGTATCCGCCTGGCTCAGGGAAAACGTGGCCTCATGGAATATCTCAAACCAGGCGGTTTGGATATTCCAATTCCCCAAGAGCACTGTTGGCGATATTTTGGTCTCTAAAGATCAATATCCGTTCTACGAACCGGGCATGAAGCGTTATTTCCTGTACCGAGAAGGGTATTGCAACAATCTCGGCCGTGAAAACAGAAGCAGTGCTTTGTAGAGCCTCGCTGAGATCAAACAGAAGTGATACGGTGGGGAAACCGACACCCTCCTGGGATTTATAGCCATCCGTATACACTGGGATGGATCCAAAGTAAACCAAAGTTTGTTCCAAAAGGGCCGAATGCAATACTCCCGGTACTGTGGAAGCATTTGAGAGCGGAGTCATGACAACAAATAGTGGAAGGTGGTACCCTCTAGGGTGGTGCCCTGGGCAGAACCAGAGGCGCCACCAGTACGGCAGATATACCGAGCTCTCAAAGGAGTTCCTTGGCCTTAAACCCAAATGACTAAGGGTATGAGTGGCGTCTCTTGGCGGCACAGGCATCGTCAAGATCGGCTGCTGATGTAGTGGGAGCTATTGCCATTGAGGGAGGCACCGGGCTCGTGCGTACTAGAGTGCATAATGTCCTGTGTACTGTCCAGATCGAGTGGCATCTCCCCGACATCGACAGGTAGACTCTCAGTGCATCAGCCGCTGATCTTGACGATGCCTGTGCCGCCAAGACACGCCACTCATACCCTAAGCCATTTGGGTTTAAGGCTAAGAAACTCCTTCGAGAGCTCGGTATACCTGTCGAGCTGGTGGCGCCTGGAATACACCCTCGAATGCGGAAGCGTAAAACTCGCATCCATAGTCAAACGTCGAACGAATAAATGATCGGTACGGAAGGAAGAATGTCCAGGAAGCGCGTACATGAGACCTTAAGACTTCAAATATGAGCCTCTCGGTATAGCGAGAGATTCGGTTCAATGCCTATTTGATTCGATGCTTCAGAGTTGGTATCTGGGCTCCGCCAGAAGAGATCGAAAGATTTTCCAGGTAAAGTGTAGCAAACTCATCTTACGGCAGTACAGATGTGATACTGTTGATGCTCATGGCAAAGGGGGGACACTGAGGAAACTCCTATGCGGGACACCATCTTCCTGCTCCATTTTGCCAGGGAGGACTCCAAACACCCTTACGCAGAATCGACGATCTCGCAGAAAATCAGAAATAGAGATTGGGAGGCGTCCACTCACCCCCATCGTGGGAAGAGTTTCCATGATGCCTTATCGCGATGTGGGATCATAGGCCTTCTCCAGATCAAAAAACACCGTGAAGTAGTGTTGTCTAATAAGCAAGGCCTCGCAGATAGCATTTAAAGTCGGAGGAGAGCATTCTAAGTGGAGTTCAACTTGCGAAAGACACACTATACATAAGACAAGTGGCCTCCGTTGTGACAGAAAAAAAGCTAAATTAACATTAACCAATTTTTCTATCAACGTGCACACCAAAATGGATAGTAAATACCCTCTATACAGATCCTGTTGAAGAAATCCAACAGAAATGCCATTCCCCATTCACCTAGGTTTTGAATATAAAATATAGAACAAAAAAATTGTAAGGAAAACATAAGTTAATTACAGCCATAGAAAAAAACCCCAGCCTTTGGAGCAAAGGTTCTGTATTAGAGCCAGAAAGTAGAATAAAACTAAATATGTCTTTCCATAATTATGTATCTTTGGTTTTGGAAGACTCTGAAGATATTTCTTTTGATTACACCAATAGTACGGCCATAGGACACCTTCTAAAATTCAGAAAGTATTTCTCCAATTACTTTTACACACTGTCCTTTGGGTTGTAAATCCCGTTAACTGTTAAATTGCTAATGTACGAGTGTAGATAGAGTAGAGTAGGAACAGGGGCAAAGAAAAAATAATAGCGTAGGTGAATTGCGAACAGCTTCCCGCGTTGCTGAGCCACTGTTAGCTAAGAGCGAATCCTCTCGGACATCATGAGTCTCAAAAAAAGACACATTCAAGAGAAGCTTTTAAGCCGCTCGCCTGTATGTCTCGTACGCTACCCCCCGCCCCCTCCTAGAAGCGAAGCGTATTTTGAAGAAAGGAAGAGAACCCGATTGGAAATGTTATCCAAGGGCTAACGCTCTTCCTCTTGGGTCTGGGCACCATTAAAGATAAAGGAGAGTACGAAAGGGGCAAAGAAAAAAATAATAGCGTAGGCGAGTTGCGAACAGCTTCCCGCCTCGCTGAACTACCGCTAGCCAGCGGCGAATCCACTCGGTCATCTTGAGTCTCAAAAAGACTCATTCAAGCGAAGCTTTAAGCCACTCGCCTGCACTTCCAGTACGCTACACTAGAAAAGCCTGAATGAGTGGCAGAAGCACTTCTTAAATTTCTCTGGAACAAAGAAGCACGCATTTAATTTCAGAAAAAGGCAGGTCTGTCCATTTTGGGATGTCAAGAGCTGCAATGGCTTTCAAAATTGCAAATTTAGAATTTAAATTATCTTTGTCTATACCGGATTCCGTGTACTTTCGAGTATTCTGGGATGAATTTGCTATACACGAATTGTTTGGGGGTAATACCTCTAAATGTAAACCGATCTCTGGCTTAGGGTATGACTGCCGTCTCTCAGTGGCATTGGCGCCGTCTATCTTCACCGCGGATGCGATGAGACGTTGACGACTGAGAGAGACGTTAGCGACTAAGGGAGACGCCGAGCCCGCGCGTACAAGCACATAGTGCAAAGTGCGCAAGACAGAACAAGTGGTATCTCCACAGAATCGAAGACTAGGCTCTCTATGGGGGACGTGGGTAAGGCACCGGTCGAAAGGTGGAGACCGGTGTGGTGGATCACGTCCACCTTTCGCAATTCATGTTCGGCTACAGATGCGTAAAACTTGCATCCGTAGTCAAGCGGATATAGGTATCAGCAAACAAATGGATGTCACGAGCGAAGAAAGTCCTTGGTGCGGGTGCAAGAGACCCTAAGGCTGCGAATATGCGCCATCTAGATAAAGCGTCGGTCAAAAAACAAGCCAGAGGTAAAAGTGCAGTACACCATTTTCGGGCGACCTGAGCTTAGGAACAAGTCCGGGTCGGGGTAGAGTTGTGTATGGCGACAAGAGTCTACTAGGTTACTCTTGGCCAAGGAAAACCGAAACCTGTGCGCTTCAGCATACCGAGGGATGCGATTCAATGGCTTTTAGAGTAGATGCTAGAGATATACCATCTGTGCCGCAACAAAATAGATTGAAGTGTCTTATACGTAGAGCGCAGCGAGAACATCTTGCGGCAAGACCAATGTGATGCCAAAGATGCTCAGGGCAAAGAGTGCGACCTTGAGGATACTTCCCTGTGGAACATTAGGTGGAACTGCGGTTACCGCACTATATAGGAGACCGGTGGCCACCATTGTCCAGGATAAAAAGCTAATAATATAACATTTACAAATTTCTCCACCAAATTGAACCTATAGGTTATAGAAATCGAGCAGAAACCTACTGGGGTAGAGTGGTCTCTCCCTGGCTTAGCATAAGCCATCACAGTACCTATGCGCCAAGAGTCTGGCCGGATACCTTGTGTCCAAATCAGATTGAATAATTCTATCAAAGATGCCATGATTCGCTTATCTAAGTTTCGAAGCATAGCATTGGGTACATTATACGACCAAGGGCCGTCTCCGTGTATCGAGCGACGGCTGAGCACAACTCACTCAACTTAAACCTGTCGTTTGAAAGGTTCTCGAAATTTGTGGGTAAAGGCTAGTCAGTTGCCTTCAGCGAGATCACGACGTTCATTTAATCCTGGCGGAGCAGCATCCTGAGTGCAAAATGTGGAGAAAGTGATCCCGTTCTCCTGGAGAACATGTGGGGTTCATGAGAAAACTTGCCCAAAATCCTTTAGACTCGATTTACCGTCAAGATCCCAAGGGTAAGGTCTGTTGCCAGTCAATCAAGGCAACTTGACTTGAGAAGAGCAGACTTTGCAAGCCAATGTGCTGGGCTGACTGATGTAAGGCTAGCGGTATGTGAAGAGGTTGAGGATTCGTGGAACAATTTCAAAAATAAGTTCATGAGTCTTCAATCTAGTTGCATCCCTCTGAAATGCCTCCGTCAGTATTCTGTTCAACCAAAGTGTTTTAATCGAGAAATGGGCCAACTGCTTAGGGAGAAGAGAAATGCGTACCGGCGATCGAAGATCTCGGGTGCCTTTGACGAGTACCGGAGGCTAGAAGGAGAGTGAAGTCCAGCATAAGGGCGGCTAAGCGTACTGAGGAACTCCGAGTGGCGAGACTCTGCAAGGAGAATCCCAAGGAGTTCTTTGGCTATGTAAATAGCCGTAAACCAATCCATCGTAGGATTGGGCCCTTAGTGGACGAGGAGGGTGCATTAACTCACTCAGATTGGGAAAATGCTAACCTTCTCAATGACTACTTCTCCTCAGTGTTTACTAAAGAATGTGGTCCCATCCCCCAGCCCCCGTATTCCTACTCGGGGGAAAAGCTGGAGGCAATAGACTTCACCGAAGGAGAAATAAAGACAAAGATCGCTGACCTAAAGAAGAATAAGTCCCCTGGACCGGACGGGTTTCTACCCAAGGTGTTAAAGGAAATGAGCTATGAAGTATCACGACATCTGTGCGCTATCTTTAACATGTCAATCCGGACCAGATGCGTTCCTAGAGACTGGCGTGAGGCGGAGGTGACTCTGATCTTCAAGAAAGGAGACCCCAGCCATCCGTCAAACTACCGACCTATCAGTCTGACTTCGATAGTCGGTAAACTCATAGAAAGCATGATGGTGGACAAAATGATGTCGTATTTAGAGTCAAACCTGTTACTTAGGAGTTCCCAGCACGGCTTCCGAAGGCAACGGTCATGCCTGACGAACCTTGTGTAATTCTTCCACTTCGTTTTCAGTGAGCACGATCGGGACAAGGCGGTGGATGTGGTTTACTTAGACTTTCAGAAAGCCTTTGATAAGGTACCACACCACCGCCTTCTCCGGAAAGTGCAAGCGCTGGGCATAGACGGAAAAGTAGCCGGCTGGATCGAGAACTGGCTAAGTGGCAGACGGCAACGGGTGGTGGTAAATGGACAGGCTTCTGAGTGGGTGCCCGTTACTAGCGGGGTGCCTCAAGGTTCTGTCCTGGGACCACTACTATTCATCATCTACGTCAACGACATGGACGGTGACATGGTTGCCAAGATTTCCAAATTTCCCGACGATACCAAGCTTGATATGAACGTTGCAAAGGATGGAAATACTGTCCGCCTGCAGGAAGATCTTGGGAAGATTGGGGAGTGGTCAGACACGTGGCAAATGCCTTTTAACCTGAACAAATGCAAAGTAATGCATATCGGCCACAGAAACCCCCAATCTCATTATTTTCTTAAGGGCACTGCTCTTAAATCGAGTGACACTGAGAAGGACTTGGGTGTTACTATCACTAGCGACCTCAAGTTCTCGAAACAGTGCATCGAGGCAGAGAAGAAAGCCCAAAGGATGTTAGGCTACATAAAGCGCCAGTTTGGATACCGTAACAAGGAGATAGTACTTTGTCTGTACAACTCCCTCGTTCGGCCACACCTGGAGTATGCCGTACAATTTTGGAGTCCATCGTTTCGAAAGGACATCACAAGGTTGGAACGCGTACAAGCCAGGGCAACCAAACTGATTCCCTCTATCCGACATAAAATTTATGAGGATAGACTAGGGGAATTAGATCTGTTCTCGCTGGAAACCCGTAGACTGAGTGGTCAGCTCATCGAAGTTTTCGAAATACTTTGAGGGTTCGATAATGTTGACTACCGGGATATTTTCACACTGAGTGAGAACAGAACGCGCAATCACGGCTTTAAACTTGAACTGAAGTGTTACAACCGCAATATGTGTGGAAATTTTTTTACCTGCAGTATCTGCGGTGAGTGAAAGTTGTCAACAGTGAATCTGTTGACCAGTTTAAGTCAAGACTAGACAAAGTCATGAAAAGTGGCCGTTTAGGGACGCAAAACAATTGAGCAGCCATGTGCCTTCTCGATTGATAGTCCAAAGGTACCCTCTTTGAATGGACCGTAAGGTCTCCTAGGGTACTTACTTTCCTTGTTACTCCTTGTTACCTCTGCAAGATGCCTTTTTCCCTTACGTAAAGAGACGTAAGCTCTCCAAGAGAGCCGGGCGTGCTTCGAAACATGACGGAACCTACCCATAGCTTAAAAAAATTCACCGGTCAAAACGGTGGGGCGGCGCTTATAGCTCATGTAGGTATATCGATTTTCTCTGGGGACCGTCTCATACTTGGCCACCCACCAAGGACGCGAAAAACGTACATAACTGGCACACGCTCTACAAATGATAGTTAGGCTCACGACAATGAGGTTGCCGGATAACTCAACGGCCCCATCAACAGATCTATTCTCCTCGACTGAGATAAAGAAATCAGTCATTTCCCGAAATATGGGTCAGCACGCAAGCTCCAAGCATCCTCGACGTGGTTTCTAAAGCTGCGGCGGCAAGAAATATGTATTTGGATGGAAATGTGATGACTAAAATGAAGATGCTTGACCACACCCACCCAAAATCAGGTTGTGTTGTACACCGAGAAGTGCAAGCAATAGGTTTGAAAGCTTCGCTTGAATGTGTCCTTTTGAGACTAAAGCTGACGGATTCGATACGCCGCTCGTTAACGATGATCCAGTGATGTAGGAAGTAGTTCGCAACTCGTCTCACGCTACTTTCCTCTATTTCTTTTCATTGCTCCTTTTCCTACGCCCATCTCTCTCCAGTGTGCCTGTGGAGTACATGTATAGATCGAGATAGGAAAATGCATAAGTTCTCGGACTGTGGTCATGAATTCAAACAATTCCCAGCAAACATGCAAAAATTAGGCCAATGTTAGTTAAATTAGAATAGGATATTTTTCTAATTATATACAGCAATTTTTTAGTTGTACGTCTTTTTTATTGAAAAAAATATCAAAAGTTTATCCATAATTATAAATTAAAATGACTTATATCACAGAAATGTTTAAAATAACTCCTATATCACAGACATGTTAAAAAATATCACATTATATTCCTGCAGATGAAAAGGTAAATTTGAAATTAATTTTAGTGCTGAAGATCCATAGCCTTACCAGGGCAGGGACAAACAACATTTATATTTTCTACCGAAGACATAATTTAAGAAATAAGTGAAGTATCCCATAGCAGGTGAATAAACAAAAACTTATAGTTTAGAAACTAAGAAAAAATGGTAAATTTTAAAATGATTTTTGCGACTGATTCTTAGAAACTTAAAAATAATTGTTACAGAGTAATGAATAAACACAAAAATGAATGTGAATGGATAAGGACTTTCCAAATAATATGATGCCATGAGTTCTGTAAGAAGCTATAAGCACTCATTGATCTGCTGTGACCATTCACGCTGGCGCCGACTTCGTCCCCCCTCCATCGGTCAGAGGAATTCCTCAAGTAGTTCCTGATGGTTTTACCAATTTCATCCTTAGTAGTAATGAAATTTTTATTGCTCAGCAATGATGAAAGGGGAACAAAATTATTGCTAACTAAATTGTCAGTGTGTGTGTGTGTGTGCGTGTGTAATTCACCTCATGGTCTGCTGCTGCTGACCATGAGCTTAGAGCTCACACGGACCGATCTTTAGGTAGGTCTGAGGCCACTCACACACCAGGAGAGCAAGGTCACAACTCCTTGACTGACATCCCGTACCTATTCACTGCTAGGTGAACTGGGGCTACATGTGACAAGAGACACACTCAAATTGACTGAGGAGTTGAACACCGGATTCTTTGGCTTGTGAAGCCAACGTGCTAACCGCTACGCTACTGGGCCGTGTGTGTGTGTGTGTGTATGTGTGTGTGTATTTTGTATAAAAGTGTAACTAGCAAACTAAAAGTACAATTACTATAACTATAGACATCTCCATATATCAATTTATCAGGTTTAATGTGTTGCCTACTTGTTTTATACCTACCTTCTTAAGGGAATGAAACAAATGCACTTTGAAATATAAATTAAATATCACATCTTCACCTGTACATTTGTTTAGAAAAATAATGTTATAGGTATCATGCCCATTGAAATGAATTTCTTCATCAAATGCAATAAAATACAACAGCAACAATTAACAAGTATAATGCAATTTAACTTTCATTACAGAACAGATCTTGGTTTTCTTGAATCCCATCTTGTACTCATTACTCTTGGTCTTCCAGCCAATGCGATCCTCCCAGTTGAATTTAGTTTGGATCTCATTTGGCATGACTCTATCTATCATCTACATAATTCACTAATGTCTTCACACTGGTCCCACCAAGGCCCAAGGCGAACTAGACGACGGTACTGGAAGGAGAAACCACTTATATATATATATATATATATATATATATATATATATATATATATATATATATATATATATATATATATATATATATATATATATATATATATTGTATTACTTTTGCATGTACACTAGCAGCAACATTCTCTCATGGAAAAGCAGAGAATCTATCAATAGGCCCATATTTTCGGACATCATCAGTTAAATGAGATAGATTGTGAATGTTGTACACTAACATAACCTAAATAAAAATAACCTAATCTAACATAACCTACCTGCATTTCCACAAAAGAATTCGGGTTTTTTTTTATAACTTTTTGAGCTTAAAGCACTCGTATATTGGTAGTTCTCAACTACGGATCATATGAAGATCCCCCCCCCCAAGTAGGTTCGGGGGAAGGATCTTCATATTATCTAGCCTGGAGGGGAGGGTCTTCATATGATCCATTTTTTATAAATATTCTGAACTTCACCACAAATAATAATAATGATAAGAAGAAGAATATCTTGATTTTAGAAACATGCAAAAACATACCAATTTTATTCAAAGAATTCATATAAAGTTTGACAAAACAAACTGGTGAAGTTCAGAAATAGATGAATATCGAATGTTTTGGATTAAAAAAGAATACCCTCTCTGATTTACGAATCCTTGAATCCATATATATTTTAGATAGTAAACCCACACTTAACGACCAAACTTCGTCTTTCCCATTCCCTTATGCACGTTAGATGGTTCCCTTACTTTATCACCCTCATATTAGTTTAAGTTAATGTTTCCCTTACTTTGCCACTTCCATGTTAATTTGTGTAATGTTGCTATTATCAATGCAATTCCATCAATTATCGTTGTGGTATCATGACTTATACAAAAAAGTGACATGTAAGACCATTCCCCTTATGTTACCTATCCAATGTCAATTAGAATTACTTTGTATTACTTTGAAATTTATACTAAGTATAATTCCAGTACCCAGAAGATGAGGCTGGCCCTCGAAACGTTGGTTGAAATTAAATGAAGAAAGAAAAATGCATTTCTTTTCTGCTGCCCTGGTTCTCTTATATATATATTAACTCCGGACTATAAAGAACGGCGTTATCTCTGTCTTCTCGGTAAAGGATTGCCTTCATTGTGCCGCCCTCTGCTCTCTATAATTCTAGTCTTCTTCTAATGTCCCTCTCTCTTACCTCTAAAAAACTCCTGTTTCTTGTCTCATTGCTCATTCCGTCAAATTTCTCTTTCCTGTACTATATTGTAATATAGTCTGCAATGCAAGGTTTCTGCACCTTTATTTCTGTCTTCAAAATTGTTTTGAAAGGCAGAAAGTAAATATGGCGAAAGCACTGTGGTGGTTGTTATCACCCGCAGAACTTGCATTTGCTCCTTCTTCTTTGTATGTGACTTGGGGATGAGCCTTTAAATTGTGAGCGGGTAAGAAGATGTGGTATAAAAATTCCTTGGAGGTTCCTAGCTTAGAGAGATACTGGGTTTGATGGGGTAACGCTTTGGGTGAAGTAGAGTCACTGTGCCTGGTAGCTCAGCGGTAGAGCATCTGACCGGCAATCAGCAGACCCGGGTTCGTGTCCCGGCCAGGAATTTCAAACTTTTTTCCCCTGGCGTTATCTCTGTCTTCTCGGTAAAGGATTGCCTTCATTGTGCCGCCCTCTGCTCTCTATGATTCTAGTCTTCTTCTAATGTCCCTCTCTCTTACCTCTAAAAAAACTCCTGTTTCTTGTCTCATTGCTCATTCCGTCAAATTTCTCTTTCCTGTACTATATATATATATATATATATATATATATATATATATATATATATATATATATATATATATATATATATATATATATATATATTTATATAGTCAAATTTTACCCATGTACGGGACCGTGATACTTTCAAGACTGTTGTGCTGTCCTTGCTAACTGAAAATTCTCTGTCAGTTATTAATTTGCGTAAGCAGCGCAGAATGCTCAAAAGTGAAGTGAAATGTCCCTCTTGTGATAGTAAAATGAACTGGACGAAGTATGCCACATCTAATGATGGCTATGCTTGTAAATGCCAGACCAAAGATTGTGCCAAGTATAAATCTACAGTATCTATAAGGACTGGATCGTTTTTTTCAAACTCTAGATTAACGCTTCAGACCTGGGTTCATGCAATCTATGTATATGTGGAGTGAACGTATTGGTGAATCAAGGGCAAGCCGTCAAGTTGGTGTTTCTGAGAAGACCATGATCGACTGCTACAGTTTTTATTTCGGGAAGTGTGCAGTAGACATCTTCAGGCTGACCCAGTGCAACTTGGTGGTCCAAGAACAGTTGTGCATATCGATGAATCGTGTTTTTCTCACAAACCAAAGCATCATCGGGGCAAAAGACCTCACACTCCTATGTGGATGTTTGGAATGATCGATGCCAGCACCTCACCAGGAACAGGATACATGGAAATTGTGGACAAAAGGGATGCTGACACACTTCTCCCTATAATATAAGCAGTAGTGCAACAGGGATCGATAATCCACAGTGATGAGTGGAAGGTATACATTAATATACAAGGACTTGGCTTCACACACAGTACAGTGAACCATTCACTCAATTTTTGGATCCGCAAACTGGTGTCCACACTAAGGCCATAGAATCGTAGTGGAACAAACATAAAGCACATATCAGCATGATGCGATGATGCACGCGAGACTTCTTGAATTCTTATCTTCAAGAATTTATGTGGCATGACCGTTTTTTCAGGAATGCTCTTGATAACCTATGTACTCATATTTCTTTGCAATATTTAGTGTAATATTTTTTTTTTTAAGAACCTATGTACACAAATTTCCTTCACTATTTAGTGTAATAAAAGAGCAATCTGAATAGTTTTATTATTTATTCCTTATATATTTTATTTATATTAACATGTTGGAGGGGACGGATCTTCATCTGAGCGCAACTGGGTGGGTGGATCTTCAGTTGGGTACTTTTGGGGGAAAGATCTTCATATGATCCAGAAAGGCCCTATAGGAGCTTAGGGCTGTGACCATTGTTGGCACAGGCTGAATTTCTTTTATAGTGACACCTATGATGATTACATATATGATGTTGAAGTATGACCAAGTGTACGGGAATATGCGCACACAGGCTCTAAGGTAGGCCAAGCAAAGCGACAGCTGTTATTGTTCTAAGAGTTCGATTTGAATAGATAGCGGCAGCTGCGTGACCAAGGAATATACCGAACACAACGACAAAAATAGATTTTAATACACACTAAATAAAAGGCACACAATAAATATGGATATATATATATATATATATATATATATATATATATATATATATATATATATATATATATATAAGTACATGAATAAGACGGAATTAGGTTCCGAATACTAATTAGATAACTGTGGTTATGGAATGGTTATGAGGGGAGATTGAGGGTAATGAGTGATTTAGTTCCTTTGAAACTCGAGAGTAAAGCCGGGAAAACTTGGGGGAGGTCTTGGTGACTTTGATTACTCACGGGGGTAGCCAAAAACCAGCACCGGGAGGACGGCTACTTTCTCGAACTTGTCCTCAAGAGGTCACCGGACGAAATTCGAAGGGGGGGGGGGAGATGACTTCTCTAAACTCGGATCGAGCCTTTTGTCCTCAAGAAGTCACCGGTCGAACTTCGAAAGGGGGGGGGTGACTCCACACTCGGCTTGAACGAACTATCAGGCCTCTTGTCCTCAAGAGGTCACCAGAAGAACTTCGGAGGACGGCTTCTCCAATCCATGATCCGAAGGCAGTTGAGAAAGGCTGACGTTGCCTCATGAGACTCTTCTCCCTGACCCGAAGATACGATCGTGATGTCCAGCTCTTCCGTGGCTTGCGACCGTCACTCACACTTCTCAGGACAGAGTTTCGTTGAACCGAACTCGTTTCGGGGAAGTGTCGTCTAACGAAATTTGTCTATAATCCTAACGAGGGTGCATATATACCCGGAGTTCTCCAAAACAGGGAGAGAAAGAGAGAGGCCTTCTCGAACCCTCGTTATCGGCCGTGACAAACTGGGCGTCTCCTTGTGGGTAAGCGTAAGAGGCAGGGATCAGCGGCCAGACGGACGACCAGCGGCTGGAGACATAAAAGTTGTTCGCGTCGAGCGTACAAAATAGATAGGTAATCTCCCGACCCGAGGGGAGGTGGGAGATTGAAACGGCGGGGAGGTAGCCTTCAATTTCAGCGCCATGCCTCGGTGTGAATTTATGGGGGAGGGGGGGCATTCCTTATTTTATCTTTATTCATCTATGTTATTTAATATCATTCATCTTGAGATTTCTATATACGAATCTATTTATTACTTCTTGACTGAAGTTGCCCCTTGAAACTTTATCTTCCATTTATCTGACTCCATATTCTTGTTGGCTGAGATTCTTTCTCCTTTAAGTTGGCTGAGTTAATTCTTGATCTTCTTTTTCTTGATGTATCTTCCTTTTTAACGACGATGTGATGATTCCTTCCAATTCTGATGAGGTGATGACTTCTTGATGCTTCTTGACGATTTTGATGGGATGAGATGAGTTAGCCCTTGAAGTCGTTTTCTTTCCGTTTTCTTGGCAGCGGTTTTCTCTTGAGTTGATTTCTTCTTCCTTCTGGATTAGTTAGTCCTTGAAGCATTCTCTCATTTTTTCGAGAATTTTCTTCGTAGAAATTTGTGGACTGTATGGGATCGATGTTGGGTCTTTGTATCCCGAGGCAAGCACTCTACCGTTACGACACGGCTTAGTCCGTTTTGACTTGGTAATTTAACGGGCTATTTATATTTTTGCTTTGGAAGGAAGTTTTTCTCTTATACATCTTCACACCCCTACACAGGTCCCTTTCTAGAACGCGGAGCGAATTTGAGGATTGGGGAGAGACTAGTCTTGGATTTCTTAACCGAGGAGTAGTAGCTCTCCCTCCCCGGCCTCCGAGTCTGCAGGATAAGTGGAGCTAATTAAGTGGGATTGAGGAGAGCAAACTAAGTTTTCGACGCTAATCAGTAATATTCTTTCCCGGGTCTCCGGTTCCCAGCAGCACTTTTTCTTAAACTCTAGTAGGAGACGAGGTGCAGTTGTAACGAAGATCAGAAGATTGTTCGGCCTTTTGAGGGTCACCAGTTATGGAGGGGGGAGAGATCTTTCTTATAACTTTATTTATTTATCAATATCATTCATCTTGTTGATTTTCTGTATTCGTATCTATGTATAATTTCTAGACTGAAGATGCCCCTTCAAACATTTTTTGTCTTCCCCTAATCTGACTCTTAGTACCCTTGTAGGCTGAGATTCTTTCTTCTTTAAGTTGGCTGAGTTAATTCTTGATCTTCTTTTTCTCAATGTATCTTCCTTTTTAACGACGATGTGATGATTCCTTCCAATTCTGATGACGTGATGACTTATTGATGTTTCTTGACGATTTTGATGGGATGCGATGAGTTGAGACGAGTTAGCCCTCGTCTCCTTGTAATCCTTCACTTCACTCCAAAATGCTTCAGTATCAGTTTCGTTGTTCGAATCTACCAAGTTAATTTTTCCTAATTAGCTTCTGTCAAAACTTCATCAGATGCACCCATATATTTCATGACTTTACAGTATTTTGTTTATATCTTTCACAGGTTGAAGTATGTTAGTAACAGATAAAAGGAAAATGTTCCTCAAAATTCTCAAATTTTCAGGTTATCTTTGTTTTAACTGTTTAAACAACGATAATAAAATATTTTGGCACTGCTTTCGCAACAAGCTTTTTTCACTTCCTGATAATTTCCTTGTTCTTAACTCAACTTTTGTCTCGAACAAATATCCAAGATATGGTTTTAGGTCTAGATAACCTTCTACATATGTTACAAGTGAACAAATCCACTGTGCAAGTGGGCAGTAGTAATCTTTTACCAGTTGATTTAATAAGCATAACAAGATCATCAAGTAATTTAACTTTGTCAATATTGTTGGACTTATATAATTTGTTCGTTTTTTGTACTTTATTTAATACAGGTTGTAGAAATAGTCAGAATGCTAAATTATTTTCATCAGAATACATTCCAAACAATAATTGACCGTATAACATTTTTCGCTCAATCTAGTAATTTCAAAACGTGTTCGTAATTCAAACTATTGTGTCACAATTTGTTCAACGGCTGGTTAAATAGATATCCATCTTGTCTTGTAGTCTGAGAGTATTTTCATAGGTGTTAATCTATCATTTATTGTTTTGTACAACTCACTATACTGGTGTTGCCTCGTGGATGATTTGGAAAAACAATTATAAGTTTCTGCGATAATAAACTCTAAATTTCTTGGTAAATACTCAGAAGAAGCATGAGACATTGCTAATTGTAGCGAATGGCATATGCATCTTACCAATATTAATGAAGGATTCTCTTGTTTTAACTTAGCAAAGACTCCATTATTAATGCCAACCATAACATTGGCATTGTCAGTGCCAATTCCACCAAGTTTCTTTATATCTAATCCCTTTGAGCCTAACAAGTTTTTTCGTTCAGCAAAAATGCTCTCTTTATCACACTGTTTTAATTTTGGAAGTCCAAGTTATGTAGAAACTATTTTGTTTGAACTGTTTCTATAATAAATGATAGACATTCCAAGAAATTTTGTGACTGAAATATCATTTGACTCGTCTAGTAATAAACTATACTTACTATTGCCAATGTATGTTATAAATTCTTTTTCAAAATGTGTACACTAAACATTTTTTTATTAATTTCGAACACTTTATACGATGCATTTTGACATCACTCACAACTTTTCAATCAGGAATATTGTTTTTAAGCAATTCAATCATATGGTAACAGAAATTGCGCAATGGAAACTGAAAAACATTTCTATGGAGCCTTCTAGGGTCGAATTATTATCAGATTTCTTTGGTTTAAATGTATCAATTATTTGGCACACATTCAAACGGCACATAGTTCTGGTGTTTTCTAGTGTTCATATGCTACTTGTCACACACGTAATATCCGATAATTTGCCTTTATTTTCTGACGAGGGTTGTGACGTGATATCGTGGGACCTACGTTCGCTTAATTGAGGCTGACACGTCATCCAAAGGAATTCTAGAATTTTCGTTCGCTTTGATCGGCCAGTTTCCCTCCTAATTATTATATTGAATATTAAATTGGATTAAGATTATTGCGTTTTTGTCATGAAAGAAGGCATTTGATGTCTGGGTAACACTTCAGATTCGTGGCGCACGGTAGATGGCGCTGTTAGTCGGCTACAATTTTGGGCTACAGCATATCTCTTATGACGTCAGACGGTAGCGTCAGATGTGAACAATATCGGCGTAATATTTTTTGGTATATGAGTATATACTGGGGGGCTATGCCCCCCAGACCCCCCCCCCCCCCAATAGATTGAAACTCAGGGTCATCGTAGGGTGGTCTCCCTGCAGTGCTTACTCCCCCACGAGCAGCTTTTTACTGGCAGAAAAAACGTAACCTAAAGACAAACGATACTAACTTTAAGCGGGCGGGTATAATTCTGCTATGGCTAGCAGAAATTCGTGGAATCGCTCTTTGATACTGGAAAATTTCTTCACGAAAAGAGCGGTTGCGAGATAGCCAGCAAAATGTTTACCGTTTTCGTTTAAATAGAACTTATCACAACGAAACAGTAAATTTTCCGAAAAATGTAAATTCGCACTGCATTTTGGGCATTTTATAGTTTTCTTAATTAATTTATGAGCCTCTAGATAATCTAAAAGTTTTTCGCGGTTATGCAAAATAAAGCCAAATTCGAATAATGACGAAGCACAAGTAGAGCACGCAGACGACATAACTACAAAAAAAAATTGCAAAACGGGTCATAGTTATAAGCTACGACGTTGCCAGTAAGAAGCTGTTATCGTTCGTAACAATACATAACATAACATAACATAACATAATTACACGGATGACAAAAGCCACAAGGGCCTATCAAAGGTCATCCGCCTCCGTCAAAACCCACCCACAAAAAGCACCATCACCAGGGGAAGACAAAATCAAAGTCCCCCACAATATAATATAACGGATGACAAAAGCCACAAGGGCTCATCATAGGTCATCCGAGTCAAGCGGCCTCTTTTTCAAGGCACCCAAACTCCCAGGAAAACTACATCCAGAGGATTGCATCCAGAAACAAGGGTATCACCAATCAAGGCTTGTCAAGAACTAAATCATGCAGCTATAGATATATACAAACAATATTAATATATACAAAACTTAGGAACCATCACAACCTTCCCTTCCCATAAACTCATCCAACCTACTCTTAAATACATTTAGATTTGGACTACCTACTACCCTCTGCGGCAATTTGTTCCAGAAGTCTACCACTCTATTGGTGAAAAAATATTTTCTTAAATCCAACCTACACCCTTGCTTTTTAATTTTCAAGTGGTGACCTCTAGTCCGATTTCCATCATCTAACTCAAAAAACTTGCTAACATCCAATTTATCTATCCCGGAAAAAATTTTAAACAGCTCAATCATATCCCCTCTCACACACCTCCTTTCGAACGAGAACATATTTAATACCCTCAGTCTATCTTCATATTCAAGGTGCCTCAGGGAAGGAATAATCTTTGTTGCCCTCCGTTGCACTGACTCAAGAAGGTTAATATCGTGTCTAAAATGTGGGGACCATGCCTGTATACAGTACTCTAGATGTGGCCTAACATAAGAGTTATAGAGTTTAAGAATAACCTCCTTACTTTTGTAACTGACATTTCTCTTAATAAAACCCAGCACTCTATTTGCCCTATTTCTTGCTTCAATACACTGCTTAGAAAACCTTAATGACTTATCTATTACTACTCCTAGATCTTTCTCATCCTCTACTGAGCTCAGCCAATGCCCATCCATTTCATAGTTAAATTCTCTATTATCTTTTCCCATGTTAATAACTTTGCACTTATCAAGGTTGAAAGTCATTTGCCACTTATGTGCCCAGGATAACAATTTATTTAAGTCCCCCTGCACTTTAAAATTATCATCAATATCTTTAACTACAGCTGCTAATTTGGTATCATCCGCAAAAATTGACACTTTATTATTAACTGCCTCCCCAAGATCGTTTATATAGATGACAAATAATAATGGACCGAGAACTGATCCCTGAGGAACCCCACTGATAACAAATATACGAAAACAAAAAAAAACAATAAAAGACATCAAGAAACCTTACCTAACTTAGAAAAAACTATAAACAAGCAGAGGCGCAGATATTTAGTAAATAATACAAACTAAAAGTTACAAATCCCCAAAACAACAAAACAATATAACGCCGTGATTGGTCATATCTGAGGCTACCGTCTGACGTCATAAGAGATATGCTGTAGCCCAAAATTGTAGCCGACTAACAGCGCCATCTACCGTGCGCCACGAATCTGAAGTATTACCGATGTCTGGAGTTAAGAATTTTCATTGTATGATGATGTACCATTGGGATTTTGAATGATCCGTATTTGTTAGTGTTCCGTGCAATTCAATGTCGAGGCCTTCATTCTTCATAGAAGACAGACCATTTTTTTGTGCTTGGAGAAGAAAGTTGTGTTCGGGAGCAGAGTGGATTTCGTCTACTTATTTTCCGGTTTCGTGCGTCTCTTAAGGCTATTGCTATTTAAGGTTATTGTAATTTAAGGCCATCCTGATTTAAGGTTACCCCGAGTGATTGACTTAGTGTAAGACAACCGGCAGAGTTGTACCCCTTTTGCATTTTTGTGCGGGTTTACCGCGAGTGTTGTGCCTCTCGTGCATCTTTGGTAGGACAACCGTGTGTGGTGTCCTTGTTTTTGTGTGGCCCATACTAGGCCTGATATTGGTGGTCGTGAGTGCCCCTTTATTTTTGTACGCGTAGGAACATTGTAGTTACGTTACCGGTGAGTGCTTTCCTCTGTGGCTCAACCTTCTTTCTCCGTGGTCTCATAGATAGGAATATCATACGTGCGTTATTTTTGTGTACATATTTCTTCTTGTGTCGTCCATACTCTAAATATTTTTACATATTACAAAAGGCCATTCCTCAGCTCGACCTATCAAAGTTGTAATTATTTTTTAGGTTCTTTCTATGATAATTTAGTCTTCGAATATATCGGCATTTTCAAGTCGATTCATTTATCAAACATTTGTAAATAAAATATTTTCGTTTTAAGTCGACGCATCTTCTATCCTTGGCTTTAAACTTTTTGGGTTAAAGAATCTGGGCATGTCACCTGACCCCAGTTTGTGACGCTACTTAAAATCTGTATATTTAACAAAAAGCTTCGTTTTCCTCATCACGAACAGCCATCACCCAATGTTTAAATGCATCCTCACACAACGACTCTTTTCTAAATTTTTGCTCATAGGGCTTGTATTTTGGCCCTTTCAAGGATTAAATGAATACCATAACTTTAAATAAAAAGCAAACGAATTTGAAATTTCTCTGTTGAAAGAGAAGACTATTAATAGGGAATACAAAATGAAGCAAAACGATAGATATTCCGCTATCAATTACAAACGTAACCATCTCATTCCAATAATGAAACTAACTTTTCTAGTGAGTCACTTGTAATCGATTATCATTCTTCGATCTTTCTCCCGTGGTAAGCATCAAATATATGTAAAACCATAAGTTAAAAAACTAACTGAAATTATTATAAAAATATAGTATTATCTAGAAAACATCTAAACTTTCAAAATAAATATAAAGATTTATATCTAGCATCTAGACAAAGAATTCTTATATCTAAATGGAAGCAAAACAACCTAGTTCTAGATATATAATATCTAAAGTAGCAACCATGGGCTTGGTGACTGTTGGAGGAACAACAAACTTAGTTCCAATAATGCGTAGGTATTTTTTTCGTCATGTTTTTGTGAACATCTCTTACTATTTTACACATTAAATAATTATTTCAATTTACTTTTCATATATTGAGTCGACTACAATGGGGTAAAATAGACTGAACACATATATGCTAGATTTTTAAAACGGGAAATGGTCGGTAGAAAAATATGAATATGAATATTAATTTCAACGGCATGATAAAAGCTAACCTCCTAAAAGAAGAGTGAGTGTCAGAAGATAAATAAATAAAAGAAATGTTTATTTATTAATGATGGGTATAAGATGCATGGTTATACTCTTGGAGCGCTGATGGATATTGTAGGCAGAAATATGGGGTTATGCAAATCTGGGCACTAAACCGTTAATCGTTAATTAACGAAGTTAACATTTTCGTTAACGATTTAGCTTTTAAGTTAACTTTGGAAATCATTATCAGACAAATTAATTTCCATACATTTAACTTCCGTTAACCCAAGTCCGCTAACCCCCAAAATTCATAAAAATCGGTGAACGTTTAAAAGTTTCTATTAATCTCAGATTTTAAATAGATGTCTTAGCAAATTTAATAATGTATGCGTCATTCTTTCAACCCCGATATAACGCCACTTATTATTATAAATAACTTTTCAATCAAACCTTCGAATTGTAAGTTCAAAATGATATTTTATGTATTCGATATTTAAGCAATTATTTTCTATTAATAGAGCATAAAGTTTCTTTAATAAATAAATAATATATTGCACCATAGCACGTAACGCATCGCTATAAATTAAAGGAAGTGCCGGGAAAAAGAGGCTTCCTTCACTCTGGAGAGCTATTACGGTTACAACGTGAGTATCTGTTGTTATAGCGATACCATCAGTGTTAATTGAAAGAAAATAAATAAGTCAAGTTTCATTATTGTAAAGGGTAGGCCCTCGGATTCCCATACTTTCCCTTTCTTATCATAGTTTATGGTGTTTATTGAAGGTCGACCCGCTTGGGGGCGACGATTTTTGGCCTAAACTTCTTTAACTTACCAGCCTAATTTGCGTAGGGGAAGCCACACATTTCCCACCCTTTGTGTCCCACTTCTCTTTTCCCCCTTTCGGAAGTAAGGATATAAATGGGGCCGTGAAGCCTTTTAAGTTATTCTGTTGAGAAGATTCTGCCTGATTGCTCCGCTGAATCGTTGTCCGTCACTTACTGTGACGTTATTAATTTTTGGAGACCTGAACTGGATTCCCCCGTAAGGGGTGCGGCGATTTGCCATCCTGGCCGCCGCGCTGACGGGACTCAGCACCCCGTCCGACCCCAGCTTAGCCTCTTCTCCTTCCTTCAAAACACTTGTTTCCTCTCTTTTCACACAACCTCTCCCACAACTTTCTCTGGTCGGCCTCTAATTTCACAGGGTAGATGATGACCTTCTTCTCGAGCCAACCGTCCCGGATCGGGGCTGAGGGGGGAGGGGACAATGTTCCCTGAGCTCCAGTTCGGGATGGTTTTTTTTTCTAACAATCTGCTTCATCCCCACCCATACCTTTCTCACATCCATTTTCGTCTCCTCTTCACAATCTATCCTTTTACGCCGCGTTCAAAGTGGAGCCGCCATGCCGATGAACTGCCAGGCCACCAGGCGGGAGGGGTGGTCCCAAATGGCGGCGCCTGGCTCTGCAAGCCTGTAAGCACCTTGCAGTGCAGAAAACTGCAAGAGGTGATGAGCTATTGCGTCCTGTGGCACAAATAGGGTCAACATGCCCATGGATGAAAATAAAAAAAAATCTCTCCCCATTCCCCCTTGTACATCGACGGAGCCGCCCTCGGGCAGCTCCAGCAAAAAAATGGAAGTCCCCCCCTCCCTGTGCTTGCGCAGGGGACCCTCCATATTTCCCTAACCGGAGAGGAGGCTTACTCCTCTCCTTCGCTTACGGGTGCAGGGGACTCCCCCTCACCCCCTTCTCTGAAGGTGCTTTCGGGGACCTCCCTTTTTCCAGCGGCAGTCCCCTCTGTTCTTTCCAAGGGAACTGCCAAGAAAGCCAGCAGGCAGCCCTTAGCCAGCCGCTCCTCATCGAAGCGGCTCGGTAGGGCAAACCCCCTTAGGGGGAAGAGGGTAACCAGGCCCCTTCGGTTGTTTCCCTCAAAAGACCTGCTGGCAAGGATATTAAACCTTGCCGGGGTTAAGGCCTGTGCCTCCCCACAGAAGACTTGACGCTGCCAAGGGGACCTGCGATGTCCTGGGAGGGCATGGCCAACTGGAGGCCCCTCCTGTGATAGACATGGTCCTTGAGGAAATCCAGCCTCAGACGGTAGAGCCTTGCATGGGGGGGAATCCTGGCTCGGTGCCTAGCAGCGAACCCGAATCCGACCCTATGCAAGGTCCCCCTCAAACGGCTGACTGCTCCAAGGCAGTACAAGGAGGGGAGGGATCTCCTCCGCGTGGTGCCCCTACGACTACCAGGCTTCCATTTCGGAGAGGGACCTGGCTGAGGCCGGCCCATCTGGCATGGGGACTTCTGCCGGTGGAGGCGAGAAGCGGGTTCATTCCCCGCCCTCCTCTCCAAAAAATAAAAAGACAAAGAAGACTCGGGGCTCCTCTCCATCCGCGGGGGCTGAGGGGATGGATAAATGGGTGGGTCTGCTGCCACTTTGGTAGGCGACCAAGCCAAGATCGGCACATCCGCCCCCTCTACCCCCCACCCCGTGTGCGTAGCCCCTGATTAAGACTAAGACCAAGAGTGCACAGGGCGGAGCCTCGATGACATCGGGCCCTTCATTAAGAGGTTACCTGGCGTTTTCGAGCCCGCTGGCTTCAAGCGCTTCTTCGTTATTCGCTCCACTGATGGCACCATATTGTCCAAGGGCAACATGATCCATCAGAGGAGAGGATTAGCTAGTGCAATTGGTAGAGAGAAGAAGGTAACCCGTTTCTCGGAAGGGAGCCTTCTGGCAAATGCGGCGAATCCCGCCGAGGCGGCCAAGCCAAGTGCTCTTCGGACACTTCATGGCACCCCGGTGAGGGAGACGCCGCACTCTACCATCAACTTTGTGAAAAGAGGTTATGCGAGGGAACTCGTTGACTACGTCATTGAGGACATCACCCTAGAGCTGGCTGACCATGGGGCGGTCAAGGTCCAACGTGTGATGAGAAAACAGGGAGGGGCTTCGAGACCCACCCCTACACTCTTCGTCACGTTCAACTGTGACAAGCTTCCTGAGTCGGTGCGTGCCGGTTGGTACTGCTACCGCGTAAAGGCATTCGTGCCACTGCCGCAACGGTGATATTACTGTCACCGCTTCGGCCATACGAATTGCTCATGTAGACGTGCAAAATCGGGGTCACACGAAGTATATGTAAATTGCTCCAAGGTCGCACACGATAAGTCGAAATCGTGTGTGGCCAAGTGTGTCAATTGCGGAGAGCCGCACCCCACTTCAAAGCAATGTGGTGCATATCTCCTTGAGAAAGAAATCCTGGCCGTTCAGGCCAAGGATCGACTCTCATTCCGCGAGGCTAAGGACTTGGTCCTGGTGCTATCAGCTCTGCCTGGGACGTCATATGCCTCAATAGTTAGAAAGGCACCCTCTGCTCATGGCCCATCCAGGCCAACGAGCACGGTTGTTTCCGCGCCCATTCGGAGCACTTCTGCGGGCTCTACCCAACCTGAGCGCTTCCCTGGTAAAGCTGGCGGCAAAAAGATTCATACCCAGCCCCGGCTAAAACCAGGGCTTCCCCCCCTTTCCCCAGCGTAACCGTTTCCCGTAAGGCGAAACGGCCACGCGCCTCCACCGAGTTGTTAGACTCGCAGAAGACAATACCCCTGAAGAGTATCACTAGGCTATCTTCGGGGGTTCCTAAAGCTGTCCCTCGAAAGGAGGAGAGCAACAAAGGAGCTTCGGCTCCTTCGCCCACGCCCCGAGGTGGAGCGAGTGGATCGGAGACGGTGGTTCCTCGAAAAGAGGGCCCCTCGCCTAGGAAGCCGCAACGGCCGACTAAGGTTTCGAGGCGGAGGGACGAAAAGACTCGCATGGTGAGCCCAACCTCCCCCAATAAGTCCTCTAAGGCGACAACGCCTTCAGCGCTTTGCCCGGCTAACAGCGCCCGGGGTTCTGCCCCCGGGAAGCGTACGGCCATTCCCGTGAGGGTCTTCTGTTCGAGGAGGGCCCCCGCGTCTCCGAGCTAGGCCTGGAGGGCATATTCCTTCAATGGAATTGCCGTGGACTCCGGGCCAACTAGGAAGAGCTGCTGAGGCTCGTCTCGTCCCGTTCCCCGTTAGCTATCTTTTTGCAGGAGACTATGCTAGGTGCGTCATCCCCCCTGCCTGCCCTCCCGGGTTAGAAGGGTCTTGCGACCCCACCACCGCGGGATGGCCAGGCTGGGGGATGCGTGGTTTACACCCGGCATGATGTCTCCGTTCTTCCTTTCTCTTTAGATACCTCCGGTCAGGCAGTGGCTGTGCAGCTGCACCTGGATAGGAGGTATACTATCATTTCTGCGTACATTCCACCGTCAGCTGACCTAAACGCAGGGGACTTCCCCTGCGTCGTGGCACGGTTGCCGAGGCCCTATCTCTTGCTTGTAGATCTGAACGGCAGGCATCCTCTCTGGGGAGATAAATCCATAGATCCTAGGGGACAGGTCCTTGCCGATCTGATCGAAGAGCTTGAGATGGGTTTCCTAAACGTGGATGAGTATATGCATCACTGTCCGAGAACCGCTTCATTTTCTTGCCTTGACCTATCTTTGTGCTCTTCGGATGCACAGCCTGATTTTGATTGGGGGGTGGTCGATGACCTCCATGGTAGTGATCACTTTCCCATTCAAATATCATTTTCAGGGCAACTGCCGCCTGAGAGACCACCTCGGTGGTGCTTGGCGCGGGCGCGGTGGCCTGCATTTCGGTAGATGAGGCCGTTGAGTTCTTCTCCGGCAACCTCATCGCCGTGGGCCTGACTACTATTCCTAGAACGTCTGGCCGTTTTGCACGCCGACCACTCCCATGGTGGTCTGCCGAGTGTGAGACGGCCCTCAAACAGAAGCGTTATGCCTACATACGCTATAAGCGCCGCCCGAACGATTTCACTGTCGCTGAATTTCGTCGCGCTAGGGCTAGGTTCCGGTATATTTCGAAGCACACCCGCCGCTCTTCTTGGCGGGCATACGTGTCTTCACTTAACGGGAAGACCCCTTTAGCTGAGGTGTGGAAGCGAGTCAAAAGGATTCGGGGCAAGTTCTCGCAGGCCCCCCCTCCCGTTCTCCAGGAGAATGGGACCGCAATCTCGGACCCCGCGTCCGTGGCGGAATCCTTAGCGACCGCTTTTTCCGCATTCTCTAGCCGTGATGCTGCTCCGCCAGCATTCAATGCACGTCGTGATGTCGCGGAAGGCCGCCGGCTGGACTTTACCTCCAGAGGCGGAGAACCCTTCAACGACAAGTTTAGTGTGAGTGAGTTGCGTTCCGCTCTCGCTTCGTGCGCGGACACCGCCCATGGTCCGGACGATGTCCCGTACGCCATGCTTCGACACCTGGGTGAGCGAGGCATGGCCTTTCTGTTAGATTTGTTCAACAGGATCTGGGTGGAAGGTCTTCTCCCAGACTCCTGGCGAATCGCTACTGTGCTCGCCTTTCGCAAACCGGGGAGAGATCACTCTACTCCGACCGGTTTCCGCCCAATCTCTCTAACCTCTTGCGTGTACAAGTTGATGGAGAAATTGGTAAATGTTAGATTAGCCTATTTCCTGGACAGCGGAGGCCATCTGTCTTCTGCACAGTGCGGCTTCCGTAAGTTCCACTCCACGTCGGATGCTCTGCTCCGACTGGAAAGTGCCGTCTGCGAGGCTTTCCTTCGTAGACAGCACTACGCCACGGTGTTTTTTGATCTGGAGAAGGCCTATGATACCGCATGGCGATACGGTATCATGGAGACTCTCCACACGATGGGGGCGAGGGGACGCCTCCCAATGTTTATATCTGAATTTTTGCGAGATCGTCGATTCCGCGTACGGGTGGGGGGAGCCCTCTCCGGCCCAAAGGAGCAGGAAGAGGGTGTCCCGCAGGGGAGTGTCCTCAGTGTCACACTCTTTGCCCTGAGCATCAACGGCATCACCTTTGTGCTGCCAGAAGATGTTCTCGCTACGCTCTACGTAGACGACCTTTCGATCTCTTTTGGCGCGGCCCAAATGCCAACTTTGGAGCGTCGACTCCAACAGGCATTGAACCGCGTCTCTCGCTATGCCGAAGCGCACAGGTTTCGGTTTTCTTTGGCCAAGACTAAGGTGGTGCACTTCTGCCGCCATCCACGGCTTCATCCCGACCCAGATTTGTTTCTTAATAGGGTGCGCCTGGATGTGGTTGAGTCGCACCGTTTCCTTGGTCTTGTATTCGACCGACGCCTCACCTGGGAGGCTCATATTCGCAGCCTTAGGGTCTCTTGTACCCGCGCCATGGACATTCTCCGTTCCGCGACGTTCAGCGCTTGGGGCGCTGATAGGGCTACCGCCTTACTTTTTTATCGATCCTTTGTTCGCTCGAAGCTCGACTACGGATGCGAGTTTTATGCATCCGCAGCCGAGCGTTTATTGCGGAAGGTGGATTCGATCCACCACACCGGCCTTCGCCTTGCGACCGGTGCCTTCCGCACTTCCCCCATTGAGAGCCTGTTGGTCGATGCTGGGGAGATGCCACTCGCTCTGCGCCGCGTGCAGTGCATCACTCGCCTGTACGCGCGAGCCCGGCGCCTCCCTCAGTCGCCAATAGCTCTCACTGCATCCGCAGCTGATCTCGATGGTGCCTATGCCGTCGAAAGACGCCAGTCATACCCTAAGCCTTTTGGGTTTAGGGCCAGGAAACTCCTTCGAGAGGTAGCTATCGCTCTCGGGCCTGTGGCGCCTCTGGTTTTGCCCAGGACGCCACCCTGGAGGGTACCACATTTGGCTATTTGTCGCCACGCCTCTGCTCCCAAAGCTTGTACTGCGCCGGGAGTATTGCGTTCGACCTTTTTGGAGCACACATCGTGGCACGCTGGAACCGTGCCACTGTATACGGATGGCTCCAAGTCCCAAGAGGGGTTCGGCTTCCACGCCGTTTCTTTCTCTGTTTGAAGTCAGCGGGGCTCTACCAGGCGCTGCGTCTGTCTTCACGGCCGAGCTGGTGGCAATACACCACTCGGTACGGGAGATTACGCGACGTGCCCGGTTCGCAGACCGGATTGTGATCTATAGCGACTCACAAAGCGCCCTGAGTGCTCTCGGGGCATTGGAATCTCCGCATCCCCTGGTTCGCGAAATCCGTGACGCCACGGTTTCGGCGAGCCGGGCAGATGTCGAGATTATCTTCTGCTGGGTTCCTAGACATGTAGGAATTGCGGGGAATGAGCGCGCCGATGAGGGCGCCAAAGAGTCCGCGAGGACTTTGCGACCGGACCAGCGTTTCACTCTTCCTCACACTGACTACATGGCAGGAATACGGGCAGCTCTTCGGACTGCTTGGCAAAGAAGATGGGAGACGGTCGAGGGGAACTTAAAGTTGCGTGCCATTGCGCCGCGACTGTTCCCATGGACCTATCCCCCAATGCCGCGGCGGCTTCAGGTTGCTTTCTGTCGTCTTCGAATCGGACACACTCGTGTGACGCATCGCTACTTGATGGAGCGCTCGCCTGCGCCCTATTGCAACGACTGCGTCGTCCCCCAGACTGTTTGGCACATTCTTGTCGAATGTCCCAGTCTGGGTGATCTTCGCACACGATACCTGTCCCGGTACCGGGATGGGCGGGGTCGCTACCGCCTGTCCCTTGTACTCAGGACGAGTGCGTGCACCATGACTAGTGGACTTATTTACTTTTGGGGGGAGGCTGGCCTTCTCCCTTTCATTTAACACAGTTTAATTGTTGTTGTTGTTGTTTTTGTTATTGTTTTTGTTATTGCTTTTTTATTGTTATTGTTATCTCTTTTTATTGTTTCCTGTTTAATTTTTAAGGTAGCCTAGAACTAGGCTGTTTGTTTACGGCGACTAATGCCTAAGTCGGCAGTCGCCAGATAGCCCCTTAATTAAAAAAAAAAAAAAATGCCATCCTGGCAGCCGTGGTGACGGGATCCAGCGCTCCGTCCGGCTCCAGCTTAGCCTCTCTTCCTTCCTTCAAAATACTTGTTTCCTCTCTTTTCACACAACCTCTCCCACAACTTTCTCTGGTCAGCCTCTAAATTTCACAGGGTAGATGCTGACCTTCCTTTCAGCCAACTGTCCCGCATCGGTGCTGATGGGGTGGGGGACAATGTTCCCTAACCCCTGAGCTCCGGTCTGGGGTGGCTGCTTTTTAACAACCTGCTTCATCTCCACCCATACCTTCCTCACATCCCTTTTCCTCTCCTCTTCACAATCTATTATTTTTTACGCCGTGTCCAAGGTGGAGCCGCCATGCCGATGGACTGCCAGGCCACCAGGCGGGAGGGGTGGTCTTAAATGGCGGCGCCTGGCTCTGCCGGGCTTGTGAGCACCTCTGGCAGTGCGGGCTACTGCGAGAGGTGATGCGCGATTGCGTCCCGTGTCAAAAAGAGGGTCACCATGCCCAATGATAAGTTTAAAAAAAAACCCAACCCCCAACTTCCCTATAACATCGACGGAGCCGCCCTTGGGCAGCTCCAGCAAAAAAATGGAGGTCCGCCCCCTGTGCTTGCTCAGGGGACCTTCCATATATCTCTAACCGGAGGGGAGGCTTACTCCTCTCCTTCGCTTACGGGTGTAGGGGACTCCCCCTCACCCCCTTCTCTGGAGGTGCTTTCGGGCGCCTCCCATTTACCAGCGGCAGTCCCCTCTGTTCTTTCCAAGGGGACTGCCAAGAAAGCCAGCAGGCAGCCCTTAGCCAGCCGCTCCACATCGAAGCGGCTCGGTAGGGCAAACCCCCTTAGGGGGGGAGAGGGAAGTCAGGCCCCTTCGGTCGCTTCCCTCAAAAGACCTGCTGGCAAGAATACTGAACCTTGCTGGGGTCAAGGCCCATGCCTCCCCAAAGAAGACTAGTGACGATACTGCCAACGGGACCTGCGATGTCTTGGGGGGGGATGGCCAACTGGAGGCCCCCCCTAAGATAGACATGGTCCATGAGGAAACACAGCCTCAGACGGTAGGGCCTTCCATGGGGGAGAATCTGGGCTCGGCGCCAAGCACCGAACCCGAATCCGCCCCGATGCAAGGTCCTCCTCAAACGGCTGTGGTTTCCGAAGCAGTACAAGGAGGGGAGGGATCTCCGACGACCGGTGCCCCCACGACTACCAGGACCTTTCCATTTAAGAGAATGACCTGGCTGAGGCCCGGTCCATCTGGCTTGGGGGCTTCTTCCGGCGGAGGTGAGAAGCGGGTTCATTCCCCGCCCTCCTCTCCGAAAAAGAAAAAGACTAAAAAGACAAAAAAGACTCTGGGCTCCTCTCCATCCGCGGGGGCTGCGGGCACGGATGGGTCTGCTGCCACTCTGGCAAGCGACCAAGCCAAGATCGGCACATCCGCCCCCTCTGCCCCCCCCGGTTGCGGAGCCCCTGACAAAGAAGACTAATACCAAGAGTGCACAGGGCAGGGCCTCCATGATATCGGGGCCCCTCATTCAGAGGTTACGTGGCGTTTTCGAGCCCGCTGGCTTCAAACGCTTCCTCGTTATTCGCTCCACTGATGGCACCATGTTGTCCAAAGGCAACATGATCCATCAGAGGAGAGGATTAGCTAGTGCAATTGGTAGAGAGCCGAAGGTGACCCGTTTCTCGGACGGCAGCCTTCTGGCGAATGCGGCGACTCCCGCCGAGGCGGCCAAGATAAGTGATCTTCGGACACTTCATGGCACCCCGGTGAGTGTGACGCCGCACTCTACCATGAAATTTGTGAAAGGAGTAGTTTATGCGAGGGAACTCGTTGACTACTCCATTGAGGACGTCACCCTAGAGCTGGCCGACCATGAGGCGGTCAAGGTCGAACGTGTGATGAGAAAACGGGGAGGGGCTTCGAGACCCACCTCTACACTCTTCTTCACGTTCGACTGTGACGAGCTCCCTGAGTCGGTGCGTGCCGCTTGGTACTGCTACCGCGTGAAGGCATTCGTGCCACTGCCGCGGTGGTGCTATTATTGTCACCGCTTCGGCCATACGAATCGCTCATGCAGACGTGCAAAGTCGGGGTCACCCGAAGTCTGTGTAAATTGCTCCAAGGTCGCACACGATAAGTCCAAATCGTGTGTGGCCAAGTGTTTCAATTGCGGAGAGCCGCACCCTGCTTCTTCGAAGCAATGTGGTGCATATCTCCTGGAGAGAGAAATCCTGGCCGTTCAGGCCCAGGATAGACTCTCATTCCGCGAGGCTAAGGACTTGGTCATGGCGCGCCCAGCTCTGCCTGGGATGTCATATGCCTCAGTAGTTCGAAAGGCACCCTCTGCTCCTGGCCCATCCAGGACAACGAGCACGGTTGTTTCCGCGCCCATTCGGAGCCCTTCTGCGGGCTCTACCCAACCCGGGCGCTCCTCTGGTAAAGCTGGTGGCAAAAAGGGTTCATACCCAGCCCCGGCTAAAACCAGGGCTCCCCCCTCTTCCCCCAGCGTGACCGTTTCCCGAAATGCGAAACGGCCACGCGCCTCCACAGAGTCGTTAGACTCGCAGGAGGCAACACCCCTGAAGATGGTCGCTAGGCCATCTTCGGGGGTTCCTAAAGCTGTCCCCCGAAAGGAGGACAGCAACAAAGGAGCTTCAGCTCCTTCGCCCACGCCCGAGGTGGAGCGAGTGGCTCGGAGACGGTGGTTCCTCGAAAAGAGGGCCCCCCGCGTCCGAAGCCGCAGCGCCCGCCTAAGGTTTCGAGCCGGAGGGAGGAAAAGACTCGCATGGCGAGCCCAACCTCCCCCAATAAGTCCTCGAAGGCAACAGCGCTTTGTCCGGCCAACAGCGCCAGGGGTTCTGCCCCTGGGAAGCGTATGGCCATTCCCGTGAGGGTCTTCAATTCAAGGAGGGCCCCCGCATCTCCTCCGAGCTAGGCCTGGAGGGCATATTCCTTCAATGGAATTGCCGTGGACTCAGGGCCAACTGGGAGGAGCTGCGGAGGCTCGCCTGGTCCCGTTCCCCGTTAGCTATTTTTTTGCAGGAGACCATGCTAGGCGCGTGCCCCCTGCCTGCCCTCACGGGGTATAAGGGTCTAGCGACCCCATCACCGCGGGATGGCCGGGCTGGGGGATGCGCGGTTTACACCCGGCATGATGTCTCCGTTCTTCCTTTCTATTTAGATACCTCCTTTCAGGCAGTGGCTGTGCAGCTGCACCTGGATAGGAGGTATACTATCATTTCTGCGTACATTCCACCGTCAGCTGACTTCGACGCCGAGGACTTCCACCGCGTTGTGGCACGGTTGCCGAGGCCCTATCTCTTGCTTGGAGATTTGAACGGCAGGCATCCTCTCTGGGGAGATTACTCCATAAATCCCAGGGGACAAGTCCTTGCCGATCTGATCTAAAAGCTTGAGATGTATGTCCTAAACGTGAATGAGTTTACGCATCACTCTCCGAGAACCGCTTCATTTTCTTGCCTTGACCTATATTTGTGCTCTTCGGATGCACAGCCTGATTTTGATTGGGGGGTGGTCGATGACCTCCATGGTAGTGATCACTTTCCCATTCAAATATCATTTTCACGGCAACTGCCGCCTGAGAGAACACCTCGGTGGTGCTTGGCGCGGTGGCCTGCATTTCAGAAAATGACTGAATTCTCTATCTCAGTCGAGGAGTTTAGGTCGGTAGATGAGGCCGTTGAGTTCTCCGGCAACCTCATCGCCGTGGGCCTGACTACTATTCCTAGGACGTCTAGCCGTTTTGCACGCCGACCACTCCCATGGTGGTCGGCCGAGTGTGAGACGGCCCTCAAACAGAAGCGTTATGCCTACATGCGCTATAAGCTCCGCCCGAACGATTTCACTGTCGCTGAATTTCGTCGGGCTAGGGCTAGGTTCCGGTATATTTCGAAGCACACCCGCCGCTCTTCTTGGCGGGCATACGTGTCTTCACTTAACGGGAAGACCCCTTTAGCTGAGGTGTGGAAGCGAGTCAAAAGGATTCGGGGCAAGTTCTCGCAGGCCCCCCCTCCCGTTCTCCAGGAGAATGGGACCGCAATCTCGGACCCCGCGTCCGTGGCGGAATCCTTAGCGACCGCTTTTTCCGCATTCTCTAGCCGTGATGCTGCTCCGCCAGCATTCAATGCACGTCGTGATGTCGCGGAAGGCCGTCGGCTAGACTTTACCTCCAGAGGCGGAGAACCCTTCAACGACAAGTTTACTGTAAGCGAGTTGCGTTCCGCTTTCGCTTCGCGTCGTGCGCGGACACTGCCCATGGTCCGGACGATGTCCCGTACGCCATGCTTCGACACCTGGGTGAGCGAGGCATGGCCTTTCTGTTAGATTTGTTCAACAGGATCTGGGTGGAAGGTCTTCTCCCAGACTCCTGGCGAATCGCTACTGTGCTCGCCTTTCACAAACCGGGGAGAGATCACTCTACTCCGATCGGTTTCCGCCCAATCTCTCTAACCCCTTGCGTGTGCAAGTTGATGGAGAAATTGGTAAATGTTAGATTAGCCTATTTCCTGGACAGCGGAGGCCATCTGTCTTCTGCACAGTGCGGCTTCCGTAAGTTCCACTCCACGTCGGATGCTCTGCTCCGACTGGAAAGTGCCGTCTGCGAGGCTTTCCTTCGTAGACAGCACTACGCCACGGTGTTTTTTGATCTGGAGAAGGCCTATGATACCGCATGGCGATACGGTATCATGGAGACTCTCCACACGATGGGGGCGAGGGGACGCCTCCCAATGTTTATATCTGAATTTTTGCGAGATCGTCGATTCCGCGTACGGGTGGGGGGAGCCCTCTCCGGCCCAAAGGAGCAGGAAGAGGGTGTCCCGCAGGGAAGTGTCCTCAGTGTCACACTCTTTGACCTGAGCATCAACGGCATCACCTCGGTGCTGCCAGAAGATGTTCTCGCTACGCTCTACGTAGACGACCTTTCGATCTCTTTTGGCGCGGCCCAGATGCCAATTCTGGAGCGTCGACTCCAACAGGCATTGAACCGCGTCTCTCGCTATGCCGAAGCGTACAGGTTTCGGTTTTCTTTGGCCAAGACTAAGGTGGTGCACTTCTGCCGCCATCCACGGCTTCACCCCGACCCAGATTTGTTTCTTAATGGGGTGCGCCTGGATGTGGTTGAGTCGCATCGTTTCCTTGGTCTTGTATTCGACCGACGCCTCACCTGGGAGGCTCATATTCGCAGCCTTAGGGTCTCTTGTACCCGCGCCATGGACATTCTCCGTTCCGCGACGTTCAGCGCTTGGGGCGCTGATAGGGCTACCGCCTTACTTTTTTATCGATCCTTTGTTCGCTCGAAGCTCGACTACGGATGCGAGTTTTATGCATCTGCAGCCGAGCGTTTATTGCGGAAGGTGGATTCGATCCACCACACCAGCCTTCGCCTTGCGACCGGTGCCTTCCGCACTTCCCCCATTGAGAGCCTGTTGGTCGATGCTGGGGAGATGCCACTCGCTCTGCGCCGCGTGCAGTGCATCACTCGCCTGTACGCGCGACCCCGGCGCCTCCCTCAGTCGCCAATAGCTCTCACTACATCCGCAGCTGATCTCGATGGTGCCTATGCCGTCGAAAGACGCCAGTCATACCCTAAGCCTTTTGGGTTTAGGGCCAGGAAACTCCTTCGAGAGGTAGCTATCGCTCTCGGGCCTGTGGCGCCCCTGGTTTTGCCCAGGACGCCACCCTGGAGGGTACCACATTTGGCTATTTGTCGCCACGCCTCTGCTCCCAAAGCTTGTACTGCGCCGGGAGTATTGCGTTCGACCTTTTTGGAGCACACATCGTGGCACGCTGGAACCGTGCCACTGTATACGGATGGCTCCAAGTCCCAAGAGGGGGTCGGCTTCCACGCCGTTTCTTTCTCTGTTTGAAGTCAGCGGGGCTCTACCAGGCGCTGCGTCTGTCTTCACGGCCGAGCTGGTGGCAATACACCACTCGGTACGGGAGATTACGCGACGTGCCCGGTTCGCAGACCGGATTGTGATCTATAGCGACTCACAAAGCGCCCTGAGTGCTCTCGGGGCATTGCAATCTCCGCCTTTCCTGGTTCGCGATATCCGTGACGCCACGGTTTTGGCGAGCCGGGCAGATGTCGAGATTATCTTCTGCTGGGTTCCTAGACATGTAGGAATTGCGGGGAATGAGCGCGCCGATGAGGGCGCCAAAGAGTCCGCAAGGACTCTGCGACCGGACCAGCGTTTCGCTCTTCCTCACACTGACTACATGGCAGGAATACGGGCAGCTCTTCGGACTGCTTGGCAAAGAAGATGGGAGACGGTCGAGGGGAACTTAAAGTTGCGTGCCATTGCGCCGCGACTGTTCCCATGGACCTATCCCCCAATGCCGCGGCGGCTTCAGGTTGCTTTCTGTCGTCTTCGAATCGGACACACTCGTGTGACGCATCGCTACTTGATGGAGCGCTCGCCTGCGCCCTATTGCAACGACTGCGTCGTGCCCCAGACTGTTAGGCATATTCTTGTCGAATGTCCCAGTCTGGCTGATCTTCGCGCACGACACCGGTACCGGGATGGGCGAAGTTGCTACCACCTGTCCCTTGTACTCGGGACGAGTACAAGGTGGTCATGCGAGAACTTGTCCCGAATCCTTTTGACTCGCTTCCACACCTCAGCTAAAGGGGTCTTCCCGTTAAGTGAAGACACGTACGCCCGCCAAGAAGAGCGGCGGGTGTGCTTCGAAATATACCGGAACCTAGCGCGACGAAATTCAGCGACAGTGAAATCGTTCGGGCGGCGCTTATAGCGCATGTAGGCATAACGCTTCTGTTTGAGGGCAGTCTCACACTTCGGCCGACAACCATTCAAGTGGTCGGCGTGCAAACCGGGAAGACAACCTAGGAATAGTAGTCAGGGCCACGGTGATGAGGTTGCCGGAGAAGAACTCAACGGCCTCATCTACCGACCTAAACTCCTCGACTGAGATAGAGAATTCAGTCATTTCCTGAAATGCAGGCCACCGCACCCGCGCCAAGCACCACCGAGGTGGTGCATATGACGTCCCAGGCAGAGCCGGGCGCGCCAGGACCAAGTCCTAAGCTTCGCGGAATGAGAGTCGATCCTGGGCCTGAACGGCCAGGATTTCTTTTTCAAGGATTTTTTTTTTTTATTTTAATCAAGGGGCAATCTGGCGACTGCCGACTAAGGAATAAGTTGCCGTAAACAAACCGCCTAGTTCTAGGCTACTTTGAAAAATTGAACAGAAAACAATAAAAAAAAATAAAAATAACAAAGCAATAACAAAAACAATAACAAAAACAACAACAATTAAACCGGGTTAAATGAAAGGGAGAAGGCCGGCCTACCCCCAAAAGTCAATAAGTCCACCAGTCAAAGTACACGCACTCGTCCCAAGTACAAGGGACAGGTGGTAGCAACTTCGCCCATCCCGGTACCGGTGTCGTGCGCGAAGATCACCCAGACTGGGACATTCGACAAGAATGTGCCGAACAGTCTGGGGGACGACGCACTCGTTGCAATAGGCCGCAGGCGAGCGCTCCATCAAATAGCGATGCGTCACACGAGTGTGGCCGATTCGGAGACGACAGAAAGCAACCTGAAGCCGCCGCGGCATTGGGGGATAGGTACATGGGAGCAGTCGCGGCGCAATGGCACGCAACTTTGAGTTCCCTTCGACCGTCTCCCATCTTCTTTGCCAAGCAGTCAGAAGAACTGCCCGTATTCCTGCCATGTAGTCGGTGTGAGGAAGAGTGAAACGCTGGTCCGGTCGCAAAGTCCTCGCGGACTCTTTGGCGCCCTCATCGGCGCGCTCATTCCCCGCAATTCCTACATGTCCAGGAACCCAGCAGAAGATAATCTCGACATCTGCCCTGCTCGCAAAAACCGTGGCGTCACGGATTTCGCGAACCAGGGGATGCGGAGATTGCAATGCCCCGAGAGCACTCAGGGCTCTTTGTGAGTCGCTATAGATCACAATCCGGTCTCCGAACCGGGAACGTCGCGTAATCTCCCATACCGAGTGGTGTATTGCTACCAGCTCAGCCGTGAAGACAGAACAGACGCAGCGCCTGGTAGAGCCCCGCTGACTTCAAACAGAGGGGATACGGCGTGAAAGCCGACCCCCTCTTGGGACTTGGAGCCATCCCTATACATTGGCACAGTTCCAGCGTGACACGATGTGTGCTCCAAAAAGGTCGAACGCAATACTCCCGGCGCAGTACAAGCTTTGGGAGCAGAGGCGTGGCGACAAATAGCCAAATGTGGTACCCTCCAGGGTGGCGTCCTGGGCAGAACCAGAGGCGCCACCGGCCCGAGAGCTATATCTACCTCTCACGTGAAATCCTGGCCCTAAACCCAAAGGGCTTAGGGTATTACTGGCGTCTCTCGGCGGCATAGGCACCATCGAGATCAGCTGCGGATGCAGTAAGAGCTGTTAGCGACTGAGGGAGGCGCCGGGCTCGTGCGTACAGGCGAGTGATGCACTGCACGCGGCGCAGAGCGAGTGGCATCTCCCCAGCATCGACCAACAGGCTCTCAATGGGGGAAGTGCGGAAGGCACCGATCGCAAGGCGAAGGCCGGTGTTGTGGATAGAATCCACCTTCCGCAATAAACGCTCGGCTGCAAATGCATAAAACTCGCATCCGTAGTCGAGCTTCGAGCGAACAAAGGATCGATAAAAAGTAAGGCAGTAGCCCTATCAGCGCCCCAAGCGCTGAACGTCACGGAACGGAGAATTTCCATGGCGCGGGTACAAGAGACCCTAAGGCTGCGAATATAAGCCTCCCAGGTGAGGCGTCGGTCGAATACAAGACCAAGGAAATGGTGCGACTCAACCACATCCAGGCGCACCCCATTAAGAAACAAATCTGGGTCGGGGTGAAGCCGTGGATGGCGGCAGAAGTGCACCACCATGGTCTTGGCCAAAGAAAACTTAAACCTGTGCGCTTTGGCATAGCGAGAGACGCGGTTCAATGCCTGTTGGAGTCGACGCTCCAGAGTTGGCATCTAGGCCGCGCCAAAAGAGATCGAAAGGTCGTCCACGTAGAGCGTAGCGAGAACATCTTCCGTCAGCAGCGAGGTGATGCCGTTGATGCTCAGGGCAAAGAGTGTGACACTGAGGACACTTCCCTGAGGGACACCCTCTTCCTGCTCCTTTGGGCAGAACAGGGCTCCCCCCCTCCCTTACGAAGAATCGACGATCTCGCAAAAATTCAGATATAAACATTGTGAGGCGTCTTCTCGCCCCCATCGTGTGGAGAGTCTCCATGATACCGTATCGCCTTGCGGTATCATAGGCCTCCTCCAGATCAAAAAACACCATGGCGTAGTGCTGTCTACGAAGGAAAGCCTCGCAGACGGCATTTTCCAGTCGGAGCAGAGCATCCGACGTAGAGTGGAACTTACGGAAGCCGCACTGTGCAGAAGACAGATTGCCTCCGCTGTCCAGGAAAAAGGCTAATCTAACATTTACTAATTTCTCCATCAACTTGCACAGGGGAGAGGTTAGAGAGATTAGGCGGAAACCGGTCGGAGTAATGTGATCTCTTCCCGGCTTGCGAAAGGCGAGCATAGTAGCGATTCGCCAGGAGTCTGGGAGAAGACCTTCCACCCAGATCCTGTTGAACAAATCTAACAGAACGGCCATGCTTCGCTCACCCAGGTGTCGAAGCATGGCGTACGGGACATCGTCCGGACCATGGGCGGTGTCTGCGCACGAAGCGAGAGCGGAACGCAACTCACTCACACTAAACTTGTCGTTGAAGGGTTCTCCGCCTCTGGAGGTGAAGTCCAGCCGGCGGCCTTCCGCGACATCACAACGTGCATTGAATGCTGGCAGAGCAGCATCACGGCTAGAGAATGCGGAAAAAGCGGTCGCTAAGGATTCTGCCACGGACGCGGGGTCCGAGATTGCGGTCCTATTTTCCTGGAGAACGGGAGGGGGGTCCTGCGAGAACTTGCCCCGAATCCTTTTGACTCACTTCCACACCTCAGCTAAAGGGTTCTTCCCGTTAAGTGAAGACACGTATGCCCGCCAAGAAGAGTGGCGGGCGTGCTTCGAAATATACCGCAACCAAGCCCTAGCCCGACGAAATTCAGCGACAGTGAAATCGTTCGGGCGGCGCTTATAGCGCATGTAGGCATAACGCTTCTGTTTGAGGGCCGTCTCACACTCGGCCGACCACCGTGGGAGTGGTCGGCGTGCAAAACGGCCAGACGTCCTAGGAATAGTAGTCAGGCCCACGGCGATGAGGTTGCCGGAGAAGAACTCAACGGCCTCATCTACCGACCTAAACTCCTCGACTGAGATAGAGAATTCAGTCATTTCCTGAAATGCAGGCCACCGCGCCCGCGCCAAGCACCACCGAGGTGTTCTCTCAGGCGGCAGTTGCCGTGAAAATGATATTTGAATGGGAAAGTGATCACTACCATGGAGGTCATCGACCACCCCCCAATCAAAATCAGGCTGTGCATCCGAAGAGCACAAAGATAGGTCAAGGCAAGAAAATGAAGCTGTTCTCGGACAGTGATGCGTAAACTCATCCACGTTTAGGACACCCATCTCAAGCTCTTCGATCAGATCGGCAAGGACTTGTCCCCTGGGATTTATGGAGTAATCTCCCCAGAGAGGATGCCTGCCGTTCAGATCTCCAAGCAAGAGATAGGGCCTCGGCAACCGTGCCACGACGCGGCGGAAGTCCCCCGCGTCGAAGTCAGCTGACGGTAGAATGTACGCAGAAATGATAGTATACCTCCTCTCCAGGTGCAGCTGCACAGCCACTGCCTGAAAGGAGGTATCTAAAGAGAAAGGAAGAACGGAGACATCATGCCGGGTGTAAACCGCGCATCCCCCAGCCCGGCCATCCTGCGGTGGTGGGGTCGCAAGACCCTTATACACTGGGAGGGCAGGCAGCGGGCACGCGCCTAGCATGGTCTGCTGCAAAAAAAAATAGCTAACGGGGAACGGGACGAGACGAGCCTCCGCAGCTCCTCCCAGTTGGCCCTGAGTCCACGGCAATCCCATTGAAGGAATATGCCCTCCAGGCCTAGCTCGGAGGAGACGCGGGGGCCCTCCTCGAATTGAAGACCCTCACGGGTTTCCGTACGCTTCCCGGGGGCAGAACCCCGGGTGCTGTTGGCCGGACAAAGCGCTGAAGGCGCTGTCGCCTTCCAGGACTTATTGGGGGAGGTTGGGCGCGCCATGCGAGTCTTTTCCTCCCTCCGCCTCGAAACCTTGGGCGTGTGTTGTGGCTTGGAAGGCGGGGGGCCCTCTTTTCGAGGAACCACCGTCTCCGAGCCACTCGCTCCAACTCGGGGCGTGGGCGAAGGGGCCAAAGCTCGTTTGTTGCTGTCCTCCTTTCGGGGAACAGCTTTAGGAACCCCGGAAGATGGCCAAGGGACCATCTTCAGGGGTGTTGCCTCCTGTGAGTCTAACGACTCGGTGGAGGCGCGTGGCTGTTTCGCCTTACGGGAAACGGTCACGCTGGGGTAAAAAGGGGGAGGCCCGGTTTTAGCCGGGGTAGGGTATGAACCCTTTTTGCTGCCAGCTTTACCAGCGAAGCGCCCAGGTTGGGTAGAGCCCGCAGAAGGGCTCCGAATGGGTGCGGAAACAACCGTGCTTAATGGCCTGGATGGGCCAGGAGCAGAGGGTGCCTTTCCAACTATTGAGGCATATGACGTCCCAGGCAGAGCCGGGCGCGCCAGGACCAAGTCCTTTGCCTCGCGGAATGAGAGTCAATCCTGGGCCTGAACGGCCAGGATTTCTTTCTCAAGGGGATATGCACCACATTGCTTCGAAGAAGCAGGGTGCGGCTCTCCGCAATTGACACACTTGGCCACACACGATTTGGACTTATCGTGTGCGACCTTGGAGCAATTTACACATACTTCGGGTGACCCCGACTTTGCACGTCTACATGAGCGATTCCTATGGCCGAAGCGGTGACAGTAATAGCACCACCGCGGCAGTGTCACGAATGCCTTCACGCGGTTGCGGTACCAACCGGCACGCACCGACTCAGGGAGCTTGTAACTGTCGAACGTGACGAAGAGTGTAGGGGTGGGTCTCGAGGCCCCTCCCTGTTTTCTCATCACACGTTCAACCTTGACCGCCCCATGGTCTGCCAGCTCTAGGGTGATGTCCTCAATGGAGTAGTCAACGAGTTCCCTCGCATAAACTACTCCTTTCACAAAGTTCATGGTAGAGTGCGGCGTCACACTCACCGGGGTGCCATGTAGTGTCCGAAGAGCACTTATCTTGGCCGCCTCAGCGGGATTCGCGGCATTCGCCACACGGCTCCCGTCCGAGAAACGGGTTACCTTCGGCTCTCTACCAATTGCACTAGCTAATCCTCTCCTCTGATGGATCATGTTGCCCTTGGACAACATGGTGCCATCAGTGGAGCGAATAACGAGGAAGCGTTTGAAGCCAGCGGGCTCGAAAACGCCAGGTAATATCTGAATGAGGGGCCACGATGTCATCGAGGCTCCTCCCTGTGCACTTTTGGTCTTTGTCATCGTCACGAGCTCCGTACCGGGGGGGGGGGCAGAGGGGCCGGATGTGCCGATCTTAGCTTGGTCGCTTGCCAAAGTGGTAGCAGACCCATCCGTCCCCGTAGCCCCCGCGGATGGAGAGGAGTCCCGAGTCTTCTTCTTCTTTTTCGTCCTTTTCTTTTTTGGAGAGGAGGGCGGGGAATGAACCCGCTTCTCACCTCCGCGGCAGAAGCCCCCCAACCAGATGGGCCGGCCTCAGCCAGGTCCCTCTCCGAAATGGAGAAATTCCTGGTAGTCGTAAGGGTCACCTGTCGGAGGAGATCCCGTCCCTCCTTGTATTGCCTCGGAGCCCTCAGCCGTTTGAGGGGGACCTTGCATAGGGGCGGACTCGGGTTCGGTGCTTGGCGCCGAACCCGGATTCCCCCCCATGGAAGGCCCTACCCTTTGAGGCTGGGTCTCCTCAAGGACCATATCTATCACAGGAGGGGCCTCCAGTTGGTTATCCCCTCCCAGGACATCGCAGGTCCCCTTGGCAGCGTCAAGAGTCATTTGTGGGGAGGCACAAGCCTTAACCCCTGCAAAGTTTAATATCCTTGCCAGCAGGTCATTTGAGGGAAGCGACCGAAGGGGTCTAGCTTCCCTCTCCCCCCTAAGGGGGCGATGGGGAATATCGCGCAACTCATAGCCTATGTTCCCTAAATGTTGGCACACCACCTTCACGTGGTGCCCCTGTTTTTTAACTGAGCGTGTGCCCAACGTCCGAACACCAGGCGGGATATCCTGGTTTGGGTATCTAAGGGTACCCACCAACCTTCTGGGGCAGTTGTGTGTATGGACACCAGCACACTTCTGGCCCATATGGTTGTCCTTGCTGTGGCCCTGCAGTTAGTGAATGGCATCACAAGGGCTAGGTGACCTCACACCAACATAAAAGGTGGGTGAGGGGAACCCCATGAGGCGGTTTGATGACCAAACACTGGCATCACTCCGGCATCCCCAAATAACCTTGTGGGGCGACTGTGTGTCTGAACCCCAGCGCACTTTCGGCCCACTTGGTCCTAGTCAGTATGTGTACTCTGTACGATTCGACGGATGTACCCACTGGGGGGCATCGTCCGCAGGACCGTGCCACGGAGGTAGGTTTGGTTGCCTGGGTCGTTGTTTTGCTTTCGGGAGGTCTTTGCACCGCAGTCCAGTAAAACTCCGTTATGCGGCTCCGCTGTTTTTGAAACAACATTGGGAGTCGGGGGGCGGGCTACCCTGTCTGGACTGTATGGGCGCTCTCCGGACTCACGATGGCGATTTGGTACATGCCCTCGGCTCCAGAGACACCACTTATAAAAATAAAAATCATATGGGTAAACTTTCAAAAAACTCATCCCAGAGACCGCCGGCCTCTGGTCACCGTGAAAAAAGCAGAGATCTTCGTCGCTTGGATCCTTTTGGATCAGAAGTAGACGAAGAACTGGATTATGACCGCTTTATTGTACTCAAATCCAGCAACGAACGTTGTCCTCTTAGCAAAGCTGACATCTTTGATGTCTTTGACGACTTCGTAAACAAGTGTGGCGAACCTGCTCAAATGTGGCCGCGCAATGATGGCGCATTGATTGTCGAGGCCAAGTCTAATGAGCAGCAAAAGAGAATTCAATCTCTCGAAAAGTTAGCCTCAGTGAATGTATCATCCGCGTCTCACCCGACATTTAATACCTCCAAAGGTGTTATTCGATCGGGTGAACTCATTGAGTATGATATCGACAGGTTGGTGACAAAACTTGCCAATCAGAAAGTAACGAGTGCACATCGCATTTCTAGGTTTGTGAAAGGCGCTAGGGTCCCTACCGCCACCATAATCCTAACTTTCAACAGATTGGAACCGCCCAAGTACGTCAGGGCTGGCTACCTTAACATCCCAGTCAAGCCTTACGTCGAAAACCCCCGGCGGTGCTTCCATTGCCAACGCTTTGGCCATGTAAGCAAGTTTTGTAAAAGCGAAAGGATTTGTGTAAACTGCTCAGCAGAATTTCACGGAACACCCTGTTCCAAACAGCCGTGCTGCCCCAATTGTGGCGGAGACCACTCTGCCACATCTCAGCAATGCACCTTCTTCCTCTACGAGAGAGAGGTCATTGCTGTTCGAAATAAAAACAGGGTGAGCTAGAAAGAGGCTAGACGAAGAGTTAGAGAGACTTACGTTCAGCCTGGCGTGAGCTTCGCGGATGCTCTGCGCACCGCCACGCCAAAGAAGGGGAGAAGCCAGAGACCATCTACAGGCTCTCCTGAACAAACAAGAAGTCCTCCACAACCGAAACCCAGGTCTCCGCGCAGAGATGTGCCTCAACAGGTAAGGGGTTCTCCACACCCTAAACCCGCATCTTCACGCACACCTGAAAAGGTTAAGAGCCCCCCTCGACCGAAACCACGATCAATCGGTAGAGAAAACTCTTCACCAAAATCTAGCCTAGCTTCTGATGGCACAAAGAAGAGGAACCTTCCATCCTCTCCCGATTCACCAAGAGTGGCAAAACACTTTGCCACCGCTCCACAAGACGTGGATGTGAATCGGATTGGGCCGCAGGTGGTGTCTATTCCAGCTCTGGACATCCATCCTGCCCCAAAAGAACAGAGAACTACTACAGCCCCAAAGCGAGTAGTCAGCAACCCACCCCTTGCTGATACTGCTTTGGAACTCCTTCGAGCCCTAAGTGAGAAGGAATCAACCTGTACCCCATCACAGGAAACAGCTGTAGTAGAGGCTGCCCCCTTATCCAAGGAGGAGCCGAATCAACCATCAGATTCCAAGAATCCTTCGCCAGCCGAACAATCGCTGCCACCATCACCAGCCAAGTCGATGTCATCGGCTCACGAAATGACTGATTGAGATGCTCCCACATCTGCTTCTCCAGTCAAGACAGTCATTTCGTATAGCCAGCTAACAAAATTGCCACGTTTAAAAGAAAAGCCGAGAGCTAAATTAACGCTCCCGATGCCTCCAGAGTCATACCCAAAACCGGTAATTGGTATGACCAAAACTACCCCTACGGGTAGTATAAAACCAAAACCTCCTACCCCTAAGGGTAGGATGATTGTCTTAAAGAGGTAAGGATGTATCCAATAATTCATTGGAACATCCAAGGTCTCTTCCCCAAGTGGGAAGAACTCAAGCTCCTGTTTAAAGACTACAATCCTGATTGTATAGCTTTACAGGAAACTTGCTTGGGTACTCGTAGTGTACCCAATATTCCTGGTTACGTGGGATACTATAAGAACCCTATAGAACCAATCCATGGTTCTGCTGTGCTCATCAACAGCAGGGTTCCCCACAACCAGATCGACCTTGCGACAGACCTGCAGGCGGTCGCTGTCCGCCTGTTCTCCCATCGCCACTATACGGTCTGCTCGCTTTACCTCCCTCCTAGTGAGGAAAAAGACACAGCCTCTCTAGCTAGAAAACTAGTAGAGGTAATTAAACAGCTCCCTCCCCCCTTTCTATTGATTGGGGATTTTAATGCTCGACACCCCCTTTGGGGGGACCATGATAAGAACCCTAGGGGAAACATGATTGAGAAATTTCTGGGCGAAAATGATGTCTGCCTTCTAAACGATGGCAGCCATACATCATTTCACATCCAGACGAGCAGCTCTACATGCGTGGACTTGTCCCTCTGTTCACCAAGCTGTAGAGCTGATTTTGACTGGGCAGTGGATCCTGACTTGCGAGGCAGCGATCACTTCCCCATTATTATAGCGCCATGTACAGGTGGCCCCCCTCCACCACCTAGTAGAAAATGGAATGCAAAAAAAGCAAACTGGCCTAAATTCAGGCACCTCTCGAGCCATGACGGGTCCTTCCCTCATGAAGATATTGACGTGGCTATCGATGATCTCCTAGTCCACGTCAATAAAGCGGCTAACTCCTCCATCCCGCTCTCCGGCTCAACCGCTCGCGGACCACAAGTTCCCTGGTGGTCGGCTGAATGCTCGAGAGGCGTGACTGAATGTAAAATGGCTTGCCGACGTTACCATCGCTCCCCTACGATGGTAAATAAAATTGCTCGTAACAGAGCAAGGGCAGCACGGCGACGCATCCTTCGACAGGCTCGAAAGACCTCGTTGGAAGGTTACATCGCGTCCATAAGTTGGCAAACGCCTATAGACAAAGTGTGGAAAAGGGTCAAAAAGCTATTGGGCAAATCCAATGGCTTTACAGCTCCCAACATTGTCCAAGCTGGAGAATTGTTGGGGGACTTGTCCCATATTTCCAATGTCTTGGCCAGATCATTTGCTAGCATCTCAAGCCCAGATAATTATGAGATGCAATTCCAGTGCTTTAGGCTCCAACAGGAGCAGCAACCGCTCAACTTTATGGAGCCTAACATGGATAACGAGTCTTACAACCGACTCTTCTCTATCCATGAGCTCCATAATGCACTGAAGCACTGTAGATCCACTGCCCCCGGATCGGATGGCATTTCCTATGATATGATTAGGAATATGCATCCATCCCTTCTCTCTCATTTACTGGACATTTACAACTGGATTTGGATCAAGGGCCGCTTCCCTTCCATGTGGAGAGAGGCCATAGTCCTTCCATTCCGCAAACCAGGAAAAGACGGGACGGAGCCCACCCATTACCGCCCCATTGCTCTTACCAGTTGTCCATGTAAAGTGTTTGAGAGAATGGTCAATTTCAGACTCGTCTGGTTTTTGGAGACTCAAAATATCATATCTCCTTCTCAATCAGGGTTCAGGAAAAAGCAGAGTACGACAGACCTGCTTGTCCGAATGGAGTCACTCGTAAGAGATGCTTTTTCAAAGAAGCAGCACGCCATCGCTGTCTTCTTTGATATTGAGAAAGCATACGATACCACCTGGAGGCGTGGTATCCTTAAACAACTCCATGATTGGGGCCTGCGGGGTTACCTCCCCAGGTTTGTCGAGCAATTTCTGATGCGACGCACACTACGCGTAAGGGTTGGAGGCACCTTATCGGAGCCCGTGGACCAAGTTGAGGGTGTGCCACAGGGAAGTGTCCTCAGTGTCACCTGCTTCTCTGTGGCCATTAATAGCATTGTTAGAAATCTCCCTCCCGAGATTTCGTCGACGTTATATGTGGATGATCTGGCGCTCATTTGTTCTTCGCCCAGACTCCCATTTATCGTCCGTAAGCTACAGCGAGCTATAAGCACTGTAGCTGAAAATGCTTCCTCCAAGGGTTTCCGCTTTTCCGCAGTAAAGACCAAGGCTGTTCACTTTTATGGGCATAAGTTAGTGACATGGGACCTCCCCCCCCATTTGTCTCTATATGGTGTGCCTATAGATTTTGAGCCCCACTTCAAATATCTGGGGGTCATATTTGATTCAAGGCTTTCTTTCCGGCACCATGTGGACGCCTTGAAAAGGTCTTGTTTAAAGAGAATGGACATAATGAAACTGTTGTCTCACACTTCTTGGGGAAGTGATCGACGTACCCTGTGGCTCCTGTATCTAGCATTGGTCCAATCAAAGCTAGACTATGGATCACAGGTGTACTCCTCTGCCTCGCCATCCATTCTCGAAAAACTAAACACTGTGCGTAACCAGGGTGTGCGCCTGGCTTCTGGAGCCTTTAAGTCCTTCCCAGTGTGGAGCCTCTACGCAGAGAACGGGGTTCTCCCCCTTCCCTATCACAGGCTCAAGTCTAATTTAAACTACCTCCTTAGACTTGAGCAACTACCGCAGACGCCAGTGTATGAGTGCATGTTCAATACACGGACAGTGGCCTCATACGATAGATCTCCATCTCTGGCTCGCCCCTTTGCTCTGCGTATGGCCGAGCACACTGCGCAACTAAGGGAGTTCTCAGTGATTCCCTTCACCATGCCAAAGACCCCCCCGTGGCTCATACCACCTGTAATGGTATGTAGGGAACTAGCTGATAGGCCCAAGGATCACCACCTGCCTGTAGTATTGAGAGCCATGTATGGCGACCACTCCTCTCAACATCGGCATAGCACTTTTGTGTTCACCGATGGGTCCAAGTCACCGGACAGAGTTGGAGCAGCTGCTGTCTTTCCATCTGAGACAGCATTGGTCCGCCTGCCAAACGCAGCTTCCGCATTCACAGCGGAACTCGTTGCTATGATGGCGGCACTGACTATCATAGCTGGCAGGCCATCTGGTTCTCATACTATCTTTACAGACTCCCTTAGTTCGCTTCAAATGTTGGGTGATGTTGGTTCGAGCCATCCGTTGGTTTCCAAGATCAAGCGGTGGCTCCTACGACTATCGCCCATCCACGAGATATCCTTTTGCTGAGTGCCTAGTCACGTGGGCATCCCAGGCAATGAGAGGGCAGATGCTGCAGCCAAAGAAGCAGCATCACTGGGGACAGCTCCAGTGGCCCCAGTCCCACTCTGCGATGCCTATCCTCTGATCAATGAATACGTGGTCGGCCTATGGCAGAAGAGGTGGAGTGAGCTCCCTCCCACCAAGCTCCACTCTATAAAACCCTCCGTTCACCCATGGCCACGTACAACTAGACATCGTAAAATGGAGGTTGCGCTTGTCCGTCTGAGGATAGGCCATTGCCGGCTCACCCATGAGCACTTAATGAGTGGGCTGCCCCCACCTATGTGCATTCTGTGTGGGGTACAAATATCTGTCCTCCATATATTTGTAGAATGCCCATTGCTAAGGAATCTCAGAAGGACGACTTTTCCCTTCATTACCAGAGAGATGGCCCCCCAGCAGGCTCTGCGGGGCATCTTTTCTGAGACCCATTGCTTCTTTAACGTGACTAGGATACTAACCTTCCTAAAAGAAAGCAATCTTTTAAACAAAATTTAAAATAGTTTATATATTTATTGTTGATCTATTTATAGTTTATGTTTTTACATTTTGTTGAATTTTTTAATAGTCTATTTTTTGTTAAAAGATTTTAACTCAACTGACTCAATATTGCCTATTAAACTAATTTTGGTCCCAAGGACATTTCTGCTTTTTTATGTATTTTAATATGGCAATATTTTAAAAATAATAATTTTAAATTCACTGCCCATAAGTGAATTTGGCTGCGAGATAGTCCATCTGGGCTACGCAGCTTTTAAATTCTCAATGCACTATTCATTCATTCATTCTCCCCCCTAAGGGGGTTTGCCCTACCGAGGCGCTTACACGAGGGGCGGTCGGCAATGGGCTGCCTGCTGGCTTTCTTGGCAGTCCCCTTAGAAAGAAAAGGAGGGACTGCCGCTGGAAATAGGGAGGTGCCCGAAAGCACCTCCAGAGAAGGGAGTGAGGGGGAGTCCCCTACACCCGTAGGCGTAGGAGAGGAGTAAGCCCCCTCTCCGGTTAAAGAAGTATGGAGGGTCCCATGCGCAACGCAAGCACAATTGGGGGGGACCTCCATTTTTTTGGTGGAGCTGCCCGAGGGTGGCTCCTTTGATGTTCTTGGGGAAGTTGGGGGTTGGGTTTTTTTTATACTCATCTTCGGGCATGGTGACCCTCTTATTTACACGGGACGCAACAGCTCACCACCTCTCACAGTTGCCCGCACTGCAAGAGGTGCTTGCAGGCCCGGCAGAGCCAGGCGCCGCCATTTGGGGCCACCCCTCCCGCCTGGTGGCCTGGCAGTCCTTCGACATGGTGGCTCCACCTTAGACACGGCGTAAAAAAGATAGATTTTGAAGACGAGAGGAAAAGGGATGTGAGGAAGGTATGGGTGGGGATGAAGCAGGTTGTTAAAAACCAACCACCCCAGACCGGAGCTCAGGGGTTAATGAACATTGTCCCCTGCGGCCTCAGCCCCGATCCAGGACGGTTGGCCGAGAAGAAGGTCAGCATCTACCCTGTGAAATTAGAGGCTGACCAGAGAAAGTTGTGGGAGAGGTTGTATGAAAAGAGAGGAAACAAGTGTTTTGAAGGAAGGAAGAGAGGCTAAGCTGAGGCTGGACGGGGTGCTGAGTCCCGTCAGCACGGCGGCAGGATGGCAAATCGCCGCGCCTCTTACGGGGTCTTTTTCAAGGAGATATGCACCACATAGCTTCGAAGAAGCAGGGTGCGGCTCTCCGCAATTGACCACACACGATTTGGACTTATCGTGTGCGCCCTTGAGCAATTTACACAGACTTCGGGTGACCCCGACTTTGCACGTCTACATGAGCGATTCGTATGGCCGAAGCGGTGACAGTAATAGCACCGCCGCGGCAGTGGCACGAATGCCTTCACGCGGTAGCGGTACCAACCGGCACGCACCGACTCAGGGAGCTTGTTACAGTCGAACGTGACGAAGAGTGTAGGGGTGGGTCTCGAGGCCCCTCCCTGTTTTCTCATCACGTTCGACCTTGACCGCCCCATGGTCTGCCAGCTCTAGGGTGATGTCCTCAATGGAGTAGTCAACGCGTTCCCTCACATAAACTACTCCTTTCACAAAGTTCATGGTAGAGTGCGGCGTCACACTCACCGGGGTGCCATGCAGTGTCCGAAGAGCACTTATCTTGGCCGCCTCGGCGGGATTCGCCAGAAAGCTTCTTTCCGAGAAACGGGTCACCTTCGGCTCTCTACCAATTGCACTAGCAATCCTCTCCTCTGATGGATCATGTTGCCCTTGGACAACATTGTGCCATCAGTGGAACGAATAACGAGGAAGCGTTTGAAGCCAGCGGGCTCGAAAACGCCAGGTAACCTCTGAATGAGGGGCCTCGATGTCATCGAGGCTCCGCCCTGCGCATTTTTGGTCTTAGTCAGGGGCTCCGCAAACGGGGGGGCAGAGGGGCCGGATGTGCCGTTCTCGCTTGGTCGCTTGCCAGAGTGGCAGCAGACCCATCCGTCCTCGCAGCCCCCGCGGATGGAGAGGGGCCCCGAGTCTTCTTCGTCTTTTTCTTTTTTGGAGAGGAGGGCGGGGAATGAACCCGCTTCTCACCCCCGCCGGTAGAAGCCCCCAGGCCAGATGGACCGGCCTCAGCCAGGTCATTCTCCTAAATGGAGAAGGTCCTGGTAGTCGTGAGGGCACCGGTCGGAGGAGATCCCTCCCCTCCTTGTACTGCTTCAGATACCACAGCCGTTTGAAGAGGACCTTGCATAGGGGCGGATTCGGGTTCGGTGCTTGGCGCTGAGCCCGGATTCTCCCCCATGGAAGGCCCTATCCTCTGAGGCTGGGTTTCCTCAAGGACCATGGCTATCTCAGGGGAAGCCTCCGGATGGCCATCACCCCCAAGACACCGCAGGTCCCCTTGGCAGCTTCACCAGTCTTGTGTCGGAAGGCATGGGCCTTGACCCCGGCAAGGTTCAATATTCTTGCCAGCAGGTCTTTTGAGGGAAGCGACCGAAGGGGCCTGGCTTCCCTCTTTCCCCTAAGGGGGTTTTCCCTACCGAGCCGCTTCGATGTGGAGCGGCTGGCTAAGGGCTGCCTGCTGGCTTTCTTGGCAGTCCCCTTGGAAAGAACAGAGGGTACTGCGGCTGGGAAAAGGGAGGTGCCCGAAAGCACCTCCAGAGAAGGGGGTGAGGGGAAGTCCCCTTCACCCGTAGGCGTACGAGAGGAGTAAGCCTCCTCTCCGGTTGAAGAGATATGGAGGGTCCCCTGCGCAAGCACTGAGGGGAGGACCTCCTTTTTTTTTTGCTGGAGCTGCCCAAGGGCGGCTCCGTCGCTGTTTCAGGGGAAGTTGGGGGTTGGATTTTTTTATTTTCATCATTTGGCATGGTGACCCTTTTTGTGCTACGGGACGCAATAGCTAATCACCTCTTGCAGTTGCCTGCACTGCAAGAGGTGCTTACAGGCCTTGCAGAGCCAGGCGCCGCCATTTCGGACCACCCCTCCCGCCTGGTGGCCTGGCAGTCCATCGGCATGGCGGCGCCACCTTGAACACGGCGTAAAATTAAGGATAGACGGTAAAGTGAGGAAAAGGGATGTGAGGAAGATATGGGTGGGGATGAAACAGGTTGTTAAAAACCAGCCACCCCAGACCGGAGCTAAGGGGTTAGGGAACATTGTCCCCCACCCCCTCAGCCCCGATGCGGGACGGTTGGCTGAGAGGAAGGTCAGCATCTACCCTGTGAAATTAGAGGCTAACCAGAGAAAGTTGTGGGAGAGGTTGTATGAAAAGCGAGGAAACAAGTGTTTTGAATGAAGAAGAGGCTAGGCTGGGGTCGGACGGGGTGCTGAGTCCCGTCAGCACGGGGGTTTCGGGGCTGCATGCGCAATATATAGCCTTTAAGGCTACTTAGCCTCTGCACCCTAATTGTTGGCGCATTACCTGCTCGTGGTGCCCCTGCTTATACAGAAATTGTGTCCAACGACCGAGTGCCTGGCGGTATAACCTGGCTGGGCAGGTGGAGCTCATAGTCTTGGTTGACATTCCACCTAGGAGAGGGACAACTCTGACTTCAAACCCGGGCAGATGTCGCTCGTTAGCCATGGTAGGCACCCCGTAGAGAGCGCGGCGATTTGCCTTCTTGGCCGCCGTGCTGACGGGCATCAGCGCCCCGTCCGGCCCCAGCCTAGCCAACAACCCTTTAGCCTTATCTGGCAATTTCTTTCCCAACTCTACTACTCCCTCTCTTCAAAGTCTTTGTTCCGATGGGATTGGACTTCTCTAACTCGCGTTCGAGCCTGTGCTAGTTCCAGGCGGCGAGAGGTCTGATTCTCGGGAGTCTGTCCTGGCTTGATCCCCCCCAGCAATACCTGCGGAATATTGGCGGCTACCAAACCATCCCCTCCCCCCCCCATTTTTTTTTGGCCACCAAGAAGGGGTAAAACTTCACAGTTGGCGTTCGGTTCGCGGGACCGGGCCGTGGCCAGGGTGGACTAGGAAAGGGTTAAGACCCACCAGGTATATCCTGCATGGTCCACCAGGCTTACCCTGAGGTCACCTGGCGGTGAAGTCCATGGCCACCTCTGTAATTGGCCCCGCGCCCGCGCCTACACGCCGACTGCGTCGTTTAGAACCGGCCCGTTGTCTGCGCCAATGGGCATTCGCGGGGTTAATGGAAACCAAGCAATAGGCCTTTCTCTAGAGTCTCCTATCAACTCGTTTAATGGATCTGGCAAGACGGTACTTTCGCGGGCGGTAGATTCCTGTTCATGTTCCAACAAATTCTTTAACAAACCCCTCTTAAAAAAACCCAATGAAACCAGCAAAGAATGTCTTAAGCTGCGCATCCCCTCCTCTTTCCCCACCCCCTTTACTTCCCAATCTATCGAAGAAAATGGATACAAACCTACTAACTCGAGGAAAGAAAAGAACACAAGACGTGGATAAAACTGGTGGGAGAACTTTAACAACAAGATCGCCCCCCAAAACAACTGCACAGATAGAAGAAAATTGCATAGAAACGAGCAAAGTCTCAGGAAATCAAAATTCACCACCGCAAAAACGAACAAAGTCGGTAAGAAATCCGCCGGAAGTTTCAAACTCCCAGCAAGCAGCAGGTCCAGGACGATCCACCAAAACGCTACCTGAACTGCTCTCACTGCAGGTACTCCCAGGACAATTTGTTGATCGATCTTTCAGAAGATTTTACCTAATAAAACCAGAAAGCCAACAAACAAACCTAATGAAGACATGCATGGTGAAACAAAGTAAAGATTTCCAAAAACTATTTCAACTTCCCAGATCACAATTTCCACCTCTCTCGCCTCAATCAGATGGTAGTATACTAGTCGAAGTTAAAACAAAAGAGCAAGCGGAAAAAAACTTATTATTAAAAGAACTGGCAGGAGATAAGGTAATAGTAACACCACATCCCTCCTTTAACATGCGTAAAGGCGTAATAATAGAACCAGAATTAAGCGAGTACTCTGTCACTCAAGTACACAGAGTACATAAAACTATCAAAAACAGCAAGATACCAACGAACACTTACTTCGTCTCATTTGACCTAGATATCCTACCAAAATATATATATTTAGGATGGCGCCGCTTCACGGTTAAAGAATTTAAACCTAGCCCCAGAAGATGCTACTACTGCCAAACTTTTGGGCACTCTACAAACACATGTCGTCGCAAGAATCAGGGCTTTGCGCCCACCTGCGTCAACTGCGCAAATGCACTACACCCTGAACAAATCGAAAATTGCCCAACGAAATGTGTAAACTGTGGAGAGCCCCACCCAGCATCAAGCAAAAAATGTAATGTCTACAAATTCGAAGAAGAAGTAGCATCCATACGTGAAAAAGAAAGACTAAACTTTAGAGACGCCAGAGAAAAGGCACAAACCTCTATAGGAACCAGAGGAAACTCTTATGCCTCTGTAGTTGAAATGAGCAGAGTGACCAGACCCCCATACCACGGGGTTAAAGCAAGAACTCAACCGCCCCTTCCCGAGGAGCCTGCACCACAGGCCCCGAATATTAAACTCCCCAACTCCACGCATATGGTCGACAATCGACCATCTCCCCCGCCCCCCCAAAAGCAGTTGCCGCATCGCGAGGCACCTGCACCCGATACCTCGATGCTAAACCCCATCCCTAGCAGAGAGGTAAACCTAAAATCGCAACCACAGCAAATCCCGAAGCACATCGACCCCCACCCCGAACAAATGGACACTCAGGTTATACCAGAGATCGTCTGCCCACAACCTCGGTCACCCCGTGACAGCGTTTTGCCACCACCAATAAAAATGCCTACCACTGACATCATCTACGAAGAGAAGGTAGAAGAGGAAAAAGAGACCCAAGACCCACGTGGAACAGACTTCGTCCCCACCAAACAAATTGAAGCTCGAACCATACCTCCAACGAGCCACCTCCCTCACCCACCAACAGAAGCCAAAAAAAAGATAATCCGTCCTCCTATTATTGACGGAACACCAACACCGCCTCTAACAGTAGATACCCAAGACACAAAGAAGAAAAACGGTGACAAAGAAGAACCAAAACCTCAAAGACCAGTCCTCACCAGACTCCAGTGGCCACAGGGCCCTAATAAACCAATGGGCACCACGACCTCCGCAAAAACCAAATTGCTCACTTCTCGAACCAAACCAAAAGAATAATGAAAATAATCCAGTGGAATATCCGCGGAATCAGAGCCAACTGGGAAGAATTAAGGCTTCTTGTAGCGGACGAGACCCCCGCCTGCGTCTGTCTCCAGGAAACCATGTTGGGAATACATCCACCACGAAAGCTACCGAATTACAGTTGCGTAACCACCTCAATACCAAATGATGGCAGCACATCCGGCGGCTGTGCCATATACATCCATCAAAATGTCCCCACATTACCCATCAGATTAAATTCACCTTTGGAAACAATCGCCGTGACCATGTACATCAAGAAACGATACACGATCGCAAATGTCTACCTCCCACCCACAGGACCCCTTCCAGTCACCGCCTTACGAGACTTGATCTCGCAACTATCAACTCCATTCATTATAATGGGGGACTTTAACAGTCGTCATATTGAGTGGGGCGACAGAATATGCAACGCCAGAGGAAATGAGCTATCAAAGCTAATTGAAAACCAGCAACTTGGAATCATGAACCAGGGCGAAGGTACTAGATTTAACATACAAACAGGTACCCTATCAGCATTAGATCTGGCCCTCTGCTCACCCGACATCACAGCGGACTTTGAATGGAGAATCTTGGATGACCTAAAAGGAAGCGACCATTACCCGATCATCCTTTCCTCAGACGAGGGTTTACCCACCTCGGGTATACCACGATGGAGACTGGACCAAGCAAACTGGATAAAATTCAACAAAATCACTGATATCCAAGTTGATGACATCCCGGAGACGGAGGAAGCGCTGGAAATCTTTACATCCATTATATATCAAGCAGGTAAAACATCCATTGCAACCAGCTCAGGACAACCCAGTCAGAGATCTACTCCATGGTGGAGCCCAGAATGTTCTGCCGCACTGAAAGAACAAAGGAAAGCCTACCGAACATACAAACGATGGCCAAATCCGACGACTAAAATGGAATTTAATAAAAAGAGAGCTAAATATAGATACATACTTAAGCAAAGCCGCCGGAAATCATGGAGAGCTTATGTCTCGACGATAAACTCTAAAACCCCCATACACCGCACATGGAGCAAAATCCGAGGGATGCTAGGTAAACCCAGCCGAGACCCTACCCCCGTACTTCGGATAAATGGAAACACTATCTTAAACCCAATCGATGTAGCAGACACGCTAGCGACTCACTTCGCCAAAATATCAAGTAGAGCGAACACAACCCCCGAGTTCGCCCAATACCGGTTGGAGAAGGAGTGCTCACCTCTAAACTTCGCATCAAAAGAGTACAAATGTTACAACGAAGAATTCAGCAAAAAAGAGTTCGATACAGCTCTTGCATCATGTAGAGACACTGCTCCAGGCCCAGACAATATACCTTATGCAATGCTACGCCACCTAGGGGAAGGGGGTAAACGCTTCCTCTTAGATATATTCAATAAAATATGGATGGAAAATGCCTTCCCAGACACCTGGAGAAGGGCTACAGTTCTAGCTTTCCGGAAACCAGGAAAAGACCCAACCAGTCCCCAAAACTACCGCCCAATCGCTCTAACCTCCTGCATATGTAAGCTCATGGAAAAAATGGTGAACGTACGCTTAACATGGTTCCTTGAAACGAAATCCAGCATATCCCCATCGCAGTGCGGATTCCGAAAATTTCACTCGACCACGGATGCCCTTATCCGTCTGGAATCGGCGATATGTAACGCATTCGCCAGGAAACAGCACGTAGTGGCTGTTTTCTTCGACCTCAACAAGGCATATGATACATCATGGCGTTATGCCATCTTAAAAGCCCTCCATAACCTCGGATTACGCGGACAACTACCAATTTTCATCCAAAATTTCCTAACCAACCGCACCTTCTCTGTAAGATTAGGTAGAGCGAAATCCAAATCATTTATACAAGAAGAAGGCGTTCCACAAGGCAGCGTCTTAAGCGTACCCCTGTTTGCTATAGGAATTAATGATATCTCACAAAACCTCCATCAAGACATTAAAGCCAACCTTTATGTAGATGACTTCTCTATCTCCCTAGCAGGTTCCGAAATGGCAACAATAGAACGTCGCCTCCAGATCGCCATCAACAACATCACGAGATGGTCTACTACCCATGGCTACCAATTCTCAGTTGAAAAGACCAAAGTGGTCCACTTCTGCCGTCGTAGAAGATGTATTAGGGAACCTGACCTATACCTATACCAAAAGAGGATTGCAGTCGTTGAGAGCTATAAATTCCTAGGGCTAACATTTGACAGAAGGTTGACATGGGAACCACATATAAGAAGCATTAAAAACTCTTGTAAGAAAGAAATGAACGTCCTACGTACAGTATCACGCCACGACTGGGGAGCTGATCGCGAAACACTTCTGACTCTCTACCGCTCTTTAGTGCGACCCAAACTGGACTACGGATGCGAGATCTACTCCTCTACTTCCAAGAGGCGCCTTGCACTCATCAACACTGTGGCGAATGAATGTCTCCGCATGGCTACCGGAGCCTTCCGATCATCACCCATACCGAGCCTACAATGCGATACCGGGGAGACACCACTAGACCTCCGTAGGATGGAACTCTCTCTACGCCTCTTTAGCCGCATTCAGCGACTCCCAACATCGCCGACTTCGACCGCCATCATGAATGACCAAATGGATAATATTTTTACAATACGCCTAACTCTCCCACGACCATTTGGAAGTAGAGTGCGACTATGGATGGAGGAAATCGGAGTAACGATGAACCCCATCCATCCACTTGCTTTCCCAGATATTCCATTTTGGAAATCAACTTTAAAGATATGCCATGGTAACATAATAAAACAATCAACAACTACTCCCCTGGGAGAGAAAATTCAATTCCTTACTCACGCAGCAACACATATGGGTATACATATATACACCGACGGATCAAAATTCATAGACGGAACAGGATTTTCGGTGATATCAAATAACTACACGTTCTCTGAAAAACTACCCCAAACATTATCAATCTTCAGTGCCGAGTGCTATGCCTTAAAACATGCAGTACATTGGGCATACAATAACCCAACATCAGATGAATTCACAATCTTCACCGACTCCTTCAGCAGCCTACAAACATTAGAACGAATGACAGACATCCATCCAATTCTGTTAGAAATAAGAAACTACGTATATAGAGCAGCATGCGAAAGAAAGAAAATTTCCTTTTGCTGGGTCCCAGCACACGTAGGGGTAGCTGGAAATGCCGCCCTTCGTCCAATCAGGCCCAATGACATCCCAATACCATATGAGGACTACATCATTTCAATAAAGGCCGCCATTCGGGAAAACTGGATGGCCAGATGGGCAGATTTATACGGACAAAATAAGATGCGACACATTTTCCAAAAGTTATCGCCATGGAAGCCTCGAGAACTTACCCGCCGGCAAGAGGTATCCGTATGCAGATTACGCATCGGACATTCACTACTCACACATGGATACCTAATGGAGAAAGGCTATCCCCCCTACTGTGAAGATTGCATTCTACCCCTCACAATTGCACATCTCATCGCGGAATGCCCAACCTATGGAGAACTCCGACGAAGATACATACCCATTGATGGTGGGGGTACCCTCGATATCCTAAGATTTGCACTAACGGCTGAAAATATCCGCCCTGGCAGCGGAATCATCCGCTACCTCGAGGAGACGGGACTATTGAAGAAGCTATAGATTCGTCTCCAGTACACGATCTAAATTTTAATGAATTTTAATTATTTTAACACATTACCATACCATTTATTCATTTAGTACTTCAATCATCACTGCATAATCACAACCTCATGATATCAGACACAACTTTTATAACTGGTGTTTAAAACTTCTACTACAAAACAAATTACGGTGCAATCACCTCGCAGTGAGCACCAAGGGACTTGTAAATAATCCATCCATCCATCCATCCCGTCAGCACGGCGGCCAGGATGGCAAATCGCCGCGCCCCTTACGGGCGAGGTGCTTACAGGCCTGGCAGAGCCAGGCGCCCCAATTTGGGACCACCCCTCCCGCCTGGTGGCTAGGCAGTCCATCGGCATGTCGGCTCCACCTTAGACGCGGCGTAAAACCGAGTGTGAAGAAGAAAGGAAAACGGATGTGAGGAAGGTATGGCTGGGGATTAAGCAGGTTGTTAAAAAAAAACACTCCTAACCGGAGCTCAGGGGTTAGGGAACTTTGTCCCCTGTCCCCTCAGCCCCGATCCGGGACGGTTGGCTTGAGAAGAAGGTCCGCATCTACTCTGTGAAATTAGAGGCTGACCATTGAAAGTTGTGGGAGAGGTTGAATGAAAAGCGACGAAGTAGGGGAAAAATACAGGCTATCTGAAGGAAGGAAGAAAGGCTAAGCTGGGACCAGACGGAGCGCTGGATCCCGTCAGCACGGCGGCCAGGATGGCAAATCGCTGCGCCCCTTACGGGGTAGTGAAATAACCAAAAAGTTGCAAAAGTGTCTTCTAACTGAATATAAGTGTTAGAGTTCAAATTAAAAACAAGAAGTGTAACTATGAATAAAAGAATAAATAGTTCAATTTAAAGCGAGTGTCATAAAAGTTAATCGTAAAAAGAAAAATTACCAGTGGTAGCAAAGGTGTCTGAGATAGCAAATAGTTTGGTATTTATAAGGGGAATAGTTAATATTATAATCAAAGCAAATAATAATTTATACATATTTTTCAGTGTAAATCAACAGTGACAATTTATAAAAACGACGACTAAATCCGAGTAGAAGAAATATATTAACAATACAACTAAGAGATGTAAAATATATAAAAACATAGTAATGTAAATTAACATTGTGCAAATTTTTAAATCAGTTGTGTAGAAACAAAGTTTCATAGAATTAAAGTAACATAGCGAGTTAAATTAGCGTTTTAAAAACATTTTAATAATCAACGGGGCAAGAATAATACACAATAAACAATTTAATATTTATCAAAGATGTAATTGTTATTTTTGTAAAGAGTTGATTAGTCCGACCTCCGGGCAAGTGTATACATCATACTATATTTAACCTTTATAAAATTTTCATTCCTTCCCTTTCACTAGCCCCTGAACCACGAGAGTGTGGGGGTGTCCCTAAGCTTTCATCTTTCTGATAATAAAGTTAAAAATTGTTTTTTCTTATTGACTGCTCAGACACCATTGAAGAAACAACAAAAATCCAGAGGAAAGTTGCCACTCGAAAAAGGAGGTACAGGAAAGGGAGAGCGACAACAAAAACGTGAAATCTTTTTCACTTTTCCCAACGAGGAATTAACAGAGAATAATACATTTGAAGTATGTGAATTGGTGACACATCAACATTTTCTTTATTTATTATTCGACTCCTCGGAACTCTTGGACGAACTGTGAGCACCGCTAACCAAAGATGACAGTCTAACGGTGAATCTTTATTGACACTCTAGAAAGAGATAATATTACAATTTTATTCGTACGGAAAGAGATGATACAATTTTATTCGTTAAGAAAGAGATACTAGAATTTTATTCTAAAAGTAAAAAAATAAATAATGGTTTAATATCTCATTGCTCCCTTCGCAACACTTATTAATCTACTTTTATGGAATGTTACCTTGGTTTACTGTGAACCAATTATAGAATTTTATAAGATTTCAAATGCTCATCTTTGAGTTGGTTTGAGTCAGATGCGATTATATAATGTGGTTCCAGCACCAGAGAAATTTGTGGCCAGCCGCAAATTGCCCGGAATGGAACCGGTGTTTCGTTCAGGGAAATATATATTATTCATTTACAGTACGTTTTGCTCGTTTTATTTAACTTAAATATGTTTTCCAGGGAACATTGGTATAATCCACTACTCGTCTCTTAATTTTGCTCAGTAAAATAGGGGGCTTGTAATGATATGACAGGACTGATATATAAATAACCAAAGAGTGTCGAAATTCGACTCCTATTCTCATTCCGTTGTCGCAAAAAAGTAATAATTCGATATGGACCCGATACAACTTCTGCACCAATTGGCCGATCGATGTCAGAAACTTATTACGCTTAAGAATCGGTCCAACACTAGGTTGAAGGCTTCCCGTAGTTCCGCTTTGGTGCCGATATTTGCTGGGTTTATGATACCGATCTCCAACTCTCCCATCAGGCCGGGAAGGACGAAGCCCCTGCGATTGATCGTCTAGTCTACCAAGAATGGCTGCCCACCATTCAAATTTCCAAGGAGAAACGGCCTCCGCAACCTTGCCACGACGCATCGGAAATACACCATGTCGAATTCACGTGACTGAAATATACATTGAGATAGAAGTATGCTTCCCATCCAGGTTTAGCTACCCAGCTAACATCTAAAAGGAGGAATTTAAAGCTAAAGCCTCCGCAACTGCTCCCAGTTGTTCCGAATTTCACGTTGATTCATTCGAGGGAAAATTCCCTCCAAACCTATCTTGGATATGGGTGGGCAATGATGCCTTCTTTGATTTAAAGCTGTTCACGCTAATGCCGTAGCTTTCCGGAGAGGCTATTAGCCCCAAAATCATTGTGTTGCCTTAGGATGTTTACTGCGGGCCATCTGGATCGTCGCACGAGTCTTCGTCTCCTCCGCCTTGAAACAATTGAGAGGTCGACTTTGGAGCTGGGAATTCCTTGTCTTTTGGAAGGAAATGGCTTCAAAAAGCGCCCCGACCACCCTCTAGTAAGGACGAGGGAGCGATAACACTCCTGCGGCAATGGCACGGTAGGGACCCAGCCATCTCGCACAGAGTCGGGGAGCCTGTCACGATCGTGCATGACGAAGAAAGTAGAGGACTTCAAGAGCCCCCTCCTTCATCATTGGTTTGACCTTGACCGATCCTTGTCGGCCACCATTTTTGTGGTCTTCAAAGGATTATTCAAAGAGTCTGCTCGCACAGACCACTATTTTCACAAAATTCAGAGCGGAGAGTGGTGTCACCTGCAAAGGGCCTACCGCATTGACCAGAAACGAGTGAGATTCGGTTCTCTACCAAGAGACATAGCTAATATCTCACGATGATGGAACATGCGTACTTTAGACAACATACCCCCGTAAGGGGCGCGGCGATTTGCCATCCTGGCCGCCGTGCTGACGGGATCCAGCGCTCCGTCCGGCCCCAGCTTAGCCTCTCTTCCTTCCTTCAGATAGCCCGATTTCTCCCCTACCTCGTCGCTTTTCATACAACCTCTCCCACAACTTTCTCTGGTCAGCCTCTAATTTCACAGGGTAGAATGCTGACCTTCTTCTCAAGCCAACCACCCCGGATCGGGGCTGAGGGGGGGGGGGGGGACATTGTTCCCTAACCCCTCAGCTCCGGTTCGGGATGGGTTTTTTTTAACAACCTGCTTCATCCCCACCCACATCTTCCTCACATCCCTTTTCCTCTCCTCTTCACAACCTATATTTTTTACGCCGTGTCCAAGGTGGAGCCGCCATGCCGAAGGACTGCCAGGCCACCAGGCGGGAGGGGTGGTCCCGAATGGCGGCGCCTGGCTCTGCCGGGCTTGTAAGCACCTCTCGCAGTGCGGGCAACTGCGAGAGGTGATGAGCTATTGCGTCCCGTAATCAAAAGAGGGTCACCATGCCCATGTATGAAAAAAAACAAAAACCCCAACCCCCAACTTCCCCAAAAACATCTACGGAGCCGCCCTCGGGCAGCTCCACCGAGAAAATGGAGGTCCCCCCCCTTGTGCTTGCGCAAGGGACCCTCCATAATTCTTTAACCGGAGAGGAGACTTACTCCTCTCCTACGCCTACGGGTGTAGGGGACTCCCCCTCACCCCCTTCTCTGGAGGTGCTTTCGGGCACCTCCCTATCTCCAGCGGCAGTCCCTCCTTTGCTTTCTAAGGGGACTGCCAAGAAAGCCAGCAGGCAGCCCATTGCCGACCGCCCCTCGTGCAAGCGGCTCGGTAGGGCAAACCCCCTTAGGGGGGAGAGGGAAGCCAGGCCCCTTCGGTCGCTTCCCTCAAAAGACCTGCTGGCAAGAATTTTGAACCTTGCTGGGGTCAAGGCCTGTGCCTCCCCACACCACCTGACTAGTGACAATACTGCCAAGGGGACCTGCGATGTTCTGGGAGGGGATGGCCAACTGGAGGCCCCTCCTGTGATAGATATGGTCCTTGAGGAGACCCAGCCCCAGACGGTAGGGCCTTCCATGGGGGGGAATTCGGGCTCGGCGCCAAGCACCGAACCCGAATCCGCCCCTATGCAAGGTCCTCCTCAAATGGCTGAGGGCTCCGAGGCAGTAGAAGGAGGGGAGGGATCTCCTCCGACAGGTGCCCCTACGACAACCAGGACCTTCTCCATTTCGGAGAGGGACCTGGCTGAGGCTGGTCCATCTGGCCTGGGGACTTCTGCCGGCGGAGGTGAAAAGCGGGTTCATTCCCCGCCCTCCTCTCCTAAAAAGAAAAAGACTAAAAAGACTCAAAAGACGAAGAAGACTCGGGGCTCCTCTCCATCCGCGGGGGCTGCGGGGACGGATAGGTCTGCTGCCACTTTGGTAGGCGACCAAGCCAAGATCGGCACATCCGGCCCCTCTACCCCCTCGTGTGCGGAGCCCCTGACTACGACTAAGACCAAGAATGCACAGGGCGGAGCCTCGATGACATCGGGGCCCCTGATTCAGAGGTTACCTGGCGTTTTCGAGCCCGCTGGCTTCAAACGCTTCCTCGTTATTCGCTACACTGATGGCACCATGTTGTCCAAGGGCAACATGATCCATCAGAGGAGAGGATTAGCTAGTGCAATTGGTAGAGAGCTTGAAGGTAACCCGTTTCTCGGACGGGAGCCTTCTGGCGAATGCGGCGAATCCCGCCGAGGCGGCCAAGATAAGTGCTCTTCGGACACTTCATGGCACCCCGGTGAGTGTGACGCCGCACTCTACCATGAACTTTGTGAAAGGAGTAGTTTATGCGAGGGAACTCGTTGACTACTCCATTGAGGACATCACCCTAGAGCTGGCCGACCATGGGGCGGTCAAGGTCGAACGTGTGATGAGAAAACAGGGAGGGGCCTCGAGACCCACCCCTACACTCTTCGTCACGTTAGACTGTGACAAGCTCCCTGAGTCGGTGCGTGCCGGTTGGTACCGCTACCGCGTGAAGGCATTCGTGCCACTGCCGCGGCGGTGCTATTACTGCCACCGCTTCGGCCATACGAATCGATCATGTAGACGTGCAAAATCGGGGTCACCCGAAGTCTGTGTAAATTGCTCCAAGGTCGCACACGATAAGTCCAAATCGTGTGTGGCCAAGTGTGTCAATTGCGGAGAGCCGCAACCTGCTTCTTCGAAGCAATGTGGTGCATATCTCCTTGAGAAAGAAATCCTGGCCGTTCAGGCCCAGGATCGACTCTCATTCCGCGAGGCAAAGGACTTGGTCCTGGCGCGCCCGGCTCTGCCTGGGACGTCATATGCCTCAATAGTTAGAAAGGCACCCTCTGCTCCTGGCCCATCCAGGCCAACGAGCACGGTTGTTTCTGCGCCCATTCGGAGCCCTTCTGTGGGCTCTACCCAACCTGGGCGCTCCCCTGGTAAAGCTGGCGGCAAAAAGGGTTCATACCCTGCCCCGGCTAAAACCAGGGCTCCCCCCTCTTCCCCCAGCGTGACCGTTTCGCGTAAAGCGAAACGGCCACGCGCCTCCACCGAGTCGTTAGACTCACAGGAGGCAACACCCCTGAAGATGGTCGCTAGGCCATCTTCCGGGGTTCCTAAAGCTGTTCCCCGAAAGGAGGACAGCAACAAAGGAGCTTCGGCCCCTTTGCCCACGCCCCGAGGTGGAGCGAGTGGCTCGGAGACGGTGGTTCCTCGAAAAGAGGGCCCCTCGCCTCCGAAGCCGCAACGCCCGCCTAAAGTTTCGAGGCGGAGGGAGGAAAAGACTCGCATGGCGAGCCCAACCTCCCCCAATAAGTCCTCGAAGGCGACAGCGCCTTCAGCGCTTTGTCCGGCCAACAGCGCCCGGGGTTCTGCCCCCGGGAAGCGTACGGCCATTCCCGTGAGGGTCTTCAATTCGAGGAGGGCCCCCGCGTCTCCTCCGAGCTAGGCCTGGAGGGCATATTCCTTCAATGGAATTGCCGTGGACTCTGGGCCAACTGGGAGGAGCTGCGGAGGCTCGCCTCATCCCGTTCCCCGTTAGCTATTTTTTTGCAGGAGACCATGCTAGGCGCGTGCCCCCTGCCTGCCCTCCCGGGGTATAAGGGTCTTGCGACCCAACCACCGCGGGACGGCCGGGCTGGGGGATGCGCGGTTTACACCCGGCATGATGTCTCCGTTCTTCCTTTCTCTTTAGATACCTCCTTTCAGGCAGTGGCTGTGCAGCTGCACCTGGATAGGAGGTATACTATCATTTCTGCGTACATTCCACCGTCAGCTGACTTCGACGCGGGGGACTTTCGCCGCGTCGTGGCACGGTTGCCGAGGCCCTATCTCTTGCTTGGAGATCTGAACGGCAGGCATCCTCTCTGGGGAGATTACACCATAAATCCCAGGGGACAAGTCCTTGCCGATCTGATCGAAGAGCTTGAGATGGGTGTCCTAAACGTGGATGAGTTTACGCATCACTGTCCGAGAACCGCTTCATTTTCTTGCCTTGACCTATCTTTGTGCTCTTCGGATGCACAGCCTGATTTTGATTGGGGGGTGGTCGATGACCTCCATGGTAGTGATCACTTTCCCATTCAAATATCATTTTCAGGGCAACTGCCGCCTGAGAGACCACCTCGGTGGTGCTTGGCGCGGGCGCGGTGGCCTGCATTTCAGGAAATGACTGAATTCTCTATCTCAGTCAAGGAGTTTAGGTCGGTAGATGAGGCCGTTGAGTTCTTCTCCGGCAACCTCATCGCCGTGGGCCTGACTACTATTCCTAGGACGTCTGGCCGTTTTGCACGCCGACCACTCCCATGGTGGTCGGCCGAGTGTGAGACGGCCCTCAAACAGAAGCGTTATGCCTACATGCGCTATAAGCGCCGCCCGAACGATTTCACCGTCGCTGAATTTCGTCGGGCTAGGGCTAGGTTCCGGTATATTTCGAAGCACGCCCGCCGCTCTTCTTGGCGGGCATACGTGTCTTCACTTAACGGGAAGACCCCTTTAGCTGAGGTGTGGAAGCGAGTCAAAAGGATTCGGGGCAAGTTCTCGCAGGACCCCCCTCCCGTTCTCCAGGAGAATGGGACCGCAATCTCGGACCCCGCGTCCGTGGCGGAATCCTTAGCGACCGCTTTTTCCGCATTCTCTAGCCGTGATGCTGCTCCGCCAGCATTCAATGCACGTCGTGATGTCGCGGAAGGCCGCCGGCTGGACTTTACCTCCAGAGGCGGAGAACCCTTCAACGACAAGTTTACTGTGAGTGAGTTGCGTTCCGCTCTCGCTTCGTGCGCGGACACCACCCATGGTCCGGACGATGTCCCGTACGCCATGCTTCGACACCTGAGTGAGCGAGGCATGGCCTTTCTATTAGATTTGTTCAACAGGATCTGGGTGGAAGGTCTCCTCCCAGACTCCTGGCGAATCGCTACTGTGCTCGCCTTTCGCAAGCCGGGGAGAGATCACTCTACTCCGACCGGTTTCCGCCCAATCTCTCTAACCTCTTGCGTGTGCAAGTTGATGGAGAAATTGGTAAATGTTAGATTAGCCTATTTCCTGGACAGCGGAGGCCATCTGTCTTCTGCACAGTGCGGCTTCCGTAAGTTCCACTCCACGTCGGATGCTCTGCTCCGACTGGAAAATGCCGTCTGCGAGGCTTTCCTTCGTAGACAGCACTACGCCACGGTGTTTTTTGATCTGGAGAAAGCCTATGATACCGCATGGCGATACGGTATCATGGAGACTCTCCACACGATGGGGGCGAGGGGACGCCTCCCAATGTTTATATCTGAATTTTTGCGAGATCGTCGATTCCGCGTACGGGTGGGGGGAGCCCTCTCCGGCCCAAAGGAGCAGGAAGAGGGTGTCCCGCAGGGAAGTGTCCTCAGTGTCACACTCTTTGCCCTGAGCATCAACGGCATCACCTCGGTGCTGCCGGAAGATGTTCTCGCTACGCTCTACGTGGACGACCTTTCGATCTCTTTTGGCGCGGCCCAGATGCCAACTCTGGAGCGCCGACTCCAACAGGCATTGAACCGCGTCTCTCGCTATGCCGAAGCGCACAGGTTTCGGTTTTCTTTGGCCAAGACTAAGGTGGTGCACTTCTGCCGCCATCCACGGCTTCACCCCGACCCAGATTTGTTTCTTAATGGGGTGCGCCTGGATGTGGTTGAGTCGCACCGTTTCCTTGGTCTTGTATTCGACCGACGCCTCACCTGGGAGGCTCACATTCGCAGCCTTAGGGTCTCTTGTACCCGCGCCATGGACATTCTCCGTTCCGTGACGTTCAGCGCTTGGGGCGCTGATAGGGCTACCGCCTTACTTTTTTATCGATCCTTTGTTCGCTCGAAGCTCGACTACGGATGCGAGTTTTATGCATCCGCAGCCGAGCGTTTATTGCGGAAGGTGGATTCGATCCACCACACCGGCCTTCGCCTTGCGACCGGTGCCTTCCGCACTTCCCCCATTGAGAGCCTGTTGGTCGATGCTGGGGAGATGCCACTCGCTCTGCGCCGCGTGCAGTGCATCACTCGCCTGTACGCGCGAGCCCGGCGCCTCCCCCAGTCGCCAACAGCTCTCACTGCATCCGCAGCTGATCTCGATGGTGCCTATGCCGCCGAGAGACGCCAGTCATACCCTAAGCCCTTTGGGTTTAGGGCCAGGAAACTCCTTCGAGAGGTAGATATAGCTCTCGGGCCGGTGGCGCCCCTGGTTCTGCCCAGGACGCCACCCTGGAGGGTACCACATTTGGCTATTTGTCGCCACGCCTCTGCTCCCAAAGCTTGTACTGCGCCGGGAGTATTGCGTTCGATCTTTTTGGAGCACACATCGTGTCACGCTGGTACCGTGCCAGTGTATACGGATGGCTCCAAGTCCCAAGAGGGGGTCGGCTTCCACGCCGTATCCCCTCTGTTTGAAGTCAGCGGGGCTCTACCAGGCGCTGCGTCTGTCTTCACGGCCGAGCTGGTGGCAATACACCACTCGGTACGGGAGATTACGCGACGTGCCCGGTTCGGAGACCGGATTGTGATTTATAGCGACTCACAAAGCGCCCTGAGTGCTCTCGGGGCATTGGAATCTCCGCATCCCCTGGTTCGCGAAATCCGTGACGCCACGGTTTTGGCGAGCCGGGCAGATGTCGAGATTATCTTCTGCTGGGTTCCTGGACAGGTAGGAATTGCGGGGAATGAGCGCGCCGATGAGGGCGCCAAAGAGTCCGCGAGGACTCTGCGACCGGACCAGCGTTTCACTCTTCCTCACACCGACTACATGGCAGGAATACGGGCAGCTCTTCGGACTGCTTGGCAAAGAAGATGGGAGACGGTCGAGGGGAACTTAAAGTTGCGTGCCATTGCGCCGCGACTGTTCCCATGGACCTATCCCCCAATGCCGCGGCGGCTTCAGGTTGCTTTCTGTCGTCTTCGAATCGGACACACTCGTGTGACGCATCGTTACTTGGTGGAGCGCTCGCATGTGCCCTATTGCAACGACTGCGTCGTCCCCCAGACTGTTCGGCATATTCTTGTCAAATGTCCCAGTCTGGGTGATCTTCGCGCACGATACCTGTCTCGGTACCGGGATGGGCGGGGTCGCTACCGCCTGTCCCTTGTACTCGGGACGAGTGCGTGCACCATGACTGGTGGACTTATTGACTTTTGGGGGGAGGCCGGCTTTCTCCCCTTTATTTAAGGTTCCTTTTTTTGTTATTGTTTTGTTTTAGGTTGCACTCTCCTGCACCGGGGTGAGGGGGACCTCCCCCCGCTGCCGGAGATTGCTTCGATTGTTAAGTTTTTCCAATTTATATTGATTGTTAAGTTTTCATATTTTAACTTTAAAGTAGCCTAATTCTAGGCTGTCGTGTTTTTCGGCGACTTATGCCCAAGTGGGTAGTTGCCAGATGGGCTCTATAAAAAAAAAAAAAAAAAAAAAAAATAGACAACATACGAGCATCATTAAACCAGATGTTCAAAAAATGTTCGAAGCCGACAGGCTCGAAAAAGCCGTGCAATCTCTGGACGAGGGATCCCCCAGCGTCGAGGGTCTGGTCACCTTACTCTGAGCTTTACTTTGTTGGGGCTTTATCCTTCCGCATGATGGCATCAGGCATCACGAGGCCGGATAGGTCACCCTTTGCCTGGTTATACGGAGTCGGAAAAGGACCCATTCCTGGGTGAAACCCCTACATAAAGAGAGAAAGAAACCTCTATTCATATTCATTCTGCTTTTTTTCTCATTTTTAGGAGGGCGGGTAATCCACCCTTTCTCTTCCCACAAGAGGCCGGACGAACCAACCCTCAGCCATATCCTTCTCCAATATGAAGCAGGAACTGTCCGTCTTGGAGGAATCAAAAAAGAAAGGCCTCCTCGGGTAGCATTCCTCTTTGGGAGGACCTTGCCCGGAAGTGGGCTCTGGCTCATCGTTTGTTCTTACCGAGTTAGTGCTCTCTCCCAGGGAAGGCCCTGTGGTCTAGGGAAAATATACTATTCGGTTCACGCTCGCCTCGGGAGGAGAGTCCTTTCAGCTTTACCCCCGAGCATCGGGGATCCACCAGATCCACTCACGCATATTCAGTTTCTGGTCTACCCTTGGCCAAACATCGATCAGAGGTTGCACATTCGCTCGCTTCACAAAGGCGGCAGGTGCTAATTCAGCAGCGAGAGAGGCTGGGCGAAAGGGTGGATTTCGTTACTAGGTCGTACGAATCGTGAACAAGACTGCCGCGATCAGAAGATTTGATGACAGATCCTGAGACGCAGATACCCGAGCTGAGACTTTTAGTTGGCCTGGAGGCCAAAAAGGAGGTAAAGTCAGTCCGCTGTAAGCAAGAGACTTATTCACCCAAGGAGGGCTCCAAGCCTTCCCTCTTGGCACTCTGAGTTGGAGCATATGGTTTTCCTACGGAAAGTAGTAATTCCCGTATCTAAAATGAGAAAGAATCATTTCTTTACCTTTCATTTCATTTCCTTGTACATTTTTCTTTCTTAAAATCACTAAGCCAATCCTATATATATATTCTATTGCTCAATGCATTCAAATAATATTTATATATTTAATTCATTTCCAAAAGCTGTCATCATTTTTTAGGTAAATGGGGGAGGGAGGGGGATGGTAGTTTTAGTGGCATTGAACCGTGCTAACAACACTTTGTGAGGAAAGTTTTAGAAATTGAAGAATTCCTTTTACTCTTTTCCTGAGTAGTTATTACTAGTAATGGCGCAACCAGTGACCCCTGGCAAACCCCACAATGGCGACACCTGGCAACCTCATGCAAATCGTGGCCTATTCATTCTTGCTCTCACGGGGTGGGGGGAATTATTGTCATTCACAAAACTCTCGCTCAGCTGCCAGCTCTCAAAGCTTCCAAAAAAGCTCTCCATCCATGGGAGTTGCAACGCCCCTCATTTGAGGCAACCAAGAAGCATCCCAGCTGTAGACCTTATAAATAAATACAAATTGTAAGCTTGTTTACTTAATAAGTCTCTCCATTGGACACCCGGTAAACAATTTGCACTCTCTCAGGCCTGCATCAAGAAACCCCATCAGTTTAACAAGATTCTCGACCCACTCGTCATGGCTCTTCAACAAGAAAAGAACAGGAGTCCTCTACCACATACACGGCAATTGTTTCGGCCATTCAAGTGCTGCAATATTTTCCAGGTGGGCCGAACAAAGGCTCAGTTTCTGCGAGCTGTCATTGGAAGCACAAAATGTCTCATCCACCAAGACTAAATTCCGGTGTCATTTTCCCATTTACCAGCAGGCCTCATGGAAGCAGTGGACTTGTTATTCGAGTTGTCAACAGAGCAGAAGACATACAAGGTTCTCAAAGTCATCAATGGTAGAACTTCACCTTAGTGAGGTAGAAGCCTACAGATATCCTTCTAGACCTCAGAGACGACGGAAGTGCTGACTTCCCGGCGGCGGAGCTGAGGTAAGCCTTCCTCAGACGTCTATCCATTCATGTGACATATCCTGAAGGCCCTGCAGGAAGCCCCCCCCCTCCCCCTAAAACGACAAATTAGAAGGAACCTGCTGATCGCGTCTTAACTCGAGATGCTTTAGGTGGCCAGGGGCTAGTCGGCATACATGCCTACAATATTTTTATTTTTAGGAGCTCATCCGGCGACTGCTTACTTAAGCATTAGTCGCCGTATTAAAAAGTGCCTAGTACTAGACTACTTTAAAATAAGATAAAAAAACAAACAACAAAAAAACACTAAAAATTAGAAAAAAGGAAAAGGCAACGAGCAGGAAGCAAGCTCCTGCGCCGGGAGGAGGTCCCCCCGGCGCAGGAACGTGCGACCTATAAAAAAAACTAGTTAAATAAAAGGGAGAAGGCCGGCCTCTCCCCCAAAAGTCTACAGATTCCCCAGTCAATGTGAACGCACTCGTCCCGAGTACAAGGGACAGGCGGTAGCGACCAAGCACATCCCGGTACCGGGACAGGTAACGTGCGCAAAGACCACACAGACTGGGACATTCGACAAGAATGTGCCGAACAGTCTGGGGGACGACGGAGTCGTCACAATAGGACACAGGCGAGCGCTCCAGTAAATAGCAATGCGTCACACGAGTATGCCCGATTCGGAGACGAGAGAAAGCGACCTGAAGCCGTAGCGGCATTGGGGGACAGGTCCATGGGAACGGTCGCGACGCAATGGCACACAAATTAAGTTGCCCTGGACCGTCTCCCATCTTGTTTGCCAAGCAGTCCGAAGAGCTGCCCGTATTCCTGCCATGTAGTCTGTGTATGGAAGAGCGAAACGCTGGTCCGGTCACCCGGTCCTCACAGACTCTTTGGCGAGCTCATTCCTCGCAATTCCTACATGTCCAGGAACCCAGCAGAAAATAATCTCGACATCCACTAAGCTCACTAAAACCGTGGCATCACGAAAACGCGAACCAGAGGGTGCAGATTAATTTTTTTTCAAGGGGCTATCTAGCGACTGCCCACTTGGGCATAAGTCGCCGCAAACAAACAGCGCAGTTCTAGGAAACTTTAAAATAAAAAAAAATAACAGAAACAACAATTAAAAGGGGATAACAATCAGGGAGCAAGCTCCGGCGTCGGGGGGAGGTCCACCTCCCCCCGCGGCAGGAGCTTGCGACCTACAAAAAAAACAAACAACAATAACAAAAAAAGAAGTTAAATACAAGGGAGAAGGCCGGCCTCGCCGCAAAAGTCAACAAGTCCACCAGGCATAGTGCACGCACTCGTCCTGAGTACAATGGACAGGCGGTAGCGACCCCGCCCATCCCGGTACCGGAACAGGTTACGTGCGCGAAGATCACCCAGAGTGGGACATTCGACAAGAATGTGGCGAACAGTCTGGGAGACTACGCAGTCGTCGCAATAGGGCACAGACGAGCGCTCCAGTAAATAGCAAGGCGTCACACGAGTATGCCCGATTCGGAGACGAGAGAAAGCGCCTGAAGCCGTAGCGGCATTGGGGGACAGGTCCATGTGAACGGTCGCGGCGCAATGGCAGTCAACTTTAAGTTCCCTTCGACCGTCTCCCATCTTCTTTGCTAAGCAGTCCAAAGAGCTGCCCGTATTCCTGCAATGTAGTCGCCAAAGAGTCCTCGCGGACTCTTTGGCGCGCTCATTCCCTGCAATTCCTACATGTCCAGGAACCCAGCACAAGGTAATCTCGACATCTGCCTGGCTCGCCCAAACCGTAGCGTCACGGATCTCGAGAACCAGGGGATGCGAAGATTCCAATGCCCCGAGAGCACTCAGGGCGCTTTGTGAGTCGCTAAAGATCACAATCAGGTCTCCGAACTGGGCACGTCGCGTAATCTCCCGTACCGAGTGGTGTATTGCCACCAGCTCGGCCGTGAAGACAGACTCAGCGCCTGGCAGAGCCCCGCTGACTTCAAACAGACGGGATACAGCATGGAAGCCGACCCCCTCTTGGGACTTGGAGCCATCCGTATACAGTGGCACGGTTCCAGCGTGCCACGATGTGCTCCAAAAAGGCCAAACGCAATACTCCCGGCGCTGTAAGCTTTGGGAGTAGAGGCGTGGCGACAAATAGCCAACCGTGGTCCCCTCCATGGTGGCGTCCTGGGCAGAACCAGGGGCGCCAACGGCCCGAGAGCTATATCTAGCTCTCGAAGGAGTTTCCTAGCCCTAAACCCAAAGGGCTTAGGGTATGACTGGCGTCTCTCGGCGGCATAGGCACCGTCGAGATCAGCTGCGGATGCTTTGAGAGCCGTTGGCGACAAAGGGAGACTCTGCGCTCGCGCGTGCAGGCGAGTAATGTACTGTGCACGGCGCATAGATAATGGCATCTCTCCAGCATCGACCAACAGGCTCTCAATGGGGGAAGTGCGGAAGGCACCGGTCGTCATGCCTACAATAATCCGACCTACCGATGTTGGCACACCCCTCCCGCCACCCAGGACAGTCCATCGCTAGAAGATGGGCAAACTCTTCGAGGAGGTCCAGACTTTGGTCAAGGAGCTGAGGGACAAAACCTCTTCTGCTTCCGCTCACAGTTCTCGGGTCGATCTGGCCTTCTCCATGGGAGAAGCAGAGAGTGAACCATGTAGCTGGTGCTGGTATCGCCAGGAGTTCAAAGGTGAGGTCCATCGCTGCCTGTTGCCCTGTGGCTTCCGTGTGAAAGTCAATAACTAGCTTCTCCTGCTTCCTCCAAGGGAGACCTAACGTTCATATCCCCACTTTCGCTGCCGGAAGGCAACCAATAGAATCCTGTTGATTTTAAACCCTTCAGCAGCTACCAGTCTGCCTCATCTGGACACTTCATGGAAATTGGACTTGAGGCACCAAGAGGAATTTTAGTTGTAGGCCTTTCTTAATAAAGATAAATTGTGACAACACACTAGCAGTTACCAGCTTATTACGATGCCCAAGAGGAAGAAGTTTGCTCAATTACACGCCCGTAAGGGGCACGGCGATTTGCCATCCTGGCCGCCGTGCTAATGGGACTCAGCACCCCGTTCAAACCCAGCTTAGCCTCTTCTCCTTCCTTCAAAACACTTGTTTCCTCGCTTTTCATACAACCTCTCTCACAACTTTCAATGGTCAGCCTCTAATTTCACAGAGTAGATGCTGACCTTCTTCTTAAGTCAACCGTCCCGGATCGGGGCTGAGGGGGGAGGGGACAACTTTCCCTACCCCTGAGCTCCAGTCTGGGGTGGTTGGTTTTTAACAACCTGCTTTATCCCCAACCATACCTTCCTCACATCCCTTTTCCTCTCCTCTTCACAATCTATATAATTTTTACGCCGTGTTCAAGGTGGAGCCGCCATGCCGATGGACTGCCAGGCCACAAGGCGGGAGGGGTGGTCTTAAATGACGGCGCCTGGCTTTGCCGGGCTTGTAAGCACCTCTCGCAGTGCGGGCTACTGCGAGAGGTGATGCGCGATTGCATTCCGTGTCAATTAGAGGGTCACCATGCCCAATGATGAGTATAAAAAAAAACAACCCCCAACTTCCCCTATAACATCGACGGAGCCGCCCTTGGGCAGCTCCAGCAAAAAAATGGAGGTCCTTCCCCCTGTGCTTGCTCAGGGGACCCTCCATATATCTCTAACTGGAGAGGAGGCTTTCTCCTCTCTTTCGCTTACGGGTGTAGGGGACTCCCCCTCACCCCCTTCTCTGGAGGTGCTTTCGGGCGCCTCCATTTTACCAGCGGCAGTCCCCTCTGTTCTTTCCAAGGGGACTGCCAAGAAAGCCAGCAGGCAGCCCTTAGCCAGCCGCTCCACATCGAAGCGGCTCGGTAGGGCAAACCCCCTTAGGGGGGAGAGGGAAGCCAGGCTCCTTCGGTCGTTCCCTCAAAAGATCTGCTGGCAAAAATACTGAACCTTGCCGGGGTCAAGGCCCATGCCTCCCCAAAGAAGACTAGTGACGATACTGCCAACGGGACCTGCGATGTCTTGGGGGGGGGGGTGATGGCCAACTGTAGCCGCCCCCTCCTGAGATAGACATGGTCCTTGAGGAAACCCAGCCTCAGACGGTAGGGCCTTCTATGGGGGATAATCCTGGCTCGGCGCCAAGCACCGGACCCGAATCCGCCCCGATGCAAGGTCCTCCTCAAAACGGCTGTGGTTTCCTAACTAGTACAAGGAGGGGAGGGGTCTCCTCCGACCGGTGCCCCCACGACTACCAGGACCTTCTCCATTTCAGAGAATGACCTGGCTGAGGCCGGTCCATCTGGCCTGGGGCTTCTTCAAGTGGAGGTAAGAAGCGGGTTCATTCCCCGCCCTCCTCTCAAAAAAAGAAAAAGACTAAAAAGACAAAAAAGACTCGGAGCGCCTCTCCATCCGCGGGGGCTGCGAGGACGGATGGGTCTGCTGCCACTCTGGCAAGCGACCAAGCCAAGATCAGCAAATCCGCCCCCTCTGCTTCCCGCGGTTGCAGGGCCCCTGACTAAGATTAATACCAAGAGTGCACAGGGCGGAGCCTCGATGACATCGGGGCCCCTGATTCAGAGGTTACCTGGTGTTTTCGAGCCCAATGGCCTTAACCGCTTCCTCGTTATTCGCTCCACTGATGGCACCATGTTGTCCAAGGGCAACATGATCCATCAGAGGAGAGGATTAGCTAGTGCAATTGGTAAAGAGCCGAAGGTAACCCGTTTCTCGGACGGGAGCCTTCTGGCGAATGCCGCGAATCCCGCTGAGGCGGCCAAGATAAGTGCTCTTCGGACACTTCATAGCACCCCGGTGAGTGTGACGCCGCACTCTACCATGAACTTTGTGAAACGAGTAGTTTATGCGAGGGAACTCGTTGACTACTCCACTGAGGACATCACCCTAGAGCTGGCAGACCATCGGGCGGTCAAGGTCGAACGTGTAATGAGAAAACAGGGAGGGGCCTCGAGACCCACCCGTACACTCTTCGTCACGTTCGACTGGGACAAGCTCCCTGAATCGGTGCGTGCCGGTTGGTACCACTACCGCGTGAAGGCATTCTTGCCACTGCCGCGGCGGTGCTATTACTGTCACCGCTTCGGCCATACGAATTGCTCATGTAGACGTGCAAAGTCGGGGTCCTCGAAGTCTGTGTAAATTGCTCCAAGGTCGCACACGATAAGTCCAATTCGTTCGTGGCCAAGTGTGTCAATTGCGGAGAGCCGCACCCTGCTTCTTCGAAACAATGTGGTGCATATCTCCTTGAGAAAGAAATGCTGGCCGTTCAGGCCCAGGATCGACTCTCATTCCGCGAGGCAAAGGACTTGGTCCTGGCGCGCCCGGCTCTGCCTGGGACGTCATATGCCTCAATAGTTAGAAAGGCACCCTCTGCTCCTGGCCCATCCAGGCCAACGAGCACAGTTGTTTCCGCGCCCATTCGGAGCCCTTCTGCGGGCTCTACCCAACCCGGGCGCTCCCCTGGTAAAGCTGGCGGCAAAAAGGGTTCATACCCTGCCCCGGCGTGACCGTTTCCCGTAAGGCAAAACGGCCACGCGCCTCCACCGAGTCGTTAGACTCACAGGAGGCAACACCCCTGAAGATTGTCGCTAGGCCATCTTCCGGGATTCCTAAAGCTGTTCCCCGAAAGTAGGACAGCAACAAAGGAGCTTCAGCTCCTTCGCCCACGCCCCGAGGTGGAGCGAGTGGCTCGGAGACGGTGGTTCCTCGAAAAGAGAGCCCCCCGCCTCCGAAGCAGCAACGCCCGCCCAAGGTTTCGAGGCGGAGGAAGGAAAAGACTCGCATGGCGAGCCCAACCTTCCCCAATAAGCCTTCAGCGCTTTGTCCGGACAACAGCGCCCGGTGTTCTTCCCCCGGGAAGCGTACGCCATTCCCGTGAGGGTCTTCAATTCGAGGAGGGCCCCCGCGTCTCCTCCGAGCTAAGCCTGGAGGGCATATTCCTTCAATGGAATTGCCGTGGACTCCGGGCTAACTGTGTGGAGCTGCGGAGACTCGTCTTATCCCGTGCCCAGTTAGCTATCTTTTTGCCGGTGACCATGCTAGGCGCGTGCCCCCTGCCCGCCCTTCCAGGGTATAAGGGTCTTGCGACCCCACCACCGCGGGATGGCTGGGCTGGGAAATGCGCGGTTTACACCCGGCATGATGTCTCCGTTCTTCCTTTCTCTTTAGATACCCCCTTCCAGGCAGTGGCTGTGCAGCTGCACCTGGATAGGAGGTATACTATCATTTCTGCGTACATTCCACCGTCAGCTGACTTCGACGCGGGGGACTTCCGCCGCGTCGTGGCACGGTTGCCGAGGCCCTATCTCTTGCTTGGAGATCTGAACGGCAGGCATCCTCTCTGGGAAGATTACTCCATAAATCCGAGGGGACAAGTCCTTGCCGATCTAAGCGAAGAGCTTGAGATGGGTGTCCTAAACGTGGATGAGTTTACGCATCACTGTCCGAGAACCACTTCATTTTCTTGCCTTGAGCTATCTTTGTGCTCTTGGGATCAAGGGCCTGGTTTTGATTAGAGGGTGGTCGATGACCTCCATGGTAGTGATCACTTTCCCATTCAAATATCATATTCTGGGCAACTGCCGCCTGAGAGACCACCTCGGTGGTGCTTGGCGCGGGCGCGGTGGCCTGCATTTCAGGAAATGACTGAATCCTCTTTCTGTTAGATTTGTTCAACAGGATCTGGGTGGAAGGTCTTCTCCCAGACTCCTGGCGAATCGCTACTGTGCTCGCCTTTCGCAAACCGGGGAGAGATCACTCTACTCCGCCCGGTTTCCGCCCAATCTCTCCAACCTCTTGCGTGTGCAAGTTGATGGAGAAATTGGTAAATGTTAGATTAGCCTTTTTCCTGGACAGCGGAGGCCATCTGTCTTCCGCAAGTTCCACTCCACGTCGGATGCTCTGCTCTGACTGGAAAATGCCGTCTGCGAGGCTTTGCTTCGTAGACAGCACTACGCCACGGTCTTTTTTGATCTGGAGAAGGCCTATGATACCGCATGGCGATACGGTATCATGGAGACTCTTCACACGATGGGGGCGAGGGGACGCCTCCCAATGTTTATATCTGAATTTTTGCGAGATCGTCGATTCCGCGTACGGGTGGGGGGAGCCCTCTCCGGCCCAAAAGAGCAGGAAGAGGGTGTCCCGCAGGGAAGTGTCCTCAGTGTCACACTCTTTGCCCTGAGCATCAACGGCATCACCTCTGTGTGCCGGAAGATGTTCTCGCTACGCTTTACGTGGACGACCTATCGTTCTCTTTTGGCGCGGCCCAGATGCCAACTCTGGAGCGTCGACTCCAACAGGCATTGAACCGCGTCTCTCGCTATGCCAAAGCGCACAGGTTTCGGTTTTATTGGCCAAGACTAAGGTGGTGCACTTCTTCCGCCATCCACGGCTTCACCCCGACCCAGATTTGTTTCTTAATGGGGGTGCGCCTGGATGTGGTTGAGTCACACCGTTTCCTTGGTCTTGTATTCGACCGACGCCTCACCTGGAAGGCTCATATTCGCAGCCTTAAGGTCTCTAGTACCCGCGCCATGGACATTCTCCGCTCCGTGACGTTCAGCGCTTGGGGCGCTGATAGGGCTACTGCCTTACTTTTTCGCTCGAAGCTCGACTATGGATGCGCGTTTTATGCATCCGCAGCCGAGCGTTTATTGCGGAAGGTGGATTCGATCCACCATACCGGCCTTCGCCTTTCGACGAGTGCCTTCCGCACTTCCCCCATTGAGAGCCTGTTGGTCGATGCTGGGGATATGCCACTCGCTCTGCGCCGCGTGCAGTGCATCGCTTGCCTGTACACGCGAGCCCGGCGTTTCCCTCAGTCGCCAACAGCTCTCACTGCATCCGAAAGCTGATCTCGATGGTGCCTATGCCGCCGAGAGACGCCAGTCATACCCTAAGCAAAGGGCTTAGGGCCAGGAAACTCCTTCGAGAGGTAGATATAGCTCTCAGGCCGGTGGCGCCCCTGGTTCTGCCCAGGACGCCACCCTGGAGGGTACCACATTTGGCTATTTGTCGCCACGCCTCTGCTCCCAAAGCTTGTACTGCGCCGGGAGTATTGCGTTCGACCTTTTTGGAGCACACATCGTGTCACGCTGGAACCGTGCCAGTATATACGGATGGCTCCAAGTCCCAAGAGGGGGTCGGCTTCCACGCCGTATCCCCTCTGTTTGAAGTCAGCGGGGCTCTACCAGGCGCTGCGTCTGTCTTCACGGCCGAGCTGGCGGCAATACACCACTCGGTACGGGAGATTACGCGACGTGCCCGGTTCGCAGACCGGATTGTGATCTATAGCGACTCACAAAGCGCCCTGAGTGCTCTCGGGGCATTGGAATCTCCGCATCCCCTCGTTCGCGATATCCGTGACGCCACGGTTTTGGCGAGCCGGGCAGATGTCGAGATTATCTTCTGCTGGGTTCCTGGACATGTAAGAATTGCGGGGAATGAGGGCGCCAAAGAGTCCGCGAGGACTCTGCGACCGGACCAGCGTTTCGCTCTTCCTCACACCGACTACATGGCAGGAATACGGGCAGCTCTTCGGACTGCTTGGCAAAGAAGATGGGAGACGGTCGAAGGGAACTTAAAGTTGCGTGGCATTGCGCCGCGACTGTTCCCATGGACCTATCCCCCAATGCCACGGCGGCTTCAGGTTGCTTTCTGTCGTCTCTGAATCGGGCACACTCGTGTGACGCATCGCTCGCCTGCGCCCTATTGCAACGACTGCGTCGTCCCCCAGACTGTTCGGCACATTCTTGTCGAATGTCCCAGTCTGGGTGATCTTCGCGCTCGATACCTGTCCCGTTACCGGGATGGGCGGGGTCGCTACCACCTGTCCCTTGTACTTGGGCAGATTCGTGCACATTGACTTGTGGACTTGTTGACTCTTGGGGGGAGGCAGGCTTCTCCCCTTTATTTAAGGTTCTTTTTTTGTTATTGTTTTGTTTGTAGGTTGCACTCTCCTGCACCGGGGTGAGGAGGACCTCCCCCGCTGCCGGAGATTGCTTCCTGATTGTTAAGTTTTCCACTTTATATCATTAAGTTTTCATATTTTTATTTTAAAGTAGCCTAGTTCTAGGCTGTCGTGTTTTTCGGCGACTTATGCCCAAGTGGGTAGTTGCCAGATGGGCTCTATAAAATTAAAAAAAAAAAATGCTCCATTACACCATTCCTCAAAGGCAGATAAAAACAGTATTAATCAGTAAACCATTGTTAAAATACAAAATTATGAGTATCACACATTGATTGTATCACAATTCAGAAAATATGTTCCCTGAGGTTCCTAGAATATTTTCTGACTCAAGTTAAAAAAGTTAAAAGCAAATGTAATGGGCCTGTGCAGTTAAGGAAAATAGCGAGTATGAAAATCTTACTGCTTAGGAATAAAATTTAAGATATAACAATTAAAAATGCAAACTACTATGAACCATCTAAAAAATAACAACAGAGAAATAAATGACTATAGAGACTAAGGAATAATGAATATAATGAATCTAATAGGAAGATGAGAAATAACATGGTTATCTAAAACTCAGATCTAAACAACATATTTCATCTCACCGGAAGTAAAAAAAAGGGGGCACAAAGATTCCAAATTTTAAAAAATGTCTCGAGAATCTGTACATGGTACAAAAATATTGCGAGAAATAATTTGTCCATAAAACATGGGCGATGATTTATAGGAAATAGTGTAATACATTTATATGAGTAAAATGTGACTAAGTAAAGCTTTTTAAAAGGGAAAGGGGCGGGGTTGCGATGTATAGAACCGACTTGGTAATAAGTGAAGGAAAAGATGACAAAGTTAAAAAATAGGCGAAACACATAAAGGATGATCAGATTCAGGATACAAGAACCCATCTAAACCCAACATGAGAGCAAGGCCGAATGAAAAAGTGCCGACAACAATGTAGATTCCAGATACAAAAAGTTTGCCAAACTGTTTATGTCCTGAAATCGTCCTAGAGGAGTCTCGAAGATCCAACGTTTTTTCAATGTAGCACATCCCTGAAACAAGACATCAAATTGAAGAATATGGACCAGAAAAAGCTGGCGAATTGTATAAAAGGCATTTTCTTTATAGAAAACAAACTATTAAGGCAACTTGAATGATGAAACGAAGTATTATATATGAATAAAATATCGCAAAACAAAATTAATGCAGAGATAATGCCAAGCACATTTGCGTTTACTTCCTCAGGGTTGAAGAAAGAACACAGGTTGAAAGTAAAAAAAATCCGTCATCGAAACATACTGAGAACACAGATTGAAAGAAAGAAAAAACAAGCCATCATCCAAACATACTGAGAACACGGATTGAAAGAAAGAAAAAACAAGCCATCATCCAAACATACTGAGAAGACAGATTGAAAGAAAGAAAAAACAAGCCATCATCCAAACATACTGAGAACACAGATTGAAAGAAAGAAAAAACAAGCCATCATCCAAACATACTGAGAACACAGGTTGAAAGAAACAAAAGAAGCCATCACTCAAACATGCAGATGAATGAACAAATATGTCTAAAACAACTGCAGATAAAATAAGTATAAAAGAAATTAATGCAATAAATTATATTTATACAAGTGATATACCGCTTACACATTTTGGCCGATGCCGGTGCCGATTTATTAATAAAAGATAGATGCCGAGCTTTGGTAAATTTTAAAATCATTAGGTAAAGCTCAACTATTTTTTTTTTTTTTTAAGAGCTCATCTGGCGACTGCCTACTTGGGCATTAGGCAACATAGTCAACACTGCCTAATACTAGGCATCTTTAAAATAAGGACAAAAAAACACAAACAAAATAAATAAAAAAAGAAAAAGGCAATAAGCAGGAAGCAAGCTTCGCCGTCGGGTAAGGTCCCCTGGCGCAGGAACGTGCGACCTACTAAATTAAAAAAAAACTAGTTAAATTAAGGGAAGAAGGCCGGCCTCCCCCCAAAAGTCTATAACTCCACCAGTCAATGTGCACGAACTCGTCCCGAGTAGAAAGGATAGGCGGTAGCAACGCCGCCCATCCCGGTACCGGGACAAGTAACGTGCGCGGAGATTGCCCAGACTGGGACATTCAACAAGAATGTGCCAAACAGTCTGGGGGAGGGAAAACACAATCTTCACAGGAGGGCGCTGGCGAGCGCTCCATCAAATGACGGTGCGTCCCGCGAGTGTGTCCAATTCGTAGACGACAGAAAGCAACCTGAAGCTTACGCGGCATTAGGGGTCCATTGGAACAATCGCGGCACAATGACACGAAACTTTAAGTTCCCTTCGACCGTCTCCCATATTCTTTGCCAAACAGCCCGAAGAGTTGCCTGTATTCCTGCCATGTACTCGGTGTGAGGAAGAGCGAAACGCTAGTCAGGTCGCCGAGTCCTCGCGAACTCTTTGGTGCCCTCATCGGCGCGCTTATTCCCCGCAATTCCTACATGTCCAGGAACCTAGCAGAAGATAATTTCGACATCCGCCTGGCTTGCCAAAACCGTGGTGTCATGGATATCGCGAACCAGGGGACACGGAGATTCCAATGACCCGAGAGCACTCAGGGCGCTTTGGGAGGCGCTATAGATCACAATCCTGTCTCCGAACGAAGGACGTGGCGTAATCTCCCGTACTGAGTGGTGTATTGCCACCAGCTCGGGCGTGAAAACAGACACAGCGCCTGGCAGAGCCCCGCTGACTTCAAACAGAGGGGATACGGCGTGGAAACCGACCCCTCTTGGGACATGGAGCCATCCGTATACACTAGCACGGTTTCAGCGTGACAGGAAGTGCGCTCCAAAAAGGTCGAACGCAATACATCCGGCGCTGTAGAAGCTTTGGGAGCAGAGGCGTGGCGACAAATAGCCAGAGGTGGTATCCTCCAGGGTGGCGTCCTGGGCAGAACAAGGAGCGCCACCGGCCCTAAGCCCAAAGGGCTTAGGGTATGACTGGCGTCTCTCGGCGGCATAGGCACCGTCAAAATCAGCTGCGGATGCAGTGAGAGCGCGTACAGTCTAATAATGCACTGTGCAAGGCGTATAGCGAGCGGCATCTCAACTGCATCGACTAGTAGGCTCTCAATGGGGCAAATGCAAATTTTTTAAAAAAAAATTTTTAGCTCATCTGGCGACTGCCTACATGGGCATTAGTCGCCGTATTAAAACTGGCCTAGTTTTAGGCTACTTTAAAATAAAATTAAACAAAGAAAAAAAAACACCCTAAATGGGGGAAAGGAAAAAAACAAAAACAAATGCAAAAAACAAAACTAAACAAAAAAACAAACCCTGCTTAAATAATAGGGAGAAGGCCGGCCTCCCCCCAAAAGTCAATAAGTCCACCAGTCGATGTGCACGCACTCATCCCGAGTACAAGGGACAGGCGGTAGCGACCCCGCCCATCCCGGTACCGGGACAGGTGTCGTGCGTGAAGATCACTCAGACTGGGACATTCGACAAGAATGTGCCGAACAGTCTGGGGGACGACGGAGGCGAGCGCTCCATCAAATAGCGATGGGTCACACGAGTGTGCCCGATTCGGAGACGACAGAAAGCAATCTGAAGCCGCCGCGGCATTGGGGGATAGGTCCATGGGAACAGTCGCGGCGCAATGCCACGCAACTTTAAGTTCCCTTCGACCGTCTCCCATCTTCTTTGCCAAGCAGTCCGAAGAGCTGCCCGTATTCCTGCCATGTAGTCAGTGTGAGGAAGAGCGAAACGCTGGTCCGGTCGCAGAGTCCTCGCGGACTCTTTGGCGCCCTCATTCCCCGCAATTCCTACATGTCCAGGAACCCAGCAGAAGATAATCTCGACATCTGCCCGGCTCGCAAAAACCGTAACGTCACGGATTTCGCGAACCATAAGATGCGGAGATTCCAATGCCCCGAGAGCACTCAGGGCGCTTTGTGAGTCGCTATAGATCACAATCCGGTCTCCGAACCGGGCACGTCGCGTAATCTCCCGTACCGAGTGGTGTATTGCCGCCAGCTCGGCCGTGAAGACAGACGCAGCGCCTGGTAGAGCCCCGCTGACTTCAAACAGAGGGGATACGGCGTGGAAGCCGAGCCCCTCTTGGGACTTGGAGCCATCCGTATACACTGGCACGGTACCAGCGTGACACGATGTGTGCTCCAAAATGTCGAACGCAATACTCCCGGCGCAGTACAAGCTTTGGGAGCAGAGGCGTGGCGACAAATAGCCAAATGTGGTACCCTTCAGGGTGGCGTCCTGGGCAGAATCAAGGGCGCCACCGGCCCGAGAGCTATATCTAGCTCTCGAAGGAGTTTCCTGGCCCTAAACCCAAAGGGCTTAGGGTATGACTGGCGTCTCTCGGCAGCATAGGCACCATCGAGATCAGCTGCGGATGCAGTGAGAGCTGTTGGCGACTGAGGGAGGCGCCGGGCTCGCGCGTACAGGCGAGTGATGCACTGCACGCGGCGCAGAGCGAGTGGCATCTCCCCAGCATCGACCAACAGGTTCTCAATGGGGGAAGGGCGGAAGGCACCGGTCGGCAGGCGAAGGCCGGTGTGGTGGATCGAGTCTACCTTCCGCAATACACGCTCGGCTGCGGATGCATAGAACTCGCATCCGTAGTCGAGCTTCGAACGAACAATGGTACGAGAAAAAAGTAAGGCAGTAACCCTATCAGCGCGCCAAGCGCTGAACGTCACGGAGAATATCCATGGCGCGAATACATGAGAGCCTTAGGCTGCGCATATGAGCCTCCTAGGTGAGGGGTCGGTCGAATACAAGACCGAGGAAATGGTGCGATTCAACGACTTCCAGAGTTGGCATCTGGGCCGAGCCAAAAGAGTTTGAAAGGTCGTCCACGTAGAGAGTAGCGAGAACATCTTCCAGCAGCACAGAGGTGATGCCGTTGATGCTCAAGGCAAAGAGTATGGCACTAAGGACACTTCCCTGCGGGACACCCTCTGTCTGCTCAATTGGGCAGAAGAGGGCTCTCCCACCCGTAGGCGGAATCAACGATCTCGCAAAAATTAAGATATAAAGACTAGGAGGCGTCCCCTCGTCCCCATCGTGTGGAGAGTGTCCATGATACCGTATCACCATGCTGTATCATAAGGCCTTCTCCAGATCGAAAAATACCGTGCCGTAGTGCTGTCTTCGAAGGAAGGCCTCGCAGACGGCATTTTCCAGTCGGAGCAGAGCATCTGAGGTGGAGTGTAACTTGGGGAAGCCACACTGTGCAGAAGACAAATGGCCTCCGCTGTCCAGAATAAAAAGGCTAATCTAATATTTACCAATTTCTCTACACGCAAGAGGTTAGAGAGATTGGGCGGAAACCGGCCGGAGTAGAGTGATTTCTCCCCGGTTTGCGAAAGGCGAGCACAGTAGCGATTCGTCAGGAATCCGGGAGGAGACCCTCCACCCAAATCCTGTTGAACAAATCTAACAGAAAGTCCATGCCTCGCTCACCCAGGTGTCGAAGCATGGCGTACGGGACATCGTCCGGACCATGGGCGGTGTCGCGCACGAAGCAAGAGCGGAACGCAACTCACTCAGAGTAAACCTGTCGTTGAAGGGTTCCCTGGCTCTGGAGGTAAAGTCCAGCCGGCGGTATCCGCGACATCACGACGTGCATTGAATGCTGGCGGAGCAGCATCCCGGCTAGAGAATGCGGAGAAAGCGGTCGCGAAGGATTCCGCCACGGACACGGGGTCTGGGAAAGAACTTGTCTTGGTCTCAATGAGTAGAAAACGTACAAAGAAGAGTGAAAGGAAGAATGTAAGTATGAATGAAGGTAAGTCTGAGCAGTCTTTCTGGTATGGGGGAGCTTGAGAGAGAGATTGATTGTTTGCATAAATAGGTGCGTGATTTGGATGTTGTAAGTAGAATGAGTGTAGGGGTGGGTCTCGAGGCCCCTCCCTGTTTTCTCATCACATGTTTGACCTTGACCGCCTCATGGTCGGCCAGCTCTAAGGTGATGTCCTCTATGGAGTAGTCCACGAGTTCCCTCACATAAACTACTTGCAGGAAGTTCATGGTAGAGTGCGGCGTCACATTCACAAGTGTGCTATCAAGTGTCCGAAGGGCACTAATCATATATCCAGCCACCAGACCGGATATACCAGCCTCAGTAAGGTCCTTCTCCGAGATAAAGAAGGTCTTGGCAGTCGTAAGGGCACCGGTCGGAGGAGATCCCTCACCTCCTTGTGCTGCCTTGGAAACCTGAGCCATTTGAGGAGGACCTTGCATAGGGGCGGACTCGAGTTCGGTGCTTGGCGCCGAGCTCGGATTCGCTCCCTTGGAAGGCCCTGCCATCTGAGGCTGGGTTGCCTTAAGGACCATGTCTATCTCGGGTGGGGTCTCCGGTTGGTCATTCCTCCAGGACATCATAGGTCCTATTGACAGCGGTATCATGAGTCTTGTCTTGGGAGGCACAGGCTTTGACCCCGACTAGGTTTAATATTCTAGCCAGCAGGTCTTTTGAGGGAAGTGACCGATGGAGCCTGGCTTCCCTCTCCCCCTTAAGGGGGTTTGCCCTACCGAGGCGCTTCAATGGGGAGCGGTCGGCTATGGGCTGCCTGCTGGCTTTCTTGGCAGTCCCCTTGGAAAGTAAAGGGGGGACTGCCGCTGGGAAGAGGCAGGTGCCCGAAAGCACCTCCTGACAAGGGGGTGAGGAACCTGTTTTTTTTTTCTGTGGAACTGCCCGAAGGCGGCTCCGTTGATTGTTAGAGGGAAAGGTGAAGATGATTTTTTTTTTTAGATTTGCATCATTGGGCATGGGGACCCTATTCTTTCTGCGGGAAGCAAATGCTCATCACCCCTCGCAATAGCCCGCTCTGCAAGGGGTCCGTACAGGGCCTGCAGGGCCAGGTGCCACCATTCAAGGCTACCCTTCCCGCCTGGTGACCTGGCACCCCTTCAGCATGGCAGCTCCACCTTAGGCACGGCGTAAAATTGATAGTGTGAAGAGAGAAGGAAAAGGGATGTGAAGAAGCTATTGGTGGGGATGAAACAGGTTGTTAAAAACCCACCATCCCAAACCGGAGCTCAGGGGTTAGGGAACATTGTCCACTCCCCCCTCAACCCCGATGGAGGATAGTTGGCTGAGAATGTCAGCATCTACCCTATGAAAATAGAGGTTGACCAGAGAAAGTTGTGGGGGAAGTGAGGAAGTAGGAGAGAAATACAGGCTGTCTGAAAGAAGGTGAAGAGGCTAAGCTGGGGCTGGATGGGACGCTGAGGCCCATCAGCATGGTGGCCAGGAAGGAAAATTGCCGCGCCCATTATAGGGTAAAGCTCAACTATTATAGTCTCTTCTAATGCTCTTAGGACTGTAAAAGCTTCAAGACTATATGATTTCCAACCTTGCCTCTGCCTATCAGCGTGGATAATGCATTGACCAAATAATGCTGATTTAGGATAGTCAAGCAAATTAGCAGAAAATATTCAAAAATTATTGTTTTTTGCATGCTATATATAATAAAAAAAATCTTTTCTACTGCTTGAGGATTGTAAAAGATGATAAAAAGTCATAAAGTTTGTGATAAAAACCACAATGCGAAACATATAACCCGTTCAATTTATGATACAAGTGCTGCTGACCACCGTTTTCTATTACAAATTTTTATAAAATGATTGGTGAAAAAAGTGTGTGACAACCTTTTATTTATAAACTAATTGTAGGAAGGTATAAAATAACCACCATTTTATTTATACTCATTTTAGTGACTATCAACATTTTCTGGAATGGTCACAAACTTAGGAAGTCCACTACCTTTCTTTATTCCAGTTGATCTAGTTTTCTCAAGCTTGTATCCTAAACACACTAATAACATTCACTTTAATCGATGGAAATTCTTCTAACACTTTTTCACCAACTATCATATAAAAATTAATAGAAAAAATAGTGAGAATTGATGAAACTTTTATAGTAATATGAAAATAAATGTTGGTAAGTGATGATAAAATCTCATAACCGTAGAGTGTACCACTGTGATGAAGAAATTATAAACTTCAAACTTCAAAGAATATTTGTTGGGTTTTTTTACCACCAAAAATATTAAGAGAAAGATGTTAGTCGGAATAAAGGTTGGCAAATCACAAAAAATATGCCAATGCTGATTAATCGTTACATCACTAATTTATATTTCAAAATATTTTACCAATGAAATTGTCTAATTCAAATAAACAACATAAATTAGTTTATTCTTTGTGAGCATTTTATAATGGTTGACTCAACTAAATTTCTTTCAATAACATAAGGTGCAAAAATTGAATGATTTAGCCTTAGAGCAATCTATTTCATGATTTAAGGTTGATTGATGGATGAAGAGGGCATTAGAGGTTTACCATTTAACTGTATTATGTAGCTTACTTGTATTTCCTAGTCCTTCAGTTGTTTGTCCATGTAAAAGTTTTTATATAATTTACAAGGGATTCTATAGGCACAAGATCTTTTATTTGGGGAAGAATTTGTCATGTTTTTAAAGTAGAATTATTGTCAAAAACATCCACATTTAAATATTTCAATACCTTTGGCTAAGAAGTCTTTTCAGGGAAGAATCCACATTGTATTCATGAAGAACAATATTTTACCTCTCATATATGACAAAGCCATTGGAATATTTTAATGTTATTACTTTATAATAATTATATTTAAAAAACCCCCCCCAGAAATTCTTTCCCTGGCCTGGCTGGACACAGGGTCCCACTTACCCCTTCTATCTTATTCTTTCTCCTTCCAATGCCTCCACCTTTTTCTCCATATGGATCACACCCTGGCAACAACCAATCTTATCCTTGCATTATACGGTGAAATAGAATAAAACCCTGGTCCCCTCACCTACTGTGCCCCACCTGTGACCAAAGAGTGCACCACTCACAAGTTTCCACACTCTGCAAAACAGGCAGCATCTCTAATGCACCAAATTACAGTCCCTAAACAATTACACACACATGTGAAACTACCTACACTCTCCCTCAAACGCATCGAGCATCCTACCCATTCATTACCTCAACATTCTCCAACTCAACACAAATGAGATCTGAACCAAGCAACAAGAATTACAAAAAATTCTAAACAATTATAACATCCAGATTGTCCTAATCCTTAAATCAAGCTTAACTCCCTAATCACAACTTAAAACTGTCCACAACTACACTACACTAAGGTATGATATACACCCAGCACTTACACACTTTGATACATAAGGATTCTCTAATACTTAATTTTGATACATATTTGTTGAAATTATAAACATAAATATGAATTTTGAATAAAATAATGATAACTAGCATTACTTGTGAAAAAAAATGTAATTTTCACTCCCCCCCCCCCGGGTTTTATTCTGGGTTTTTTGAAAAAAAATGCTACAAGCATTAGAATAACATAGAAAAAGAATAGACATCTCTATTTTTATATATTAATTATTAATTGGTTTAATAATTATATAGTAAGAAAAGATCACAGTAACAGGTGACTGATTGGGAATTGTGGGTACCCATGATGGCCATAACCTGTAGAAGGAGAGATGAATTATGATCAGTATCAGAGAAATAATCTTAATTTGATACATATTTGTTGAAATTATAAATAAATATGAATTTTGAATAAAATAATGATAAGTAGCATTCATTTCTTGAAAAAAAAAAGTGAAATTTTGAAACCCACCCCCCCAACTGGGTTTTTTAAAATTTCATTTAAAAGCAAAAAAAAAAAAAAAAACGGTAATAAAACCCAGGTATTTTAGGTTTGTTTTTTTTTTATTTGCCAACCCTGGTTGAAATTGGCACCAAATTTTGTGGGTTGAAAATCCACTTCATAAACTAGCAAGAGACCACTCTACCCCAATTCCTCTAACCTGCTTGTGTGTATGTTGATGGAGAAATTGATAAATGTTAGGTTAGCCTTTTTCCTGAAAAAAAGAGGGTAACCTCACATTTACCAATTTCTTCATCAACTTGCACACACATGGGGCACATGACAAGGGTAGAGTGAAATTTATGAAATTAAAGTTTTATATTAAAATATTTATTTCTTAAAAAATAAAAGTTACATAATGAAATAATTATTACAAATGAGGGGCGATGAGGTTGCTGGAGAATAACTCAATGGCCTCATCCACCGAACTAAACTCCTTGACTGAGACAGAGAAATTAGTAGGCCACCACGCCCGCTCCAAGCTACATAAGCCTAATAAAAATATACTACAATCCCACTTCAGAAAACCTACGCCGTACTTTTAGTATTATAAAAGTACTAACGGTCTTTTTAGGCATTCCAATGTCTTATAGTGTTGCGTTTTGGCACAGAAAGTACATAGTTTTAGATACCAAGCATTGATGGGGTTAATATTGATATTAAAATAAGTCCACCCTACCTCGTACTTATGTGAAAAGAAACCATGAATTTTATATATTTGCAACATTTAATTGGAACTTAATTCACTCATTGGCAACCCTGGAGGAAAGCACTTATAACAGTACTGCTTTTGAATTTAATGTTGTAGCAGGCCGAAAGCAACACTAACCCCGCATTCCAACCTTATCCTAGAATTTACCGACCTTGAGAACCCCGAGGAAGAATTGATACGATTTGATATACAGTCCTTTACTTTACAAAAAACAATGTACAATAATATTTACAATAGAGAGGGGTGATTATATTAGAGATCTCGTTACTATTTACAAAAAAAATGAATATACACCGGTGCACATCCAAAATAAATACTCTTTACAAGTTAAATTTCTCCAACCGAAAACAAAAATAAAATATGACAGGCTACACAACAAAACAAAACAACACCCAAACGAGAAGGGGCACGGACTATCACTTAGCGCTGGGGTGGTGGTGGTGGTAGTAGTAGGTAACGCCCTCCGTTTCAGGGCTGGGCTGGGTGGAGCACTCACCTTGAGGGATTCTTCTCACAGTGCATAAAAGCTTCTACTCTCTAAGTGAACATCCAAGTGCACATGACAAAGTCCCATTTATAACTTTTATAATTTCAAAACTTTTATTCTTCACTTTAGACAGGATTTCAACAAAATATATCTTTCATTAAATTTACTTATGGCAAAGTAATATCTTTTTTTAAAGATTAATTGAAAGAAAGAACTATCTTTGCCATAAGTAAATTTAACGAAAGATATATTTTGTTGAAATCCTTTATTTAGTGAAGAATAAAAGTAGTGTTTTGAGGAGTGTGTTTACTGGTATTGAGGTGACTGCTATGGAGAATGTAAGGCTTGTGAAGGGGGAAAGGGTGTCTGTTAGAGTGAGTTGGAGTAAAAATGCGAGTTTGAATGTGGGTGAGAACACTGATATTGGATGGAAAGGATGCGTGTTGCTTGTGTGTTTGATGGCTTGATGAGAAAGAATGATCCTTTTGTATGTGTGCAGGCGAACCCTAGGGCGAAAGGTCAGGTGAGGGGTATCCAAGTCGGAGATGTACTGGGTCACATCTCCACTGTCAATGAGGTAGGTATGGATGATAGCACGGATGTCGGGGTAAATGTTGCAGGTGAAAAGACGTGTGAATGGACGTATAATGAAGTGAAGAGCATGGTGGGATTGGATGGATGTTTGACTGAATATGAAAGGAAGGATGTGTATTGAATGATATTTGAACGAAAGGGAGCCCTCAGTAAGGGTGATCTGGATTTCGAGGTTGCAAAGCTCCCGGAATTCAAGATTGTCCTGAAGGAGGACTCCCCAATCTATCAGCGGCCGAGGCATTTCTCACATCCGGTTGCTGATGAGATTGAGGAGCAGTGTTTGGAATTGGAGCAATTGGGGGTGATTGAAAAGAGCGAGAATGCATGGAATAGTCCAATTGTGCCTGTACATAAGCCGGATGGAAGATTTCGTCTGTGTGTGGATTATCGAAAGGTGAATGAAATGACTGTGAAAGAAAGGTTTCCGAAGTGTGTGGTATCTGAGTGTGTGTATAGTAGGCATGGGATGGAGTGGTTTACGAAGCTGGATCTGGTACGGGGCTATTACTAGATGCCCATTGCTGAGGAGAGCCGGCCGGTAACTGCCTTCTCTTCCGCAAAGAGGCATTATCAGTTCCGGAACCTCAGTTTTGGGTTGGCTAATGCTCCCGGAGCCTTCCAGCGGGCAATGAATGTTGTGTTGAGTAAGTTTGCAAGTAAGAATGTGATTGCATTTATAAATGATATTTTGATTATGACTGAGACTTTTGAGGAGCATATGAGATTGGTGAATGATGTTGTGATAGAACCGGTCTGAGGCCACTTTAATTCAGCCTATATCGCATGTTAACCATGCTCACCCACGTGCATCCTGCCTGCGAGCGGAAGCAGAAGCACGTTATCTCCCATCATAGCCAATGTTTAATCAGGAGGTTCACTCCCCCGTTTCGCCTCCATACGTCGATCTCGCAAGATTGAATTAGGCTTATGGGCAGATAAGGTATTTTCTCAGGAGCTACCGGGACATTCCCCCGAAGTCCCCCACTCAATTATCCCCTACGCCATGGAGATGGCTCCGGCTATTTATACCGTAGCTTTTCCCAATTGAAGCAGATCCAGATTATCTTAGCGAGGCATCAAGCCGATCCGGTCTCCCCTGTGCACCTAGGACTCTGCCGAGAAACCCCTTATTGTCCAGAAGAGGACAATATCTCTTGAGTGCCAAGGTTCGTGCCCTTCGAGACGCCAAGTCAACAAGGCCCCCCTGTTGTTCAGAAAGAGTACAACGTTAGAACAGCCATTGTTCTTAAGCCCGTTTGACCAGAAACAGCTCTCACCCCCCCCCCTCCTGTTGTTCAGAAAGAGAACAACGTTAGAACAGCAATTGTTCTTCAAGCCCGTTCGTCAAGAAACGGTTCTCGTCCCCAAGACTTCACGTCCGGATAATTTAATTCCCCCCTTTTTAACATTCTTCAAGAGAACGCTTGGTTTCAGCAATAACCTCCATTGTTCATCTAGAACATCTCCGATTTGCTGTCACAAAGATCGCTCGCTTCCGAGCCCCACTTCGCTCTCACTCCTCGAAGACAGTCCTTCCCCCTTGTTAAGGACAACCCCCCAAAGAACCCTTCTGCTGGAAATCGCCAGTGGACCGAAGATTCCTTCGCATCGTCTTCCTCTGCACAACAACTTTGTAATTACGTAAGCTGAGCATTACCTTTAATCATTTCACCTTTTGTCAACGCAACCCTGTGTTTTAAATGGTTTAGCGAACCATTTCCCCCTTTATTTTTTTGTTTGTTTACCTCTTTTTAAATCTCTCCAAATCTTAATCCTCAGATTAGTCAGATATTCCCACAACCCTTTTTCATTCCCCGCTTGTGTAAACATTTTTGTGTGTGTTGTTGATAGTTTAATTAATAAAACTATTTTATTAATGGTAGCCATATTATTTATCCTTGCGCACCGTTCCACTTCTTAAGCATATTGAAGATAAATAAGCCTCTTCAGCCCCCCCCCCTTTTTTGAACTAACCTCGGTCAATCAGATTACCACGCACTTGAAATATAAAATAATTCCCTCATCGAATAGTTATATATAGTATATCGTCGGGAGCCTATTCTACGACAGATGTGTTGGGAACGTTGGAGAGTGTTGGTGTGAAGGTGAAAGTGGCGAAGTGTGAATAGTTTGCGAAAGAAGTGGAACTCCTTGGGCATATGGTGAGTGAGAATGAGTTGCGAAAGTCACCGAAGTATGTTGAGAAAGTGCGAATGTTTCCGAAACCGGTGACTGTGAAGCACCTGAAGTCGATTTGGGGTTTGATTGAGTTCCAGCGAAAGTTTATATGTGATTGTTCTAGTGTGAATAAGCCTCTGACTGAGTGGATGGGCAAGAAAGGTAGTAGGGTTGTCAGGTGGAATGATAAGATGAATGAGGCGTATGAGAAACTGAAAGAGGCCGCGGCTGAAGATGTTGAATTGGCGTATACAGATTATAGTGTGAATGCTAAAATGCTTGAATTGTATACAGATGCGAGTGGGTATTGTATGGGAGGTTTTCTGATGCGAGAGCAGCGTTTGAATGGATACAATGTCAGGCGAATAATTGGGTCAGGCGAGAGTTGGCTGCGATAAGGTATTGTTTGAAAGTGTTGCCTCCATTTTTGTATGGTGTGAGGTTTGTGATCAAAACAGATCATCAACCTCTTGTGTATCTGCAGTGTATGAAGTGGGCTGATAGTAGGATTGCAAGGACTTTGGAAGATTTGAGTGACTTTGACTATGAGATTAGAGTGTATATTTTTGGCCCGCTACAATGTTACAACCCTATGTGTCTAACGTTAGTGCAGGAGTTGTGTGGCTTTTGAATAATTAATTTTTTAAGCTTTAATAAGACTTTTGTAGAGCTTATTGCCTAATTTTTAAAATGAAGCGGTGCGATGGGTGTGGGAACGAGGCGTGGCTTGATTATAACATGCCCAGCACTAAATAGTAAGTTTGGTTTGTCTTTGGATTTGAACCTAATGCTAGGCTTTCAAATTGTTAATACTACTTGGTGATTTAGATTGTTTCATTGTACTACTTGTTTCCTGAGGCGTGACCGGGGAGGGGGTATGGGGGGAGCCCCCCCATAATGGCAACCCATAGCCCGCCTCGATAACAGCTTTGAATAACCAAATGCATATATAAATAATCTAAAAATAAATAGTAAGTACATCAAAGCAGTAATTTTTAAGATATTATCACTGCAAATAGAGACGTACTCAGAGTGGTAGCATCTTAAAAATAAGTGCTTTACACACATAACCGAAGCCATGCATGACGACTACAATGATTAAAAACAACATTAGTACTATTTTTAATACTAAAAACATGGTGTAAATCTTCTGAAGTTTCACCTATACTACTACTCTAGACGATTAGGTTTGAGAATGTGTACAACACTCGGAAACCTGCTCAACTTCCACAAGTGTCAGGACCCTCTGCGGCGGTTTGGGCTGGAGGGCACGCAATCCTCCAGATACCATCTTTAGCAGAATTGCCCCTGCCACACTTGACATGCTGAGAATCATGTAAACAAGATTGGGGGAAGGGGGGAAAGGAAGAAAGGGTGGTTCTTAATATTATCTAATATGCTATTTCCAGCTCATTGCAGTGAATATTCGGACATACGAGCTGCATGGACGAAGGCCTTGCTCATGTCTAGCAAATGTCCCATCCATTAAAAACATCTATCATCAAACCAATGACAAGTGTGGTAAATAATAATATAGAGATTCTTACCTGGAAATATCAGTATGAAAACAGCAGCCAAGCTCCCCAATAGTTTAACCAGAGTATTTAATCCTGGCATGAAAACTGCCAGAAGAATCGAGCTAAGCCACAAAATGCTCGCTATTGCCTGCGGAAAAAGTCAATTAAAAAATGATAGGACATTAGACCTTTAGGCAAGATTTTGAGCATTGGTTTCCTGCCTAACATCGATTGACACATTTCTAGGATGCATCGGTAGCACACAAATTAGCTACTTGCACTCCTAAACCAAAGTCTTGCCCATAAAACATCTACAGTGCTTGACAAAAGTTTAGGCCGGGTGAGCAGGGGCAGACAAAACTTATGTCTAAAAAAGAATGGCATCGATGAAGGGGATTTAATTTAGTCAGAAGTTTGGGATGGTTGCATGACGTCACTACATACCTCAGTTTCCCGCTCAGCCTGCTAGCAAATGCTCAGTGTCGGCTTGGCCGCGGTAGTAAGAGGACTGTGCTGTTGTGTTCTCCTGACCAACGCCATTTTGTAACTGTCTTTTTTTTTTAGTTTGGGAGTGTTTGTGGCTTTATTATGGGGAAAGCGAAGCAGTTATCATATGAAACTATTGCCCAGATTATCGCTTTCAAGGAGGCCAGTAAGCAAACTAAGGAAATAGCCAACCAACTTAAAATAAGTGATAGTGTTGTGAGGCGTTACATTGTAAGGTGGAGGGAGGGTGTGATGCCAAATCAACCCATTTTTTTTTATTTAAGGGGCTATCTGGCGACTGCCGACTTAGGCATGAGTCGCCGTAAACAAACAGCCTAGTTCTAGGCTACTTTAAAAAATTGAACAGGAAACAACAATAAAAAGAAATAACAATAAAAACAAAACAATAACAAAAACAATAATTAAACCTGGTTAAATGAAAGGGAGAAGGCCGGCCTCCCCCCAAAAGTCAACAAGTCCACCAGTCAATGTGCACGAATCCGTCCCGAGTACAAGGGACAGGCGGTAGCGACCCCGCCCATCCCGGTACCGGGACAGGTATCGTGCGCGAAGATCACCCAGACTGGTACATTCGACAAGAATGTGCCGAACAGTCTGGAGGACGACGCAGTCGTTGCAATAGGGCGCAGGCGAGCAATGCCTCACACGAGCAATGCCTCACACGAGTGTGCCCGATTCGGAGACGACAGAAAGCAATCTGAAGCCGCCGCGGCATTGGGGGATAGGTCCATGGGAACAGTCGCGGCGCAATGCCACGCAAATTTAAGTTCCCTTCGACCGTCTCCCATCTTCTTTGCCAAGCAGTCCGAAGAGCTGCCCGTATTCCTGCCATGTAGTCGGCGTGAGGAAGAGCGAAACGCTGGTCCGGTCGCAGACTCTTTGGCGCCCTCATTCCCCGCAATTCCTACATGAACAGGAACCCAGCAGAAGATAATGTCGACATCCGCCCGGCTCGCCAAAACCGTGGCGTCACGGATATCGCGAACCAGGGGATGCGGAGATTCCAATGCCACGAGAGCACTCAGGGCGCTTTGTGAGTCGCTATAGATCACAATCCGGTCTCCAAACCGGGCACGTCGCGTAATATCCCGTACCGAGTATGATATTGCCACCAGCTCGGCCGTGAAGACAGACGCAGCGCCTGGTAGAGCCCCGCTGACTTCAAACAGAGGGGATACAGCGTGGAAGCCGACCCCCTCTTGGGACTTGGAGCCATCCGTATACACTGGCACGGTTCCAGCGTGACACGATGTGTGCTCCAAAAAGGTCGAACGCAATACTCCCGGCGAAGTAAAAGCTTTGGGAGCAGAGGCGTGGCGACAAATAACCAAATGTGGTACCCTCCAGGGTGGCGTCCTGGGCCGAAAAGAAGCGCCACCGGCCCGAGAGCTATATCTACCTCTCGAAGGAGTTTCCTGGCCCTAAACCCTTTGGCCCTAAACCAAAGGGTTTAGGGTATGACTGGCGTCTTTCGGTGGCATAGGCACCATCGAGATCAGCTGCGGATGCAGTGAGAGCTGTTGGCGACTGAGGGAGGCGCCGGACTCGCGCGTACAGGCGAGTGATGCACTGCACGCAACGCACAGTGAGTGGCATCTCCCCAGCATCGACCAACAGGCTCTCAATGGGAGAAGTGCTGAAGGCACCAGGCGCAAGGCGAAGGCCGGTGTGGTGGATCGAATCCACCTTCCGCAATAAACGCTAGGCTGCGGATGCATAAAACTGGCATCCGTAGTCGAGCTTCGAGCGAACAAAGGATCGATAAAAAAGTAAGGCAGTAGCCCTATCAGCGCCCCAAGCGCTGAACGTCACGGAACGGAGAATGTCCATGGCGCGGGTACTAGAGACCCTAAGGCTGCGAATATGAGCCTCCCAGGTGAGGCGTCGGTCGAATACAAGACCAAGGAAACGGTGCGACTCAACCACATCCAGGCGCACCCCATTAAGAAACAAATCTGGGTCGGGGTGAAGCCGTGGATGGCGGCAGAAGTGCACCACGTTAGTCTTGGACAAAGAAAACCGAAACCTGTGCGCTTCGGCATAGAGAGAGACGCGGTTCAATGCCTGTTGGAGTCTACGCTCCAGAGTTGGCATCTGGGTCGCGCCTAAAGAGATCGATAGGTCGTCGACGTAGAGCGTAGCGAGAACATCTTCCGGTAGCACCGAGGTGATGCCGTTGATGCTCAGGGCAAAGAGTGTGACACTGAGGACACTTCCCTGCAGGACACCCTCTTCCTGCTCTTTTGGGCCGGAGAGGGCTCCCACCACCCGTATGCGGAATCGAAGATCTCGCAAAAATTCAGATATAAACATTGGGAGGAGTCCCCTCACCCCCATCGTGTGAAGAGTCTCCATGATACCGTATCGCCATGCGGTATCATAGGCCTTGTCCAGATCGAAAAACACCGTGGCGTAGTGCTGTCTACGAAGGAAAGCCTCGCAGACGGCATTTTCCAGTCGGAGCAGAGCATCCGACGTGGAGTGGAACTTGCGGAAGCCGCACTGTGAAGAAGACAGATGGCCTCCGCTGTCCAGGAATAAAGGCTAGTCTAACATTTACCAATTTCTCCATCAACTTGCACACGCAAGAGGTTAGAGAGATTGGGCGGAAATCGGTCGGAGTAGAGTGATCTCTCCCCGGTTTGCGAAAGGCGAGCACAGTGCGATTCGCCAGGAGTCTGGGAGAAGACCTTCCACCCAGATCCTGTTGAACAAATCTAACAGAAATGCCATGCCTCTCTCACCCAGGTGTCGAAGCATGGCGTACGGGACATCATCCGGACCATGGGCGGTGTCCGCGCAAGAAGCGAGAGCGGAACGCAACTCACTCACACTAAACTTGTCGTTGAAGGGTTCTCCGCCTCTGGAGGTAAAGTCCAGCCGGCGGCCTTCCGCGTCATCACGACGTGCATTGAATGCTGGCGGAGCAGCATCCCGGACAGAGAATGTGGAAAAAGCGGTCGCTAAGGATTCCGCCACGGACGCGGGGTCCGAGATTGCAGTCCAATTCTCCTGGAGAACGGCAGGGGGGTCCTGCGAGAACTTGCCCCGAATCCATTTGACTCGCTTCCACACCTCAGCTAAAGGGCTCTTCCCGTTAAGTGAAGACACGTATGCCCGCCAAGAAGAGCAGGGGGCGTGCTTCGAAATATACCGGAACCTAGCCCTAGCCCGACGAAATTCAGCGACAGTGAAATCGTTCGGGCGGCGCTTATAGCGCATGTAGGCATAACGCTTCTGTTTGAGGGCCGTCTCACACTCGGCCGACCACCATGGGAGTGGTCGGCGTGCAAAACGGCCAGACGTCCTAGGAATAGTAGTCAGGCCAACGGCGATGAGGTTGCCGGAGAAGAACTTAACGGCCTCATCTACCGACCTAAACTCCTGACTGAGATAGAGAATTCAGTCATTTCCTGAAATGCAGGCCACCGCGCCCGCGCCAAGCACCACCGAGGTGGTCTCTCAGGCGGCAGTTGCCCAGAATATGATATTTGAATGGGAAAGTGATCACTACCATGGAGGTCATCGACCACCCCCCAATCAAAACCAGGCTGTGCATCCGAAGAGCACAAAGATAGGTCAAGGCAAGAAAATGAAGTGGTTCTCGGATAAGGATGCGTAAACTCATCCACGTTTAGGACACCCATCTCAAGCTCTTCGATCAGATCGGCAAGGACTTGTCCCCTGGAATTTATGGAGTAATCTCCCCAAAGAGGATGCCTGCCGTTCAGATCTCCAAGCAAGAGATAGGGCCTCGGCAACCGTGCCACGACGCGGCGGAAGTCCCCCGCGTCGAAGTCAGCTGACGGTGGAATGTACGCAGAAATGATAGTATACCTCCTATCCAGGTGCAGCTGCACAGCCACTGCCTGGAAGAAGGTATCTAAAGAGAAAGGAAGAACGGAGACATCATGCCGGGTGTAAACCGCGCATCCCCAAGCCCGGCCATCCCACGGTGGTGGGGTCGCAAGACCCTTATACCCCGGGAGGGCGGGCAGGAGGCACGCGCCTAGCATGGTCTCCTGCAAAAAGATAGCTAACGGGGAACGGGACAAGACGAGTCTCCGCAGATCCTCCCAGTTAGCCCGGAGTCCACGGCAATTCCATTGAAGGAATATGCCCTCCAGGCCTAGCTCGGAGGAGATGCGGGGGCCCTCCTCAAACTGAAGACCCTCACGGGAATGGCCTGACGCTTCCCGGGGGCAGAACCCCGGGCGCTGTTGGCCGGACAAAGCGCTTAAGGCGCTGTCGCCTTCGAGGACTTATTGGGGGAGGTTGGGCTCACCATGCGAGTCTTTTCCTCCCTCCGCCTCGAAACCTTAGGCGGGCGTTGCGGCTTCGGAGGAGGGGGGGCCCTCTTTTCGAGGAAACACCGTCTCCGAGCCACTCGCCACACCTCGGGGCGTGGGCGAAGGAGCCGAAGCTCCTTTGTTGTTGTCCTCCTTTCGGGGGACAGCTTTAGGAATCCCGGAAGATGGCCTAGCGACAATCTTCAGGGGTGTTGCCTACTGTGAGTCTAACGACTCGGTGGAGGCGCGTGGCCGTTTCGCCTTACGGGAAACGGTCACACTGGGGGAAGAGGAGGGAGCCCTGGTTTTAGCCGGGGCTGGGTATGAACCCTTTTTGCCGCCAGCTTTATCAGAGGAGCGGCCGGGTTGGATAGAGCCCACAAAAGGGCTCCGAATGGGCGCGGAAACAACCGTGCTCGTTGGCCTGGATGGGCCAGGAGCAGAGGGTGCCTTTCCAACTATTGAGGCATATGACGTCCCAGGCAGAGCCAGGCGCGCCAGGACCAAGTCCTTAGCCTCGCGGAATGAGAGTCGATCCTGGGCCTGAACGGCCAGGATTTCTTTCTCAAGGAGATATGCACCACATTGCTTCGAAGAAGCAGGGTGAGGCTCTCCACAATTGACACACTTGGCCACACACGATTTGGACTTATCGTGTGCGACCTTGGAGCAATTTACACAGACTTCGGGTGACCCCGACTTTGCACATCTACATGAGCGATTCGTATGGCCGAAGCGGTGACAGTAATAGCACCGCCGCGGCAGTGGCACGAATGCCTTCACGCGGTAGCGTTACCAACCGGCACGCACCGACTCAGGGAGCTTGTCACAGTCGAACGTGACAAAGAGTGTAAGGGTGGGTCTCGAGGCCCCTCCCTGTTTTCTCATCACACGTTCGACCTTGACCGCCCCATGGTCGGTCAGCTCTAGGGTGATGTCCTCAATGGAGTAGTCAACGAGTTCCCTAGCATAAACTACTCCTTTCACAAAGTTCATGGTAGAGTGTGGCGTCACACTCACCGGGGTGCCATGAAGTGTCCGAAGAGCACTTATCTTGGCCGCCTCGGCATGATTCACTGCATTCGCCAGAAGGCTCCCGTCCGAGAAACGGGTCACTTTCGGCTCTCTACCAATTACACTAGCTAATCCTCTCCTCTGATGGATCATGTTGCCTTTGGACAACATGCTGCCATCAGTGGAGCGAATAACGAGGAAGCGTTTGAAGCCAGCGGGCTCGAAAACGCCAGGTAACCTCTGAATGAGGGGCCTCGATGTCATCGAGGCTCCGCCCTGTGCACTCTTGGTGTTGGTCTTAGTCAGGGGCTCCGCACACTGGGGGGTAGAGGGGCCGGATATGCCGATCTTGGCTTGGTTGCCTACCAAAGTAGCTGTAGACCCATCCGTCCCCGCAGCCTCCGCGGATGGAGAGGAGCCCCGAGTCTTCTTTGTCTTTTTAGTCCCTTTCTTTTTTGGAGAGGAGGGCGAGGAATGAACCCTCTTCTCACCTCCGCCGGCAGAAGCCCCCATGCCAGATGGGCCGGCCTCAGCCAGGTCCCTCTTCGAAATGGAGAAGTTCCTGGTAGTCGTGGGGGCACCTGTCGGAGGAGATCCCTCCCCTCCTTGTACTGCCTCGGAGCCCTCAGCCGTTTCAGGGGGACCTTGCATAGGGGCGGATTCGGGTTCGGTGCTTGGCGCCGAGCCCGGATTCCCGCCCATGGAAGGCCCTACCGTCTGAGGCTGGGTCTCCTCAAGGACCATGTCTATCACAGGAGGGGGCCTCCAGTTGGCCATCACCTCCCAGGACATCGCTGGTCCCCTTGGCAGCGTCATGTGTCTTTTGTGGGGAGGCACAGGCCTTGACCCCGGCAAGGTTCAATATCCTTGCCAGCAGGTCTTTTGAGGGAAGCGACCGAAGGGGCCTGGCTTCCCTCTCCCCCCTAAGGGGGTTTGCCCCACCGAGCCGCTTCGATGGGGAGCGGCTGGCTAAGGGTTGCCTGCTGACTTTCTTGGCAGTCCCCGTGGAAAGAAAAGAGGGGACTGCCGCTGGAAAAAGCGAGTTGCCCGAAAGCACCTTCAGAGAAGGGGGTGAGGGGGAGTCCCCTACACCCGTACGCGAAGGAGAGGAGTAAGCATCCTCTCCGGTTAAAGAGGTATGGAGGGTCCCCTGCGCAAGCACAGGGGCGGGGACCTCCATCTTTTCTGTGGAGCTGCACGAGGGTGGCTCCATTGTTTTAGTGGGAATTAAGGGAAGATGTTTTTTTTTTTTGCATCATTGGGCATGGTGACCCTCTTTGTTTTACGGGACGCAATCGCTCACCACCTCTTGCAGTAGCCCGCACTGCAAGAGGTGCTTACAGGCCCAGCAGAGCCAGGCGCCGCCATTTAGGACCACCCCTCCCGCCTGGTGGCCTGGCAGTCCTTCGGCATGGCGGCTCCACCTTGAGCACGGCGTAAAAAAGATAGATTTTGAAGACGAGAGGAAAAGGGATGTGAGAAAGCTATTGGTGGGGATGAAGCAGGTTGTTAAAAGCCAACCACCCCAGACCGGAGCTCAGGGGTTAGGGGACATTGTCCCCTCCCCCTCAGCCCCGATCCGGGACGATTGGCTGAGAAGAAGGTCAGCTTCTACCCTGTGAAATTAGAGGGTGACCAAAGAAAGTTGTGGGAGAAGTTGTATGAAAAGCGACGAGGTAGGAGAGAAATACAGGCTATCTGAAGGAAGGAAGAGAGGCTAAGCTGGGGCCGGACGGAGCACTGGACCAAACCAAGCCAGAAAGAGCGGTCTGGTAGGCCTCGTAAGACCTCTAGGCGTGTTGATAACGTTGTTAAGAGATACCTAGAGAAGTGTCCTTGTATTTCAACCCATAAAATTAACGAAAATAAAAGTAGTCTGTTCAGTGAGGTGTCTGTGTGCACTGTTAGTCGATGTGTTCATGAGCTTGGTTACACAAGTAACCGCCCTGTCAAGAAAATGATTCTCACCTGTGTGCAGAAGGCTCGTAGGGTCGCTTATGCTCTGAAATATCTTCAAAGGGAGGATGCTGACTGGCTTGACGTGCTTTGATCTGATGAAGCAACGTTCACAGTGACTTAAGGGGAGGGGTTGTAACGTGTATTGGAAGCATGGCAGTGACCCCCTTGACCCACACTACCTTTGTGGAACCGTGAAACACCTCGGTTCATTAATAATATGGGGTTGTTTCTCAGGCAGGAGCTTGGGGAAGCTTATTGTGTTGCCTGCCAACATTAAAGTCAACCAGTACATTTATTATGAGCTGCTAAATGAACATCTGGAGGAGTGCTTTGAGTTAGCAGGCGCAAGCGTGTTCCAACAGGATGGTGCCCCCTGCCACACCTGTTATAACCTGGCTTAAAGACTGAGATTAAATTCATTGAGGATTGGCCTGGTAACAGTCCAGATTTAAACCTGACTGAGAACCTTTGGCAGGTGTTAAACACAGGTCACAAGGGAAGGACGTCAGCACTCACCCCAAGCTGGAGAAGGAAATTAAGGTTTGTTGGGATGCTATACCTATCCAGAAGCTACATGATCTTGCTATGTCCATGCCACAACGCCTGGGGGAATTCAAAAAATGCAAAGGATGCCCAACAAAGTATAAAGGGAAAAATTAATATTTTTTTATGACACATTTATCATGCTGCAACTTGTCTGACATGCACGCGGCCTAAACTTTTGTTGAGCACTGTACACCTACACAGTGCAACTTCTCCACAATACAGGAAATGCGAGCCACACATGCAAGATCCAGACCACCTTTCGTAACTAAGCTTCCATCACCCACAATGCAGCAATTCTCCAATATCAAGCCCTCTCCAAAACGCCCTTCTATCGAGCCAGAGCAACATCCATCCTACATCATACGTGGATCACCCTGGAAAGGCCCCAATAAGGTTCCCATACAAAATTAAACACATACAAAGACCACATTGTATTTAAGCTAAATTTGATGGTTTGCATAAAAAGAAAAGGTGCAATATCAACAAAAAATAAATGCATTCTAATTTTTTTTTTTTTAAATCAACTAGTTTATGGATGGAAAATAAAAATTGACTCAAGGTAGCCACCCTCAAGACTGTTTGGGAACCTGGCACATGAGTTTCTCATTCTCCCAGGAAAGATCTTCAAACACCTCCATGATCATGGCCCACACATAGTAATCCATGGGATTACAATTGCGGAATCTATGAAACCAGAAACTGGGGCTGGTGAAGTCAGAGAAATTCTCCAACAACAACTTTTGACTCTTCCCGAAGGTATGGCTTTCCAGCAGCAGCCATCTCCAGCCAGGATTTGACCAATTTCCAATAGCTCCACATACCCATCTGAATTTAGGCTAAGACCCTGCTCAAAGATGTGGAGTAGAATGATCTAACCCTCACTGGAAACAGCCAAAAACCACCTCTGTTTGAGGAAACTTGGTCTCCGAGTCATTCCGTACAAAATCAGACAAATTTTAAAAAACACTGGCCAGGTGACCCTTTTGGATTTTCTTCATTTTGGGATATGTTGATACATGTCATAAAAGAACTTCACATGCAAAATTATAGCTCTGTACATAAAACAGTTCTGGAGATATGGCCCACATAACTTTTCAAAATCGCCAACTTTGAGGCCTCATAAAACATGCAGTTTGAAAGATATAGGTCTGAAAAGTTCAGGTCCTACAGAATCAGGACCATAGATTCCAAAAGGAAATCAAAACCAGTCTGTCTATCTCTAACCATAAAAGAGTTATAAGCCAGCAAAAACTGAAATATTGAACAAATCCGTCACATCTCAACTAACTTCCGATTTAAAATATTCATACTTAGAATTAATATGAAAAGTTATAACTGATAGGATATGATGATATATGTCTCTCATTGTATTTAAAACCTTTTTTGGCAGTTGAACATACATAGCAGCTGAGAAATAGTGTTTCAAATATAGTCAATTTTCATGATTTTTAGAAAAAGACTGACCTTTTTGACTCCATGGAAACATGAGGACCCCCTTCAAATTTTTTGTGCTGGAAGGGAAAGGTCTATACACTAGCTATACTAAATATCTTATTTGTTCCATTATTCCTTCCTTCATTTTCACAATGCTGAATTCAGGACACTATCAGCGCTACAGCAGAGTCCCTTTATATCATGAATTCTGTATAACATGGTTTCTATTTGAAACCTCTGATATTTTTGGCTTCTAATGCATTGGGGTGATAGTTAGGGATGCTTGTAATGATACTTCAATGTTAGCAGTGAAATTCCAATTTGCTGAGCAGGATGAGTTTTGCAGGATGGCTGATGAAAAAGCTGAGTCTAGCAAATGCTGTATTGGAAATTATCTGAAGGAGTATTGCCACAGCACTAACTTTTCACGGAAAAAAGGTGTCTTATCTTTGGAAGACTTATCCAATGACAGTGTTAAATTGTTAGAAGTAAGAAGTGGATATAAATGCAAAGAAGGTGACTCACTTTGTTATCATCATGGATAAGTCTTTTTGAGTAGATATCAAAGTTTGCAGACAAGTTGTGCTGACCCATTCCAGAAGCATAAAAAGCGAGTGACCGGTAAGTAGAAATTCATTAGTTCTTTATGTTTAGAATCTGTGAAAAATGTCCTGGTGTTCAGAAAATTAGAGAATATTTGATGTCTGTGTTTACTGCTAATGAGCAAGAGCTTGATGATAACATATCATATAAACAGTGGGTTAGGAATGAGTGGGGTAAAACAACTCTGGAAACATTGTCTTGTACAGTTGAGAATTTTATTGACAAGTTCTGTTCAGTGTATGAAGCACTGCTTTCTCCCCAGTTCATCACAAAAGCCCAAGCACAGCATCTAAGCAACCTGAAAGAAATCATTTATGAAAGTACTGGGCTTTTGTTGTTAGACTTTGCTGAAAATTACAGTTTGGGTGTTCAAGATGCACCCATTTGTCCTCTACTACATTGTAGATGACAAGCTGAATGTTTCGAATGTGTGTGTGACATCAGATTGTATGAATCATGAAACCAATACTGTTCATGCTTTTCTAGAGGTTGTTATCAAACATATCAAAACGGTGATGCCCACTTTGACAGATATACAGTACTTCAGCGATGGTGCTGCTTCCCAATATAAGAATTACAAAAACCTTGTGAATCTTTGCTGCCACACAGATGATTTTGGAATACCTGCACAGTGGAATTTCTTTGCCACTAGTCATGGTAAGAGTCCCTGTGATGACATAGGTGGCACTGTCAAACGTCTAGTTTCATGTGCTAGTTTGCAGGCCACTATCTCTGGACAAATTCTAACCCCTCTAGAAATGCATGATTGGTGTGTCAGCGACAGATGTCATCAATAGTTGTGAACGGTTCAAGTACTTTTGTGCCAGTTGGGGACATGAAACTTGAGATTAGGCGAATTTCAGTAGACACCATCTTTAAAACAGTTCAGATGGGAGGCTTGCAGGGTATCAAGAAACAAGTTGATAGTGCTTTTGAGGCAGGAAAGTATGTAGCTTGCATGTATGACAAAGACTGGTATATTGGGTTTGTAGAAGATCGCTCTGACAAACAGCACGACTTGCTTGTCAACTTCATGCAGAAGGGTGCAACAGAGCAGTCACTTTCATGGCCACGAAAACATAGCATCTGCTGGATTCCCTTCCAAGATGTAATCTGCACAGTTGATGTCCCTAGTGCCCAAAGAGCAAGTGGCAGGCAGTATTTCTTGTCGAATTCCGATTTGCAAAGAGTCCTGCACTACTGTGAGAAATCATAGATATCTGATTGATCACTCTTTTTATAAAGGAACTATCTGCATGATGATATAGTTATACTGTTAGTGTTTTTGTTCATTTTATGGTTATAACTTAGATATATTTTGTGGCACATACAATATCATACTTTCCATTAGTCCGTACAGTGGTGTGTGTAAATACAATAAGTAAATTAGCTAAATCAATGGTGAAATGGTCTGTCCTAATATGCACGAATAAAGGATGGAATAAATAAGATAACTAGTATAGCGAGTGTATAGACCTTTCCCTTCAAGCCAAAAAAATTTGAAGGGGGTCCTCATGTTTCCAAGGGGTCAAAAAGGTCAAAAGATCAAGATCATTTTCTGAAAATCATGAAAATTGACTATATTTGAAACATTATTTCTCAGCTGTTATGTATGTTTCTCTGCCAGAAATGGTTTAAAATACAATAAAAGACATCATCATCATATCCTATCAGTTATAACTTTTAGTATTGTTTCTAAGTATGAATATTTTGAATCAGAAGTTGGTTCAGATGTGACGGATTTGTTCAATATTTCAGTTTTTGCTAACTTATAACTCTAAAAAGACTCCAAAATTATGTGGGCTATATCTCCGGAACCGTTTGAGGTACAGAGCTATAATTTTGCATGTAAAGTTCTTTTATGACATGTATAAACATACCCCAAAATAAAGAAAATCCAAGATGGTCACCAGTTTGGCATTGCTTGATTTCATGCAGAATGACTGCTTCATGATACGTGGAACGTCGCATGAATTGTAGTCCAGCCACCCGTTGCTCTGGGTTTTATGCAACTGGTCCTGACCGAAGTTCTTTTTGTCTGCGAATAACCAGATCGTTCCCGGCTCAACAGCATGTTTCAGCTTGTTCAGGAGCTTCTTTGCCTTCGTCCTACGGTTCTCCTTGGCCTAGGCTGTCAGAATTTGTCCCTAGCGCTTCTTGTATGAGTGGTAGCGAAGGTTCTCATTCAGCGTCAGCTTTTTTTAGTGTTGATCCAACATCCATCTCTCTCGCCAAAGCCCGGATTCCCTTGTTCGGGTCTTCCATCACCTTTTCCCTTCAGTTACTGGATACATTCCAGCGTGCGGACGCAGTCAAAACGCCTGTTGCGTTCCTTTCTGCTGGCCACGGCTTCGTAGTCTCCGACGCAGCTGGCCATGTCACGTCTTACAGCCTTTACAGTGTTAGAGCAGTGAGCACCAGTCATGATGTCGGTACTTTGATACCGGCGCAAATGCAGCTAAATCTTTTCAATATTTAGATGGCTTCCAGGCCTCCATGTCAGATAAACTTTCGTAACTAAAATTTTACTGTGTGTTATCCATCGCCGTTGACTCTTCATTGATACATAAAATTGTTCCTGAAAACAAAAGATTAAAAATTGTCAAATTTAGCCAGAACACCCCGTCGATCTGCACCTGCTGCTACCGGAGAGTAGGCTCAACACATTCACAACATACACACCTGCATGTCAATATCTGGAGGAGCAATAATGGCGCGCTGTTCATTTGTTTATGGAGTGGCGTAATGTCATAGCGGAGGGGCCGGCGAATGCGACATCACAGCCGATGATGTAATGGTGGCCGGATGCCCTCTCCACTGCAGTCGTTGTTCAGAGGTAAGCATGCTTGGACTTTTTTAACAGAGGTAGCAAAGTTCTTATGTGATAGCCTCAATTGAAAGCGTTAATACCGGTGTCTGCTCATCGAAATGGTGGCCTAAAATTGACAATGATGGGTGCTATGATAGTTGGAAAAAAGATATTGGTATTTGGTACGAACTTACTGAATTGCCGAAAACTAAACGTGCATTAGCGATTCATCTTTCCTTGACTGGGTAGCTTCTTCCGAAATCAGTGTTGATGATTTAAAAAAGGATGACGGTGTCGAAATCTTGTTGGCAAAACTAGATGGACTATTCTTACCGGAAAAGGGTCGCCGGCAATTTATAGCTTTTTTGTAATTTGTACAATTTCCGTAGGTTCCTACCGTGATGGTCGTACATCGCGGGTTCAGGGTAGTACGAGTAGTGTGGACCTTGCGGTACTTGGACAAGAATCCTACCCTTCGCAGCCACGAGCTCGTCAGCTTAATCCTATAGGACGTGATCGTCAAGTGTCTTGGTGTGCAGTTGGTGATTCGAAGTATCATTGGCCACGTCACTATCCACACGCGTATGAGAACAATAATAATAGGGTCACTAAAGAAGATGATCAGACTGAAAGTGTGCAATTATCAATGTTTATGGGTGATGTACACAACGAAACAAGGGAAACTAAGTTGCTTTCATTGCCTGAAGAGTCGGAAGGCTGCGCTATATTATACACCGGTTGTTCTGCTATAGTGTGATAGTTTGTGGTTGCCTCGATACCTAAATATGACCAGTCATTGATTAGAGAGCAGCCATCTGTTTGAACTTTTACGTTTGGTGATGGCTCCTCTGTACCCTCATTGAAGAAATTAAGAATTCCTTGTTGGATTAATAACATGCAGTTGGAAATTACTACCGATGTTGTCGATGCTAATATTCCGTTGCTGCTGAGCAAGAAGTCTATGAAAACTGTTGGCATGGTTTGGGGATTTGGTGAATGACGCCGTGAAGATTGCCAACAAATGGGCCAAGCTAGGTTCTACTTCATCTGGACACTATGTACTACCATTGTGTAGACGAATAAACCACGCTAACGTTCACGAGGTGATGTTGGCTTCTACCTGCTGATGTGAAGAAAGTTGCCTTGAAACTACATAAGAGAATTGGTACAGAAAACGAAGTAGGGGTTAGCAGGAGAAAAGGATGCCAAGCTGGGGCCGAAAGGGGCGCTGAGTCCCGTCAGCACAGCCGCCAGGAGAGCAAATCGCCGTGCCCCTTACGGGGTGCTCTTCTTAAAACAAGCGACTTAACACTGGCAGAAAAGACTGAGTACAGAGCTTTGATTGGACAACTGAACTAGATCGCAACACATTGCTTTTGAAACTTGTCAGTTGAGTGTTGCATGTAACAAGGCAACCGTTGGTGACTTGATAAGATTGATAAGTTAATAGTTCAAGTGACAAGAGACAACATGATATTAGACTTTCCTAAGCTTCAGACACTCGAAGCCTGTTCTCTGGTGTTATACAGATGCAGCTTTTGTTAATTTGGCTGATGGAGGTTCTCAAGGAGCATTTATGTATTCCCGAAGGATGAAAGTGGTGCTCGTTGTCCAATCTACTGGCAGACTAGGAAAATCCGCGTGTTGTCAAGTCAGCATTGTCTTCTGAGACCCTAGCTCTTCTTGATTGTGCTGAAGCTACAGTGTACATCGCCAGTATCATTGTTGAAATATCTCGCTGAGCTGATATTAAGATTCATTGTTTTGTGGACAAGTTTGGTTGATACTCTCTACTCATCTAAGAATGTTGATGATGGAAGACTAAGAATTGATGTGGGGACGATAGCTAACCTTGAAAATCATCCCCCCCTTCTCCGTGAGGTGGAGTCGGCACGCATCAACGCCATGAAAGCCGACCAAGACCACGCTAAGGAGTGTCAGGTGGAACATCGGCAACTGTGTAACAGCTGACATCTAGAGGAAAGTGGAATCTCCCTGGCCCGACGCCCCTAGGAGGCTCTGCATTTATCTCTCTTCCACACATTTTCCATTCTTCCTCCTTCACCGCTCTCTCCTTCCAAACTTCCTGCGGGAGATGCCCTCGTTGTTTTTCGCTTCTTAGTTTTGAGTACCAATGCCTCTTCCTGGTTGGAGGCTGAGAGCGCTTAATGAACGACCTTTTGGTACCCCCCACCCCACCCGTGAACTTACTTTCCGCCTCGTCGGTTCGCTTTCAACGGCGCGTCCTTCATCCATCCTCATCCAGCCAAGGTAAAGATCAGCGACAGCTTCCCTGATCACGAAAAGAGAGGGGATCAGCGGGGGTCGGGCACGTCGACGACTCTTACCCCCCAATAATTAGCAGCACAAAACACTATTATTAGGACGAAAGGATTTTTTAAAAAATAAATAAGGATTCTCCACAACACAATTAGCTACACAAAACTACCGCTAGACAACACCTCCATGCTGAAACCTAAATTGAGCAGAGCCTATCAAAGAACGCCGAACATGATAGAGACGCAGCTTTTCAGCAAACTGCCCATCACATCCACTACAGACACACACACTCACACACTATAATTCCTATGCCCAACCCGAAAAAAAATTATACTGTATTTTGTGTTTTTGTCACTAACCAGGTAGGAACTTTTGTGACTCAGGGGAAAGAGGTATTTAATTTTTAATAGTGCCCATCTGGCGACTGGTACCAAAGGCCCAAGATGCTATAATTGATTTTAGCAAATCACTTGGATAAACTAGAAACAAGAAAGCATAAAAAACAATATGCACTAGACAATTTTTTTTTTTTAATTATAGAGCCCATCTGGCAACTGCCCACTTGGGCATAAGTCGCCAGAAACACGACACACCCTAGAACTAGGCTACTTTAAAATAAAAATATGAAAACATAAAGATAAAAATAAGAAAAACTTAACAATTAGGAAGCAATCTCCGGCAGCAGGGTGAGGTCCCCTCACCCCGGTGCAGGAGCGTGCAACCTACCAAAAAAACAGATAAACCAAAAAAATACAAAAAAGGAATCTTTTTAAATAAAGGGGAGAAGCCCGGCCTCCACCCAAAAGTCAACAAGTCAATGTGCACGAACTCGTCCCGAGCACAAGGGACAGGCGGTAGCGAACCCACCGATCCCGGTACCGGGACAGCTAGGTATCGTGCGCGAAGATCACCCAGACTGGGCCATTCGACAAGAATGTGGCGAACAGTCTGGGGGACGACGCAGTTGTCGCAATAGGGCGCTGGCGAGCGCTCCATCAGATAGCGATGCGTGACACGAGTATGTCCGATTCGGAGACGACAGAAAGCGACCTGAAGCCGTCGCGGCATTGGGCTATAGGTCCATGGGAACAGTCGCGGCGCAATGGCACGCAACTTTAAGTTGCCTTCGACCGTCTCCCATCTTCTTTGCCAAGCAGTCCGAAGAGCTGCCCGTATTCCTGCCATGTAGTCGGTGTGAGGAAGAGCGAAACGCTGGTCCGGTCGCAGAGTCCTCGCGGACTCTTTGGCGCTCTCATACCCCGCAATTCCTACATGTCCAGGAACCCAGCAGAAGATAATCTCGACATTCGCCCGGCTCGCCAAAGCCGTGGCGTCACGGATATCGCGAACCAGGGGATGCAGAGATTCAAATGCCCCGAGAGCACTCAGGGCGCTATGTGAGTCGCTATAGATCACAATCCGGTCTCCGAACCGAGCAAGTCGGGTAATCTCGCGTACCGAGTGGTGTATTGCCACCAGCTCGGCCGTAAAGACACGCAGCGCCTGGCAGAGCCCCGCTAACTTCAAACAGAGGGGATGCGGCGTGGAAGCCGACCCCCTCTTGGGACTTGGAGCCATCCGTATAAACTGGCACGGTTCCAGCGTGACACGAGGTGTGCTCCAAAAAGGTCGAACGCAATACTCCCGGCGCAGTAAAAGCTTTGGGAGCAGAGGCGTGGCGACAAATAGCCAAATGTGGTACCCTCCAGGGTGGCGTCCTGGGCAGAACCAGGGGCGCCACCGACCCGAGAGCTATATCTAGCTCGCAAAGGAGTTTCCTGGCAAAAAACCGAAAGGGCTTAGGGTATGACTGGCGTCTCTCGCCGGCATAGGCACCGTCGAGATCAGCTGCGGATGCAGTGAAAGCTGTTGGCGATTGAGGGAGGCGCCGTGCTCACGCGTACAGGCGAGTGATGCACTGCACGCTGCGCAGAGCGAGTGGCATCTCCCCTGCATCGACCAACGTTCTCTCAATGGGGGAAGTGCGGAAGGAAGCGGTCGCAAGGCGGAGGCCGGTGTGGTTGATCGAATTCACCTTCTGCAATACACGCTCGGCTGCGGATGCATAAAACTCGCATCCGTAGTCGAACTTCGAACGAACAAATGATCGATAAAAAAGTAGAGCAGTAGCCCTATCAGCGCCCCAAGAACTGAACGTCACGGAATGGAGAATATTCATGGCACGGGCACAAGAGACCCTAAGGCTCGGGTCGGGGTGGAGCCGTGGATGGCGACAGAAGTGCACCACCTTAGTCTTGGCCAAAGAAAACCGAAACCTGTGCGCTTCAGCATAGCGAGAGACGCGGTTCAATGCCTGTTGGAGTCGACGCTCCAGAGTTGGCATCTGGGCCGCGCCAAAAGAGATCGAAAGGTCGTCCACGTAGAGCGTAGCGAGAACATCTTCTGGCTGCACCGAGGTGGTGCCGTTGATGCTCAGGGCAAAGAGTGCGACACTGAGGACACTTCCCTGCGAAACACCCTCTTCCTGCTCCTTTGGACCGGAGAGGGCTCCCCCCACCCGTACGCGGAATCGCCAATCTCGCAAAAATTCAGATATAAAGACTGGGAGGATTCCCCTCGCCCCCATCGTGTGGAGAGTCTCCATGATAGCGTATCGCCATGCGGTACCATAGGCCTTCTCCAGATCGAAAAACACCGTGGCGTAGTGCTGTCTACGAAGGAAAGCCTCGCAGACGGCATTTTCCAGTAGGAGCAGAGCATCCGACGTGGAGTGGAACTTGCGGAAGCCGCACTGTGAAGAAGACAGATGGCCTCCGCTGTCCAGGAATAAAGGCTAGTCTAACATTTACCAATTTCTCCATCAACTTGCACACGCAAGAGGTTAGAAAGATTGAGCGGAACCCGTCGGAGTAGAGTGATCTCTCCCCGGCTTGCAAAAGGCGAGCACAGTAGCGATTCGCCAGGAATCTGGAGAAGACCCTCCACCAAGATCTTGTTGAACAAATCTAACAGAAATGCCATGCCTCGCTCACCCAGGTGTCGAAGCATAGCGTACGGGACATCGTCCGGACCATGGGCGGTGTCCGCACACGAAGCGAGAGCGAAGCGCAACTCACTCCCAGTAAACCTGTCGTTGAAGGGTTCTCCGCCTCTGGAGGTAAAGTCCAGACGGCGGCCTTCCGCGACATCACGTCGTGCATTGAATGCTGGCGGAGCAGCATCACGGCTAGAGAATGCGGAAGAAGCGGTCGCGAAGGATTCCGCCACGGACGCGGGGTCCGAGATTGCGGTCCCATTCTCCTGGAGAAGGGGAGGGGGGTCCTGCGAGAACTTGCCCCGAATCCTTTTGACTCGCCTCCATACCTCTGCTAAAGAGGTGTTCCCGTTAAGTGAAGACACGTATGCCCGCCAAGAAGAGCGGCGGGCGTGCTTCGAAATATACCGGAAACTAGCCCTAGCCCGACGAAATTCAGCGACAGTGAAATCGTTAGGGCGGCGCTTATAGTGCATGTATGCATAACGCTTCTGTTTGAGGGCCATCTTACACTCGGCCGACCACCATGGGAGTGGTCGGCGGGAAAAACGGCCAGACGTCCTAGGAATAGTAGTCAGGCCCGCGGCGATGAGGTTGCCGGAGAAGAACTCAACGGCCTCATCTACCGACCTAAACTCCTCAACTGAGATAGAAAATTCAGTCATTTCCTGAAATGCAGGCCACCCCGCCCGCGCTAAGCACCACCGAGGTGGGCTCTCAGACGGCAGTTGCCCTGAAAATGATATTTGAATGGGAAAGTGATCACTACCATGGAGGTCATCGACCACCCCCCAATCAAAATCAGGCTGTGCATCCAAAGAGCACAAAGATAGGTCACGGCAAGAAAATGAAGACAGTGATGCGTAAACTCATCCACGTTTAGGACACCCATCTCAAGCTCTTCGATCAGATCGGCAAGGATTTGTCCCCTGGGATTTATGGAGTAATCTCCCCAGAGAGGATGCCTGCCGTTCATATCTCCAAGCAAGAGATAGGGCCTCGGCAACCGTGCCACGACGCGGCGGAAGTCCCCCGCGTCGAAGTCAGCTGATGGTGGAATGTACGCAGAAATGATAGTATACCTCCTATCCAGGTGCAGCTGCACAGCCACTGCCTGAAAGAAAGTATCTAAAGAGAAGGAACAACGGAGACATCATTTCGGGTGTAAACCGCGCATCCCCCAGCCCGGCCACCCCGCGGTGGTGGGGTCGCAAGACCCTTATACCCCGGGAGGGCGGGCAGGCGGCACGCGCCTAGCATGGTCTCCGGCAAAAAGATAACTAACGGGGAACGGGACGAGACCAGCCTCCGCAGATCCTCCCAGTTAGCCCGGAGTCCACGGCAATTCCATTGAAGGAATATGCCCTCCAGGCCAAGCTCGGAGGAGACGCGGGGGCCCTCTTCGAACAGAAGACCCTCACGGGAATGGCCGTACTCTTCCAGCGGGGTAAAAGCCCGGGTGCTGTTGGCCGGACTAAGCGCTGTCGCGTTCGAGGACTTATTGGGGAAGGTTAGGCTCGCCATGCGAGTCTTTTCCTCCCTCCGCCTCGAAACCTTAGGCGGGCGTTGCGGCTTCGGAGGCGGGGGACCCTCTTTTCGAGGAATCACCGTCTCCGAGCCTCTCGCTCCACCACTAGGCGAGGGCGAAGGAGCCGAAGCTCCTTTGTTGCTGTCCTCCTTTAGGGGGACAGCTTTAGAAGGCCCGGAAGATGGCCTAGCGAACATCTTCAGGGGTGTTGACTCATGTGAGTCTAATGACTCGGTGGAGGCGCGTCGCCGTTTCGCCTTACGGGAAACGGTCACGCTAGGGAAAGAGGGGGGAGCCCTGGTTTTAGCCGGTGCTGGGTGTGAACCCTTTTTGCCGCCAGCTTTACCAGGGAAGCGCCCGGGTTGAGTAGAGCCCGCAGAAGGGCTCTGAATGGGCGTGGAAACAAACGTGCTCGTTGGCCTGGATGGGCCAGGAGCAGAGGGTGCCTTTCTAAAATTGAGGCATATGACGTCCCAGGCAGAGCTGATAGCGCCAGGATCAAGTCCTTAGCCTCGCGGAATGAGAGTCGATCCTGGGCCTGAACGGCCAAAATTTCTTTCTCAAGGAGATAGGCACCACATTGCTTCGAAGAAGCTGGGTGCGGCTCTCTGCAATTGACACACTTGGCCACACACGATTTGGACTTATCGTGTGTGACCTTGGAGCAATTTACACAAACTTCGGGTGACCCCGACTTTGCACGTCTAAAAGAACGATTCGTATGGCCAAAGCGGTGACAGTAATAGAACCGCCGCGGCAGTGGCACGAATGCCTTCACGCGGTAGCGGTACCACCAGCACGCACCGACTTATGAGCTTGTCACAGTCGAACGTGACGAAGAGTGTAGGGGTGGGTCTCGAGGCCCCTCCCTATTTTTTCATCACACGTTCGACCTTGACCGCCTCATGGTCGGGCAGCTCTAGGGTGATGTCCTCAATGGAGTAGTCAAAAAGTTCCCTCGCATAAACTACTCCTTTCACAAAGTTCATGGTAGAGTGCGGCGTCACACTCAACGGGAGGCCATGAAGTGTCCGAAGAGAACTTATCTTGGCCGCCTCGCGGGATTCGCCAGAAGGCTCCCGTCCAAGAAACGGGTCTCCTTCGGCTCTCTACCAATTGCACTAGCTAATCCTCTCCTCTGATGGATCATGTTGCCCTTGGCCAACATGCTGCCATCAGTGGAGCGAGTAACGAGGAAGCGTTTGAAGCCAGCGGGCTCGAAAACGCCAGGTAACCTCTGAATGGGTTGCCTTCATGTCATCGAGGCTCCGCCCTGTGCACTTTTAGTCTTAGTCAGAGGCTCCGCAACCGGGGGGGCAGAGGGGCCGGATGTGCCGATCTTGGCTTGGTCGCTTGCCAAAGTGGCAGCAGACCCATCCGTCCCCGTAGCCCCCGCGGATGGAGAGGAGCCCCGAGTCTTCTTAGTCATTGTCTTTTTCGTCTTTCTCTTTTTTGGAGAGGAGGGCGGGGAATGAACCCGCTTCTCACCTCCGCCGATAGGAGCCCCTAGGCCAGATGGACCGGCCTCAGCCAGGTCCTTCTCCGAAATGGAGAAGGTCCTGGTGGTCGCACGGGAACCGGTTGGAGGAGATCCCTCCCCTCCTTGTACTACCTCGGAGCCCTCAGCCGTTTGAGGAGGACCTTGCATAGGGGCGGATTCGGGTTCGCTGCTTGGCGCCGAGCCCGGATTCCCCCCCATGGAAGGCCCTACCCTCTGAGGCTGGGTTCCCTCAAGGACCATGTCTATCACAGGAGGGGTCTCCAGTTGGCCATCCCCTCCCAGGACATCGCAGGTCCCCTTGGCAGCGTCATGTGTCTTGTGTGGGGAGGCACAGGCCTTGACCCCGGCAAGGTTTAATATGCTTGCCAGCAGGTCTTTTGAGGGAAGCGACCGAAGGGGCCTGGCTTCCCTCTCCCCCCTAAGGGGGTTTGCCCTACTGAGCCGCTTACACGAGAGGCGGTCGGCAATGGGCTGCCTGCTGGCTTTCTTGGCAGTCCCCTTAAAAAGAACAGGAGGGACTGCCGCTGGAAATAGGGAGTTGCCCGAAAGCACCTCCAGAGAAGGGGGTGAGGGAGGGTCCCCTGCACCCGTAGGCGTAGGAGAGGAGTAAGCCTCCTCTCCGGTTAAAGAAATATGGAGGGTCCCCTGCGCAAGCACAGGAGGGGGGACCTCCATTTTTTCGCTGGAGCTGCCCGAGGGCGGCTCCGTTGATGAGCAAGGGGGAATTAGGGGGAGATTTTTTTTTTTACATCATTGGGCATGGTGACCCTAAATTTTCTGCGGGACGCAATAACTCATCACCTCTCACAGTTGCCCGCACTGCAAGAGGTGCTTACAGGCCTGGCAGAACAAGGCGCCGCCATTTGGGACCACCCCTCCCGCCTGGTGGCCTGGCAGTCCATCGGCATGGCGGCTCCACCTTAGACACGGCGTAAAATCAAGGATAGACAGTGAATTGAGAAGGAAAAGGTATGCGAGGAAGGTATGGGTGGGGATGAAGCAGGTTGTTAAAAAAAAAAACATCCCAAACCGGAGCTCAGGGGTTAGGGAACGTTGTCCAATGCCCCCTCAGCCCCGATCTGGGACGGTTGGCTTGAGAAGAAGGTCAGCATCTACCCTGTGAAATTAGAGGCTGACCAGAGAAAGTTGTGGGAGAGGTATGAAAAGCGAGGAAATACAAGTGTTTTGAAGGAAGGAGAAGAGGCTAAGCTGGGGCCGGACGGAGCGCCATTAGACAAAAAACAAAGCAAGAAGAAAGATGGGAGGGGGGGTCTACTATCTTCGAGCCACCCAGCCTATCACTGGGTGTGGGCATAAGAGACGGAGCTCGTTTAGTGCCGTCTTCCGTTGGGGGGGGGGGCAGCTTTAGGAACTCCAGAAGATGGCCTCACGATCAACTTCAGGGGTGTTGCCTACTGTGAGTCTAACGACTCGGTGGAGGCGCAAGGCCGTTTCGCCTTTACGGGAAAGGGTCACGCTGAGGGAGGGGTGGGGAAAGCCCTGGTTTTAACGGAGGCTGGGTGTGAGCCCTTTGTGCCGCCAGCTATACCAGATGAGCGCTCGGGGTGAGAATAACCTGCAGAAGAGTTCCTAATGGGCGCGGAAACGACCGTGATGCAATTGGCCATATACGAAAGGGGCTTATCGTATATGGCCTTGGAGCATCTTACACGGACTTCGGGTAAACCTCGACTTTGCACGTCTACAGGAGCGATTCGTATAGCCAAAGCGGTGGCAGTAGTAGCCTCTCCGCAGCAATGGCACGAAGGCTTTCACGCAGTAGTGATACCAGCCAGCATTCACCGAATAAGGGAGCCAGTCACGGTCAAACGTGACGAAGAGTGTAGGGGTGGGTCTCGAGGCCACTCCTTATTTTGTCATCACACATTCGACTATAACCAGCCCATGGTCAGCCAGCTCTAAGGTGATGTCATATATGTAATAGTCCACGAATTCCCTTGCGCAAACCACTCACGATGTTCATGTTAGAGTGCGGCGTGCCATCAAGTGTCCGAAGGGAACTAATCATCATGGCCGCCTGGAAGGGATTCGACGTATTCGCGAAAAGGCTCCCGTCCGAGAAACGGGTCACCTTCGGCTCTCTACCAATCACACTAGCTAGAGCTCTCCTCTGATGGATCATGTTGGCCTTGTACACCATGCTGCCATCAGTGTAGCGAATAACTAGATAGCTTTTGAAACAAACGGGCAAGAAAACGCCAGGTAGTTTCACAGAAGGGGCCCCGACGTAATCGAAGTTCTACTCAGAGCACCCGATAGGGCCTCGAAGCCGGACGTGCTGATCTTGGTTGGGTGGCTTGCCAAAACGAGAGGAAGGAAGAGACCCTAGGCAGGATAGACCAGCCTCAGTGAAATCCTTCTGCGAGAAACGGTCTTAGCTGTCAGAGGGGCACCAGTAGGGGGAAGCGGTCCCTCCTATCCTTGTGAGTAGAGTACTCGGGGGGGACTGAGTCGTCTGAGGAGAAGCTTGTAGAAGGGAGACTCAGATTCAGTGTTTGACCCTAAAGACGGGTTCGACGCCATTGAAGATCGTGCCGTCTGGGGCTAGTCACCTCCGGATCATGTAGAAGAAGAATGGTACAAAACAGACGGGTGCTGCGTAAGTCCAAGTGGGCAAGCTCGCAGCCATTTTCAGAAAGAGAGGATTCATTAAAATTTCAAATGTTCTTTAAAAACATAGACTATGGTTAACGATCTAATATATATATATATATATATATATATATATATATATATATATATATATATATATATATATATATATATATATATATATTTGTCTCTGATAAAAATTTAAACACTCTGTTCATGTTAAAGGTGCACTCATGTTTGGAAAGGATGCTCCTCAGAAACTGCTGAGGACACATCCCTTGGCAAATAAAAGGAAAAAGCCTTTGCCTCAGAGTATGGAATCGTAGGCATTCAGCAAATAGGTGGAGTACAGACATTGTTACTCCACAGTAAGTGCACATTGGAGGCTGCTGAGGGCCTTCCATCAGAAAGCCATGTGTCAGACGACAATGCCCAATTCTCAGACGGCATAGAATAACATCCTGAGTACGGGTCCTAGTAGTGCGTGGGCAGGGACGGAGTGACTGTTTGATGGCATGAGGTTTAGTTAGGGGAAGTTCATCCCAAGTCCTCTGCCACTGGCCGACCACGTACTCACGGATGTATGGCACAACATCACGGAAAGAAAGAGGAGCAGGGTTGGAGGTTCCTAGAGATGCAGCTGCCTTGGCAACAGCATCTGCTCTCTCATTTCCTTTTATACCTATGAGGCTAGGTACCTAAAGGAATAAAACTTTGTGCCGACCGAGATAAATAAAAAAGCCACTGTTGGATCTTTGAAACCAGAGGGTGATCTGGAAATAAAAGGACTAAAACCTCCAAAGAGCTGAGGGAATCAGAGAATATTGTATAAGATCCCGGTAATGAAGAAGCGATGGTATACAGTGCAGCCAGTATTGCAACCAGCTCAGCCGTGAAGATAGAGGCTGTATTGGGCAGGCACACAGACACATGACGGGAGGGGAGGATAGCAGAAGCTCCTACCCCATCAGAGGATTTAGATCCATCTGTGTAGATAGAAGTGCTTAATTTGTGGCACAAAGTGTGTTCATTAAAGAGGCTTCGTAGAACCGAAGGCAAGAACTTGGTCTTCGGTTCCCTGCCAGCACCTTGCAAACACTCACGGGTGGCAATAGCCATGGGGGTACTTTAGGGATCTGATATAGAATAACTGATAATTCCCACAGTTGACCTGGGGTGAGTCAGCTAAGGAAACTTGTCATATGAGGCCACCGAGTGAATATTATAGGTGCAGTCATATACAGGTGAGGGGGGAGCTGTTGCAACCTGAAAAGGTACTGCAGGTTAAAATTAAGGTGGTGAAAGGATAGTTGAAGGACCCCACTCTCTGCATGGAGACTCCATACTGGGGAGGACTTGAATGCTTCCAAAGCTAGACGCACTCCCTGGTTCCAAATAGAATTGAGCTTATCTAGGTTTAAGGATGAGGCTGAAGAGTACACCTGTGACCCATAATCCAGCTTAGACTGGATCAAGGTTGTATACAAAAGCCACAGGGTACGGCGATCACTTTCCCACGAAACATGTGATAGAAGTCTTAAGATATCCATTCTCTTCAAGCAGGATTTTTTTCAAGGCAGTTATACGGGGGACCCAGGAGAGCTTTGAGTCAAAGATAACCACAAGAAATTTATTATGAGGCTCAAACAAGATGGGGGAGCCATACAAAGATAAGGTTGGCTGTTCCCAGTCAACTTGCCTGAAATTGTAGAAATGAACTGCCTTGGCAATGATGTTAATGGCTAGTTGCAACTTATGGATGACAAATGGCACCCGAGGCGATGCTGATAAAGAGGCCAAGTCATCCACATAAAGGGTTATCATTACTTCTGCAGGAAGATTAGTAATAATGCTGTTGATAGCCACCGAATAGCAGGTGACGCTCAAAATGCTTCACTGTGGCACACCCTCTATCTGATTAACAGGCTCCGATATGATATTTCCTAACCTAACACGGAACAAGCGTCCAGCAAGAAATTGCTGTATGAACCTAGGAAGATGGCCTTTGATACCCCAGTCATATAGTTGCCTCAGGATACCATACCTCCAGGTGGTATCATATGCTTTTTCTATATTAAAAAAGACAGCAATGGAATGTTGTCTCTTTGAGAAAGCTTGTCGAATGCAATCCTCCATCCTGACCAGCAGGTCTGTGGTGCATTGTTTTTTTTCTAGCCCAACTGTGAGGGAGAAATAAGGTTGTGTTTTTCCATAAACCAGACCAACCTGGCATTCAACATCCTTACAAAAAGCTTGCATGGGGAACAAGTAAGGGCAATTGGGCGATAGTGGGTCGGAAGTGTCCCTTCCTTTCCTAGTTTACGAAAGGGAATATGATTGCTTCCCTCCAAATGGAAGGGAAACAGCCCTTAATCCAGATATAGTTAAATATATCGAGATGTGAAATGAGTGTTGAATGCATATTCCTGATCATATCATAAGACACACCATCAGGACTAGGTGTGGTGGATCCACATCTTTTAAGAGCACTTCGAAGTTCATGAATGGAAAAGAGCTTATTGTATGGTTCATTATCCATACAGGGATCCAGGAAGTTCAAGAGGCACTGCTCTTGTATTTTCCTGACATGTTGAAATTCTAAGGAATAATTGTTAGGGCTGGAAATGTCAGCAAATGTCTTTGCCAGGACATTTGAAATTCTGGCCAAGTCTCCCAAAAGCTCGCCTGCTTCAACTATATTGGGGGCAGAGAAACCACTTGCTCTGCCCATGAGGTTTTTCACTCTTTTGCAGACTTTGTCCGGTGGTTAATAGAGTTGATGTACCCTTTAAAGGAAATTTGGTGAGCCTGGCGGAGGGTACGCTGTCGTACTGCCCTGGCTCGGCTACGAGCATACTTATTGATAGCAGTAGGGTTTCGATGGTAGCAACAAGCTCGTTTACACTGTCACCCCTTTGCTGCATTCCTCAGACCAAAAAGGGAGATGGGTCTTGTGGGAAGCAGTTTTAGGTATTGATGGAAGCAAGAGAATCTAGTGCTTTGATTTTTTGATGCTGATCAAATGAAGAGGACTCCACAACAAGGCAGCCATCATTCCTAGGCCACATTTTGGCAGGTTAACCACATTTGTCAACAGTCTTCATAGACATTGAAAATGTCAGCCTTACTTATTGGTATATCACTGTCTGATTTTAAAACTACAAATCTATCATAATCAAGATCATCGTCGACCTCGGAACCAAAAAGATCTAGTCTACAAAGATCATGGTCATTGGTGGCACAGGGACCAGAAGCTGAGGCCTCTGGGAAAAGTTTTTATTATTTTTACCCATAAATATTTGAATTAAAAGAACACATACCCCTGGGGAAACGGAGTCATATTACTGTAGTTGCCCCCAGATTAGGCGCTTTACACCGTCTTCATGGTAGCCCTCCCCCACGCTACAGCTGTCGTTTTAAAAACAGTGCAACGTCATGAATGGAAGTTTGACGACGGCTAGGCTAAGACCCACGCTGTGAACCGCTATCAGCCCCAGAACAAGTGCGGCCTTCAAGGCGATACCTACGGTGAACATGATCGGCAACCGTACAAAGGTACTCAACACGTGGGTGTGAGGATCCTTAGTCTGACTCCTCCACAGTGGCCTGTTCAGTAAGGTAGGACCCCTGAAGACACACTGATGGACAATAATGTCCATCACAGTCTTCACTGACAAAGCCCACTGTGTCATTGAAGTATGCAAGTCTCTCCACCACGACAGAGTGATCCTCAGGGAAGGGTGCGGACCATGTATGTCCATCTCAGGGGACCCTGTGTGGCCATACCCCCCTCCCCTCAAGGCATCACGGATCACACTCAAGCTATGTATCTTCTGTCGCAGTAAAGTCTCTGGCCAGAGAACCGGCCTTCCTCGGGGAAGAGAGGGGCAGTCACACCAACCCAGGCAATGTCAAGAGGCATGATTGCAGGACTGTACGGGGCACGGCCCCACGCGTCACGCTTTCTCTTGGCCCCTAAGGGTTTGACTCGATCGAGTCGCTCCCAACGAAAGGATGACTGCAATTCATCGAGAGATGAAGTCGTCCATGGCCTATTCCACAGAAGGGGGTGAAGCTGAAAACCCTGCACCCAGTAGAAGATGGTTGTAGGGGGCCCTGAGATAGCCTAACAGGAGGGGGGGAAGGCTATCTCCTTTTCAGAGGGAAGCTGCCCGAGAGAGGCTACGAAGAAAGCAAGACGATGGTGAGGGGGGAGCCCTTCCACCGGTTGCCTCGATTTTCCCCATCCTCCCCGACACCTAGGGAGGGCGAAGCCGCGCTTGGAGGCGTATCTCCAGATGAGAAAAAAGGGCTCATGGAAAGTAGGTACTCTGACCTCACTATGAGTCGGGAGGTTACGAGAAACGTCTCCATCGAATCAGAAATTACAGAATAGGATCAGACATAATCGCTCCGGGTCCAGCGTTGATGGGCTTGCCAACACAATCCGCCATTCTGGCGGAATTGCCCTCGTGCTTTAACCATAAAGGATGGTACCGGCGTAACCACTTCGTGTGTGTACTGGAGGAAGGTAAGCAGAGTCGACGCCCCAGCTCTCGCGCTATACACTTCACTCGACTAAGGTTCATAAGAGGACGAAAGTGCCCCGGGCAGCCAGAACCTCTGTGGGTAGGAGAACAAGTGTGGAAAAGGGTAGAGAGGGTATGTAATAAAGAGAAGTAGAGATAGGCGGGTCCACTAACGAGTAGGGTGGGTGATCACCTATTATTATCATACCCTGTTACTAGGTGATCCCAGGATGGAAGGTAAAGTGCAGGTAAAAAAGGTTGAGGGGATAGCTATAATGATAATCATGAATAGTAATAATATTATTAAATAATGCTAGCATACTAATACTAATCATACTAAATAATTATAATACATAATATATCATAATAAATACCTATAAAATAAAAATCATACTAAATAATAATAATAATGATAATAACAATAATAATACGAATAAAAAGGTAGAGTAGTGCTAAGTGTGGTTGAGGGGAAAGCGTACCAGCAACTTCCCCAGGCCTCATCAGAGAGTTCAAATCAACCCAGTGAAGCGCCTCCCTAGTTTCCACTAAGGCCGGGAGGAGGTACAACTCCTCCCGGAATGCAACTCAGCATAAACGTCATTGAAGGGTTCTCCGCCTCTCGAGGTAAAGTAGAGTCAGCGGCCTTCAGCGACTTCACAACGTGCACTAAATGGTGCCGGAGCAGCATCCTATCATCCTGGAGAACGGGAAGGAGGTCCTGCGAGAACTTGCCCCAATCCTTTTGACTCGCTTCCACACCTCTGCTAGAGGGGTCTTTCCCATTAAGTGAAGACACGTATGCCTGCCAAGAAAAGCGGCGAGCGTGCTTCGAAATATACCGGAACCTAGTCTTAGCTTCACAAAATTTACCGACAGTTAAATCGTTCGGGCGGCGTTTATTACACATGTAGGGATAACGCTTCTGTTTGAGGGGCGTCTCTCACTCAGCGTGCAAAAAGGGCCAGATGTTCTAGGAATAGTAACCAGGTCCACGTCGATGAGGTTACCGGAGAACTCAAAGGCCTCTTCTAACGACCTAACCTCCTAGAATGGGACAGAGAAATCAGTCATTTCCTGAAATGCGGACCACCGCGCCCGCACCAAAGCACCACCGGGAGAGTCTCTCAGGCAGCAGTGGTCCAGAAAATGATATTTGATAGGAAAGTGACTACTAACATGGAGGTTATCGACCACCTCACCTCAAATCAGAATGTGCATCCGGAGAGCAGAGGGATAGATCAAGACAGGTAAATGAAGCGGTTCTTGGGCAGTGACACGTAAACTCATCCACATTTAAGACACTTATCTCCAGCTCGCCGATCAGGCCAGCAAGGACCTGACCCCTGGGATTGATCGAGTAGCCTCTCCAGAGGGGGTGGCTACTGTTCAAATCCCTGAGCAAGAGAAAGGGTCTTGGCAATCGTGCCACGACGCGGAGCAAGTCCCACGCGTCAAGTTGACTGACGATGGAATTTATCCAGAAATAACAGTATAGCTCCAATCCAGTTGCAGTTGCACTTCTACTGCCTGAAAGGAGATATTTAAAGCAAAGAGAAGAAGAGAGATCATGCCGAGTGTAAATGGCGCATCCTCCTTCCAGGCACTAGGGTGGGAGCAAAAGCGCGCTTAGATGCGGTTCTCATTTGGATTCTGAGCGCATTCCTCTACTTCATACACTTATGGTAATAAATAAAGCGATGCCCTCCCTACTAGGGCAAAACACACCTCCCCGCTTTAATTATTCACCCAGTATATCTTCCACTATCCCAACTTCTTCTAAAATTGAGTATATCACCTTATGTTAATACAAAAAAAAATGTTGCATGAAAGGGAGATACTATGACCTTCCGATGTCTTGGGGGTAGAAGGAAAAGCCCCCATATGATCCGAAACATCCAGAATGTGATCATTTATACACACAGCCTTCAGATTCTAGCCGATGTGGACCTTGACAACCCGTTTGATAAGGAAAAGTAAGATAGGGGAAGGTAGGTTGCAGTAAAGGAGAAAATAGTGAGAAAAATGAATGAATGTTAGACCCCCAGAAAAGAGAGGGGAGGGGGGAATGAACGAAAGCTGGTTGATGACTAGTCTACGAAATTAGCGACCGAGCAAGAGAGAGAGAGGTAAGGAGAGGCATGTAAAGAGGGTGTCGAAAAAGGGTTAAATGGAAAATCAAAAGGGCAAAGGCCAAGATAATCTCATAGTTTGAGAATACCAGGAGAACTGGAGCAGGAAGGGCGTGCCGCTCCTCCAGTTAACAGGGTAACAATTTATACCTCTCCCCCCCACACACACATCTGTTGGGTGCGTGGGAAGGAATGAAAAGGAAACCAGACATATGAAGAAAAAAAGGAGGGGGAGGGGACATTTGAATCCTCAGGGAACGAATATATACAGGTACACATCAGAAGTACTCAATATGTTCTCAAAAGTACAGCTTTGTTAAACCCTTTCAGGAAGGAGACTACTTGGGGTAAAGGGGAGAATTCCATCTGCGAGGCTGCTTCAGGCCTCATCTTGTGGAGGAAGAGGCGATAGCACCAACCTAACGCAGAAGAGGAGAATCGGGTACGTTGTCCATGACTTCATGGCGAGCAGAAGGACGGCGAGGAGGACGTAGCTCTTCCTGGCCTCGTAGTCGAGAAGGATGTCCGAACTGACCAGGTCGCCGAAAGTCAAGTACCCACAGTTGGCCGACACCGTGTAAACGAGAAAGCAGACCGCGATAGCAAAGCCACATGCCTGCCGGGTGCGAGAACAAAGGGCACCTTGTGAATCAATAAGATAGACCTCAAATCACCCTATATTAACGAGGAAATGATGTTAAGATGAACAGATCATTGACAAAGTTTTTTTTTTTATATCTATCTTGAGAGCCCCTTTGGGGACAGCCTATCAGGGCAAAAGTCGCCATACTTACACCACAGCCTACTATTAGGCTAGATTAAAAATCAAATAAGAATATGTAAATAACAAATAAGAGGGATACAAAAATAAAAATTATTATTATTATTATTGGAGAGGATTATGACTGCCGATCGACGCTAAGGCGTCCATCTCAGCGAACGGTTTAAGGGAGTAGGTTACTGATGGATAAGGTGTGTACAGGTGATGGAAAGGATTTGTGGAGGGCTAAGATTGTGGATTTGAGACCGGCAGCGGACAGGAATGAGTATATGGCATCTATCGAGAAATGGGGGCTTTCAGCCAGAATAATCTTTAGGTGTTCACTGCGGGGGTAAAGAGATAGGTAAGGAAAGAAGCGGCATCCGATGGCGGAGTACTAAGGAAGAGTCTACCAGAAAGTGAGAGACCCTAAGCCTGACTCGGCATATATTGCAAATGGGATGGGGCTCACGGGACATAAAGTACTCGTTAGTTAGGCGTGTATGACCAAGACGGAGACGGGTCAAAACGACTTCTTTATGGCGGGAACGATGGAAAGAGGATGACCAGTACCCAAGAGTGGGTTTAATCTGGTGGAGCTTGGTGAGAGGTGGAGAATGCCGGGAGGCAAGCCACTGTGTTGACATTAGCTTTTTGAAGTGAGGAAAGAGGTCAGTATGAGGGATAGGAACAGGACGAGTTAGATCAGAGGCAGACCGTGCAGCTCGATCGGCTGCCTCCTTGCCAGGAACTCCAACGTGCGAGGGAACCCAGCAAAGGGTGATCAGCTTTTGCGAGGAAACAGTGGCCTCGTGAAAGAGTTGACGGATTTCGCGGACAAGGATGAGGAGAATAGTAGAGGGACATTGGGGAAATCGCACTCCGAGAATCCGAATATATTACGAAGTCGTTGGAGGCTTGAAGACGGGTAATTATCAGGGCCTCCCTCAGGGTCTAGAGCTCCGCAGTATAAGATGAGCACCCAGAGGCGAGGCAAAAGGAGGTGTATCGGGGCACCGTCTCAACGATGACGGCACCCGATGAGTTAAGTTGAGAGCAGGAACCATGCGTAAAGATGGTCGTACTCTGAGAGTGGACAAGGGTATGGCTAAAGAACTTTCCACGAAGAACTTCAGCCGGTGTAAAGGATTTGCCAGGAGACAGCAAGTGGTTACATATCCTCGCAGGGGCCAGCATCCAGGGTGGGATCCCTGCAAAGGATATCCGGCAGATTTGAGGAATGGGAAAGGGGATGGCAGTGAAGAGAGGGGAGGCAATTTTAGGGAGGTGCCAATGAACCACAGGTGAGGGGTCACCTATAACTATTGGAAAAGTAGGGGTAGAGGTGTCTCCAGGAGCGTATGAGAGCCTTCGTGGCTAGAAAGTTCCGTCGCTCCCTTAGGGAGGGGACGTTACAATCTGCCCGAAGGCTTGCGACAGGTGAGGAGCGGAAGGCTCCAGAAGCCATCCGCAGAGCAGAGTTTTGTATGGGTTCGAGATGTCGGAGAGTAGAAGGGGACGCTGAGGCGTACCTCACACCCGAAGTCGAGTTTTGAGAGAAGGGCACCGTAAAGGTGCAGCAAGGTGCAGCGGTCAGCGCCCCAGTTAGTGTGGGAGAGAAGGCGTAGAAGGTTGAGTGTCGGGCGGGTGGCAGTCACAAGTTGTTCCATGTGAGGGCCCCAATACAACTTCTCGTCAAGTACCAGGCCAAGGAACCTCACTGACTAAGGAGAAAAGGATAGATAGACCCTTAGAAGACTCCTAATCCACGGCCGCAGTGACCGCGAGTTGGACCTGTCGGGTGACCAGAGATAGTGATTTACCGCTAAAGTAAATCACCAGGTCGTCAGTGTAAAGCAAGCTATTGATAGTTGGAGGGAGTGAAGTGGTAACCGTGTAGTAGTGTGTTGGTGTCCGCCTCCCCTCCCCCGTCTCTAATCCCTTTTGCAGGGTGTTTGGAATGAGGAGGACGCAACGAAGTCATTCCGGGTAGGGGGACTCGATAGATTTCTATCGTGTTTCCCCATTCATCTGTCTTCCTCCACAGTCGATATTTGAATATCAATGAGATTAGTGTGAATTTAAAGTGATTGACTATTAGATGAGGTTAACAGTGAACTTAAATTAGTAAAGTGTCCATTGGAATTTAGATAGAAGCTGAATAGTTATTCAGGTGAGTCTTAGTGTGAATGGGTGGGTGTGTATGAATGGTAGTATAAGAATGTTTTAAGTGTGATAGCGATTGGGTAATTGAAAATGCCTTCTCCTTTCCAGCTTCTTGGTGCCGGCTTGGTGAGGTGGCAGCAGCCAATCTTGACCCTCGTGTGGCAGTAAGGGGACTGTTTTGATGCAGGAGTCTCGAGACTGCCTCCAAGTCGCCTATGTATCGACTGGAGCCAGAGCCCTCCCACTTTCCGCATCGACCGGAACCACTGCGTCCCCGCCCTTGAGTGCAGATCATTTTGCATTGGCTGGAGCTGGACTCCCAGTTCCTTAAGAAAAAGGAACCTCCCTTCCCCCCCCCCCTTATACCCGTAATAGCGCTCCCAGATATCCGGATACATTTTGGACAGACTCAAATCTATTTGTGAAGCCCTAGACATTTCTCTTTGCGAGTGCGGTTGTTGGTCAATAATATTGTAAGGCCACCTATATAGTGTATACATAAATATAATTTTGAGTAGGTTATAAGATATATATATTTTAAAGGTTTTGGGGCTGTGTTGATGGTTTAGCTTGGAATATTTATTGGGTTTAAATAAAATTAGAAAATACTCTCTCCTTGAACCACCGAGCGGACCTTGTTGGGGCGGCGGAAAGAATTGGTGAGGGTGTCGCGAACCCATCGCCACAACAGTATTAATGACGAAAGAGAAAAGGAGGACACTCAAGCCAGATCCCTGGGGGACTCCCTCCTCCTGTGGATAAGGAATAGATGTAGAGGAACCGACTCGAACTTGAAAGGAACGATCGCGAATGAATACCGAGAGGAATGTTGGCATATAGCCGCGGAAGTTAAGAGAATGGACACTCCAGAGTATGGAGGGTCTAGTGACAGTGATGTATGCCTTGCGACTGTCAAAGAAGACAGCCAACAAGGCATTAAGTTGTGAGAAAGACTCCTGCACTGCGAAACTAGCGAAAGCCAGTTTGGCATACAGGAAAAAGAGATTGAGTTTCGACAGTGAAAGAAAGACGAGACGCCACCATCCTCTCCATGACTTTGCAGGAACAGCAAGTCATGGCTATGTGGCGATATGACGAAACATCTGCAGGGTCCGAATCAGATTTGAGGACTGGCACGCCAGTGGCTGTACGCCATGCCGTGGAAAAGGTGCCCTCAATCCAGATGCGGTTGTATAGATCGAGGAGAAAGTGGAGAGCATAAACGTGTAGGTGTTTGAGCAGACAGTATGGGATTCCATCAGGACCAGGGCTAGTTGGGCGACATCAGGCGAGGGAGTTTTTTAACTCAGGGAAAGCTAGAGGACGCACATGGTTAGATATCGACGAGAAGTGCCTGGCGAGCCTGTCAGTAACCTCATATCGATCATAGAGGTAGGCATTGCCTTCCCTAATAACTGGCTGGCGCGGCGATGATGCCTTGCCAGCAACGCCGCGAACCTGTCGCCACACTTCGATGGTAGATAAGGAGGAAAATCCGGACACATAGGATCTCCACGACGACTGACATGCCTCTTTGGGGCATCAGCGCACGAGGGCCCGTGCCCGGTTCATTTCTTCTTTAGGTTGTGAAGGATGGGTTCGGTAGTACCAGCGTGCAGCGCGCTTCTTTCTACGAACCACCTCGCTGCACACCGGAGACCACCACGGAACAGCCCTGGGGTGGACCGCACCTGGTGACCTAGGAATTGAAGAAGTAGCTGCATAAATTATTAGAGAGTTAAGGAAGGACAGAGCCTCATCAACTGTATGGAAATCATGCACTAGCCGAAAGCAGACCGTATCATTTTGAAAGCTACCCCAGTCCGCCCTACGGAAGTGCCATCTCTGTCCACGGACAGATTCGGAAGGTGAGGGGATAGAGAGAGAAAGACCGGGAAGTGGTCGCTGCCGAAGTCGTCCTGGGAAAATGACCAGGAGAAGTCAAGCAGCGCCTCATCCGATATAAGGGACAGATCAAGGCAAGTAAAGGTGCCGGTGGAAGGGTGAAGGTATGTGGGTGAGCCAGAGTTTAATGGAGAGAAAAATAGCTCATCCATAAGTGACAGCAAAGTAGGTGCTAGAAACGTCGTGCAGCAGTCCCCCCAGGCAGGATCCCTACTATTGAAGTCTCCCAGGATGAGAAAAGGGCGAGGAAGTTGAAGGATTATTTCACGAAGAGAATCAAGAGTAGGACGGTCGTGAGGAGGAATGTAGACCGAGCACACAGTGTACTGCCGTCCTAAGCAAAGCTGGACAGCCACCGCATGAAGGTCCGTATGTAGTGTAAGGAGGCTACACGGGACCGAGTCGAGTACCAGAATGGAGGCTCCACCTCTGTCGGAATCACCGCGTCGCTGAGAAACAAAAGGGAGGTAGCCTGAGATCGGAGGGACCTGGCGACCACGTAGGATTAATTCTGTAAACAGAGACAGGAAGGTTTATGGGATAAAAGACGGATGATGCTCTCCGAGTTAGCCAGCAGACAACGGGAGTTCCAGTGGACTACTGTGGGAGAGACAAAAGGACATGTGGGGAATGCCATAGCGGGGATCTACCCACTCTGTGAGGTTGAGGATCCGGGCTCCACAGCAAGAGAAGGCTGGGTCCCGGATTACTTAGATGTTTTTTTTTTCAGTTTGAAGCTTGATTTTTTAAAGGAGAGGAACCGTTGGATAACGGTGGAGAAGAAGGAGGGGTGGTGAAAATGGGGTTAGGGGGAAAGGGAAGTGAAAGGAGGGATCGGTAGGTTTTATGGGGAAAGAGTGGTGGGTCTGGATATTTTTGAGGGATGGGGGGGTTGTTTAGAGGAAGAGATCAAGCTGATTTTTTTTTTTTAATTTAAGGGGCTATCTGACGACTGCAGACTTAGGCATAAGTCGCTGTAAACAAACAGCCTAGTTCTAGGCTACTTTAAAAAATTGAACAGGAAACAACAATAAAAAGAAATAACAATAACAAAACAATAACAAAAACAACAATTAAACCTGTTAAATGAAAGGGAGAAGGCCGGCCTCCCCCAAAAAGTCAACAAGTCCACCAGTCAAAGTGAACGCACTCGTCCCGAGTACAAGGGACAGGCGGTAGCGACCCCGCCCATCGGGACAGGTGTCGTGCGCGAAGATCACCAAGACTGGGACATTCAACAAGAATGTGCCGAACAGTCTGGGGGACGACGCAGTCGTTGCAATAGGGCGCAGGCGAGCGCTCCATCAAATAGCGATGCGTCACACGAGTGTGCCCGATTCGGAGACGACAGAAAGCAACCTGAAGCCGCCGCGGCATTGGGGGATAGGTCCATGGGAACAGTCGCGGCGTAATGGCACGCAACTTTAAGTTCCCTTCGAACGTCTCACATCTTCTTTGCCAAGCAGTCCGAAGAGCTGCCCGTATTCCTGCCATGTAGTCAGTGTGAGGAAGAGCGAACACTGGTCCGGTCGCAGAGTTCTCGCGGACTCTTTGGCGCCCTCATCGGCGCGCTCATTCCCCGCAATTCCTACATGTCCAGGAACCCAGCAGAAGATAATCTCGACATCTGCCCGGCTCGCCAAAACCGTGGCGTCACGGATTTCGCGAACCAGGGGATGCGGAGATTCCAATGCCCCGAGAGCACTCAGGGCGCTTTGTGAGTCGCTATAGATCACAATCCGGTCTCCAAACCGAGCACGTCGCGTAATCTCCCGTACCAAGTGGTGTATTGCCACCAGCTCGGCCGTGAAGACAGACGCAGCGCCTGGTAGAGCCCCGCTGACTTCAAACAGAGGGGATACGGCGTGGAAGCCGACCCCCTCTTGGGACTTGGAGCCATCCGTATACACTGGCACGGTTCCAGCGTGACACGATGTGTGCTCCAAAAAGGTCGAACGCAATACTCCCAGCGCAGTACAAGCTTTGGGAGCAGAGGCGTGGCGACAAATAGCCAAATGTGGTACCCTCCAGGGTGGCGTCCTGGGCAGAACCAGGGGCGCCACCGGTCCGAGAGCTATATCTACCTCTCAAAGGAATTTCCTGGCCCTAAACCAAAAGGGCTTAGGGTATGACTGGCGTCTCTCGGCGGCATAGGCACCATCGAGATCAGCTGCGAATGCAGTGAGAGCTGTTGGCGACTGAGGAAGGCGCCGGGTTCGCGCGTAGAGGCGAGTGATGCACTGCACGCGGCGCAGAGCGAGTGGCATCTCCCCAGCATCGACCAACAGGCTCTCAATGGGGGAAGTGCGGAAGGAACCGGTCGCAAGGCGAAGGCTGGTGTGGTGGATCGAATCCAACTTCCGCAATAAACGCTCGGCTGCGGATGCATAAAACTCGCATCCGTAGTCGAGCTTCGAGCGAACAAAGGATCGATAAAAAAGTAAGGCGGTAGCCCTATCAGCGCCCCAAGCGCTGAACGTCACGGAACGGAGAATGTCCATGGCGCGGGTACAAGAGACCCTAAGGCTGCGAATATGAGCCTCCCAGGTGAGGCGTCGGTCGAATACAAGACCAAGGAAACGGTGCGACTCAACCACATCCAGGCGCACCCCATTAAGAAACAAATCTGGGTCGGGGTGAAGCCGTGGATGGCGGCAGAAGTGCACCACCTTAGTCTTGGCCAAAGAAAACCGAAACCTGTGCGCTTCGGCATAGCGAGAGACGCGGTTCAATGCCTGTTGGAGTCGACGCTCCAGAGTTGGCATCTGGGCCGCGCCAAAAGAGATCGAAAGGTCGTCCACGTAGAGCGTAGCGAGAACATCTTCTGGCAGCACCGAGGTGATGCCGTTGATGCTCAGGGCAAAGAGTGTGACACTGAGGACACTTCCCTGCGGGACACCCTCTTCCTGCTCCTTTGGGCCGGAGAGAGCTCCCCCCACCCGTACGCGGAATCGACGATCTCGCAAAAATTCAGATATAAACATTGGGAGGCGTCCCCTCGCCCCCATCGTGTGGAGAGTCTCCATGATACCGTATCGCCATGCGGTATCATAGGCCTTCTCCAGATCGAAGGAAAGCCTCGCAGACGGCATTTTCCAGTCGGAGCAGAGCATCCGACTTGGAGTGGAACTTGCGGAAGCCGCACTGTGCGGAAGACAGATGGCCTCCGCAGAGAGATCAAGCTGAAGAGCCTTTCAAGGGTTTCCTCAGGCTCTAGAGATTCCCTCTCTGGGGAGGGAGGAATAGGATGGGAATGGACCTCCGCGACTACAGTCATTTCTGTGGACCGCGGAGGCCTTTTCACCAGTTCGGGCGATGACGCCTCGATTCGAGCAAGACGCTTCGGAGGGGGAGTAACAGGGGGGGGGGGGGAGGCTGCTTGTGTAGTCTCTAGTGTGGGGGAGGCGTTTAGCCTCCAGCGGGTCCTCCTCTTATGTGTCCGAGGTAACCTCGGAGCGGTGGGGATGGGAACCACTTCCATCGCCGTGAGGGTGTGGTTAGCGACGCTGAGATTACCCCAAACCTGTTGGAAAGGTTTAGGGCTGTGGTATCTGGGAAAGACCTTGCGGTCTTCGAACAGGGCGACATCAGCATAAGCCGCTCCTTGCGGCCTAGTCTTTTTTAATACTCGGTTCCGAGCTTCGCGGACAATAAGGAAGGCAGTGTATCTTAGAGACTGAATCTCGGCCTCAAATTTATAGGTCAGGCAGTCTCTTGAGGATGCTGGGTGTCCCCCTTTGCATTTGGAGCAATGGGGCTCCGACATACATGGAGGAGGGTGGAAAGTTCCACCGCAGATGTGTCAGAGTGCTGCGGGTTGGCGACACTTCGAGCTTACATGCCCGAATTTATTGCATTTAAAGCAGCGCGTTGGGGGGTGGTACGTAGTGCCGAACTGAGAATTTACATGTACTAGGGTCTCCGATCCCTGAATACACGTGTGGTGGCGGGGATAGTGCCTTAAAAGACAGGAGGCGATGGGTAGGCATACGCGCCTTACCAACCTTTTAGCTAAATATATATACTTTTGTGACACCCCGTGAAGAGATCCTCTAAGAGTTCCTCAACAGGTATGTCACCAAGGGACTTCGCATATATAATTTCCTGGCAGCTGTTTAGCCGCGGATGCTCCATGACACGGACGGGGCAGCCCTGTACCTCACGGAGAGCTAGCAACGATTCCGTGGGGCTAGGTTTGAATTCTTTAACTGTGAAGTGGCGCCATCTTAGATATATATCTTTTGGTAGGATGTATAGGTCAAATGATATGAAGTAAGTGTTTGTTGGTATCTTGCTGTTGTTAATCGTTTTATGTACTCTGTGTACTTGAGTGACAGAGTACTCGCATAATTCTTCAATTAATTCCGCTTTTGAGTATTGGGCGATGTCTGGTTCTATTATTACGCCTTTACGCATGTTAAAGAAGGGGTGTGCTGTTACTATTACTTTATCTCCTGCCAATTCTTTTAATGTTAAGGTTTTTTCGGCTTGCTCTTTTGTTTTTACTTCGACTAGTATACTACCATCTGGTTGAGGTGAGAGAGGTGGAAATTGTGATCTGGGAAGTTGAAATAGTTTGGGGAAATCTTTACTCTGTTTGACCATGCATGTCTTCATTAGGTTTGCTTGTTGGCTTTCTGGTTTTATCAGGTAAAATCTTCTGAAAGATCGATCAACAAACTGTCCTGGGAGTACCTGCAGTGAGAGCAGTTCAGGCAGCGTTTTGGTGGATCGTGCTGGGCCTGCTGCGAGTTTGAAACTTTCAGCGGACTTCTTACTGACTTTGGTCGTTTTTGCGGTGGTGAGTTTCGATTTCCTGAGACCTTGCTCGTTTCTATGCAATTTCTTCTATCTGTCCAGTTGTTTTGGTAGCGATCTTGTGGTTAAAGTTCTCCCACCAGTTTTATCTACGTCTTGTGTTCTTTTCTTTCCTTGAGTTAGTTGATTAGTATCCATTTTCTTCGGCGGCCTGGGAAGTAAGGGGGTAGGGAGAGTTACAACGAAAGAAAGTACCCTAGGAGACCTTAAGGTCCATTTAAAGAGGGTAACTTTGGACTAGCAATCGAGCGGGCACATGGCTGCTTAATTGTTTTGCGTCTCTAAACGGCCACTTTTCAAGACCTTGTCTAGTCTTGCCTTGAACTGGTCAACAGATTCACTGTTGACAACTTCCAATGGAAGTGCGTTCCACTTACCGCAGCTACTGTAGGTGAAAAAATTTCCACACAGATTGCGGTTGTAACGCTTCAGTTCAAGTTTGAAGCCGTGATTGCGCGTTCTGTTCTCACTCAGTGTGAAAATATCCCGGTAGTCAACATTGTCGAACCCTCGAAGTATTTTGAAAACTTCGATGAGCTGACCACGCAGTCTACGGGTTTCTAGCGAGAACAGATCTAATTCCCTTAGTCAATCTTCATAACTTTTATGTCGGATAGAGGGGATCAGCTTGGTTGCCCTGGCTTGTATGCGTTCCAACCTTGTGATATCCTTTCGAAACGAAGGACTCCAAAATTGTACGGCATACTCCAGGTGCGGCCGAACGAGGGAGTTGTACAGACAAAGTACTATCTCCTTGTTACGGTATCCAAACTGGCGCTTTATAAAGCCTAACATCCTTTGGGCTTTCTTCTCTGCCTCGATGCACTGTTTCGAGAACTTGAGGTCGCTAGTGATAGTTACACCCAAGTCCTTCTCAGTGTCACTCGATTCAAGAGCAGTGCCCTTAAGGATATACTGAGATTGGGGGTTTCTGTGGCCGATATGCATTACTTTGCAATTCCCCACGTTAAAAGGCATTTTCCACGTGTCCGACCATTCCCCAATCCTCCAAAGATCTTCCTGCCGGCGGGTAGTATTTCCATCCTTTGCAACGTTCATACCAAGCTTGGTATCGTCGGCAAATTTGGAAATCTTGGCAACCATGTCACCGTCCATGTCGTTGACGTAGATGATGAATAGTAGTGGTCCCAGGACAGAACCTTGAGGCACCCCGCTAGTAACGGGCACCCACTCAGAAGCCTGTCCATTCACCACCACCCGTTGTCGTCTGCCACTTAGCCAGTTATCGATCCAGCCGGCTACCTTTCCGTCTATGCCCAGCGCTCGCACTTTCCGGAGAAGGCGGTGGTGTGGTACCTTATCAAAGGTTTTCTGAAAGTCTAAGTAGACCACATCCACCGCCTTGTCCCGATCGTGCTCACTGAAAACGAAGTGGAAGAATTCCACAAGGTTCGTCAGGCATGACCGTTGCCTTCGGAAGCCGTGCTGGGAACTCCTCAGTAGCAGGTTTGACTCTAAATACGACGTCATTTTGTCCACCATCATGCTTTCCATGAGTTTACCGACTATCGAAGTCAGACTGATTGGTCGGTAGTTTGACGGTTGGTTACGGTCTCCTTTCTTGAAGATTGGAGTTACCTCCGCCTCACGCCAGTCTCTAGGAACGCATTTGGTCCGGATTGACATGTTGAAGATTGCGCTCAGGTGTCGTGACACTTGATCGCGCACTTCTTTCAACACTTTAGGTAGAATGCCATCCGGGCCAGGTGACTTATTCGTCATTAGGTCACTGATCTTCTTTTTGATTTCTCCTTCGGTGAAGTCCATATCCTCCAGCTTTCTCCCCCGAGTAGGAATCCGTCGACTGGGGGATGGGACCACACTCTTCAGTAAACACTGAAGAGAAGTATTCGTTGAGGAGGTTAGCAATTTCTGCATCTGAATGCTTTAATGTCCCCTCCTCATTTCTCAAAGGGCCAATCGTTCGACGGATTGGTTTAAGGCTGTTTACATATCCAAAGAACTCTTTGGGATTCTCTTTACAGAGTCTCGCCACTCGGAGTTCCTCAGACCGCTTAGCCGCCATTATGCTGGACTTCACTCTCCTGGCTAGCCTCCGGTATTCGTCAAAGTCACCCGAGAACTTCGATTGCCAGTATACAGTTCTCTTCTCCCTAAGCAGTTGCCCGATTTCTCGCTTAAACCACTTTGGTTGAACAGAAGAAAGACGGGGGCATTTCAGAGGGATGAAACGCGATTGAAGACTCATGAATGTGGTTTTGAAACTATTTCACGAATCCTCAACCTTTTCGCATACCACTAGCCTCACGTCAGTCAGTCCAGCACGAAGGCTTGCAAAGTCTGCTCTTGACAGTAAATCTAACTAGCTGGTGATCACTGCCACCGAGCTCTTCGCCTACAGAGAGATCCTCAACGATATCATCCTCAGAGGTGAAGACCAAGTCGAGGATATTGTCTCCTCTCGTCGGTTCTCTGACCCATTGAGTGAGGAACTCGTTGTTGGCGAACTCCAAGAGTAGCGCGCTCTCGCCACAGGCTGCTCTGGTTTCCCAGTCAACTTGGCTGTTGAAATCGCCCATAACAATGCACACTCTGCCTTGAACCAGCTCACCCAGCAGCTGGTACAGTTCCCTGTCATTCTCAACGGGTTGGGAAGGGGGTCTGTAAAGCACCAGGGTCCTTTATCTGACAGGACCGATCTCTAGGTCAACGCCTAGGAGCTCGTGGTCGGATATAACGTTGGAGTTCGTAGATTCGATTGTATCGCTGACATACAGCATTACACCGCCACCCTCTCTGTTTGGCCTATCTTTGTGGAAGAGTTGGTAGCCAGGAACCGTGAAATCGCCTTCAAAGTCTCGGTTTGAGGTTTTTATCCACGATTCTGTTATGGCTACCATTTCGGGTTCTTCCGTCGCTACGAGGCCACGGAGCTCAGGAAACTTGTTCCTGATTGACCTCGCATTGAACAGAAGAACTTTCAGGGAGTCCCCTAATGTAGGACCCCCTATAGTCTTCCGTTTTCCCGCTTCTTGGTTGTCACGGTGGCCCCATCTTTGACAACCTCCGAGAAGGTTGTTTGGGGAGTGACTGGGGCGTACTGGCCTACGTCCGCCTTCACAATGGGCCAGATACTCCTTTGGGTGCCCTCCACAACATCCTGGATGAGGTTGGCTAGGAAAGCCTTGCCCTTAAAGGAGAGGTGCACCCCATCCCTTTGGTAGAGGTCTTTTCTACCATAGAATACGGCGTCGGGGTCGACAAAAAAAGACGCCCTCCGCCGTACAGAGGTCTGCAAGGTGCCAGTTTAGCGACATGTTCCTCACGTGGGCAGTCCGGCTTGGACCCCACCTCGGAAGCATCCCCACCACGACGCGTCTGCGGGTTTTGAATCCACAGTCGTCGATAGCGCCCATAACTGTATTTATAATCTCGCCTGTAGGGCCTAACATACCTCCTCTGAGGTAGAGGTCGTTCCACTTACCATAAGGGCAACGACTGAAGTCTTAGAAATCTGAGACTTCTCGGCCTCAGCTCTTATCTGCTTATTCCCACAGCCTGGGAGGCAGCTCAACTTAACGCTTGTGCGGAGGCGGGCCGCTAGCAGGGGCTTCAGACCCCGTGCTTGAGAATCACCAATAAGGGTGACTCTTGCACATTTGTCTGCAGACAACTTAGTCTTTCCTTTCGGAGGCAACTTGCCGCTTTCCTCTTGTATCTCTAAATTTTTCTTCTTCTTGTCTTCCTTTGTTATCTCTTCTTTTGTTTCCCGTTTCTCTTCTTCTGCTTCTACTTTCTCATCCTCTGTTTCCACTTTCTTTTCTTCTCTTTCTACTTTCTCTTCTTCTCTTTCTACTTTCTCTTCTTTCTTTTCTTCTTTTTAGCTCGTTGAGGAAGCCCTTCAGCAGAAGAAATCGGCTGTTGGACGTCGGGAGCCTTCTCGCCTGAGCATCTGTATATCTCTGTTTTTAAGAGTTGAACTTCCCTATTAAGGAGGCAGTTCTCCTCTCTCAGTTGAGCAATGCTCTCGCCCAGGCGCTCTCGAGTTCGCAGAAGTTACAGACACTGACAGCATCTGTGAGCTCCTTGCAACTCCTGCCCCCGAAGTCTTCACTCCATCTGTAGAATTTGCATATTTTTCAGGTTAGCTTTCGAAACGGAGGACCATTCTTCTTCGCCATCTTACAAAACTCTCGGACCATATGCATTGAAAAAGGGTTTTTGGGTTGTGATTTTCTCTCGCACTGATCACATCCGCCTATTTCCAGGAGGTTTTCAGTCGTTCAGCGAACAGAAACCCTATGACCAAGCACACCAACCCTAAGGTCTTCCCTGGGCCAGACATCCCCAATGGTGCCGCAGCTCCCAACTGAGCAGCACAAGAGCCCCAGTGAACTGGTTCTCTGATTTTTCGACAGGGGTGCTTGAGGTGTAACTGTCTTCCTACTAAGCCCTACTAATCAACTAAAAACGGCCAGACTTGAGGCAAATAGTAAAGCTAAGTGCCCACGACTTCATCTGAGATCTTTAGCTGATCTGGCAACCAGCAAGGCTCAAAAGCTCTATGATCAAAGAGCTGTTGAGCCTTTATTCACCAAGTAGCGGTCAGAGGGTGCTGGTCAGGCCATTACACGTTAGGAGAAAGCTTCTAAGGGGTACCTAGCATTTCTCAATTAATCGTACCCCAAACGCCTGAGATCCCTTCAATCTCAGTCTCTTGTAATCTATGAGTGCTCCAAGGCGTTATTTAAAGAGGTTCCGAAGCCTCTCTTCTCACGCGGCATAAGGGAGCTGGTGAGGCCCTTATTAATAAACAACTTATGTGTAATAGAGATGAAGGTTTGTTTTTTGTTATTGGGTTTTTGTTTTTATTTTTTGACAGTTGAAGAGAGTTGGTGAAACTTAGTACTAACAGAATCGAAGAGGTTGGTAGGGAGATGCAAGGAGACGCATCAAAGAAGTGGTAGAGAAGTTTGACAACCAATAGTTTGGTTTTTTAATTTTTTTATTACAGGGGCTATCTGGCGACTGCAGACTTAGGCATAAGTCGCCGTAAGCAAACAGCCTAGTTCTAGGCTACTTTAAAAAATTGAACAGGAAACAACAATAAAAAGAAATAACAATAACAAAACAATAACAAAAACAACAATTGAACCAGGTTAAATGAAAGGGAGAAGGCCGGCCTCCCACAAAAAGTCAACAAGTCCACCAGTCAAAGTGAACGCACTCGTCCCGAGTACAAGGGACAGGCGGTAGCGACCCCGCCCATCGGGACAGGTGTCGTGCGCGAAGATCACCAAGACTGGGACATTCAACAAGAATGTTCCGAACAGTCTGGGGGACGACGCAGTCGTTGCAATAGGGCGCAGGCGAGCGCTCCATCAAATAGCGATGCGTCACACGAGTGTGCCCGATTCGGAGACGACAGAAAGCAACCTGAAGCCGCCGCGGCATTGGGGGATAGGTCCATGGGAACAGTCGCGGCGCAATGGCACGCAACTTTAAGTTCCCTTCGAACGTCTCCCATCTTCTTTGCCAAGCAGTCCAAAGAGCTGCCCATATTCCTGCCATGTAGTCGGTGTGAGGAAGAGCGAAACGCTGGTCCGGTCGAAGGGTCCTCGCAGGCTCTTTGGCGCCCTCATTCCCCGCAATTCCTACATGTCCAGGAACCCAGCAGAAGATAATCTCGACATCTGCCCTGCTAGCCAAAACCATGGCGTCACGGATATAGCGAACCAGGGGATGCGGAGATTCCAATGCCCCGAGAGCACTCAGGGCGCTTTGTGAATCGATATAGATCACAATCCGGTCTCCGAACCGGGCACGTCGCGTAATCTCCCGTACCGAGTGGTGTATTGCCACCAGCTCGGCCGTGAAGACAGACGCAGCGCCTGGTAGAGCCCCGCTAACTTCAAACAGAGGGGATACGGCGTGGAAGCCGACCCCCTCTTGGGACTTGGAGCAATCTGTATACACTGGCACAGTTCCAGCGTGACACGATGTGTGCTCCAAAAAAGGTCGAACGCAATAATCCCGGCGCAGTACAAGTTTTGGGAGCAGAGGCGTGGCGACAAATAACCAAATGTGGTATCCTCCAGGGTGGCGTCCTGGGCAAAACCAGGGGCGCCACCGGCCCGAGAGCTATATCTACCTCTCGAAGGAGTTTCCTGGCCCTAAACCCAAAGGGCTTAGGGTATGACTGGCGTCTCTCGGCGGCATAGGCACCATCGAGATCAGCTGCGGATGAGTGAGAGCTGTTGGCGACTGAGGGAGGCGCCGGGCTCGCGCGTACAGGCGAGTGATGCACTGCACGCGGCGCAGAGCGAGTGGCATCTCCCCAGCATCGACCAACAGGCTCTCAATGGGCGAAGTGTGGAAGGCACCAGTCGCAAGGCGAAGGCCGGTGTGGTGGATCGAATCCACCTTCCGCAATAAACGCTAGGCTGCGGATGCATAAAACTCGCATCCGTAGTCGAGCTTCGAGCGAACAAAGGATCGATAAAAAAGTAAGGCAGTAGCCCTATCAGCGCCCCAAGCGCTGAACGTCTCGGAACGGAGAATGTCCATGGCGCGGGTATAAGTGACCCTAAGGCTGCGAATATGAGCCTCCCAGGTGAGGCGTCGGTCAAATACAAGACCAAGGAAACTGTGCGATTCAACCACTTCCAGGCGCACCCCATTAAGAAACAAAGCTGGGTCATGGTGGAGCCGTGGTTGGTGGCAGATGTGCACTAATTTAGTCTTGGCCAAAGAAAACCGAAACTTGTCGGCATAGCAAGAGACGCGGTTCAAGACCTGTTGGAGTCGACGCTCCAGAGTTGGCATCTGAGCCGCGCCAAAAGAGATCGAAAGGTCGTCCACGTAGAGCGTAGCGAAAACATCTTCCGGCAGCACCGAGGTGATGCAGTTGATGCTCAGGGCAAAGAGTGTGACACTGAGGACACGTTCCCTACGGGACACCCTCTTCCTGCTCCTTTGGGTCCGGAGAGGTGCTCCCCCGACCAGGTCACGGAATCCACGATCTCACAAAAATTCAGATATAAACATTGAGTGGCGTCCCCTCGCCCATATCGTGTGGTGAGTCTCCATGATATCGTATCGCGATGCGGTATCATAGACCTTCTCCAGATCGAAAAACACCGTCACGCAGTTCTGTCTACGAAGGAAGGCCTCGCAGACGGCATTTTCCAGTCAGGCCAGAGCATCCGACGTGGAGTGGAACTTGCGAAAGCAGCACTGTGCAGAAGGCAGATGGCCTCCGCTGTCCAGGAAGAAGGCTAATCTAACATTTACCAATTTCTCCATCAACTTGCACGTGCAAGAGGTTAGAGAGATTGGGCGGAAACCGGTCGGAGTAGAGTGATCTCGCCAGGAGCCTGGGAGAAGACATTCCACCCAGATCCTGTTGAACAAATCTAACAGAAAGGCCATGCCTCGCTCACCCAGGTGTCGAAGCATGGCGTATGGGACATTGTCCGGACCATGGGCGGTGTCCGCGCACGAAGCGAGAGCGGAACGCAACTCACTCACAGTAAACTTGTCGTTGAAGGGTTGTCCGCCTCTGGAGGTAAAGTCCAGACGGCGGCCTTCCGCGACATCACACGTGCATTGAATGCTGGCTGAGCAGCATCACGGCTAGAGAATGCGGAAAAAGCGGTCGCTAAGGATTCCGCCACGGACGCGGGGTCCGAGATTGCGGTCCCATTCTCCTGGAGAACGGGAGGGCGGTCCTGCGAGAACTTGCCCCGAATCCTTTTGACTCGCTTCCACACCTCAGCTAAAGGGGTCTTGGCGTTAAGTGAAGACACGTATGCCCGCCAAGAAGAGCGGCGGGCGTGCTTCGAAATATACCGGAACCTAGCCCTAGCCCGTCGAAATTCAGCGACAGTGAAATCGTTCGGGCGGCGCTTATAGCGCATTTAGGCATAACGCTTCTGTTTGAGGGCCGTCTCACACTCGGCCGACCACCATGGGAGTGGTCGGTGTGCAAAACGGCCAGGCGTCCTAAGAATAGTAGTCAGGCCCACGGCGATAAGGTTGCCGAAGACGAACTCAACGGCCTCATCTACCGACCTTAACTCGTCGACTGAGATAGAGAATTCAGTCATTTCGTGAAATGCAAGCCACCCCGCCCGCGCTAAGCACCACCAAGATGGTCTCCCAGGCGGCAGTTGCCCTGAAAATGATATTTGAATGGGAAAGTGATCACTACCATGGAGGTCATCGACCACCTCCCGATGAAAATCAGGCTGTGCATCCGAAGAGCACAAAAATAGGTAGAGGCAAGAAAATGAAGCGGTTCTGGACAGTGATGCGTAAACTCATCCACGTTTAGGACACCCATCTCAAGCTCTTCGATCAGATCGGCAAGGACTTGTCCCCTGGGATTTATGGAGTAATCTCCCCAGAGAGGATGCCTGCCGTTCAGATCTCCAAGCAAGAGATAGGGCCTCGGCAACCGTGCCACGACGCGGCGGAAGTCCCCCGCGTCGAAGTCAGCTGACGGTGGAATGTACGCAGAAATGATAGTATACCTCCTATCCAAGTGCAGCTGCACAGCCACTGCCTGGAAGGGGGTATCTAAAGAGAAAGGAACAACGGAGACATCATGCTGGGTGTAAACCGCACATCCCTCAGCCCGGCCATCCCGCAGTGGTTGGGTCGCAAGACCCTTATACCCCGGAAGGGCGGGCAGGCGGCACGCGCCTAGCATGGTCTCCTGCAAAACGATAGGTTACGGGGAACGGGAAGAGACAAGCCTCCGCAGCTCCTCCCGGTTGGCCCGGAGTCCACGGCAATTCCATTGAAGGAATATGCCCTCCAGGCCTAGCTCGGGGGAGACGAGGGGGCCCTCCTCGAACTGAAGACCTCACGGAAATGGCCGTACGCTTCCCAAAGGCCGAACCCCGGGGGCTGTTGGCCGGACAAAGCGCTGAAGGCGCTGTCGCATTCGAGGACTTTTTGGGGGAGTTTCGGCTCGTCATGCGAGTCTTTTCCTCCCTCCGCCTCGAAACCTTAGGCGGGCGTAGCGGCTTCGGAGACAGGGGGCCCTCTTTTCGAGGAACCACCGTCACCGAGCCACTCGATCCCCCTCGGGGAGCGAGTGGCCGTTTCGCCTTACGGGAAACGGTCACGCTGGGGAAAGAGTGGGGAGCCCTGGTTTTAGCCGGGGCAGGGTATGAATCCTTTGTGCCGCCAGCTTTACCAGGGTAGCGCCCGGGTTCGGTAGAGCCCGCAGAAGGGCTCCGAATGGGCGCGGAAACAACCGTGCTCGTTGGCCTGGATGGGCCAGGAGCAGAGGGTGCCTTTCTAACTATTGAGGCATATGACGTCCCAGGCAGAGCCGGGCGCGCCAGGACCAAGTCCTTTGCCTCTCGGAATGAGAGTCGATCCTGGGCCTGAACGGCCAGGATTTCTTTCTTAAGGAGATATGCACCACATTGCTTCGAAGAAGCAGGGTGCGGCTCTCTGCAATTGACACACTTGGCCACACACGATTTGGACTTATCGTGTGCGACCTTGGAGCAATTTACACAGACTTAGGGTGACCTCGACTTTGCACGTCTACATGAGCGATTCGTATGGCCGAAGCGGTGACAGTAATAGAACCGCCGCGGCAGTGGCACGAATGCCTTCACGCGGTAGCGGTACCAACCAGCACGCACCGACTCAGGGAGCTTGTCACAGTCGAACGTGACGAAGAGTGTAGGGGTGGGTCTCGAGGCCCCTCCCGGTTTTCTCATCACACGTTCGACCTTGACCGCCCCATGGTCGGCCAGTTCTAGGGTGATGTCCTCAATGGAGTAGTCAACAAGTTCCCTAGCATAAACTACTCCTTTCACAAAGTTCATGGTAGAGTGCGGCGTCACACTCACCGGGGTGCCATGAAGTGTCCGAAGAGCACTTATCTTGGCCGCCTCGGCGGGATTCGCCGCATTCGCCAGAAGGCTCCCGTCCGAGAAACGGGTCACCTTCGGCTCTCTACCAATTGCACTAGCTAATTCTCTCCTCTGATGGATCATGTTGCCCTTGGACAACATGCTGCCATCAGTGGAGCGAATAACGAGGAAGCGTTTGAAGCCAGCGGGCCCGATGTCATCGAGGCTCCGCCCTGTTCACTTTTGGTCTTTGTCTCTGTCAGGAGCTCCGTACCCGAGGGGGCAGAGGGGCCGGATGTGCCGATCTTGGCTTGGTCACTTGCCAAATTGGCAGCAGACCCATCCGTCCCCGTAGCCCCCGCGGTTGGAGAGGAGCCCCGAGTCTTCTTAGTCTTTTTCTTTTTTGGAGAGGAGGGCGGGGAATGAACCCGCTTCTCACCTCCGCTGGTAGAAGCCCCTAGGCCGGATGGACCGGACTCAGCCAGGTCCTTCTCCGAAATAGAGAATGTACTGGTCGTCGCAGGGGCACCATCCCGAGGAGATCCCTCCCCTCCTTGTACTGCCTCAGAATGCCCAGCCATTTGAGGAGGACCTTGCATAGGGGCAGATGCGGGTTCGGTATTTGGCGCCGAGCTCGGATTCCCCCCCATGGAAGACCCTACCGTCTGAGGCTGGGTTTCCTCAAGGACCATGCCTATCACAGGAGGGGCCTCCAGGGGACTGCCACTGGAAAAGGGTCCCCTGCGCAAGCACAGGGGAAAAGACCTCCATTTTTTGGCTGGAGCTGCCCGAGGGCGGCTCCGTCGATAAGCAAGGGAAAGTTAAAGGGGTTTGAGGTTTTATGAGTTCATCCATCGGCATGGTGACCTTATTTGTGCCACGGGACGTAATAGCTCATCACCTCTTGCAGTTGCCCGCACTGCAAGAGGTGCTTACTGGCCTGGCAGAGCCAGGCGCCGCCATTTCGGACCACCCCTCCCGTCTGGTGGCCTGGCAGCTCCAACTTAGACACGGCGTAAAAAAATATAGATTGTGAAGAGGAGAGGAAAAGGGATGTGAGGAAGGTATGGGTGGGGATGAAGCAGGTTGTTAAAAACCAGCCACCCCATACCAGAGCTCAGGGGTTAGGGAACATTGTCCCCCACCCCCTCAGCCCCGATGCGGGACGGTTGGCTGAGAGGAAGGTCAGCATCTACCCTGTGAAATTAGAGGCTGACCAGAGAAAGTTGTGGGAGAGGTTGTATGAAAAGCGACGAGGTACGGGAGAAATACAGGCTATCTGAAGGAAGGAAGAGAGGCTAAGCTGGGGCCGGACAGGGCGCTGGATTCCGTCAGCACAGCGGCCAGGATGGCAAATCACCGCCCCCCTTACGGGGCCATTAGTCTGGATCCTACTACAGCTACCTTACTGGCATGGGTGACCCTACCAGACTAAAAGTCCCCCAGCTTAGCTAGCTTAACTCAGGCAGATCACGCAAGCTCTCTCACTGACGACAAGGTGGTTGTGTTGAGGTGATGCGCAGCTTAAGACTTTCTTTGCTTGTTTCATTGGGTTTTTAAGAGGGATTTGTTAAAGAATTTGATCAAACCAGAACAGGAATCTACCGCCCGCGAAAGTACCATCTTGCCAGATCCAATAAACGAGCGGACCCGAGACCCGAGAGAAAGGCTTAAGGGGTTGGTTTCCATTAGCCCCGTGAATGCCTATTGGCGCAGACAACGGGCCGGTTCTAAACGACGAAGTGGGCGTGAAGGCGAGGGCGCGGGGCCACTTACAGAGGTGGCCATGGACTTAACCGCCAGGTAACTTCAGGGTAAGCCTAGCGGACTATGCAGTATATACCTCGTGGGCTTTAACCCTTTTCCCGTCCTCCCCGGCCACGGCCCGGTCCCGCGAACCGAACGCCGATGGGAAGTTTTACCCGTTCTTGGCGGCCCAAAAAAAAGGGAAGGGAAGAAGGAGATGGTTTGGTAGCTGCCAATATTCGGCAAGTGTTGATGGGGGAGATCAAGCCAGGGCAGACTGCCGAGAATCAGACCTCTCGCCGACCGAAACTAGCACAGGCCCGAACGCGAGTAGAAAAGTCAAATTCCATCGAAACAAATGCTTTAGAGAGGAAGTAGTAGAGTTAGGAAAGAAATTGCCAGATAAGGCTAAAGGGTTGTTAGCGGAAAGGGGAGAAGAGGCTAGGCTGGGGCCGGACGGGCCGCTGAGGCCCGTCAGCACGGCGGCCAGGAAGGCAAATCGCCGCACCCCCTACGGGAAGATGCAGTGAGAGTTGGCAGCGACTGTGAGGCAACGGGCTCGCTCGTACAACAGGCGAATAATGTATTGTCCACGGCGCAGAACGAGTGGCATCTCCCAAGTATCGACAAGTTGGCTATCAATGGGGCGTGCGGAAGGCATCGGTCGCCAGGCGAAGGCCGGTGTGGTGGATCGAGTCCATCTTCCGCAATACACGGTTGGCTGCGGATGCATAAAACTTCCCTCCGTAGTAGAGCTTCAAACGAACAAAGGAACCGTCACGTGGGATGGGGGGGGGGTGTAGAAGGGGCTGGGTGTGAACCCTTTGTGCCACCACCTGTTACCAGGGAAGCCCCCCGAGTTTGGTGAACCCGCAGAAAGGTTCCCGAATGAGCGTGAAAACGACCGTGCTCGTAGGTCTGGAGGGGCCAAGACGTCCTAGGCAACGCTGGGCGCGCCAGGAGCAAGTCCTTAAACTCGCGAAATGAGAGACGATCCTGGGCCTGAACTGCCAAAATTTCTTTCTCCATGAGATACGCATCAAATTACTTCGAAGAAGTGGGGTGTGGCTTTCCGTAATTGACACACTTTGCCACAAGCGATTTGGACTTATCATGTGCAGCCTAGAAGCAACTTACACAGACTTCGGGTAACCCCGAATTCGATTGTCTACGGGAACGATTAGTATGGCCAAAGCGGTGACAGTAGCAGCACCTCCGCTGAAGTGGCATGAACGCGGCAACGATACCAACAGGCACGCACCGAGACAGGAAACCTGTTTTCTCATCACACCTTCGACCTTGACCACTCGCTGGTCGGCCAGCTCTAATGTGATGTCATCTATACAGGGTTTCCACAGGAATATGAATATGAAAAAAAATGACACTTTTAAAATTACCTGACCATTAAATCGATAATTTTCTACTACCTATTATCAAATAATAATAGGCATATAGTAAACTTTAAAGAACTGAAAAGAAAGCACTTCAAGAAAATGACTAAAAAAACACTACCTGAAGGCCTTCCCTTTACCCATCGTCTAACAGAAGTTTTAAAAAATTAGCAACTTAAAAATGCTATAGGATCCTTCTTGTGTGTTTTTTTAATGTTATGTATATATATTTATTTATAGAAAAAAATTACAAATAACATAAGGATATATGTATTACAATTGATTTTACAAAGCTAAGAAATATTTTAAAAGGGGAAATTTTCCCTTTTTTTGCTTCAGATATTTTTGCATCAAGCTGTGACAATTCACATACTCGATGTTTCAAGCATTCTTTTTCTTCTTGGAGAATTTTTAATTCATTGAGAACTTTCTTCCTATCAACTTTTTTTTCCACATTATTTTTTGTTATTTTTTGCTGCTCTATACCTTTTTGATTATTAATGTTGATATTTTGAAGACCACCATAAAATTTATATGCATTAATTATTTGCCTTTTGAGATCAATATCTAATTTATTGAAATCTAGAAGATTTTCAATTTCTGTTAAATATATTTTATAATTAAAGATGTTCCATAAAATTGTAATACTGATGGCTTCACAAACCTCACTAGCTCATTTATATTACTGTATAAAAATGGTCCTAAAGGAAGAGGTGACTGAAACTCCTTCAGAAAAGAATGACAACTTGCTTAGAAGAAACACATCATTATAGCTCTTTCCCCATATTAATCAGTTGTATGTTTTTGAAACACAATTTACAGTAAGCTAGTTTAATGTCTGTAGCAACACTATTTGACCATCCAGAAAATTGGAGAAATTTTTCAGCAATTAACCACTGATTATTAAAATATGTTTGCTTTGCACTCATTTTTCTATATAAAATTAATAAAACCAATCTGAAAAAAAGGAAGAAAAAACTTAATACATCAACTCCAAAACTCAAAGTGCCCAAAATTGTAGATTAATCTACACACCACAACTTCCCCAAATTTATTTTCAGTTTTTCCTATAGATCTGATGTATCTGCCTAAAATATATATCTATTTGCAAATGTTATTAGCTTCTAAAAATGTTAGATGTATGCAATAAATTTAGGGGTTTTTTTAATCCTATTTCAGACATTTACTATTTGATGAGTTTATTTATTTCATTGACGTAAGTAAAAAGTAATTAAAGAAATATACAGTGTTAGCAAAAAATTTAGGACCGGGGGGAAAAATATGATCATTTCACTTTATTTGAGCAAAAATAACAATTGTTCAATATTTAATTGGGTATTCTTTGTCTTTTATAACTTCAGCAATTCGTTTCGGCATGCTGTATACTAAATTCTTGCACATTTCAAACGAAATTTCATGGCTCCAAACTTTCTTGATTGTTTCTTGCAATTCCATTAAAGATGAAACTTTGTTCTGGGCAAGTTTTTGTTTTATAATTTGCAACCAGTTTTTGATTGGATTTAGGTCTGGAGAGTTTCCAGGCCATTCTAATAGCTGAAAATGATTTTTAATCCAACCTACAGATTTTTCCGATGTGTGACATGGTGCTCCATCTTATTGAAAGATGGAGCATTTATGAATTCCCATGAAGACGTCGAGTTTTTCCTTAGGAATCGATAAATACATATCAGTATTCATCATTTTCCCTTTGTGAAGGAAGTGCAATCCACCAGGCCCTTTTACAGAAAAAACATAATTGATGCTGAATGCTTCACTGTCTTTCAAGTGTACTTTAGATCATATGGGCTTGCTCCTTTTGGCACTCTTAATAAAATTTGTCTCATCATTTTCACAGCCTCATTGTAGATTCATCACTAAACATGAGACCACATTTCTTCGGTCCAGTTTTTGTGTCTCTTGCAGAAATCAAGATGTTCCTGTGCTTGAGCTTTGTTTATCAGAGGCTTTGAAACAGGTCTTTTGGTTTAGAATTTAAGGTCTTTTTTACGGTTCTTTCAGAAACCTCCAAACCCAATTCTCTTTTGATATATCTTAAAGAAGCAGTTGGATTTTCAATGCAGAATCTTCTTATGCGTGAATCGTCCCTGAAAGATGTTTTCTTCCGTCGTCCTTTTTTTTGAAGATCTTCAAAAGTACCATGATCCCGATACTTCTTGATGGCATTGTTCACAGCAGTTTTTGATATGTGAAGTTTTTAAGCAATAAAGTTTCTTGATTGACCAGATTTTTGCATTAATACAATCTTCTGCCTAATTTTACCAGTTAATGAATTACTTTTACCCATTTTAAAAAAAAGGCTCAGGTATTATACTCAAATTATATTAATATAAACTTTGAAAACCTTGAAAATCTTGAAGAATGCTTCTCAACAAAGACAAATCTCCTCTCAAAGACAGACGAGTTAACTGAAATTTCAAACTGGCATCATATAACTCATACACCAATCATTGGCAAAATATTTAGGACCAATTAAATGGAGTGGTCCTAAATTTTGGCCGACACTGTAGGTAGGACAGATTAACATAAAAAAGTAGAAAAAAAAGTTTTAAAAAAGTGAATATTAAAAATATAAAACTACCTAAGCAAAGGGTAAGGACCCAAGGCATGCCAATGCCATTGAACTAGTATATACTAGCCCCCCCCCCCCCTGGGAAAATTAATGTCTGCAGAATTCTATACATGGGTGAGAAATTAAGTTAATTCTAAATTAAAAGTAATGAATTAGATATTAGTATGTACTATATGTTTGCATAAAATGTTTACAAAGAATGCAGGAAAATAGTGTTACATAATTATAGAGTGGAAAACCTACAAATCTGAAAAAAAAAAATATTCCCCGACTTTTTTTTATAAATTTGCACAAATTAGCTGACTTTGCCTGCCCTGTGGGAACCCTGCTATAGGGTAGGCCACGAGTTCCATCCTGTAGGCCATTCCTTTTACTAAGTTCATAGCAACGTGTGGCGTCACACTCAGCGGCGCGCCATTAATAGTCTGAAGGTCTCTATCATGGCTGCCTTGGAGGGATTTGAAGCATTCGCTAGAAGGCTCCTCCCGTCCAAGAAAACGGTCACCTTCGGCTACCTACCAATCACACTAGCTGGTGCTTTCCTCTGATGGATCATGTTGCCATTGGCCAACATGCTACCATCAGTGGAACGAATAACCAGCAAGCATATGAATCCAGCGGGCTCAATGAGGGGCCCCGATGTATGCGAGGCTCTGCTCGGCTCACTTGCGCCTTTGGTCTTGGTCTGAGACTCTCCACACGGGGAGCATCGGGGCCGAACGTGCCGGTCTTGTTTGGCTTGGTAGCTTGGCGAAACAGCAGCGGCCCTGTCCGTCCCCGGAGGGAGAGAAACCCTTAGTTTTTTCTTACTTTTCGTTTTAGGAGAGGAGGGACGGGGGGGACCCGATTCTCTCCAGCGCCGGAGGAAGCCCTAATCCCAATGGACCGGCCTCAGCAAGATCCTTCTCTGAAATGGAGGCGGTCTTGGCTGTCAAAGGGGCCTGAGCCATCTGAGGAGAAGCTTGCACAAGGGCGGACTCAGGTTCAGTTTGGCACCAAGCTTGGGTTTAAGCGGGATGGTATACGCCTTCTCCGCAACCCCTTGGGAAAATCTAGATCAAATCCTATACATGGCGTGGTAGCCAGGTCGGAATGACGGATCCAGCTTGGAGAACAGTTTCTAAGCAGTTAGGGTCACCATGCCTAACATCTTGTCGTAGGAGTGTTCAATTCTGTAATCCAAATGAGCGCCGGGTTGTGATCAAGGAGGTCCATTGCAGGAGAAGGGGCCAATACAAATTGGGTAGGGTAGAAAAAAGGTTATTGCAAAGTGATGATGGAAGGCTAGGGGCAAGATAAGCGAGAGATCGTACAGGAGAGAGTAATATTAGGGGTTAGTGAAGGAAGGATGATAAGATAGAAGAGGAGTAAGCATTGAGGGTGGGGGCACCTCCTTTTCAAGGTGGAGCTACCTGGAAGCGGCTCCAGAGATGGCAAAGGGCAAGCCCCTTTGCCACATATAAGTAGTGAGGGGGGAGCCCATACATCAGTTTATGGGGTGGCTCGATTTCCCTCATCCTCCGAGTGGGAGGGCAAGGCCATGCTTGAAGGCGGATCTCCATGTGCCTCTGGTTGCCCAGTATTTCCTTCTATTGTAGCCATAATAACAGTGAAAAAGAAAAAAATGCATGGAAAGTAAATACTATGACCTCACAATGTTGAGGAAGTTGAGAGAAAAGTCGCCATAGGATCAGAGTGTTTCACAGTTGCTGAGTATACCTAGAATCAAGAAGATCTGACCTATGCTTCACCCTGACCTTAGCCCCTCAGTTCTCAATAAGAGTAAATGTGGCTTTGTCACTCCATAGCAACTTCTGCCACTTCAGTGGTCCCAAAGTATTACTTTGTCCTTTGTGATGAAGTTACAAGCAGTTTCCTGAGGGGTGTGCGGTGGTCAAAATGGAGATCATCTCTGGATGTTCCTGAAATGGGTTCTTATCCTTGATTTCCTTAGCCATGATCTTAAAAGATCAGCCTCCACCTGCCCCTTGACAACTCTTAAAAGTCCTCATCAATGTCTCACATAGCATCCCTGGCCCCTTCTGGGGAAGCAGTAGTTCAGCACACAAGTCTTGCTTGCTTTCAGCATCCACCTCTGAACACTGCAAGCTCACTCCAGTTTGGCAGCTATTTCCATATTCACCTAAACAATCAAGCTATGGCTGTAACCTAGTCAGATTTCAAGTACTTACCCCCACCCATAGTCAAAACAACACAAAACAAGAAAGGTCGCACAAAAAAAGCATTTTACAGAGCCCCCTCTCCCCCAATGCACAACCTCCAACTCCAAACACCAGAAGCAAACTGAAGCTTATCTGCATAGCTGCTCTGTCTCCTGTTACTCTACTTCAGCTGACTCATATGCCAAGTGATATACCATTTTCCTTGGGTACATTTTGAGGGGGTATGTCAAAAGTAGTTGGTGCAATTATGGTGCTGACTGTATCTTGCATACATTTTCACTTTCTTGACCTTCAAAACAAACTTTCTTTTGGAGAGGCCCTCATTGGTTTTTGATTTATTTTTTTTCTAAAAGTGCTTCCGCATTGGAGGTTGAGAATTCTTGCTTACAGCAAATCTTTACATTCTCCATCGTGTGCACTACTCTCTTTTCTTTCTGTTCATTTTTCCCTTATTTATGGCTGCTATTTCCCCATTTTCTCAAACCTGGACTGGCATGATAAAATTGGGAGCAAAGCCTCATTGAAGACAAACAAACAAAATCTACTCACTTTTATCATTTCTGGTTTGTCTCGCTTCTTTAAACAAGATAAAATAGGTACGCTGCTCACATGGCATTGATACCCAAAGCAGATGGTTGGAATGACCCGAAAGAACTGGAAAAAGAACATTGGTGATCAAGTTTAAAAGGATTAGCATTAAAAGGCCAAGATGAATCTCTCTCATCATAAATGCCTGATTTGCCTAAGCAAAATGAATAGAAAATTTATATTTTATACTTTTTATCACAAATTCACACACACTGAACACCAAGTGCATAGCCCAGAAGAGCATTATCACAGTTTAACACTAAGTCAACCTGAATCAGGTTACCATATAGTAATTGATCATACTCATTGTTGATTAACTTAATTCAGATTTGATGAGATACAGATAAAAATAGAGATTTGGGTAAGCTAGCACATGCATGTTTAGCAATTCACATCACAGCAACAGTTTACATGGAGTATGGAGAGAGAGAGATGCTATCGAAAAGATTATTTGGATGATTTGCTAACAAAGCTTCTCTCGAGAATTAGGGATCTGATCATGATGATGATGATGAAAGTATGAAAGAGGGAAGTGTTGTGAGTTTATAGTTTTATATTTATTTCTTTGTCTTTTTTTTAAGTCAGTATATTTTGTGTGACAATTATTGTATGTATTCCAGCCAAGGTTATCCGTCATTAGATCTTGATGAGTTGCGAGTAATGAAAGGTAGTTTTTATAGCTATCACCATCCTTTAGATATGAAGGTCTGCCATCATTTCTTCTGGGAGAGTTTCTGCAAGCCTGCTCCATGTGTCCTGGTTTGTTTATGTAGATCGTTCCAAGTCTGGAATTCACACCATCTTGTGTTTGTTATATCAGAGTGCATGGTTTTGGACCTTTTGTAGGTTTGGCATTTTAAGAACATAAGAACATAAGAAAAGAAGGAGACTGCAAAAGACCATTCATGGCCTACACTTGGCAGCTCCTGTTCCAGTCAACACACAAAAGATTTCTTACCAGAGAAAAGTCATCAACATTGTCACCCTTTACAGGAGTTCGTCAGATCTAATCTACAATATACATAAAATGCATCCAGAGGATTATGTCCATTCATGCAACCGCAAAATAATCTCCCCACTCCTTAGAAAAATATATACATATGTACATAAAAAAGTCAGTCCCATCTAGCAGCTTCATTCATATATTTATCTAATCTATTCTTAAAACTACCCAGAGAGGAGGCTTCTATCACATGTCTAGTGAGCCTATTCCATTCATCTACCACACGATTTGTAAACCAATTCCTCCCAATCTCCTTCCTAAACCTATACTTATCAAGCTTAAACCCATTGCTACGTGTCCTGTCATGTTCACTAAGTATAAGAACCTTACCCAGATCCCCTTTATTATATCCTTTTACCCATTTGAAGACTTCAATCAATTCCCCTCTGACTCTTCTCCTTTCCAATGTATGTAGATTTAGTTTTCTGAGCCTTTCACCATAAGGTAAGTTCCTTAGCCCACCAATCATCTTTGTCATCCTTCTCTGCACAGACTCAAGCAAATCAATATCCTTCCTATAATATGGTGACCAAAATTGTACTGCATAGTCTAGATGAGGCCTAACTAGCGCCAGATACAGTTTTAGAATGACCAGCACTCTTATTGCTTACACTCCTCCTAATGAATCCCAATATCCTATTAGCTTTATTCTTAGCATTTAGGCATTGCTTTCTAGGACGAAGGTCTGAACTTACCAAAATACCCAAGTCCCTCTCACAATCGGTCCTCCCTAAATTTCTCCCATTTAATTTATAACTATTCAGTGGATTATTTCTACCTATACTAAGTACACTACATTTGTCTATGTTAAACTTCATTTGCCATTTCTCAGCCCAATTGGACAGAATGGTCAATTCCTCCTGCATTACAACAGCATCAGAATCAGCCCTAATGGCCCTACCTAGCTTAGTATCATCAGCAAATTTACTCAGGTCACTACTTATACCTATGTCAAGATCATTAATATAAATTAAGAATAGCAAGGGACCCAAAACAGATCCTTGCGGAACTCCACTGCTAACACACCCCCACTCAGATTTAACTCCATCTATACTAACTCTTTGCTGTCTGTCACCAAGCCATGACTGAATCCACCTAAATATACTGCCATCGATCCTGTGTGCTTTAACTTTGCTCAGAAGCCGTAAGTGTGGCACTCGATCAAAAGCCTTACTAAAGTCCAGGAATAAAATATCATAGTTTTCATCATTATCTGCTGCTTCATACACCTTACTATAAAAAGACAGCAAATTAGTCAGGCAGGATTTACCCTTACTAAAGCCATGCTGTGATTCTTTTATCAACTTATGCTTATCCAAGTGATCCCTAATATTCCTTGCTATAATAGATTCCATCATTTTCCCTACCACTGATGTCAAACTTACTGGTCTGTAATTAGACATATTTGTTTTATCCCTAATGCTGAAATGAGAGGGACTGGTGCAGAGGTGCTTCGCTCTTACTAATTCACCGGATAGTTTTTGTTTATTGGTTTCATTTAGGCTATGGAATTGTTCAAGTTTGCCTAGTTTAGCTTGTGCAAGTTCAATCATTGAGTTTATATGCCCTTGCATGCCAAATTTGGTGTGCAGAGGTCATACTTGGAGAGTATGATTTCTGTAGTCTAAATTAAGTGGTACAGTCCAATGTCTTCCACCCAAAGATGCAGTGATTTTATTTGGTTGGCTGGATCTTGCAGTGGTTTGGTAACTAGTTCTTTCTGCTTCTGCAGATGTGTCAATTATTTCCAAATTTGTCTGATGGGTTACATTTTTTTTTTTTAATCTCTCATCTGGCGACTGCCTTCTAGAAAACATGTCGCCGTATTCAAGCTAGCCTAAATCTAGGCTATATTAAAAACCAAATTAAAAGTAAAAATAACAAACAAAAATAAAAGAAAAACAAACAAATTGAAAAAATATAAAGCGAGCTCCATCAACGGGGGAAGAAGAATGCGATCCATAGTCAAATATTAAATAATGGGAAGAAAGCCGGCCTCTTCCCAAAAGTCTAAAAGTACATAGGTTGATGTGCACGAATCCGTCCAGAGTACAAGGGACAAGCAGTAGTGACCCCGCCCATCCCGATACCGGGACAGATAACGTGCGCGTAGATCACCCAGACTGGGACATTCGACAAGAATGTGACGAACAGTCTGGGGGACGATGCAGTCGTCACAATAGGGCGCAGGCGAGCGCTCCATCAAATGGCGATACATCACACGAATGTGCCCGGTTCGCAGACGACAGAAAGTGACCTGAAGCGGTCGCAGCATTGGGGGATAGGTCCATGCGAATAGTCGAAGCGCAATGGCACGCAACTTTAAGTTCCCCTGGACCATCTCCCATGTTCTTTGTCAGTGTGAGGAAGAGCGAAACGCTGGTCCGGTCGCAGAGTCCTCGCGGACTCTTTGGCGCCCTTATCGGCGCGCTCATTCCCCGCAATTCCTACATGTCCAGGGAACCAGCAGAAGATAATCTCGACATCCGCCCGGCTCGCCAAAACCATGGCGTCACTGATATCGCGAACCAGGGAATGTGGAGATTCCAATGCTCCGAGAGCACTCAGGGCGCTTTGTGAGTCGCTATAGATCACAATCCGGTCTCCAAACCGGGCATGTCGCGTAATATCCCGTACCGAGTGGTGTATTGCCACCATCTCGGCCGTGAAGACAGACGCAGCGCCTGGCAGAGGCCCGCTGACTTCAAACAGAGGGGATATGGCGTGAAAGCCGACCCTCTCTCTCTATCATAAAGAAAGTAGAGGGAGAGGTGACGCACCCTTGTCGCGGGAAGAGAGCTTGTGTGTACCTTTGACTTTTTGAGCTATGTCGGCGGGGGTACCTCTTCTGGGTACCCCTGGTAGGGCTTCCCTTGTCGATTTGGTCGGAAACGAGGTTCCAGACGAAGTGCGTCATTCCTTCCTTTTTCTACTCTATCCCTCCCTCTCCTTTTTTACTTTTATCCTATCTCCCACTCATACAAAAAAAAAGAAAAAAAAAGCCTACTCCTATCGTGTCACTCTTTTCCTTTCTTCCTCTATCTACTTATAAGGACCTGACAGCTACCTCATGCGTCAGAAGAGAGGCTTTGGAACCTCTATAAACAACGCCAATCGGCGCTCACTGGTTGCGAGAGACTAGGACTAGAGGTGTCCTAGGCGTTGGGGCACGATGAATGGGATGAGGGTAGTGCCCCGTTAACCCCTTCCCTGGCGCGTAATTATTGACCGTTCCCAGTGCCCGTTGACGGGTGCTTATGGTAGCATTGGTCCGAGGTGACGGCCCTTTGTTCCCATGTTGGTTGCCAGGCCAATAAAAAGCCTTGGGTCGAGTTCCTTGGTGTGGCGGGATATCCATTGAACGCTACTCCGAGATCCTGGCCGTTGTGAAGGGAACTAGTAGGAGTTTAGTAAGGGGGGTGCTTCGTTGTTTTTCACCTGGTGACAAATCGAGGGCCCCTTCGGGGACCGTCAGTGCTGCTTGGTTGGGAGCCACGGCACGCCGAGGTTTGACGACTCGGTCGGACGAACAGCAGCACATGGAGCGTGCCTTCTGAAAGATCCGAAACCTCTCCGATCGATAGGCGGGAGCGACTCACGCGGGGAGAACTCACCAACCCCCCTTTTTTATCATTGATTGGTCACGAGTTTTCAGAGAGAGAGAGAAAGCGCTCAAAATGACAGGCAAATAAGGACCCGTTCGTCTCAAACACAACTGTGCAATATGCCAGTTAGAAAAGTGGGTGCATTGACTTTGCGGAGGGCTGCTACTCAAAATGCAGCCCTGAAAGTATCTGCACTACTTGCATATTGACGCGAGAGGTGGAGAAATTAAAAGACCTCTATAGAGCCTCAGAGGAGAGAGCTAAGGTCCTTGAGGGAAAGTTGGAGAAGCTCGAAGCCCTTAACGCAGCTCAGGTTCGATGCCTAGAAGAGGCGCCGCCCACTGACGTGTCGGAATCCCCTGGTAACCAAGCAGACATTCCGGCATCATCTGAGGCTAAGCTAGCTGAGGCGAGAGAAAAAGAAGAAAGGAGAAACGAAGAAAAAAAAGAAAAAGAATAAAGTTGAAACAAATGTAGAACCAAAAATAGAAGAAAAACAGATAAAGAAGAAGAAAAAGAAAGATAAGAATGTGGAGAGTAGAGAGGAAAAGGGGAGGCCTCTTCCACAAGGAAAGACCCCGTCTTCAGAGACCAGGTGTCCGAAGGTCACCCTCATTGGTGACTCGCAAACACGGGATCTGCAGCCGCTGCTAGCAGCCCGCCTTCGCACTAGCGTGAAGGTAAGCTGCCTGTCAGGACGGGGTAACCACAACATCAGAGTATAGGCAGAGAAAGCTCAGATTTCTGAGAATTCAGTTGTTGCTCTGATGGTGAGCGGCAACGACCTCTACCTCAGAGGGGGTAAGGTTGGCCTCAGTGGTAAGACCATCCAAACGGTGATGGGAGCCGTGAATGACATAGGGCTTAAAACCCGCAAACGTGTGGTGGTTGGGATGCTTCCGAGAAGAGGTCCATCACGAACCGCTCACGAAAGAAACGTTGCAGTGAACAGAAGGTTGAGGGATCTCTGCACGGCAGAAGGAGTCTTCTTCGTTGACCCCTATCGTACCTTTATCGGTAGAGACGACCTCTACCAAAGGGATGGGGTACATCTCTCTTTAAAGGGAAGGCCTTTCTCGCCAACCTAATTCAAGATGTCGTGGAACGCACCCAAAGGAGCGTTCGAAACAGAGAGAAAGCGGGCGTGCGCCAGCATGCCCGTGTCCCTCCTGGAACGACATTCTCGGAGGTCGTCAAAAAGGGTGTGACCACGAAAACAGAGAAGCCGGGAAACGGAAGAGCGTAGGGAGTCCTACACTAGGGGACTCCCTCAAAGTTCTTGTGTTCAATGCGGGGTCAATCAGGAAAAAGTTTCTTGAGCTCCGTGGCATCGTAGTAACAGAGGAACCTGAGATGGTGGCCATAACGGAGTCGTGGATAAAAACCTCAAGCCGAGATTTTGAAGGTGAATTCACGATTCCCGGTTACCAGCTCTTCATGAAAGATAGGCCAGATAGAGAGGGTGGCGGTGTGATGTTGTATGTCAAGGATACTCTCAACTCGACGGATTGCAACATCGTATCCAACCATGAACTACTAGGTGTTGACCTAGAGATAGGTCCTGAAAAATACAGGACCCTGGTGCTTTATAGACCTCCTGCCCAACTCGTTGAAAAGGACAGAGATCTGTACCAGCTACTAGGAGAACTTGTGGAAGATAGAGTGTGTATCATCATGGGTGATTTCAACACACAAGTTAACTGGGAAACCAGAGAACCCAGTGGCGAGAACGCAGTACTCCTGGAGTTCGCGAACAACAAGTTCCTCACTCAATGGGTGAGAGAGTCAATGAGAGGAAACAATATCCTCGACTTGGTTTTCACCTCTGAGGATGACATCGTTGAGGACCTCTCTGTTGGCGAAGAACTCGGTGGCAGTGACCACCGACTAATTAGATTTGAGGTCAAAGTCCCGAAGGCAGGGCCTGCAACTAGTAAATCGAGGAAACTCGATTTGAAAGGAGCAGACTTTGCAGGTCTTCGTGCTGGACTGACTGACGCGAGGCTAGAAGTGTGCGATGTTGTTGAAGACTCGTGGAATAGTTTCAAAACCACATTCATGAGTCTTCAATCGCGTTTCATCCCTTTGAAATGTCCCCGTCGGTCTTCTGTTCAACCAAAGTGGTTTAATCGAGAAATCGGCCAACTGCTTAAGAAGAAGAGAACTGTGTACCGGCAATCGAAGATGTCGGGTGACTTTGACGAATACCCGAGGCGAGGCTAGCCAGGAGAGTGAAGTCCAGCATAAGGGCGGCTAAGCGGTCTGAGGAACTCCGAGTGTCTATACACTGTAAAGAGAATCCTAAGGAGTTTTTTGGATATGTGAACAACCGTAAACCAACCCGTCGAACGATTGGCCCTTTGAGAAATGAGGAGGGGGCATTAAAGCACCTAGATGCAGAAAATGCTAACCTCCTCAACGACTACTTCTCTTCAGTGTTTACTGAAGAGTGTGGTCCCATTCCCCAGCCAATGGATTCCTAATCGGGGAAAAAGCTGGAGGATATGGACTTCACCGAAGGGGAAATAAAAAAGAAGATCAGTGACCTAATGATGAATAAGTCACCTGGCCTGGATGGGTTTCTACCTTAAGTGTTAAAAGAAGTGCGCGATCAAGTGTCACGACGCCTGAGCGCAATCTTCAACATGTCAATCCGGACCGAATGCGTTCCTAGAGACTGGCGTGAAGCGGAGGTGACTCCTATCTTCAAGAAAGGAGACCGTAGCCAACCGTCAAACTGCCGACCTATCAGTCGGACTTCGATAGTCGGTAAACTCATGAAAAGCATGATGGTGGACAAAATGACGTCGTATTTAGAGTCAAACCTGCTACTGAGGAGTTCCCAGCACGGCTTCCGAAGGCAACGGTCATGCCTGACGAACCTTGTGGAATTCTTCCACTTCGTGTTCAGTGAGCACGATCGGGACAAGGCGGTGGATGTGGTCTACTTAGACTTTCAGAAATCCTTTGATAAGGTACCACACCGCCAACTTCTCCGGAAAGTGCGAGCGCTGGGCATAGACGGAAAAGTAGCCGGCTGGATCGAGAACTGGCTAAGTGGCAGATGGCAACGGGTGGTGGTGAATGGACAGGCTTCTGAGTGGGTGCCCGTTACTAGCGGGGTGCCTCAAGGTTCTGTCCTGGGACCACTACTATTCATCATCTACGTCAACGACAGGGACGGTGACATGGTTGCCAAGATTTCCAAATTTGCCGACGATACCAAGCTTGGTATGAACGTTGCAAAGGATGGAAATACTACCCGCCTGCAGGAAGATCTTGGGAAGATTGGGGAGTGGTCGGACACGTGGCAAATGCCTTTTAACGTGAACAATGCAAAGTAATGCATATCGGCCACAGAAACCCCCAATCTCATTATATCCTTAAGGGCACTGCTCTTGAATCGAGTGACACTGAGAAGGACTTGGGTGTTACTATCACTAGCGACCTCAAGTTCTCGAAACAGTGCATCGAGGCAGAGAAGATAACCCAAAGGATGTTAGGCTACATAAAGCGACAGGTTGGATACCGAAACAAGGAGATAGTACTTTGTCTGTACAACTCCCTCGTTCGGCCGCACTTAGAGTATGCCGTACAATTTTGGAGTCCTTCCTTTCGAAAGGACATCGCAAGGTTGGAAGGCGTACAAGGTAGGGCAACCAAACTGATTCCCTCCATCCGACATAAAAGTTGTGAGGATAGACTAAGGGAATTAAATCTGTTCTCGCTGGAAACCCGTAGACTGCGTGGTCAGCTCATCGAAGTTTTCAAAATACTTTGAGGGTTCGACAATGTTGACCACCGGGATATTTTCACAGTGAGTGAGAACAGAACGCGCAATCACAGCTTCAAACTTGAACTGAAGCATTACAACCGCAATATGTGTGGAAATTTTTTCACCTAAAGTATCTGCGGTAAGTGGAACGCACTTCCAGTGGAAGTTGTCAACAGTGAATCTGTTGACCAGTTCAAGTCAAGACTAGACAAAGTCCTGAAAAGTGGCCGTTTAGGGACGCAAAACAATTGAGCAGCCATGTGCCTGCTCGATTGCTAGTCCAAAGGTACCCTCTTTGAATGGACCGTAAGGTCTCCTAGGGTACTCTCTTTCCTTGTAACTCCTTGTAACCCTCTTGGGACTTGCAGCCATTCAAATACACTGGCACGGTTCCAGCGTGACACGGTGTGCTCCAAAAAGGTCAAACGCAATACTCCCGGCGCTGTACAAGCTTTGGGAGCAGAAGCGTGGCGACAAATAGCCAAATGTGGTACCCTCCAGGGTGGTGTCCTGGGCAGAACCAGGGGCGCCACCGGCCCAAGAGCTATAACTAGCTCTCGAAGGAGTTTCCTACAATTTTTATTACCTATACAAAATGTTATTTAATACAAAACATTAGACAAAAGATTATTTAAGACAAAAATTTAAACAAAAACCTTTAGACAAAACATTATTTAATAAATACCTAGGTACTCATTTGAACAGAGCCATCACTTTGTTGCATCAGACTTTCTTGCTTATCGTGTAGCTTCTTCCTCTTGCAGTTTTGGTTTTACTAACACCAAAATGTCAGAGATATCCATAGTACAAGAATCTTCTATTTCAGGAAAGCAAAAACTGGGAGAGGGTCCATGCGGGTGAAGAAATTTCACAATCACTTCTCGTGACTCTGGAAAAGCTTCAGTTATGCAAGCAAGCCACCAATATCCATCGTAAATCACAGTGACATAGCCTGCAAGTTTGTCATTGAACATGACATGAAATATTTTTTGTGACTGATTCTAATCTAAAAGTCTCACAGAGACTAAATGGGCGAACATGGAGAGCCTCCTTTGATATTGGAATGAACGAATGAAGTTTTTGTGCGCCTGGAATAGTTTTGGTTGCAGGTCTGGTTTTCAAAAGTTCTTCCTCCTGTTCATATTCCTTTTGAGTTCCATATCCAAACTTCATATTCCCAAGAGTTTTAGTCAATACAAACAAATCTCTTTGTGATACAATCTGTTTGTCAAAGGGTCTTCTCGAGCTCTTTTTAGTAGCCACCATTTTGATGGTGCCACCTATGCCGTCTGATGGGCCCTTCCCATGGCTAGTGGCAAAACAATGCCACTCTGCTTCTATACCATATTCCTCTTTTTGCCAGCAAAGATTCAGGAAAGATTTACAGTATTTATACTGTGCTGCAGATCCGTCCAAAAAGTAGTCAATTTTCTTTACCATTTTAATACTGATTTCAGATACTCTATCAACATTTGCTGAAATAGATGCACTGACACATTATTGTGGATGTTACACTCTGAAATTATGGTGTATGAGTTATGACAGAGTTTTCCATCTTTAATGTGATAAAACACCCAAGGATGTATTGTCACCTGTGTGCAATTCCAATGATATCCCTGGGCTGCATCTTGTATTACAAATAAATAGTTTTCTGAAAAATCGCCAATTACTACAAATTCACCATCTGCAATATTGTTTTTCACAGTTTTCAATACTGTGCTTGTAATTTTGCAACAAAATCATGTCGCACCAAAGTTTTGACACAATCACAAAATCTATCCATGAAATCATCAAGCGATAATACTGCGGACACCAGCTCAGATCTATCGGTTGATGTCCACTGCTTGAATTCAATATTATCCACATTCTCTAGTTCATAAAATCTAAATAGTTTTGCTTTTAATTGATCCACAGGTGGACATTACTCTCACGATCTCATGTAGCATGTGGGACGGGCTGTATTACATACGACAGAGGCAACTAGGTGATGGTAAGAGGGTAGATCAGTGATATGAGACATTTTGAATCCAACCATCATCAGTTTTACATTTTGATGTATTGTACATACACATACTAAGTGAGCTCCACTGCCTCCCGCAAGAACAAACTCATGTGGCTGTAGCATAGCAAACTTTGAGAATGATACTTTTACCTCTGGGTACTTCACTTTGAAACTGCTATGAAGTTCCTTCAAATTGTTGGGAATGAGTCGTTTCTGTAACCTCTGCTTTTCCCCTTCAATTCGCACTACTAGGCAATCCTTGTTTCCTGGTAAAACCTGACTCATGTCATCACTACGATAATATTCAAGGACTAAAAACTTTAGTTCCTCAGGAAGCTCTGCTGAGCTTAGGGTTAGAAGAAGCTAACATTCCTTTCTCCTTTATTATATGGTGAGCTTGGACGGCCATTCTCTGAGAGCAATCAAGCTCATTCATGAGTTTTCTAAAGCTCATACTGATTGCAAATATGGTTAGAATTCTGATTTGATCCCTATGACTTGATTGCTGATATTTTTCCTTTAGAGACTGGATGACTTCTGGCATACAGTTCACTTTACATCTCTGTGGTACATCTCCTTGTTTTCCTGAACTACTACCCACAACCAAGTCCAACTTTCTCCTAACAGATTCTTCAACTTTTAACCTTTTCTCAGGTACGTAAGTCTGATGCCTTTCAACTTTCCTTTTATCAAAGGGGCTCTCAGTGATGAAAGACAATGATTGGTTCAGTAAGTCAACTTCAACTTCCACAACATCTGAATCCTCTTTTTGGCATCTCATTGAACTCCTATTCAGATGCTGAAGTTCCAGAATCCTCTGGAGTATTTTGCTCCATTGGTAACTCTGAAAGCTTCTTCCTACAAATAGAACAAAGCTTATCATCTTTGCTAAGAACAGATGAGAACTTCTGCAAAAGCTGAGCAGAAAAATTTCTTAGGTCTTTCATTTGCAGGGATTTATGGATCTTCAGCGGATCACTGCAGTACTTTTGATTCACCATCTCAATGAAACAAAGTCTGAAAAAGATCCAAATAGTAAATTATTGTTTATAAACAATATACAATAAATTAATTAAAATATAAATGATTGAAGCAATTATATTTAAAATTGTCAATATACAATATCAATATAGCTGCTTCAATCATTGCATTGTCCTAGAAAATTGGTAAGCAAAGAAAGAAGTGCGTAATAATCGTCAAGTATTATATCTTAGTAGAACTAGGTCAAAGTTTAGATGCAAAGGGCTGTAGGGACTGGTTTATAACTAACAAACATTTCCATTAGCGCTTTTTAAGATTTGATTCTTCATAAATTCGCAGAGTTAGTGGACAAAACAAAAGAAAAGAGTAGGTACCTATTCAATGATCAATATTATTTTTAATCATTTTCATGTTTTCTCAGTCCAGCCCTTCAACCCTAATAGCTATTAAGTTAGCTAATGGTTACATCATAATGCATTGCTGAGAATAGGTTTATTACACTCGTAGTTTAATCTTTCTTCCATACCTATTTTTGGAGGGTATAGCTACCTATATTCTGTAGGTACATTCAGTTTTGATCAAATTAAAGGATTTGGTGAAAATTGCCTTCTCTCATTTGAAATAGCTTGGCATAGTCAAAATATGCGATCAATCAAGTCACTATTAATTAATGGGTGTTCATTTTAGATGCCTAATAAGTAATAAATCATTCTCCTTTTTTTCATAATATAATAATTTGGTAGGCAGGTAGCTGTATAAAAATCATTAGGTATTTCAAAATTATCAAAAATAAATAACAAAATTACACACCTGTAAATTATTTTAGGATCTGCAGATAATCTCACAATTAATATTAAGAAGGTAATTTAGAAGATGTCTTGAAATTATTGTAATTTATATATTAAAGACATAAATCACATTGGTATCTGAAAAACATACATTAATTAGTTAAGGATTAATGAAAGGCAATTAAAGACTGCTTTTCATGTTACATTGATTTGGCAAGATTACCTATATAAGGTACCTAGGTATATAAGGTGTATATAGGCAGTGATGTATTATTTATTAATTCAAAAATATTATATAAGAGGTATATAGGTCATGCCATGGTTAGGATCTGGGTCAATAATACTTTTAGTAGGTATACCTAGTGTCACATAATTGCCCATGGAGATCCCATTTTTATTTTTTCTGGAGCTATGGAGGATAGATAGAAAGGGGTAACTTTAGAAAAGAAATTTGGGATGATCTCAGTTCACAAAAGGTCATCATATCATAAATTGTCATAGAAACATCGTTCTTCCACTCATTTGAAAGATATCTTTCTCCTGAACATTTTCAGACTAAAATCACTCAGATTGGTTAATTCTGGCCAAAGTTATGACCTCTCAAAGGTTTAGGATCAATCAGTTTGACCAAAAATTGATCTGGCCATAAATATGACCACAATGACCAGATAGGACTCATAACTTAATATGTGAACTTTATTCATCATAACAAACAAATGATGTAAATTTCATGCGATTCTGTGACTAAGGTGTCAGGAGGGTGTGTACACTTCACGTAGAATGCCCCCTTAGTGGCAGAAAGACGTCATAAAATTCCCATTTCTCATCCATCCCCTTTTTGTTTGACTGAGTTCGTTTTTTAAGGCTAACATGTAGACAGACTTTTTCTCTTGTTGTTTGACTGAGATTTTAGTAAAGCATTTGATAAGGTACCACACAGGAGACTAGTTCATAAATTAAAAATGATTGGGATATGTGGGGGTGTTTCAAATTGGATAGCTGAGTGGCTGAAAGACAGGAAGCAAAGGGTAGTGCTAAATGGTGTAAAGTCAGAGTGGAGGGATGTTATCAGTGGGGTTCCTCAGGGATCAGTTCTCGGTCCATTATTATTTGTCATCTATATAAACGATCTTGGGGAGGCAGTTAATAATAAAGTGTCAATTTTTGCGGATGATACCAAATTAGCAGCTGTAGTTAAAGATATTGATGATAATTTTAAAGTGCAGGGGGACTTAAATAAATTGTTATCCTGGGCACATAAGTGGCAAATGACTTTCAACCTTGATAAGTGCAAAGTTATTAACATGGGAAAAGATAATAGAGAATTTAACTATGAAATGGATGGGCATTGGCTGAGCTCAGTAGAGGATGAGAAAGATCTAGGAGTAGTAATAGATAAGTCATTAAGGTTTTCTAAGCAGTGTATTGAAGCAAGAAATAGGGCAAATAGAGTGCTGGGTTTTATTAAGAGAAATGTCAGTTACAAAAGTAAGGAGGTTATTCTTAAACTCTATAACTCTTATGTTAGGCCACATCTAGAGTACTGTATACAGGCATGGTCCCCACATTTTAGACACGATATTAACCTTCTTGAGTCAGTGCAACGGAGGGCAACAAAGATTATTCCTTCCCTGAAGCACCTTGAATATGAAGATAGACTGAGGGTATTAAATATATTCTCGTTCAAAAGGAGGTGTGTGAGAGGGGATATGATTGAGCTGTTTAAAATTTTTTCCGGGATAGATAAATTGGATGTTAGCAAGTTTTTTGAGTTAGATGATGGAAATCGGACTAGAGGTCACCACTTGAAAATTAAAAAGCAAGGGTGTAGGTTGGATTTAAGAAAATATTTTTTCACCAATAGAGTGGTAGACTTCTGGAACAAATTGTCGCAGAGGGTAGTAGGTAGTCCAAATCTAAATGTATTTAAGAGTAGGTTGGATGAGTTTATGGGAAGGGAAGGTTGTGATGGTTCCTAAGTTTTGTATATATTAATATTGTTTGTATATATCTATAGCTGCATGATTTAGTTCTTGACAAGCCTTGATTGGTGATACCCTTGTTTCTGGATGCAATCCTCTGGATGTAGTTTTCCTGGGAGTTTGGGTGCCTTGAAAAAGAGGCCGCTTGACTCGGATGACCTATGATGAGCCCTTGTGGCTTTTGTCATCCGTTATATTATATTGTGGGGGACTTTGATTTTGTCTTCCCCTGGTGATGGTGCTTTTTGTGGGTGGGTTTTGACGGAGTCGGATGACCTTTGATAGGCCCTTGTGGCTTTTGTCATCCGTGTAATTATGTTATGTTATGTTATGTTATGTTATGTTATGTTAGGCTGAACTGTAGGCAGATTCATTTTTATCAATAGCATTTTTTGGACACAGTATATTTTGTATGTATATATAAACATTCTAGCAGTTAAAAAATTTAGATAGTCTGGTATTTATCTCATTGCTCCTAGGGTCATTAGGAATGAATTAAATAAAATAATTAAGAAAAATAAAGGGGCACCAGAAGTTAATTTAGCTCAAAATAATAATAATAAAGATCCAAGAAAATCTAGCAGAGATAAAATAGGGCCTATTAATTATGAAAGGGTTGTGAAAGAATCTGATGAGGAAATAGTAGAGCTACTTAATGATCATTTTGCTTCAGTATTCACAGAAGAGAATTGAACAGTATAATTTGTGATAGTTCTAGGTCAGGGGATGAGGTGTTGAATACCAGTAATGTAAAAAGGAAAATCTTTAAAGGGTTTATAATTCATTTGAATACTAGTAAGGCATCTGGTCCAGATGATATTTATTCTAGGTTACTTAAAGATGTAGAAAGTATTGCAGTAGATCTTGAGAAGATATATACTAGATCACTGGAGTTTGGGGAAGTAAGGAGTACCCAAATAACTTAAGACTTGTAAGCTTAACATCTATAGTTTATAAACTTCTTGAGAAGGTAGTTAAGAAGAGTATTTCTGAGCATCTAGAAAGAGGTAGTTTAATAAATGATGTTCAGTAAAGGTTTAGAAGCAGTTGAATATTCTAACAAACTTACTGGAATTTATGGATTATGTAACTAAATTATATAAGGGAGAAAATATTGATGTAATTTACTTAGATTTTAGCAAAGCTTTTGACAAGGTTCCACATAAAAGACTAGTTCACAAATTAAAAATGCATGGGATATGTGGGAAAGTGTTGAATTAGATAGCTGACTGGCTGAAAGACAGGAAACAGAGAGTGGTACTGAATGGGGTGAAATCAAAGTGGATGGATGTTATCAGTGGCCTACCTGAGAGAGCAGTTCTAGGCCCATTATTATTCTTAGTTTATATAAATGATTTTGGGGAGGGTGTAAATGGTAAAGTGTCAATTTTGGCTGATGACACAAAAGTAGCAACTGTGGTAAATGAAGTTGAAGCCAACTTTAAAATGCAGTGATTTAAATAAGTAACTAGGTTGGGAACAAAAGTGGCAGATGAGTTTTAACCTAAAAAAATATGAAGTTATTTACATGGGAAGAGATAATAGGGAATTTAGCAATGAAATAGATTGGCATTGGGTGAATGGAGTAGAAGATAGTCCAAAAATCTGTGTACACAAATCCATCCTGAGTAGAAGGGACAAGCAGTAGCGACCTTGCTCGACCTGGTAGCAGGACATGTGATGGACTGTCCTGGGGACTTTGCACTCATCCCAATAAAGTTCAGGGAAATGCTCTATCAAATGGAGGTGCATCCTGCGAGTGTCACAATTCGAAGACCACATAAAGCAACCTGAAGCCATAGCGGCATTGGGTGTAGAAGAGAGAGATGGGCACTAAAAATATAGGCGCTATAGATGATTTGTTAGCTGTTAGGCAAATTTTGAGATATTTAGGATGTGGTAGAATATAGAACAATGGAAGTTGTGATGCACAAAGTGTTTAGAACTTTTAAGATTAACCTAATAATTTTAGATTGTGTATTTGCGAAATAACTTTAAAAACAGGTTGTAATGGTTTGAGTTTTAGGTAAGAGTTCACTCATTCCCTGAATTTTTTTTCACCAGGAAATTCTTTCCACATAAAAGTTGTGATAAGACAGTTTGTGAATGAACGATTGTTACAATTTAGTGAGGAGACATTTGGCCAAGTGTGATTAAAAGAAGAAATAGAGCTGGTAAAGTTGCCAGGTGAGGATTTTGTCTATTTATGTGTGTGATTGTGTACAAGTGATTGGCGTGAAAGTTTGAGAGTAGTTTGATTGAAAATGATTGATGATGTCTTCTCTTTCCAGCTCCTTAGGCCCCATGAGTGATGACACACCGTTGAGGTAGCAATGTTGTTCTCAGAATTTGAAGCATTTTCCCAAGGACGGCAATTTCTTAGGAGAATGGGACCCCCTCCATACATGGTTGAGAAAGAATGTGTATATCATAATAAGCAGAGAGAAGTGCCGTCTCATATTGAATGTGGCCACACATTATTGATATATAATAATAATAATAAGTCTTTTGTAATGCGCTCTTCAAGGCCTGAGGCCTTCCCAGAGCGCACGTTGTGCTGAGATGAGAATGGAAATTCAATGGAAATTCAAGAGGGGGAGACAGCAATACTGAAAAGATGTGTTTTCAGGAGATGCTTAAATGTGGTAAGAGAGGGAGAAGACTTGATTTCAACAGGAAGAGCATTCCACAACTTAGGGACGCAGATTGAGAAGGAGCAGTCCCCCAATGAGCAGAGGGATGAACGAGGAATATTCAAAAGAGGTGCATGTGATGACCGAAGGGCCCGAGGGACATGGCGTGGCGAGAGGGCAGAAGAGAGGTAAGATGGGGCCTTATTGTTTAGGGCCTTAAATGTGAAGAGAGGTATCTTGAAGTGAGTACGGGATCTGACAGGGAGCCAGTGCAGTTTATGCAGCAAGGGTTTCGAGGGAGAGAAGCGAGGGCGATGGAGGAGAAGCCGGGCGGCATAGTTCTGTACAAGTTAAAGGGGGCGGAGAGAGGAGGATGGCAGATTCACAAGCAGAGAGTTACAGTAGTCAAGGCGTGAGGTGATGAAGGCATGAACAGCAGTCTCAAGATTTTGGCAATCAAAGTGAGAGCGAATGCGAGAGAAGTTACAAAGGAAACATAGAGAGGATTTGCTGACATTGTGGATATGAGGCTTAAAGGAGAGATGCTCATCAAAAACAACACCCATATTCCTAACGCAGTCAGAGAAAATGATAGTATTACCGCCCAGAGTAAGCAAGGGAAAGAGAGATTTAGATTTTTTGACAAGAGCAGGGGTGCCGACGAGGAGGACCTCAGTTTGGGAGTGATTAAGCCTGAGGAAGTTGGTAGAGAGCCAGTAAGAAATAGAGGAGTAGGCAGCTAGGAGGTCAGTGATAGAGTAGGCAAGAGACGTGGTGGATAAGGAAATGAAAATTTGTATGTCATCAGCATAGAGGTGGAAGGATAGACCGAGATTACGGAGAAGGGAACTAAGAGGGAGAAGGTAGATATGAAATAGTAGAGGACCAAGGACAGAGCCTAGTGGCACTCCAAAGCGAATGGGGGTAGAGTCGAATGAAACGTCGTCAATCACAACGGATTGGGTACGCGACGAGAGGTAAGAGCGGAACCAGTTAAGCACGGTGCCTGATATGCCGAGAAAAGAGTGGAGACGATCAAGTAGGACGGTATGGCCAATAGTATCGAAGGCAGAGGAGAGGTCAAGTAGAACGAGGATGGAGGCACAACTCCAGTCCGCGGCTCTTCATAAGCAATCGGACACACTGAGAAGGATGGTTTCTGTTGAGTGACCCGACTTGAAACCAGATTGATAGGTTTCATCAATGTTACAGGCCATCATGCGACTGTTGATGCGTGAAGCAACCACTCTCTCCAGAACCTTAGAGAGGAAAGGAAGTTGCAAAATCGGGCGATAATTGGAAGGGTCAGTGAGGTCCAGTTGAGGCTTTTTAAGAATCGGACGGATGTGGGCACGTTTGAAGGAAGAGGGAACAAGACCAGTTGCAAGTGAAGTGTTGAACAGGTGAAGAAGCGTTGAGAGGATAGCAGGCAGAATTTTACATAACAGTTTAGGGGGAAAAATGTCCTTTGGGGAGCCCGATTTCTTAGAACGCGAGAGCAGGGGTTTAAGCTCCAACGCAGTCACAGCGGGGAAAATGATAAGTGGCTGAGGCGGGAAGTCAGGGAGAATGACAAGAGCTGGGACAGAAGGCTGAGGGAGGGAGGCACGGAGGTTAGTGACCTTATCTGCGAAGAAATTCGACAGAGTAGCAGGGCTAATGGGTGGGGAGACCTGGGCTGGGTGATCAGGCTTCACAAGCAGATTTTAATTTCGCCAAGTAGGAAGCTGTCGCAAGTCGGAACGCCAGCGAGAGAGGGGTCGTGTCTTGCCCACAGGTGCGAGCCTTTCTAAGGACTCTTTCATGGGCACGCATGGACTGCCTAGCACAGAGGAGTTCCATAGAGTACCAAGGGGCACGGTGACAACGGGAGTTCGAAGGAGTGACAAGGGGAGAGTGGGCATCAAGACAAGTGAGAAGGGGTTGCTCCAAAGAAGAGAGAATCTGGTCAGGAGAGGTAGAAGCATCAATGGGAGGAAGTTTGGAGGCCACATCATTAGATAGGGAGGAAATATCAATGGAGGCTAGTCGACGGAAAGGCTTAGGATTATGAGACAGCTGGGGAGGTATATGGAATGGGATAGAGAAGTTGAAGTTGATAAGGAACTGATCAGATATAGCATTGGACAAATTTGTAGTCGTCAGGTTGGAAATAAGACAGTCAAAAGATTACAAGGTCTAAAATGTTACCGTGAGAGTGGGTAAGGGGAGAAACGTGTTGGGTGAGGGAGAAGAGATCAAGGATTTCAGAAAAGGCTTTGAAATTAGGATTGTGGCCAGGAAGGTTGAAATCACTGAGGATTAGCAGAGAACCAGGAGGGAAGAGGCCAGCGAGGAGGTTACTAAATTCATCAAGAAAAAGCTCGTGGGAGGAGCTGGGGGGGGGGGTAGGAGTTTTTAATTTTTTCATTTTATAGAGCCCATCTGGCAACTGCCCACTTGGGCATAAGTCGCCGAAAAACACGACAGCCTAGAACTAGGCTACTTTAAAATAAAAATATGAAAACATAACAATGATAAAAATGTGAAAAACTTAACAATTAGGAAGCAATCTCCGGCAGCGGAGGGAGGTCCCCCTCACCCCGGTGCAGGAGAGTGCAACCTACAAAACAATAACAAACGAAAAACAAATAGAAGCTTAAATAAAGGGGAGAAGCCCGGCCTCCCCCCAAAAGTCAACAAGTCCACAAGTCAATGTGCACGAACTCATCTCGAGCACAAGGGACAGGCGGTAGCGACCGCGCCCATCCCGGTACCGGGACAGGTATCGTGCGCGAAGATCACCCAGACTGGGACATTCGACAAGAATGTGGCGAACAGTCTGGGGGACGATGCAGTTGTCGCAATAGGGCACTGGCGAGCGCTCCATCACACGAGTATGCCCGCTTCAGAGATAGGTCCATGGGAACAATCGCGGGGCAATGGCACGCAACTTTAAGTTCCCTCTGACCGTCTCCCATCTTGTTTGCCAAGCAGTCCGAAGAGCTGCCCATATTCCTGCCATTTAGTCGGTGTGAGGAAGAGCGAAACGCTGGTCCGGTCGCAGAGTCCTCGCGGACTCTTTGGCGCGCTCATTCCCCGCAATTCCTACATGTCCAGGAACCCAGCAGAAGATAATCTCAACATCTGCCCGGCTCGCAAAAACCGTGGCGTCACGGATATCGCGAACCAAGGGATGCGGAGATTCCAATGCCCCGAGAGCACTCAGGGCGCTTTGTGAGTCACTATAGATCACAATCCGGTCTCCAAACCGGGCACGTCGCGTAATTTCCCGTACCGAGTGGTGTATTGCCACCAGCTCGGCCGTGAAGACAGACGCAGCGCCTGGCAGAACCCCGCTGATTTCAAACAGAGGGGATACGGCGTGGAAGCCGACCCCCTCTTGGGACTTGGAGCCATCCGTATACACTGGCACAGTTCCAGCGTGACACGATGTGTGCTCCAAAAAGGTCGAACGCAATACTCCCGGCGCCCTACAAGCTTTGGGAGCACAGGCGTGGCGACAAATAGCCAAATGTGGTACCCTCCAGGGTGGCGTCCTGGGCAGAACCAGGGGCGCCACCAGCCCGAGTTATATCTAGCTCTCGAAGGAGTTTCCTGAACCTAAACTCAAAGGGCTTAGGGTATGACTGGCGTCTCTCGGCGGCATAGGCCCCATCGAGATCAGCTGCGGATGCAGTGAGAGCTGTTGGTGACTGAGGGAGGCGCCGGGCTCGCGCGTACAGTCGAGTGATGCACTGCACGCAGCACAAAGCGAGTGGCATCTCCTCAGCATCAACCAACAGGCTCTCAATGGGGAAAGTGCGGAAGGCACCGGTGGCAAGGCGAGGGCCGGTCTGGTGGATCAAATCCACCTTCAGCAATAAACGCTCGGCTGCGGATGCATAAAACTCGCATCCGTAGTCGAGCTTCGAACGAACGAAGGATCGATAAAAAAGTAGGGCAGCAGCCCTATCAGCGACTCAAGCGCTGATGCCGAGGTGATGCCGTTGATGCTCAGAGCAAAGAGTGTGACACTTCCCTGCGGGACACCCTCTTCCTGCTCCTTTGCGCCGGAGAGGGCTCCCCCCACCCGTACGCAGAATCGACGATCTCGCAAAAATTCAGATATAAACATTGGGAGGCGTACCCTCGCCCCCATCGTGTGGAGAGTCTCCATGATACCACATCGCCATGCAGTATCATAGGCCTTCTCCAGATCGAAAAACACCGTGGCGTAGTGCTGTCTACGAAGGAAAGCCTCGCAGACGGCATTTTCCAGTCGGAGCAGAGCATCCAACGTGGAGTGGAACTTGCGGAAGCCGCACTGTGCGAGACAGATGGCCTCCGCTGTCCAGGAAAAAGGCTAATCTAACATTTACCAATTTCACCATCAACTTACACACGCAAGAGGTTAGAGAGATTGGGCGGAAACCGGTCAGAGTAGAGTGATCTATCCCCGGCTTGCGAAAGGCGAGCACAGTAGCGATTCGCCAGGAATCTGGGAGAAGACCCTCCACCCAGATCCTGTTGAACAAATCTAACAGAAAGGCCATGCCTCGCCCAGCCAGGTGTCAAAGCATGGCGTACGGGACATCGTCCGGACCATGGGCGGTGTCCGCGGACAAAGTGAGAGCGGAGCGCAACTCACTCACAGTAAACTTGTCGTTGAAGGGTTATCATCCTCTAGAGGTAAAGTTCAGCCGGCGGCCTTCCTGGTGGAGCAGCATCCCGGCTAGAGGAGGCGGAAAAAGCGGTCGCTAAGGTGTTCGAGATTGCGGTCCCATTCTCCTGGAGCACGGGAAGGGGTCCGGCGAGAACTTGCCCCGAATCCTTTTGACTCGCTTCCACACCTCAGCTAAAGGGGTCTTCCCGTTAAGTGAAGACACGTACGCCCGCCAAGAAGAGCGGCGGGCGTGCTTCGAAATATACCGGAACCTAGACCTAGCCCGACGAAATTCAGCGACAGTTAAATCGGTCGGGCGGCGCTTATAGCGCATGTAGGCATAACGCTTCTGTTTGAGGGCCGTCTCACACTCGGCCGACCACCATGGGAGTGGTCGGCGTGCAAACCGGCAGAACGGCCAGACGGCCTCATCTACCGACCTAAACTCTTCGACAGAGATAGAGAATTCAGTCATTTCCTGAAATGCAGGCCACCGCACCCGCGCCAAGCACAACCGAGGTGGTCTCTCAGGCGGCAGTTGCCCTGAAAATGATATTTGAATGGGAAAGTGATCACTACCATGGAGGTCATCGACCACCCCCCAATCAAAATCAGGCTGTGCTTCCGAGGAGCACAAAGATAGGTCAAGGCAAGAAAATGAAGCTGTTCTCGGACAGTGATGCGTAAACTCATTTACGTTTAGGACACCCATCTCAAGCTCTTCGATTAGATCGGCAAGGACTTGTCCCCTGGGATTTATGGAGTAATCTCCCCAGAGAGGATGCCTGCCGTTCAGATCTCCAAGCAAGAGATAGGGCCTCGGCAACCGTGCCACGACGCGGCGGAAGTCCCCCGCGTTGAAGTCAGCTGACGGTGGAATGTACGCAGAAATGATAGTATACCTCCTATCCAGGTGCAGCTGCACAGCCACTGCCTGAAAGGAGGTATCTAAAGAGAAAGGAAGAACGGAGACATCATGCCGGGTGTAAACCGCACATCCCCCAGGTCGGCCTTCCCGCGGTGGTGGAGTCGCAAGACCCTTATACCCGGGAGGGCAGGCAGAGGGAACGCGCCTAGCATGGTCTCCTGCAAAAAGATAGCTAACGGGGAACGGGACGAGACGAGCCTCCGCAGCTACCCAGTTGGCCTCGGAGTCCATAGCAATTCCATTGAAGGAATATGCCCTCCAGGCCTAGCTCGGAGGAGCCTCGGTGGCCCTCCTCGAACTGAAGACCCTCACGGGAATGGCCGTACGCTTCCCGGGGGCAGAACACCGGGCGCTGTTAGCCGGACAAAGCGCTGAAGGCGCTGTCGCCTTCGAGGACTTATTGGGGAAGGTTGGGCTCGCCATGCGAGTCTTTTCCTCCCTCCGCCTCGAAACCTTAGGCGGGCGCTGCGGTTCGGAGGCCGGGGGCCCTCTTTTCGAGGAACCAACGTTTCCGAGCCACTCGCTCCACATCGGGGCGTGGGCGAAGGAGCCGAAGCTCCTTTGTTGCTGTCCTCCTTTCGGGGGACAGCTTTAGGAACCCCCGAAGATGGCCTAGCGACCATCTTCAGGGGTGTTGCCTCCTGTGAGCCTAACGACTCGGTGGAGGCGCGTGGCCGTTTCGCCTTACGGGAAACGGTCACGCTGGGGGAAGAGGGGGGAGCCCTGGTTTTAGCCGGGGCTGGGTAGGAACCCTTTTTGCCACCAGCTTTACCAGGGGAGCGCCGGGGTGTAGTAGAGCCTGCATAAGGGCTCCGAATGGGGGCGGAAACAACCGTGCTCGTTGGCCTGGATGGGCCAGGAGCAGAGGGTGCCTTTCTAACTATTGAGGCATATGACGTCCCAGGCAGAGCCGGGCGAGCCAGGACCAAGTCTTTAGCCTCGCGGAATGAGAGTCGATCCTGGGCCTGAACGGCCAGGATTTCTTTCTCAATGAGATATGCACCACATTGCTTCGAAGAAGCAGGGTGCGGCTCTCCGCAATTGACACACTTGGCCACACACGATTTGGACTTATTGTGTGCGACGTTGGAGCAATTTACACAGACTTCGGGTGACCCCGACTTTGCACGTCTACATGAGCGATTCGTATGGCCGAAGCGGTGACAGTAATAGAACCGCCGCGGCAGTGGCACGAATGCCTTCACGCGGTAGCGGTACCAACCGGCACGCACCGACTCAGGGAGCTTGTCACAGTCGAACGTGACAAAGAGTGTAGGGGTGGGTCTCGAGGCCCCTCCCTGTTTTCTCATCACACGTTCGACCTTGACCGCCCCATGGTCGGCCAGCTCTAGGGTGATGTCCTCAATGGAGTAGTCAACGAGTTCCCTCGCATAAACTACTCCTTTCACAAAGTTCATGGAGAGTGCGGCGTCACACTCACCGGGGTGCCATGAAGTGTCCGAAGAGCACTTATCTTGGCCACCTCGGCGGGATTCGCCAGAAGGCTCCCGTCCGTGTAACGGGTCACCTTCGGCTCTCTACCCCGATGTCATTGAGGCTCCGCCCTGTGCACTCTTGGTCTTAGTCTTAGTCAGGGGCTCCACACACGGGGGCGTAGAGGGGCCGGATGTGCCGATCTTGGCTTGGTCGCCTACCAAAGTGGCAGTAGACTCATCCGTCCCCGCAGCCCCCGCGGATGGAGAGGAGCCCCGAGTCTTCTTGCTTTTTGTAGCCTTTTTCTTTTTTGGAGAGCAGGGCAGGGAATGAACCCGCTTCTCACCTCCGCAGGCAGAAGTCCCGAGGCCAGATGGACCGGCCTCAGCCAGGTCCTTCTCTGAAATGGAGAAGGTCCTGGTAGTCGTAGGGGCGCCTGTCGGAGGAGATCCTTTCCCTCCTTGTACTGCCTCACAGACCCCATCTGTTTGAGGAGGACCTCGCATAGGGGCGGATTCGGGTTCGGTGTTTGGCGCCGAGCCCGGATTGTCCCCCATGGAAGGCCCTACACTCTGAGGCTGGGGTTCCTCAAGGACCATGTGTGTCACAGGAGGGGCCTCCAGTTGGCCATCCCCTCCAAAGACATCAAATAGAACCTGTATTGTCACTAGTCTTGTGCGCGGAGGCATGGGCCTTAACCCCGGCAAGGTTCAATATTCTTGCCAGCAGGTCTTTTGAGGGAAGCGACCAAAGGGCCTGGCTTCCCTATCCCCCCTAAGGGGGTTTGCCCTACCGAGCCGGTTACACGAGGGGCGGTCGGCAATGGGCTGCCTGCTGGCTTTCTTGGCAGTCCCCTTGGAAAGAAAAGAGGAGACTGTCGCTGGAAAAAGGGAGGTAGTCAGCCTTCTTCGAGAGGCTTCTGACATTGAGGACAGATGCTGAGAGAACGGGTGAAGGGGCAGGTGAAGAAGAATCAGGGGTAAGTCCATTTAGAATATGATTTTAGATTAGGATTGTCTATTTTATGAAATTTTATTCACCATATTTTATTGTACATATGTGCCAGTTGTAAATAAAATTGTAATAGATCCCCTTCCCCACTCATTCTTCCTTGGAACAACCAAACAGCTATCTCGTGACACAGCAGGCAGTTTGACTGTAGGATATTTACAGTGGGACAAAAGTTTAGGCCAGGTGCGTGTCAGACAAGTTGCAACATGATTAAAAGTGACATAAAAAATATTAATCTTACCCTTAATACTTTGTTGGGCATCCTTTGCAGTTCTTGACAACCCTCAGGCATCGTGGCATGGACATAGCAAGATCATGTAGCTTCTGGGTAGGAATAGCATCCCAACAAGCCCTAATTTCCTTCTCCAGCTTGGGGAGAGTGCTGACGTCCTTCCCTTGTAACCTGTGTCTAACCACCTGCCAAAGGTTCTCAATCAGGTTTAAATCTGGACTGTTACCAGGCTAATCCTCAATCAACTTAATCTCACAGTCTTTAAGCCAGGTTATAACAGATTTGGCAGTGTGGCAGGGAGCACCATCCTGTTGGAACACGCTTGCGCCTGTTAACTCAAAGCACTCCTCCAGATGTTCATTTAGCAGCTCATAATAAATGTACTAGTTGACTTTAATGTTGGCAGGCAACACAACAAGCTTCCTCAAGCCCCTGCCTGAGAAACAACCCCATACCATTAATAAACTAGGGTGTTTCACAGTTCCACAAAGGTAGCATGAGTCAAGGGGGTCACTGCCATGCTTCCGATACATGTTACCACCCCTCCCCTCAGTCACTGTGAACGTTGCTTCATCAGACCAAAGCACATCAAGCCAGTCAGCATCATCTCACTGAAGATATTTCAGAGCATAAGCGACCCTACGAGCCTTCTGCACATAGGTGAGAATCAGTGGCTTGTGTAACCAAGCTCATGAACACATCAACTAACAGTGTGCAGACATCTCACTTAACAGACTACTATTATTTTCCTTAATTTTACAGGCTGAAATACGAGGACACTTCTCTAGGTATCTCTTAACAACGTTATCAACATGCCTAGAAGTCTTACAAGGCCTACCAGACCACTCTTTCTGGGTTGGTTTGGTGTCACACCCTCCCTCCCTCCACCTAGCAATGTAATGCCTCACAACACAATCACTTATTTTAAGTTGGCCGGCTATTTCCTTAGTTTGCTTACTGGCCTCCTTGAGAGTGATAATCTGGGCAATAGTTTCATATGATAACTGCCTCACTTTCCCCATAATAAGGCAACAAACACTCACAAACTACAAAAAACACAGTCACAAAATGCCGTTGGTCAGGAGAACACAACAGCACAGTCCTCTCACTACTGCGGCCAAGCCGACACTGAGCACGTGCTGGCAGGCTGAGTGGAAAACTGAGGGATGTAGTGACATCATGCAGCCGGCCCAAACTTCTGACTAAATTAAATCACCCTCATCTATACCATTCTTTTTTTAGACATAAGTTTAGTCCGCCCACGCTCACCCGGCATAAACTTTTGTCGAGCACTGTAGAGTCTGTTGCCACAAAGTCAAAAGAACGATCATTTCTATGACATCAATCTCAATAAGCTTGAAGACAAGTTACTTTGTGGCATTACATATGTATTATTTACATACTAAGCCTTGCCAAAGCATTGCCGAAATATAATATTCCTTGAGAGTGCAAGTGGATAAGAGAATTAACCTTTAAATTGCTATAAATTTCCTTAAGTTTAGAGATAGAATTTTTTTCTTTCTAAATGCATAAACCATTCAATAATGGAGCTTTCTCTCTTCTTTTTTTTACCAAACACAACCTATTAATGACCATCGGCATATGATTGCAAATTCTATCCTTTTGAATTTCTTCTTGAGTAATGAGAAGATAGAATAGGTCACCTTAAAGCAGTTTGGGACAAAACAGTGCCGTACCTGATCGAAGGTTATAAAAGGGTATACAAGGTTATCCTTTCAGCTTAGCATCTATAACTATTTAAGGCATAAGTATAGACATATGTAGTCTCCTACAAGGTGCAGCTAACACCACAGAGAGACAGTGATGGGCTTTACTGTAAATAAATCTTCAACTAAAAAAGCTCCTCTGAATCAATCAATCTTCTCATAAGTTGCAAGGCAGGAAAAGGGCTTTAACTTTAGTCTAAACTTGTAGATATGTCAGAGGGTTACATTATTTGTTAAGACAAAATACCTTTAACTCCTCTTACAAATACAAACTCATCAATTTAGATAAATATAACATACTTTTACTAAATGTAGATCCAAAATGAGTACATCTCCTTTAGGGTAGTTCCCAATTGCTGTTTCTGTAGCTATGACAGCCCCCAGGTACCACACAGAAGCCACACCAACATAGCTATAAAAAGTATACATAAAATTGTACAATAAAGATGTAGAAACAAAAAACTGGAAATGAAAAGAAAATCAAATTCAATGTTAGAAACTAAGGAAACTAAAAAAAAAAAGAAAAGAAAAATCAACCAATTCATTTATATTGAATTCAATCTCATAATTTAGATGATTTAAAGTCTCACAAATATTTGTTTAGTTTCTATTGCTGATAGGTGAGAATGTCTTTTGGCATATGTTCTAAAAGGTGACTGCCTCAATAGGCACCACTTGCCTTGGAAGTTGCTTCCCAGCAATTGCATTTCACAGATATGCATCAAAACATGGTGAAAATGAGGTGGTAGCGTAATTAATCCCAGTCAAGGTGCAAATAATGTGGGTGTATGGAATAGTAAGGGTAAATGTGATAAAGTCTAGAGGGGTAAGGTAGTATGTGCGTTTAAAAGAGGGAGAGTGAAGATGGTATTGCTTGATAAGGGCGTGAATGAGGTTGTGCGTGTTTGAGGTGGTGTGTGCATTTAAGAAGTATGGATGGAAATAGACTGGTAAATGAATATACAAGAATGAGTGTCAGGGTGTGAAATGGATTTTAAGATGAATAAAGGTGGGTTTATTATATGTGCAATGTTTGAGAGAGAAAGGGTTGACTGAGGAACAAGTAGATGATATTGTGTTTGATAGATGTGCATAGAGGGGGTTTGTGAGGTGACGTGCTTGGGACTTCTACACAGGGGAGGAACCCCACAACACCACACTACACTCCACTCTATCACTATAAAGGCAAATTTGATGTGGAGAAAATGATGGATGGCTTTGTTCTAGACAGGGTATAAAGAGATGGGTAGTTTTTTGTGAGGTTGTTATGAACTGACCCCAATTGTGCAAAAGAGGTTGAATGTTGTTGTTGTTGTTTTTTGGGGGAGGGACCGAATATGGCGACAGCCTACTTGGGCTAAGTCACCGTACACAAAACAGCCTACTACTAGGCTATATTAAAAAACAAATAACATGTAAATAACAAATAAAAATGATAAAAAGGACAAAGGCTAAAAAAATACCAAGAAAACAAAGCGAAAAGGCAAGAGGAAAGAGCATGCCGGCGTCGGGGGTGGGCCCGCCTCTCCTCTGACGCAGGAAAATGCAACCAAACAAAAACAGTCAAATAGAGTGGAGGAGGCCAGCCTCCTCCAAAAAGTCTGTGTGCACGAAACCATCCCGAGCACAAGGGACAGGCAACGTGTGCGCAGATCACCCAGACTGGGACATTCAAAAAGAATGTGCCGAACAGTCTGGGGAAAAACGAAGTCGTCACAATAAGGCGCAGGCGAGCGCTCCATCAAGTGGCGGTGCGTCCCGCGAGTGTGTCAAATTCGGAGAGGACAGAAAGCAACCTGAAGCCGTCGCGGCATTGGGGGGGGGGGGGGTAGGTCAATGGGAACAATCGCAGCGCAATGGAACATAACTTTAAGTCCCCCTCGACCGTCTCCCATCTGCTTTGCCAAGCCGCCCGGGGGGCAGCCCATATTCCTGCCATGTAATCGGATGAGGAAGAGCGAAACGCTGGTCTGGTCACCCAGCCCTCGCGGAGTCTTTGGCGCCCAAATTCCCGGCAATTCCTACATGTCTAGGAAACCAGCATAAGATAATCTCGACATCCGTCCACTCGCCAAAACCGTGGCGTCACGGATATCGTGAACTAGGGGATACGGAGTTCCAATGCCTCGAGAGCATTCAGGGCGCTTTGTGAGTCGCTATAAATCACAATGCGGTCTCCAAACCGGTTACGTCGCGTTATCTCCAGTACGGAGCGGTGTATTGCAACCAGTTAGGCCGAGAAGACAGAGGCAGCGCCTGGCAGAGCCCCGCTGACTTCAAACAGAGGGGACACAGCATGGAAATTGACCCCCTCTTGGGACTTGGAGCCATCCATATACACTGGCACGGTTCCAACATGAAACGAGGTGTGCTCCAAAAAGGACGAACGCAATACTCTCGGCGCTGTCGAAGCTTTGGGAGCAGAGGCGATACCCTCCAGGGTGGCGTCCTAGGCAGAATCAGGGGTGCCACCAGACCGAGAGCTATGTCGAACTCTCGAAGGAGTTGCCTAGCCCTAAACTCAAAGGGCTTAGGGTAATAATGGAGTTTCTCGACGGCATAGGCACCGTCGAGATCAGCTGCGGATGTACTGAGAGTTGTTGCTACGCTCGCACGTACAAGGGAATAATGCACTGTGCAGTCTGCAGAGCGAGTGTCATCTCCCTAGCATCCACAAGTAGGCTCTCAATGGGGGACGTGCGGAAGGCCCCTGTCACGGGGCGTAGGCCGGTGTGGTAGATCGAATCCACCTTCCGCGACACACGCTTGGCTGCGGATACATAAAACTCGCATCCGTAGTAGAGCTTCGAACGAACAAAGTATTGATAAAAAAGTAAGGCAGTAGCCAGATCAGCATCGCTCACGGAACGAAGAATATTGATAGCGCGGGTACAAGAGACCGTAAGGCTGGGAATATGAGCCTCCCAGGTGAGGCTTCAGTCAAATACAAGACCAAGGAAAGGGTGCGAATCCACCACTACCAGGCGAACCCCATTTAGAAATAAGTCTGGGTCAGGGTGGAGCTGTGGATGGCAGCAGAAGTGCACCAATTTAGTCTTAGCCAAGGAAAACCGAAGCGTGTGCGCTTCGGCATAGCGAGAGACGCCGTTCAATGCCTGTTTGGAGTCGACGCTCCAGAGTTGGCATCTGGGCCGAGCCAAAAGAGATCGAAAGGTCGTCCACGTAGAGTGTAGCGAGAACATCTTCCGGCAGCACCGAGGTGATGACGTTGATGTTCAGGGCAAAGAGTATGACACTGAGGACACTTCCCTGCGGGACCCTCTCTTCCTGCTCCATTGGGCCAGAGAGGGCTCCACCCCACCCGTAAGCGGAATAGACGATCTCGCAAAAATTAAGATATGAAGATTGGGAGGCGTCCCTTAGCCCCCATCGTGTGGAGAATCACCATGATACCGTATGGCCATGCAATATCATTGGCCTTCTCCAGATCGAAAAACACTGTGGTGTAGTGCTGTGTACGAAGGAAGGCTTCGCAGATGGCCTTTACCAGTCGGAGCAGAGAATCCGACATGGAGTGGAACTTGCGGAAGCCGCACTGTGCAGAAGACAGATGGCCTCCGCTGTCAAAAAAAAAGCTAATCTAACATTTACTAATTTCACCATTAACTTGCACACGCAGGAGATTAGAGAGATTAGGTAAGAGCCGGCCAGGGTACAGTGATCTCTCCCCGGTTTGCGAAAAGCGATCACAGTAGCGATTCGCCAGGAGTCTGGGAGGAGACCCTCTACCGAGATCCTGCTGAACAAATCTAACAGAAAGGCCATGCCTCGCTCACCCAGGTGTTGAAACATGGCGTACGGGACATCGTCCGGACCATGGGCGGTGTCCGCGCACGAAGTGAGAGCGGAAGGTAACTCGCTCAAAGTAAACCTGTCATTGAAGGGTTCTCCGCCTATGATGAAGTCCAGTATGCGGCCTTTCGCGACATCGAGACGAGCATTGAATACTGGCGTAGCAGCATTCCGGATAGAGAATGCAGTCGCGAAAGATTCCGCTACGGACGCGGTGTCTGAGATTTCGGTCCCATTCTCCAGGAGAACGCGATTGGGGGTCCCGCTAGAACTTGCCTGAATCCTTATGACTCGCTTCCACACCTCTGCTAGAGGGGTCTTCCCGTAAAGTGAAGACACGTATGCACGCCAAGAAGAGCGGCGGGCGAGCTTCGAAACATACCGGAACCTAGCCCTAGCCCGACGAAATTCACCGACAATGAAGTCGTTCAAACAGGCATAACGCTTCTGTTTAAGGGCCGTCTCATATTCGCGGTCGGAGTGCGAAACGGCCAGAGGTTCTAAGAATAGTAGTTAGGCCCACGGCAATGAGGTTGCGGAGAAGAACTCAAAGGCATCATCTACCGACCTAAACTCTTCGACTGAGACAGAGAAATCAGTCATTTCCTGAAATGCGGACCACCGGGGCGGGCTCTCAGGCCGCAGCTGCCCTGAAAATGATATTAGAATGGGCCCCTCCACGCCCATTCGGAACCCTTCTGCGGGTTCTAACCACCCCAGGCGCTTCCCTGATAAAGCTGGTGGCACAAGGGATTCACACACGACTACTAAAACCAGGGCTCTGCCCACTTTTTCCCAGCGTCACCGTTTCCCGTAAGGTGAAAACGGGCCTTCTCCGAGATGGAGAAGGCCTCCGCTGTTACAGGGGCACCAGCTGGAGGAGAAAGAGCTCCCTCCCCTCCTTGTGAGAACTTGGGGATCTGAGCCGTCTGAAGAGATTGCACAGGGGTGGACTCAGGTTCCGTGCTTGGCACTGAGTCTGTGACAACCCCATGAAAGATTCTACTGTCTGGGGCTGGGTCACCTCAGGAACCATGTCCTTCTCAGTGAAGGGGGGGCCTCCATGTGGCCAACCCCCTTAAAAAAAACGGGTCCTCTTTGAGGTACGAGGGGCGGTCAATAAGTTTTGCAATTCGGATATAAGAAGTGTTTTATTATTTTTCAATATAACTACCCTCGACTTCAATGCACTTGCGCCACTTGTCCCTGACGCTTCGAATTCCCGACAACCAGAAATCTCCCGACTGCTGTTCAATCCACTCCTGGACGGCGAGCTGGACATCTTCATCGTCCCCAAATCGGCGTCCACGCAGTGCGGCCTTGAGCTGGCGGAATAAAAAGTAGTCGCTAGGGGCCAGATCTGGACTGTAGGGGGGATGGAGGAGGTCCTCGAATCCGTACTCGCGCACGGCAGCTTGTGCAACTCTGGCCTTGTGGACTTTGACGACGTTGAAGTCGATCATGGGGCGTGAGGTTTCTAGGGACCCAACGGGAAGAGACCTTGGTCATGGCCAAATTGTCGTGGATGATCTTGATAACACTTCCATGTGATATTCCAAGTTCTCGCTCGATTTCTTCGACCTGTCGATTTTCGAGGATCATCCTCTCCACACGGGCCGTCTTCGTGGGTCACGTCTGATGGGCGTCCTGGACGGGGGTCATCTTCAAGGGACTCACGACCATAGCGGAACTCCCTATTCCAGTGAGCAATGGTTTCATAGGAAGGGGCGGTGCCGGTGTACACTGCAACCATGCGTTCATGGATCTCTTTTGCATTCTTGCCTTCCTTGGTCAAAAATTTGATCACTGAGCGGTGCTCAACCTTCTCCATTGTTGAAAAATTTGTGACTAACGATCTGCGATCAGCTACTGCTTCTTAAATAGATGAGGCAGGAGCGTGCGGCTGCAGGTCCTGACTTGTCATGACGTGTCCTAACACCCCCATAAACAGCCATCCCCTTCCTCTGTTTTGTCCTACTAATCTGCAAAACTTATTGACCGGCCCTCGTACCTTTTGTCTTATCCTGGGCCGGCGAACCAGCATCCATCAGGGAAGAGAGGGGGGGGGCACATACAGAGACACCCTGTAATCTTGATATCCGCACCAGCAGGACTTTGGAAAGCCCAGACCAACAGGCCCTGTCATCTCCCCCCCCCTTCTTTAAAGGGGTTGGCCCTATCGAGCCGCTCCCGGTGGAGTGGTCAATTATGGTCCGCTGGTGTGCTTTCTTGGCAGTTCCCTGAGAAAGTAAAGGGGGGACTGCCACTGTAAAGAGGGAGACTTTAGAGAAGGGGGTGAGGGGGAGTCCCCTGCACCTGTAGGCATGGGAGAGGAGTAAGCCTCCTCTCCCATGCCTAGGAAAGCACAAGGGGGGGAAGGGCTCCATTTTTTGTCAACGGGATTCAAATGCTCATCATCCCATGCTTTAACACACTCTGCGAGGAGTGAATACATGGACAGCAAAGTCAGCTGCCGCTGTTTGAGGCCACTCCTCCCAACTCTTGAGCTAGCAGCCCATTGGCATGGCAGATCCACCTTAGGCACGGCATAAAATCAATGGACTGTGGAGAGAGAGAAAGGGTATGTGAGGGAGGTGAGGGTGGGAATGAAGCAGGTTGTTAAAAACCCACTACCCCAAACTGGAGCTCAGTGGTGGGGGGACAATATACCCTCTCTCCTCAGCCCCAATCCGGGATGGTTGGGTGAGAACAAGCTGGTCAGCATCTACCCTGAGGAATTAGAGCCAACGAGAAGGTTGTATGGAAAGTGAGGAAGCAAGGTAAGAGGACAGGGTGTCAGAAAGGAGAAGAGCCTAAGCTTGGACCGGAAGGGGCACTGATTCCTGTAAGCACGGCGGCAAGGTAAACAAATCACTGTGCCCCTTATGGGGGGGGGCAAAAGAGGTTGAAGACGGATGAAGATTATGTTAATAACAATTTTTCAAGTTTTTTCTTATGATTAAATGTGCTATGCTTTTTGACATAAATTCAATTAAAATTGCTGACTTGGTATCATTTCAAGCAATGAATCACAAACTTTACTTAACATCAACAGATCTAAGAGTTTCTTATGTATAAAATACTCTTGGCACACTTCTTACTGTTTGTTATCAGAAATCTGTTATACTAAACACTATTGCCGGATTTATAGGTGGCACCTATTTAATTTTTATTCCTATCATCCAATACAATTACCTTTAAGCTCATTACTGTAGTCCATTATCAAATTGTTCTTTCACACATAAAGCCAACAATGATTTTTTATTCCTTGTGATATTGGCCATTCATAGTAATGGTGTGCTATATACTTTTATTTTTAATTGATAAGGAAAATGTGATTACTGAGGACATTTTTACTCAGTGCAGAAAAATGAGGGGATAGAGACAAAAGGTTGATAAATTAGAAAAAGTAAGAAAACAGCAAGTATCAGGGTGCACTCAGCAAAAAACTCCCTAACCAATCAAAATAGCAAAGGATCTAACCTCATTATCTGCATACCATCAATTCTCTTGAAGCAGCAGGGAAAAATGAGGAAGAGTGAAGACACCACCATGGTAAATTTGCGGTTCAGGTACCATTGCAAACAAAACTTAGGTCCAAAGTAAGAAGCAAATGCTGGTTAATATGAAAAAAAAAGCAAACAAAATGTAAAAATTACATAAATCATCTATTTATATATTCTAGGAAAGTAAAAACAGAAATAAGGGTTACAAAACATATTTTTGGATGGCTTTAACATGTCTTTCAGAGAATATTTTTATCATTGACACTTTATTGGCTAGGTAGTTAGGTGACAGCCAAACTAAGAAGGGGTATTAAATAACAACAGAAGAACACATGCTTGATGGATCGATTCTTTGTGTCAGAGGCACAGGTTAGTTTCTGAAAAGGACTGCCTAATAGTCTTCTTTAGCTGCCATTCAGCAGCTTTAATCTCATAATAACCTCGGTTAATTGCATCCGCTATTCCTTTTCAATAATAGAAAAGAACCCCTGCCCAGATAATACAATTCACATTAAGACCCAAATGACAATAGCTGGCAAACCCAAGGTCTCATCCTCATTGGGAGGAAGGTACAAGCCCAAAGTAAGAAGCAAATGCTGGTTAATATGAAAACTAGTGTATTTTTCTACCAACCAGAAAGCAGGGAGCCCTACTTAGCCCCGCCCAAGGGAGAGCCACCTGTTCTGCATCAGGCAAGTGTGGATATAGAAACCAGAATGCAAGAGTGATAGTGGTACAATGTGTTTGCAAAGATGGGATAGGGGGTATTTTACTTTGTTTACCCCTAGCATCTCTTCAATCAAGCCCAACAGCATTGAAGAAAGCTGCCTTGCATGTGGCCTTCACTAAAGGACTAAGCTCTTTTAGAGACGTTATATGGAAAGTGGTTCTGTAGTGGTCAGGTGGGGGAGGGGGGGTAGGATGAGTGGGCAGTTTTGTGATTGCAGTAGGGCGAGTCGGGGGTTGAGGTCTATTATTTTTTTTTTGTCATTGATTGGTCGATTGGTTTTGAGTGGTGATGAATGAGTGATGGATGGATGGATGGTTGAAGGTCTAAAATGGTTAAAAATTTTAAATTATAAAGTATAAATTTAAAACAATGAGTAATGATTTATCGATGGATGAATGAATGAATGTATGTATGAGATGGTGAGGGTAAGTGGGCGAATGGACTGAATAGATGAATTGACTGATGAATTTAGGAAATATTTAATTGGGGAAAAAAAATGCCTTAAAAAGTTGTTTTAAGATATTTACAGAATAGTTTTGATGGATGAATATGGAGGATGGGAATGAATGGGTGAAAGATAAAATATATGGAATATATATTAAAATTTATTTTAAAGTAGAATATATATTTGGAATAAAGTATTATAAAAATCTATTATATATGTTTGAGGAGGCCAGAGCTCCTTCAAAAATATAATTAAATCCCATTCCACTCCACCAGCCTAGCCAAGTATGGAGAGTAGGCATCATCTGCACCCCAGTGCCTCACAAGATGGGTGTTGCAGAGATCTCCCAGGCTGGGACACTCCACCATCATGTGGAACACTGTGAGGGGCACCAAACAGTCATTACAATAAGGGGGTAGACCCTGCAGTGAGATACTATGTACCTTCCACACTTTTTACAAGGTTTAGGGACTTGAATGAGCAGGAGATAAAAGTCCACTACTGGCATCAAAGGAGAGAAATACTCAATACAATATACAAATAAATATTTAAAAATGCAAAAATTGAGAGAGAGCGCTGTCAGACTATGAACAAAAAAATATATATATTAGAGGGATCTTACTGGCCATGTCAGTACAAGAAAAATTATTGGACCCTCTTCAATCTGCAGAAGGGAGTGGGAAAGAGGAGGGAAATGGGAGGGTAAGACATCTTTCAACTCAAGGTCTTTTTTAGGGGGTGGGGCATACCCCTTACAGAATCAGCCATGGCAGCAGCGGCAGATCTCAAATTTGTGAATGGAAGCAGGCCAGCCGAATCAACCCAGAAAATCCTCTACCAAAAGTTGGGTCAGGATGCCAAAATAAGATATGATGACTGCCACAAATTAGCTAATGAAAAATTGAGCCTCAATTCAGCAGCCAAGAGGTGAGCTTCAGTTTATGAAAGATAAGCTCTTTGTTTGAAATATAATGAGATATCAAAAGATTAATTTATATATAAAGTATGTATATTTTCCTGTAACAAAGAGAAAATTTTAGAAAAACAATGATATTTATACAATAAAAATAAATCTACAATCCTAATTTCTATCTACAACCCATTCTATTCCAATCCTCCTTCCTCGCGAAACACTCACACTTCTATCATAAACAAGGAAAAGTAGGGTAAAAGGACAGACTAAGAAGGCAAAGTGGTGAAAAATCCATAGAGGACAAAATTGGAAGAATGGCCCCCAAATATATTATCCATTCAAACACCAGCCATCCACCACATCCCTCCTTCCTTAAGTCATTTGATCTATTTTGTCTATCCACACTAATTCTACAATCATACTCATTCCACACTTTTACCCTCACCACTTTCAATACTCTAATATATCACTTTGAATCCATTCACAGTCCCCCAAGGTCCTTGACTATGCAGATCAGGTTGGTTTGTCAGGTCTGTCAAGTTGTCTGGGTCAGTCTTCTCACCAGATATATCTTTCCATAAACCACACTACTGACTCGGTTCATCATCTCTCTTGCATCAGCTACTGTCATATGCAACACATTCATATTTAAGCTCCCATTCATATCCCAACATTCAATCACAGTTTCCATCGAACTCAAGGCATACTCAGTGGCCATTAACAACTCTTTCACACTATCTACCACTTTGGCATAACTCGTTCTATCACTCCCAATCAGACTAAACTCAGAAAAATCCTTCACTCTAAACTACTCAAAGAAACATTCATACCTTTTCATTCACACAAGGGCTAAATCCTTAATTGTTGCTACTTTCATCTTTTTCCTAATTATTTTATATATAACCACACAAAAGTAAATAAACATACACACATTCTCGTATAAGGCCTTTTCCCAGGCTCAAATCTTTTGACCAACCATTGAATTTGCCTCATTCTCTTTTAATCAAACATCATTCTTTCAAATGAGTCTGGCTCACAGGATACCACTATGTATTATCTTGTTATTTTAGCACCAAACAGTTAAACATGAACACTGTAAAAAAAATGCAAACTTTAATGCGAACTTTCTCCCAATTTTATTATCAATCCTTTTTCAACACTCATCTCTATTCCCATAAATTCTTTTGATTAAGAATCTCTGCTCTGCTCTGCTCTCTCTCTCTCGAACACACATCAATGAACATTCACTTCAGACAAAGCTCCTTCCCCAGAAATGCCCATTTTATTCTCACATAAATAATCAAAAACTATAGGACATTACTACAGTCTAACACAGTCAGTCACATCACTCCCGGGGGCACAAGTCTCTTCCATTTGTTTTCACATTGTGCTCTATCCACCGAGGAAGGACTTTTAACTGACCTAAACTCCATTCATCCACTTCCTCAAGCATTCCTTGGTGGATATGATGCAAATCTTTCCATCCGCATTCACATTTACTCACATCTTCCACCCAAAAACATTTAAACTCAATGACTCCATTCATTTATCCTGATTAACGTCAAGTTCAAAATAAAGTTATTTTTATCAACTTGTTTATAAATCCAAATATGAACTTAGTGGGTGAACATCCTCAGATAAACTTGAATCCCGAACTTGGATTCATAAGCAGAGAAGAAATATTTGTTCCAACTTTGAACTGGTGCCCCCACCACCTTCTCTGGTTACAAGCAACTTCTCGGTATATATATATATATATATATATATATATATATATATATATATATATATATATATATATATATATATATATATATATATATATATATATATATATATATATATATATATATATTATATATATATATATGCTTGTGTGAGTTTAATAGGAAAGTGGTAACCTAAAAAATGCAATATACAATACCTCGATCAAATTGATCACCAATAATGATGATGAAAGTAATACAGGTGACAAAGCAATATACTGTAATGCATACGGAGCAAAGAACAGCCCACTTGTTACCACAATAGCACTTCACAACCTAAAATAATAAAAATAATATATATAGAAAGTATAATCTATAAAAATATAAAATAAAAACAATTTTGAAAAGGAGAAAGAAATAATTAACATTCAGGGAACTCTCAGTCGCATAAGAAAGCTGATAAATTCTTAACATAGTAACACAATCACCTCATTCAAACTATAAATACACTCATTATTGTGTGTGAAGGGAGAAAGAGTCCATAATGAGTTATACTAATATGTATCAAATTTAAAACTATTAGCAGCCAATATAAGATGGCTTGAAATGACATTTGCATTATTTTTTCCAAGGTTTCAGACACTGAGGAACCCTATGATTGAAGCACCACCTAACTCAATCTTTCTAAAGTTCATTCTAGAGCACATCTTTCCACTCCAACACTACATCTCTCCAAACAAGTGCACATGCAATAGCATGCTGCATGATGAACACACACTTAAATCCAGGGATATTGAACTAAACCCAGATCCATGCTACACATGCCCCTTCTGCAGAATGCCCTGTAAACAAGGCAAAGCTTGCAATACAGTGGTGTGCAGTCTGCAGGAGCTGGTCTCTACACCAGACACTATGCTTGTTTCTGGTAAAGGCATCATCCACATGACACCCCATTCACTTGCACCAGATGAATAACCTAATAACCTGGTACACCCTCCACTCACCATCTACACACCCTTCCCCTACAAACCAACCCCATGATTCAACCATGCACAATCCTTCCCCTTTTCTTCCCAGCCCACACAACCCCCTCACACTTTTGCCACCAATACCCAATGAGATACACAACATACCATCAAAAGACACTCAACATCCTACAACTCAACAATTGTATACACAACAAATGGAACTCAAGGAATTCCTTATCAACCACAACAAACTACTAACCATATCTGAATCAAAACTTGCAACTATTGCTTGCATCACAAAAGTACCACGCTACACTCACATGTAACACCATTAAGAAGTGAGCAGGGGGTAATTTCTTTTCCCTTTTTGAAGTGGGGTCCCCATTTGTCCCTCTCCCCGGTCCATTGTTAGCAAGAAGAACGAGGACGAGACTAATCCAGTCACAAGCCAGCTCAATTAAGGGTTTTAGCACTGACTGAGTGATAATTGGAGCACCCAATTGGTGCTTTGCGGAAAGCAAGTTTTAGTGTTGTGAAAATATACATATTTAAAGAAACCGTAATGGAATTTATTTTTTGTATATTGTATTATTTAGGAGGGGGGCTGATATTTACTCTGTTGTGTATTTTTCATTTATTACTCTTACTGGGTATTGTATATTGGTATAGGTGGTTTCCATATTTATTCATAGCTGATAAGATTTAGTGGTGTTTGTGTGTGTGTGTATATATATATATATATATATATATATATATATATATATATATATATATATATATATATATATATATATATATATATATATATATGAATAAATAGAAAAAAACATATCAGCGTTTCCTTAGCCTCCTCCCAATCTAATATGCGTCTCATGAGCTTGGTGCCTGAACAGGGATGCTTGTTAGATTTAGAGGAGACCAGAGAGAATTATTGTCAATTTATTTTTTGCTCTACAAAAATAAAATAAAAGGAAAGCTAAAATAAAATAAAATGGAGAGTGAGAGGTATGAAAGTATGGAATTGCAGTTGAAGCGATTGTGATATGTGTTGTGCCAGAAAGACAGAGAATGCGCAGCTAAGAGAAGAGAATGACAGTTTGAAAAGGAAAATGAGGGGAATGGAAGTTATGATGGAAGAGAAAATCAGGGATAGTGAAAGTCGGATTGAGGAGAAAATGTCAGCGCAACTGAAATGAAAATGGAGAATTGGGCTAGGTTGAGAGAAGAGAAAATTGGTGAACAGAGTGTAATTGGTGTGAAAGGGGCCTCAAGTCCAGTAGCAGGAGGGGGGTCAAGAAGAAGGAAAGATCAGAAAAGAACATAGTATCATCTGATATAGATGAGCCGCCATTCAGGAATAATGGAAAGAAGACTTCTAAGAAGTGACAGAGGGACAAACTAGTACAGACAAAGTCAAAGAGCATAGATTCTCATACTATAGTATTAATAGAAGTGACGGATCAGTGTGGGAGAGAGAAAGTGAAGAGAGTGAAAGTAAAAATAGGGTGGAAGTACACAGGATGTTAAGGAATATTTCAAGGAATATGAAGGTTATTGTAGCAAAAAGTTTGGGGAGAATAGTCGGTTTTGGGTGAAAGAATTAGGTGAAATTTTGGAAGTTCGATTGCATGATTTTTATAAGACTATTGTGAGTGTAGGTGAGCTGAGGTACGAGGTGGTGAAGGAGTGCATTATAAATGAGTTTGAGCAAGTGAAAATGGGCAGGAATGAAAGAATTGATTTGTATGCTCATAGGCTTGAAAATTTAGTGAGCAAGAAGTTTGGCGATGATGGGGTAAATGATAACAAAGAGTTAATGAGAGAGTTCTCGAGTACAGTCCAAGTGATGTGCGTGAATATGTGAATACAAGAAGGAAGAAAATGTGATGGGTGGGGAAAAGATTGTTGTGGGAAGATGTTTTGGAAATTGTAGAAGATTGTGAGTTTGAAGGGTATGGTCAAGGGGGAGCATCTATATATGTATGAAACATAAAAGTTGTGTACCTGAATTCCTATCTTATAAAGAGGCATTGATGTCTAACCCAGTGGAAGTCATGGCCAAGTTCCTGGAGGAATACCTAAAGGATCAAAGAAGGGTTTATATGGGTTGGCAGCAGGTACAAAGTCAAATTAGTAGTGCGATGAGAAGCAGGGGGTAATCGTAGTATGATTGGTAATGGGAGGAACTTTACAGATAGAAATTGTATGAATGAAGGGAACCCGAATGTAAGCAGCGTGGATGGATGTGTGAATCAACAAATAAGGTGTTTGGAATGTAACAAGTTTGGCCATGTGAGAGCAGAATGTCGCCTGGTAGTGGGGCCCTGTTTTGGCTGTGGTCAATCAGGCCACCTTATTAAGGATTGCTCGAACATGCGCTAAAAGTGGAAGAGTGAATGCAAATGAGCATTGAGTATGTGGAAACTGTGGAAAGATGAGATATTATGCTATAATGTGTGCTAGCCAGAGGAGTGTGCATGAGAAGTGTGGTGTAGTTGGTCACCTGAAAAAGAGACAAGAAAATGCAAGTGGGAGAAATGAGAGAATGAATCCTGTGACTACTGGGAAAAATGTGAATCAGGAAAACTGAATAGTGAGAGGGTCATTTCTGTGGAATCCTCTGGTGTGCAGGTATTGAATGGGATGAATGTGAGAGAAGGATTCTTGAGGTGTGGAGTGTATTGAGGTGAGAGAGAAAATAAATGTATGTGTGTGATAGTTAAATGTGGATGGTGAGAGATACTTGCATTGATAGGTCCAGGTTGTCAAGTGAATGTGGCATTTTGAGAAGCAGTTTAAAGGCATGAATGTTAATGGAACCTATGAAAGTGGCTGTAGTTTGACTGGATTGGGAAAGAAAGAGATGCCAATTATTGCCAGATTTAAGGAGGTGTTAGTTGGCACTGTCTTGTATAGTAGATGGCATGAATAAGAAATATGATATCTGTTAGGGTAAGAAGGGTTGCACATGTTTTTGATGGGGTGAAGGATCTAAAGAATTCAAGTGTTTGAGAGGGATACAGGCTGAGGATAAGGTAGGTACATTGAGTGCAGTGGTGAATGTTGAAAGGGATGTCTTTGTGGCAAATGCGAGCATGTTTTTTGGGAGCATGTCATTGGAAGATTGGAAGTATGAAGAATTAGTTGCTAAAGTGAAATTGGGGGAAGGGATGAGTGAATGTGAGAAGCGGAAGATTTACAGGTTGTTGTGGGAGAGAAGAGGTGCCTTGAAGTAGATGAAAATTTTGTTAATTCTCGTTTACTGGTATTTAATATAGTGTTGACAAATGACACGCACATTAGGGTAAGTCATGTCAATAAGAGTGGAATTTCAAAATGAAATGATGTTAGCGTGGAACTCTTTATTCTTTTCTTTTTCCAACAGAAACAAAAAAATGAGAGAAATTTCTTTTTGATTGAATGATATCTTCATGTTGCGGTCACCATGCTTTTCTTTGTGGATGGGAGAAATTGCATCATATTACACAAATCAGTAATCAGTACTTTGACTTTGTCAGGCTTCCTTTCTTGGCCATTGGATACATTTTCTGGTGTTCTTCAACAATGTGCAGGAGGCATTGCAGCTGGTCCTCCGACTTCCTGCAAGGGTTCTTAGTGAAATCCTGCACCGAAGCGACGCCTCATTCCGGGATTCATTGGTGATGAGAAGGCCACCTACTCGCCTTGCCCTGGCCTAGTATATGGGGTTTGTTCCCCACAGGTCAGGATCGATGTCAAGGAACCCTTTGTCAATTTCTGGCAGATCTGGGAATTTCTCAGTTTTTTGTGTGGAGGCAACGGTCTTGTTGCCTAAGTCAGCCTCCTTGACGCAAACCTTTGGTGGAGGTTCCTCTGATGCCTCCATGCTACAGAGGTTGGCAACAACATTCCGCTTCTCCTCCAGGGACAGCTCATTGTCAAGAAGCACAAGACCAACTATCACTTCTGATGGGTACCACACGCGACATCCAATGATTTCAGCTTGACTCTCTGATCACATTGTTCATCTCTTTCACAAGGGCTTTGTAAAGATCAAGGTCGTTTCTTGGGGCTTTTGCTGAACATGCAGCTGAGAACCATGCTCAAATCATATGGTGACGACGCAGAACTCACCTAACTTTGGAGAAACTGCAGCCTTGACTGCACGTGAAGTAGATGGCCGCTGTTTGTTGTATTCTGCGAACTGAGGCATGAAGATCTACATTTTCAGAGTGTAAATCACCCTTGCCATCCATCGATCCAATGGATTGCTCCTGGCTTGTGGAAAGAGATCTTCTTGCGTCCATGAGGGATTCCACCAAAGAACATAATGGCTAGTTCTAGCAGTTACCGGTAGTCACCATGTGGGTGGTTCTGTCGGAGGTAGCCTTGGCAGAGTTTGAGGACAACCTCCACCCAGTCCTCCTTGAGTTCTTCATTTGCTGTCCTATACTGGTCTTGATCAACAAAATCCCAGAACTCTCAGAAGCGGACAAAGGCAGCAATCTGGACTTTAAGATGTTTCTGGGATGATGGTCGAGAAAATAGTGTTGAGGGACCCTGCAGTCAGGATAACTCCTGATAACCCTATCCCTGTGCTGGTTGCTGGTTGAGATGGACAAAGAATGGATATCGCTCCCCAAGAGGAAAGTAATCCCAATCCACAACCCCGAGCACAGAAGTAGGATGGCAAGCTGCAGATTATAGAGAGCAAGGAGTAAACTGAATAGAGCAGAAATAGGAGAGTAATGAGAATTAGCCTCAATATAAAGGAAATGAGGTATGGAAGAGAGATGAATTAGACTGAATAACTAAGCTTAATAAAGGTATGCACTGGTAAGTTGCAGTATGGTACCGCACCTATGGCCCGTGAGTGATAAATTGCATGACCTACATGAAATTTAATGCAAGAAATGGTAATAAAAGGATTAATTACTTAAATTAATATACTTAACAGCAGTAAAGGACAAAAATAATATAATACAAATAATCAATGAAATAGTGCACTAGTCAATCTATAATACAAATCTAGCTGAATTCCACAATAAGGTTGAGAGGGGGTAAGGATGAGGAAAGGATACGTTAGTCAGGTACTGGAAATAGGATAGGGTAGGTCAAAGGGTTGACAATGGTATGGACGCAGGGATGCAAGGAGTTGGTAAGGCGAACATGAGCCTTACAAGTAACGAGTATTGTCCTTAGACTGTTCCCACACTGACCACTCTTCACTGGGGCATTGGTGTTGAGGAAACACGGTATGCGCAAACCAGGGAATGCATAACAGAGGCAATCAAGCAAGGGAGGACATCAAGGCTCACACACCAGGCAACGACAGGAGGGGTGATGTATGGACACCTGGGTGAAACGAAAAAGAGTGGATGCACCATGAGTATGGCATCCTTACAGTGCAGCTCAACAAGGCAGTTCAGTAAACAAGATTAAAGGGTAAAGCTAATAATGATAAAAATGGCAATGCAAACAAAACTGAATTAATATAAGCAAAGGGATGTAAAGAATTAATATCAGAATATAATAATAATAAATATGAACCAAAGATAAATAAGAGATAACGACGTTAATATCAAGCACAAAAGACATCAGGTTTAATAAAGAATGTACCAGGTTTAATATTAAGATTATAAAGGAGGATTAATATGTGCTAAGCTGCTCACCTCGGTCATCCATGCTCAAAACAGGTATTAATCCAAACATGCAGGAAAGAAATTATGTTATAATTTAAGGCACATTACAAAAACACAAAAATATTACTGGGCAAGACAAGCCATGCTAGAAGAGCTTAATATATAGCTAAGACATCTGAAAGCAAGAGTAGAGTTGATAACATGATCAGAATAAGTTAGAAGGATATCATTTCACAGTAATACCAATTCCCAACCTCTGTACCCAGAAAACTAGATTAGAACACTCTCCCCCCAAGGTACACCCAACTAAATGGCCATAAGGATAAGGACAAGAAAACACCTCAAACAGAACACGCCTCTTCAATAGCTTTCAGCAGAATTCCCAGCACATGATGGCGACAAGCCAGATGCAGCAGATCTCAACCAAGGATTTGCTGCAGTCAAACGCACACTCCACCCTTGGATCCCATATTCATCGTAGTTGGTGTCAAAGCACAGCGCTCAAATTCTATCGGAACAAGCCCACTAAGATATAATGGAATGGATGGTATTTGCCATCAGTGATGGGAACTGCGAGGATCTTCTAGTTTTCCATCCCAGTAAAGTGTGAGTGGTACATCAAGAGCAAAGTTTTCTTTCAGCTCTGCAGCCTTTTCCTGGCGATGATGTCTTTGCTGCCAATTGATCATGTTCATGCTCAACGACAATTTCCAGCATTCACTCCCAGCTCCTCTGCGAATGGAAGCAGCATGTGTGCATCTTGACAGGCACTTAAGTTGGTCCGGTCCTGAAACTTGCAGGGATATGATTTTCTTCTGCGATGGTGCACGGCGGGATTGTTTTGGTGGAGGAGTTACTATCATGCCTTGCTCTTCAGACAAAGCAGGCAAGATCAAGATTCAAGTTCAATGGTGGCCTGCCTTTCTGCAAATGCTCAACTTCTTTCATCATTACCCCGCTGCTGTTTCGTTTCTCTTTTTCCACACTACCCATCTTCCCCTGCCTGCCCAGCTTCCTCTGAGCTTCAGGCAACTGATGTTGAATCTTGAGGTCCGTCTGCCAAACTGAGAATGTCAAATCATGCATGTTTATCTTTGCGTGGTACTGCAAAACGCACACAACTTCCTCACAATTTAGGAGAACATTTTATGGCAGCTGTTGAATTGCTGGGGCTCCTAGGAGCCATAACTTGTCAGCAGACCTCGTGGAAGGCATCTTTAAAAAAGAAAAACAAGTCAATAAACAGGAGATCTCTCCATAAAATAACACAATACTGAAACCATTTCTTGCACTGCAAAGCTGTACAAGGAAGGACCATGCCTTCGTTGCATGTAGTGGTGCAATGGGTCCAAACTTCAAAGCGTCTGCGTGACATGAAAATATGACACATGAAGTGCTGGGTTCCGCGTTATAGTCCGAACAATTTTAATTTTTTTACTCACCCTCTAAAGCCCATATTCCAACAGCCTCGTCATTTTCCTTCCCCTGTTGCTCAAAAGATAGAGAAGCAGTGTGAGGAGTTAGAGAAAATTGGTGTGATTAAACCAAGTGAGTGAATGGAATAGCCCTGTTGTGCCTCTAAAGAAGCTCGATAGAAGTTTGTAAATTTGTATTGATTATCAATAGGTGAAGGAAAGAAAGATAAAAGATAAGTTTTCCATGTGCGTGGTGTCTAAATGTGTGTATGACATGCATGGAATGAATGTGTTCACGAAAATGGATTTGGTACATGGGTATTAGCAGATGCCTGTGGTTGAGGAGAGCAAGCCAATAACAGCGTTCTCAACTGTTAAGAGGCAATACCAATTCCCAAACTTGAGCTTTGGATTTGCAAATGGCCCAGCTGCTTTCCAGCGTGCGAAGAATGTAATTTTGAGTGAATTTCTGAGTAAGAGTGTGCAAGTGTCTTTGGATGACATTCTGATAATGAGTGAAGGCATGAATGAGCACATGATTGTAGTGAATGATTTACTGAAAAAGTTAGAAGAAATGGGAGTAAAAGTTAAGCTGTCCAAATATGTGTGGTATGCAGAAGAAGTAGAATTTGGGGGACATATAGTGAGTGTGACAGGGTTGCAAAAATTTGAAAAGTTTATAGAGAAGGTGAGAGATTTTCCAAAGCTGAAGTGTTAGTGTTGCGTGGATTCCTTAGGCTGGTAGAATTTAGAATAAATTTTATGGAATATTGTTCAGGCATAATGAAACCCTTGAGTGAATGGACAGGAATTTTTTTATTTTTTTTTATTTTTTTTTTTTAATTAAGGGGCTATCTGGCGACTGCCGACTTAGGCATTAGTCGCCGTAAACAAAGAGCCTAGTTCTAGGCTACTTTAAAAATTAAACAGGAAACAATAAAAAGAGATAACAATAACAATAAAAAAGCAATAACAAAAACAATAACAAAAATAACAACAACAATTAAACTGGGTTAAATGAAAGGGAGAAGGCCAGCCTCCCCCAAAAAGTCAATAAGTCCACTAGTCATGGTGCACGCACTCGTCCCGAGTACAAGGGACAGGCGGTAGCGACCCCGCCGATCCCGATACCGGGACATGTATCGTGCGCGAAGATCACCCAGACTGGAACATTCGACAAGAATGTGCCGAACAGTCTGGATGACGACGCAGTCGTTGCAATAGGGCGCAGGCGAGCGCTCCATCAAGTAGCGATGCGTCACACGAGTGTGTCCGATTCGAAGACGACAGAAAGCAACCTGAAGCCGCCGCGGCATTGGGGGATAGGTCCATGGGAACAGTCGCGGCGCAATGGCACGCAACTTTAAGTTCCCCTCGACCGTCTCCCATCTTCTTTGCCAAGCAGTCCGAAGAGCTGCCCGTATTCCTGCCATGTAGTCAGTGTGAGGAAGAGCGAAACGCTGGTCCGGTCGCAGAGTCCTCGCGGACTCTTTGGCGCCCTCATCGGCGCGCTCATTCCCCGCAATTCCTACATGTCCAGGAACCCAGCAGAAGATAATCTCGACATCTGCCCGGCTCGCCAAAACGGTGGCGTCACGGATATCGCGAACCAGGGGATGCGGAGATTCCAATGCCCCGAGAGCACTCAGGGCGCTTTGTGAGTCGCTATAGATCACAATCCGGTCTCCGAACCGGGCACGTCGCGTAATCTCCCGTACCGAGTGGTGTATGGCCACCAGCTCGGCCGTGAAGACAGACGCAGCGCCTGGTAGAGCCCCGCTGACTTCAAACAGAGGGGATACGGCGTGGAAGCCGACCCCCTCTTGGGACTTGGAGCCATCCGTATACACTGGCACGGTACCAGCGTGACACGATGTGTGCTCCAAAAAGGTCGAACGCAATACTCCCGGCGCAGTACAAGCTTTGGGAGCAGAGGCGTGGCGACAAATAGCCAAATGTGGTACCCTCCAGGGTGGCGTCCTGGGCAGAACCAGGGGCGCCACCGGCCCGAGAGCTATATCTACTTCTCGAAGGAGTTTCCTGGCCCTAAACCCAAAGGGCTTAGGGTATGACTGGCGTCTCTCGGCGGCATAGGCACCATCGAGATCAGCTGCGGATGCAGTGAGAGCTGTTGGCGACTGAGGGAGGCGCCGGGGTCGCGCGTACAGGCGAGTGATGCACTGCACGCGGCGCAGAGCGAGTGGCATCTCCCCAGCATCGACCAACAGGTTCTCAATGGGGGAAGTGCGGAAGGCACCGGTCGCAAGGCGAAGGCCGGTGTGGTGGATCGAATCCACCTTGCGCAATAAACGCTCGGCTGCAGATGCATAAAACTCGCATCCGTAGTCGAGCTTCGAGCGAACAAAGGATCGATAAAAAAGTAAGGCGGTAGCCCTATCAGCGCCCCAAGCGCTGAACGTCACGGAACGGAGAATGTCCATGGCGCGGGTACAAGAGACCCTAAGGCTGCGAATATGAGCCTCCCAGGTGAGGCGTCGGTCGAATACAAGACCAAGGAAACGGTGCGACTCAACCACATCCAGGCGCACCCCATTAAGAAACAAATCTGGGTCGGGGTGAAGCCGTGGATGGCGGCAGAAGTGCACCACCTTAGTCTTGGCCAAAGAAAAGCGAAACCTGTGCGCTTCGGCATAGCCAGAGACGCGGTTCAATGCCTGTTGGAGTCGACGCTCCAGAGTTGGCATCTGGGCCGCGCCAAAAGAGATCGAAAGGTCGTCCACGTAGAGCGTAGCGAGAACATCTTCCGGCAGCACCGAGGTGATGCCGTTGATGCTCAGGGCAAAGAGTGTGACACTGAGGACACTTCCCTGCGGGACACCCTCTTCCTGCTCCTTTGGGCCGGAGAGGGCTCCCCCCACCCGTACGCGGAATCGACGATCTCGCAAAAATTCAGATATAAACATTGGGAGGCGTCCCCTCGCCCCCATCGTGTGGAGAGTGTCCATGATACCGTATCGCCATGCGGTATCATAAGCCTTCTCCACATCAAAAAACACCGTGGCATAGTGCCGTCTACGAAGTAAAGCCTCGCAGACGGCACTTTCCAGTCGGAGCAGAGCATCCGACGTGGAGTGGAACTTACGGAAGCCGCACTGTGCAGAAGACAGATGGCCTCCGCTGTTCAGGAAAAAATAAAATCTAACATTTACCAATTTCTCCATCAACTTGCATACGCAAGAGGTTAGAGAGATTGGGCGGAAACCGGTCGGAGTAGAGTGATCTCTCCCCGGCTTGCGAAAGGCGAGCACAGTAGCGATTCGCCAGGAGTCTGGGAGAAGACCTTCCACACAGATCCTGTTGAACAAATCTAACAGAAAGGCCATGCCTCGCTCACCCAGGTGTCGAAGCATGGCGTACGGGACATCGTCCAGACCATGGGCGGTGTCCGCGCACGAAGCGAGAGCGGAACGCAACTCACTCACTGTAAACTTGTCGTTGAAGGGTTCTCCGCTTCTGGAGGTAAAGTCCAGCCGGCGGCCTTCCGCGACATCACGACGTGCATTGAATGCTGGCGGAGCAGCATCCTGGCTAGAGAATGAGGAAAAAGCGGTCGCGAAGGATTCTGCCACGGACGCGGGGTCCGAGATTGCGGTCCCATTTTCTTGGAGAACGGGACGGGGGTCCTGCGAGAACTTGCCCCGAATCCTTTTGGCTCGCTTCCACACCTCTGCTAGAGGGGTCTTTCCCGTTAAATGAAGACACGTATGCCCGCCAAGAAGAGCGGCGGGCGTGCTTCGAAATATACAGGAACCTAGCCCTAGCCCGACGAAATTCAGCGACAGTGAAATCGTTCGGGCGGCGCTTATAGCGCATGTAGGCATAACGCTTCTGTTTGAGGGCCGTCTCACACTCGGCCGACCACCATGGGAGTGGTCGGCGTGCAAAACGGCCACACGTCCTAGGAATAGTAGTCAGGCCCACGGCGATGAGGTTGCCGGAGAAGAACTCAACGGCCTCATCTACCGACCTAAACTCCTCGACTGAGATAGAGAATTCAGTCATTTCCTGAAATGCAGGCCACCGCGCCCGCGCCAAGCACCACCGAGGTAGTCTCTCAGGCGGCAGTTGCCCTGAAAATATTTGAATGGGAAAGTGATCACTACCTTGGAGGTCATCGACCACACCCCAATCAAAATCAGGCTGTGCATCCGAAGAGCACAAAGATAGGTCACGGCAAGAGAAATGAAGACAGTGATGCGAAAACTCATCCACGTTTAGGACACCCATCTCAACCTCTTCGATCAGATCGGCAAGGACTTGTCCCCTGGGATTTATTGAGTAATCTCCCCAGAGAGGATGCCTGCCGTTCAGATCTCCAAGCAAGAGATAGGGCCTCGGCAACCGTGCCACGACGCGGCGGAAGTCCCCCGCGTCGAAGTCAGCTGACGGTGCAATGTACGCAGAAATGATAGTATACCTCCTATCCAGGTGCAGCTGCACAGCCACTGCCTGAAAGGAGGTATCTAAAGAGAAAGGAAGAACGGAGACATCATGCAGGGTGTAAACGCTGCATCCCCCAGCCCGGCCATCCCGCGGTGGTGGGGTCGCAAGACCCTTATACCCCGGGAGGGCAGGCAGGGGGCACGCGCCTAGCATGGTCTCCTGCAAAAAAATAGCTAACGGGGAACGGGACGAGGCGAGCCTCCGCAGCTCCTCTCAGTTGGCCCGGAGTCCACGGCAATTCCATTGAAGGAATATGCCCTCCAGTCCTAGCTCGAAGACGCGGGGGCCCTCCTCGAATTGAAGACCCTCACGGGAATGGCCGTACGCTTCCCGGGGGCAGAACCCCGGGCGCTGTTGGCCGAACAAAGCGCTGGAGGCGCTGTCGCCTTCGAGGACTTATTGGGGGAGGTTGGGTTCGCCATGCGAGTCTTTTCCTCCCTCCGCCTCGAAACCTAAGGCGGGCACTGCGGCTTCGGAGGTGGGGGGGGCCTGTTTTCGAGGAACCACCGTCTCCGAGCCACCCGCTCCACCTCGGGGCGTGGGCGAAGGAGCCGAAGCTCCTTTGTTGCTGTCCTCCTTTCGGGGGGCAGCTTTAGGAACCCCTGAAGATGGCCTAGCGACCATCTTCAGGGGTGTTGCCTCCTGTGAGTCTAACGACTCGGTGGAGGCGCGTGGCCGTTTCGCCTTGCGGAAAACGGTCACGCTGGGGAAAGAGGGGGGAGCCCTGGTTTTAGCCGGGGCTGGGTATGAACCCTTTTTGCCGCCAGCTTTACCAGGGGAGCGCCCGGGTTGGGTAGAGCCCGCAGAAGGGCTCCGAATGGGCGCGGAAACAACCGTGCTCGTTGGCCTGGATGGGCCAGGAGCAGAGGGTGCCTTTCGAACTACTGAGGCATATGACGTCCCAGGCAGAGCTGGGCGCGCCAGGACCAAGTCCTTAGCCTCGCGGAATGAGAGTCTATCCTGGGCCTGAACGGCCAGGATTTCTTTCTCAAGGAGATATGCACCACATTGCTACAAAGAAGCAGGGTGCGGCTCTCCGCAATTGACACACTTGGCCACACACGATTTGGGCTTATCGTGTGCGACCTTGGAGCAATTTACACAGACTTCGGGTGACCCCGACTTTGCACATCTACATGAGCGATTCGTATGGCCGAAGCAGTGACAGTAATAGCACCGCCGCGGCAGTGGCACGAATGCCTTCACGCGGTAGCGATACCAACGGCACGCACCGACTCAGGGAGGTTGTCACTGTCGAACGTGACGAAGAGTGTAGGGGTGGGTCTCGAAGCCCCTCCCTGTTTTCTCATCACACGTTCGACCTTGACCGCCCCATGGTCGGCCAGCTCTAGGGTGATGTCCTCAATGGAGTAGTCAACGAGTTCCCTCGCATAAACTACTCCTTTCACAAAGTTCATGGTAGAGTGCGGCGTCACACTCACCGGGGTGCCATGAAGTGTCCGAAGAGCACTTATCTTGGCCGCCTCGGCGGGATTCGCCGCATTCGCCAGAAGGCTCCCGTCCGAGAAACGGGTCACCTTCGGCTCTCTACCAATTGCACTAGCTAATCCTCTCCTCTGATGGATCATGTTGCCCTTGGACAACATGGTGCCATCAGTGGAGCGAATAACGAGGAAGCGTTTGAAGCCAGCGGGCTCGAAAACGCCAGGTAACCTCTGAATGAGGGGCCCCGATGTCATCGAGGCTCCGCCCTGTGCACTCTTGGTGTTAGTCTTGGTCAGGGGCTCCGCACACGAGGGGGTAGAGGGGCCGGATGTGCCGATCTTGGCTTGGTCGCCTACCAAAGTGGTAGCAGACCCATCCGTCCCCGCAACCCCCGCGGATGGAGAGGAGCCCCGAGTTTTTTCGTCTTTTTAGTCTTTTTTGTCTTTTTCTTTTTTGGAGAGGAGGGCGGGGAATGAACCCGCTTTTCACCTCCGCCGGCAGAAGCCCCTAGGCCAGATGGACCGGCCTCAGCCAGGTCCCTCTCCGAAATGGAGAAGGTCCTGGTTGTCGTAGGGGCACCTGTCGGAGGAGATCCCTCCCCTCCTTTTACTGCCTCGGAGCCCTCAGCCATTTGAGGAGGACCTTGCATAGGGGCGGATTCGGGTTCGGTGCTTGGCGCCGAGCCCGAATTTCCCCCCATGGAAGGCCCTACCGTCTGAGGCTGGGTCTCCTCAAGGACCATGTCTATCACAGGAGGGGCCTCCAGTTGGCCATCCCCTCCCAGGACATCGCAGGTCCCCTTGGCAGTGTCGCCAGTCTTGTGTGGGGAGGCACAGGCCTTGACCCCAGCAAGGTTTAAAATTCTTGACAGCAGGTCTTTTGAGGGAAGCGACCGAAGGGGCCTGGCTTCCCTCTCCCCCCTAAGGGGGTTTGCCCTACCGAGCCGCTTTGATGGGGAGCAGCTGGCTAAGGGCTGCCTGCTGGCTTTCTTGGCAGTCCCCTTGGAAAGAAAAGAGGGGACTGCTGCTGGGAAAAGGGAGGTGCCCGAAAGCACCTCCAGAGAAGGGGGTGAGGGGGAGTCCCCTTCACCCGTAGGCGAAGGAGAGGAGTAAGCCTCCTCTCCGGTTAGAGAAATATGGAGGGTCCATTTTTTCGGTGGAGCTGCACGAGGGCGGCTCCGTCGATGAGCAAGGGGGAGTTAAAGGGGTTTGAGGTTTTATTAATTCATCCATGGGCATGGTGACCCTATTTTTGCCACGGGACGCAATAGCTCATCACCTCTTGCAGTTGCCCGCACTGCAAGAGGTGCTTACAGGCCTGGCAGAGCCAGGCGCCGCCATTTCAGACCACCCCTCCCGCCTGGTGGCCTGGCAGTCCATCGGCATGGCGGCTCCACCTTAGACACGGCGTAAAAAAATATAGGTTGTGAAGAGGAGAGGAAAAGGGATGTGTGGAAGGTATGGGTGGGGATGAAGCAGGTTGTTAAAAACCAGCCACCCCACACCGGAGCTCAGGGGTTAGGGAACATTGTCCCCCACCCCCTCAGCCCCGATGCGGGACGGTTGGCTGAAAGGAAGGTCAGCATCTACCCTGTGAAATTAGAGGCTGACCAGAGAAAGTTGTGGGAGAGGTTGTGTGAAAAGAGAGGAAACAAGTGTTTTGAAGGAAGGAAGAGAGGCTAAGCTGGGGCCGGATGGAGTGCTGAATCCCGTCAGCACGGCGGCCAGGATGGCAAATTGCCGCGCCCCTTACGGGGAAATGGACAGGAAAAATGAGTACCGTGATTAAATGGAGTAAGTCTATGAATGTAGCATCTGATAAGTTGAAAGCATTAGTGGTGAAAGATGTAGAGCTTGTGTATCCTGATTATAGAGAGAATCTAGTATGTTTGAGGTTTATAAAGATACAAGTGGTTATTCTATGGGTGGATGTTTAATGCAGGATCAGTTTGAAAGCTTTTAGTGCGGCAGAGTGTGCATATTCAACAATTGAGAGAATTGGCTGCATTACATTTTTGTTTGAAATCGCTGAGACCCTTTTTGTATGGAATGAAATTTTTAGTGTGAATCAATCATCAGCCTTTAGTATACTTGCAGTGTATGAGGATGGTTGATAGTAGCTTGCAAGGACAATGGAAGATTTGTTTAATTTTGATTTTGTATTAGAGTATTTGCCAAGTGAAAAGAATGAAAATGCAGATTTGATGTCAAGATTACCTGGTAGTGCAAATGAAAGTGTGACTGTTAGGATGAATCTTGAATATTTGCCAAAAGGATTAACTGTTGGGAAGAGATGTGAGGGTGGTGGTAATTCTATGTTTGAGAGCGTACCTAATGGCTTACAAGACTTGGCTAATGATGGATTAGAAGTTAGGATACCTGAGAGTATGAATGATTTACAAAGAATTGTTATGGAAGAAGAGTGGAAAAGACCTGATCAGTTAGGTATGGGTGATATGAACAAGCTGAAGAAAGAATTGAAAGTGATGTGTGCGCCAGGAATGATGCCATTCCAGGAGGTCTTAGTGGTAGTAAGTAAGGTGTTTGGTGTGAGTGAATGTGTGCATTATGGAGGGGAAAAGCCTGTGGTGTATCGTGGCAAGGGGTGAGCAGAGAGAGTGGTTGTGAGCTGCATATACTATATCTGGGTGGGGTCCATTATAATTGGTTAATTGAGAAGAAGAATTATGCACAGAAATCTGTGAATGAAGTACCTGAGGAGTGTGCACCTACATATGATGATGAAGATGGAGATGCTGTGGAGGTCTTAGTTGAGCATATGAAAGTTGCGAATGTGGCGTGTGAAGATGAGATTGAATAAATGGGAAAAGGTATTGTGAAGTGATTGATTATTTTTTTTTGTGTGTGTGGTAGCCCATCTAGCGCCTATATTAAAAACAAATATGTAAATAATAAATAACGATAGGGGGAAATGCTAAAATAAATAAGGAAAAAGCAAAAAGGGAGGAAGGAAGCATGCTCCAGCGTCGGGGATAGGAACATGCAACCCACAAAAAGAAAAACACAAAAAAGGTCAAATAAAGTGGAGGAGGCAAAAAGTTGTAAAGTAATGTGCACGAATCCGTCCCGAGTACAAGGCACAAACAGTAGCAACCTTGCTCATCCCAAAACCGGGACAGGGAACGTGCGCGGAGATCACCCAGACTGCGACATTCAACAAGAATGTGCTGAACAGTCTGGGAGACAATGCAGCCTTCACAGTATGGTGCAGGCGAGCGCTCCATCAAATAGCGGTGCGTCCCACGAGTGTGTCCGATTCGGAGAAGACAGAAAGCAACCTGAAGCCACGGCGGCATTGAGGGGTAGTTCCATGGGAACAGTCGCGGCGCAATAGCACGCAACTTTAAGTTCCCCTCGACCGTCTCCCATCTTCTTTGCCAAGCAACCCAGAGAGCTGCCGGTATTCCTACCATATAATCGGTGTGAGGAAGAGAGAAGCGCTGGGATGGTCGCCCTGTCCTCGCAAACTCTTTGGCGCCCTCATTCACCGTAATTCCTACATGTCTAGGAACCCAGCAGACGATAATCTCGACATACGCCCGGCTCGCCAAAACCATGGCGTCACAGATAACGCGAACCAGGGGGATGCGGAGATTCCAATGCTCCGAGAGCACTCGGGGCGCATTGTGAGTCGCAATACTCACTGCCCTGTAGAAGCTTTGGGAGCAGAAGCGTGGCAACGAATAGTCGTGGTCTGCCCCTCCAGGGCAGACCAGGGGAGCCAACGGCCCGAGAATTAGGCCGCCGAGAGACGGAATAGGCACCATAGAGATCAGCAGCGCATGCAGTGAGAGCTGTTAGCTAGTGAGAGAGGCGCCAAGCTCGCACGTACAGGCGAATTATGTAGTGTACGACGCAGAGCGAGTGGCATCTTCCCAGCATGGACAAGTAGGCTCTCAATGTAGGAAGTGCAGAAAGGAGCAGTTGCCAGGCGAAGGCCGGTGTGGTGGATCGAGTCAACAGTCCGCAACGAACAAAACAAAGGATCGATAAAAATAAGGAGCGGGTACAAGAAACCCTAAGGCTGTGAATATTAGCATCCCAGGTGATGTGTCGGGTGTGAACCCTTTGTGCCGCCGGTTTTACCAGGGAGAGCCCGGGGTGAGTAGAACAATGGGCGCAGAAATGACTGTGCTCGTAGGCCTGGATGGGCCAGGAGCATAGGGTATCTTTCTTAACAGTGAGGAATAGGACGTCCCAGGCAGCGCCGGGTGCGCCAGGACCAAGTCCTTAGCCTCGCAAAATGAGACGATTTTGGGCTTGAACGGCTAGGATTTCCTTCTCAGGGAGATACACACCACATTGGTTCGAAGAAGCAGGGTGCGGCTCTCCACAATTGAGACACTTGGCCACACACGATTTAAACTTATTGTGTACGACCTTGAAGTAACTTACACAGACCTCAGGTAACCCCGACTTTGCACGTCTACAGGCGCGATTAGTATGGGCGAAGCAGTGACAGTAGCATGAATGCCTTCACGCGGTAGCGATACCAACGGGCACGAACCGACTCAGGGAGATTGTCACAGTCGAATGTGACGAAGAGTGTAGGGGTGGGTCTCGAGGTCCCTCCCTCTTTTCTTATCACACGTTCGACCTTGATCGCCCCATGGTCGGCCAGCTCTAAGGTGATGTCATCTATGGAGTAGTCCACGAGTTCCCTCGCATAAACTACTACTTTCACTTAGTTCATGGTAGAGTCCGGCGTCACACTCACAGGTGTGCTATAAAGTGTCCAAAGGGCACTCATCATGGTTGCTTCGGAGGGACTTGATGCATTCGCCAAAAGGCTCCCATCCAAGAAACGGGTTACCTTCGGATCTTAACCAATCACATTAGCTAGAGCTCTCCTCTGGTGGATCATGCTGCCATCAGTGCAGTGAAAAAGAAGGAGGCATTTGAAGCCAGCGAGCTCGAAAACGCCAGGTAGCCTCTGAATGAGAGGCCCGACATAATCTAGGCTCCGCTCTGCGCAGTTCTGGTCTTTGTCTGGGAATGGCCACCCAGGGGAGCAATGGGGCCAGACATGCCAATCTCTGCTTGGTCAGCAGACCAGTCTGTCAGAGAGGTTTGGAGGGTACCCTGTGAAAGCACAGGGTGGGGGGCTCCCTTTTCTCAATGGAGCTACCCGAGGGAGGGCTCCGACACTGTTAAAAGTGAATGGGAGAGAGGTTTATTTTAATTTTCAACATCGAGCATGCTGACCCTATTAGTGACACAGGATGCAAACACTAATCACCCCACGCAGTAGCCCATTCTGCAATGGGTGAGCATGTGGCTTGCAAAACCAGCTGCCGCTATTTGAGGCCACTCCTTGTGCCTAGTGACCTGGCAGCCCATTGGCTCCATCTTGGACAGGGTGTAAAATTGATAGAGAAAGGAGGAAGAAAGGGTATGAGGAAGGTGTGGGTGGGGATGAAGTAGGTTATTAAAAACCCGCCACACCTGCAGGAGCTCAGGGGTGAGAGAACATTGTCCCCTCCCCCACCCTCTCAGACTTGATCAGGGATAGTTGGCTGAGAGGAAGCTGATTAGTGTCTATCCTGTAAAATTAGAGGCTGACCAGAAAAAGGTTTGGGAGAGGTTGCAAGGAAAGTGTGGAAGTAGGGTAAAAACACAGGCTGTCAGAAAGAAGAAGAGGCTAAGCTGAGGCCGGACAGGGCACTGAGTCCCATCAGAACAGGGGCCAGGAAGGCAAATTGTCATGTGTGAAATGATTGATACCAGTACACAAATTTCTTTGGTGAATGCTAAAGGGTCAGAGATGTAGAGAACCCGAGTTTGAATATACCTAGATGAGGTGTTACAATCATGATTTCTGTGGTGGGAAAAGAAAACGTCATGGCATGGGAAGAGGTAAGCTTGGCAGTAAGCATAGGAATGTTGGAAAATGTAATGCATGAATTTGTCATGTTAGGGGAGACTGAGCTACCTTATTGCTTTCTGCTGGGGATTGACTTCTTGTAGAGGAATGCAATTTCAGTAGATGTAGGAAATGAGTAACAAGGAGTAACAAGGAAAGTAAGTACCCTAGGAGACCTTATGGTCCATTCAAAGAGGGTACCTATGGACTATCAATCGAGCAGGCACATGACTGCTCACGTGTTTTGCATCCCTAAACGGCCACTTTTTAAGACTTTGTCTAGTATTGACTTGAACTGGGCAACAGATTCACTGTTGACAACTTCCACTGGAAGTGCGTTCCACTTACCGCAGATAAGGTAGGTGAAAAAATTTCCACAGATATTGCAGTTGTAACGCTTCAGTTCAAGTTTGAAGCCGTGATTGCGCATTCTGTTCTCACTCAGTGTGAAGATATCCCGGTAGTCAACATTGTCAAACCCTCAAAGTATTTTCAAGACTTCGATGAGCTGACCACACAGTCTACGAGTTTCCAGCGAGAACAGATCTAATTCCCCTAGTCTATCCTCATAACTTTTATGTCTGATAGAGGGAATCAGTTTGGTCGCCCTAGCTTGTACGCGTTCCAACCTTGCGATGTCCTTTCGAAACAAAGGACTCCAAAATTGTACGGCATACTCCAGGTGCGGCCGAACGAGGGAGTTGTACAGACAAAGTACTATCTCCTTGTTTGGGTATCCAAACTGGCGCTTTATGTAGCCTAACATCCTTTGGGCTTTCTTCTCTGCCTCGATGTACTGTTTCGAGAACTTGAGGTCGCTAGTGATAGTAACACCCAAGTCCTTCTGTGTCACTCGATTCAAGAGCAGTGCCCTTAAGGATATAATGAGATTGGGGGTTTCTGTGGCCGATATGCATTACTTTGCATTCGTTCACGTTAAAAGGCATTTGCCACGTGTCCGACCACTCCCCAATCTTCACAAGATCTTCCTGCAGGCGGGCAGTATTTCCATCCTTTGCAACGTTCATACCAAGCTTGGTATCGTCGGCAAATTTGGAAATCTTGGCAACCATGTCACCGTCTATGTCGTTGACGTAGATGATGAATAGTAGTGGTCCCAGGACAGAACCTTGAGGCACCCCGCTAGTAACGGGCACCCACTCAGAAGCCTGTCCATTTACCACCACCCGTTGCCGTCTGCCACTTAGCCAGCTCTCGATCCAGCCGGCTACTTTTCCATCTATGCCCAGCGCTCGCACTTTCTGGAGAAGGCGGCGGTGTGGTACCTTATCAAAGGCTTTCTTAAAGTCTATTTTTTTTTTTAATTAAGGGGCTATCTGGCGACTGCCGACTTAGGCATTAGTCGCCGTAAACAAACAGCCTAGTTCTAGGCTACTTTAAAAATTAAACAGGAAACAATAAAAAGAAATAACAATAACAATAAAGAAGCAATAACAAAAACAATAACAACAACAAACCGGGTTAAATTAAAGGGAGAAGGCCAGCCTCCCCCAAAAAGTCAATAAGTCCACTAGTCATGGTGCACGCACTCGTCCCGAGTACAAGGGACAGGCGGTAGCGACCCCGCCCATCCCGGTACCGGGACAGGTATCGTGCGCGAAGATCACCCAGACTGGGACATTCGACAAGAATGTGCCGAACAGTCTGGAGGACGACGCAGTCGTTGCAATAGGGCGCAGGCGAGCGCTCCATCAAGTAGCGATGCGTCACACGAGTGTGTCCGATTCGAAGACGACAGAAAGCAACCTGAAGCCGCCGCAGCATTGGGGGATAGGTCCATGGGAACAGTCGCGGCGCAATGGCACGCCACTTTAAGTTCCCCTCGACCGTCTCCCATCTTCTTTGCCAAGCAGTCCGAAGAGCTGCCCGTATTCCAGCCATGTAGTCAGTGTGAGGAAGAGCGAAACGCTGGTCCGGTCGCAGAGTCCTCGCAGACTCTTTGGCGCGCTCATTCCCCGCAATTCCTACATGTCCAGGAACCCAGCAGAAGATAATCTCGACATCTGCCCAGCTCGCCAAAACCGTGGCGTCACGGATTTCGCGAACCAGGGGATGCGGAGATTCCAATGCCCCGAGAGCACTCAGGGCGCTTTGTGAGTCGCTATAGATCACGATCCGGTCTCCGAACCGGGCACGTCGCGTAATCTCCCGTACCGAGTGGTGTATTGCCACCAGCTCGGCCGTGAAGACAGACGCAGCGCCTGGTAGAGCCCCGCTGGCTTCAAACAGAGGGGATACGGCGTGGAAGCCGACCCCCTCTTCGGACTTGGAGCCATCCGTATACACTGGCACGGTACCAGCGTGACACGATGTGTGCTCCAAAAAGGTCGAACGCAATACTCCCAGCGCAGTACAAGCTTTGGGAGCAGAGGCGTGGCGACAAATAGCCAAATGTGGTACCCTCCAGGGTGGCGTCCTGGGCAGAACCTGGTGCGCCACCGGCCCGAGAGCTATATCTACCTCTCGAAGGAGTTTCCTGGCCCTAAACCCAAAGGGCTTAGGGTATGACTGGCGTCTCTCGGCGGCATAGGCACCATCGAGATCAGCTGCGGATGCAGTGAGAGCTGCTGGCGACTGAGGGAGGCGCCGGGCTCGCGCGTACAGGCGAGTGATGCACTGCACGCGGCGCAGAGCGAGTGGCATCTCCCCAGCATCGACCAACAGGTTCTCAATGGGGGAATTGCGGAAGGCACCGGTCGCAAGGCGTAGGCCGGTGTGGTGGATTGAATCCACCTTCCGCAATAAACGCTCGGCTGCGGATGCATAAAACTCGCATCCGTAGTCGAAGCGAGAGCGGAACGCAACTCACTCACGGTAAACTTGTCGTTGAAGGGTTCTCCACCTCTGGAGGTAAAGTCCAGCCGGCGGCCTTCCGCGACATCACGACGTGCATTGAATGCTGGCGGAGCAGCATCACGGCTAGAGAATGCGGAAAAAGCGGTCACTAAGGATTCCGCCACGGACGCGGGGTCCGAGATTGCGGTCCCATTCTCCTGGAGAACGGGAGGGGGTCCTGCGAGAACTTGCCCCGAATCCTTTTGACTCGCTTCCACACCTCAGCTAAAGGGGTCTTCCCGTTAAGTGAAGACACGTATGCCCGCCAAGAAGAGCGGCGGGCGTGCTTCGAAATATACAGGAACCTAGCCCTAGCCCGACGAAATTCAGCGACAGTGAAATCGTTCGGGCGGCGCTTATAGCGCATGTAGGCATAACGCTTCTGTTTGAGGGCCGTCTCACACTCGGCCGACCACCATGGGAGTGGTCGGCGTGCAAAACGGCTAGACGTCCTAGGAATAGTAGTCAGGCCCACGGCGATGAGGTTGCCGGAGAAGAACTCAACGGCCTCATCTACCGACCTAAACTCCTCGACTGAGATAGAGAATTCAGTCATTTCCTGAAATGCAGGCCACCGCGCCCGCGCCAAGCACCACCGAGGTGGTCTCTCAGGCGGCAGTTGCCCTGAAAATGATATTTGAATGGGAAAGTGATCACTACCATGGAGGTCATCGACCACCCCCCAATCAAAATCAGGCTGTGCATCCGAAGAGCACAAAGATAGGTCAAGGCAAGAAAATGAAGCGGTTCTCAGACAGTGATGCGTAAACTCATCCACGTTTAGGACACCCATCTCAAGCTCTTCGATCAGATCGGCAAGGACTTGTCCCCTGGGATTTATGGAGTAATCTCCCCAGAGAGGATGCCTGCCGTTCAGATCTCCAAGCAAGAGATAGGGCCTCGGCAACCGTGCCACGACGCGGCGGAAGTCCCCCGCGTCGAAGTCAGCTGACGGTGGAATGTACGCAGAAATGATAGTATACCTCCTATCCAGGTGCAGCTGCACAGCCACTGCCTGAAAGGAGGTATCTAGAGAGAAAGGAAGAACGGAGACATCATGCCGGGTGAAAACCGCGCATCCCCCAGCCCGGCCATCCCGCGGTGGTGGGGTCGCAAGACCCTTATACCCCGGGAGGGCAGGCAGGGGGCACGCGCATAGCATGGTCTCCTGCAAAAAAATAGCTAACGGGGAACGGGACGAGGCGAGCCTCCGCAGCTCCTCCCAGTTGGCCCAGAGTCCACGGCAATTCCATTGAAGGAATATGCCCTCCAGGCCTAGCTCGGAGGAGACTCGGGGGCCCTCCTCGAATTGAAGACCCTCACGGGAATGGCCGTACGCTTCCCGGGGGCAGAACCCCGGGCGCTGTTGGCCGAACAAAGCGCTGGAGGCGCTGTCGCCTTCGAGGACTTATTGGGGGAGGTTGGGTTCGCCATGCGAGTCTTTTCCTCCCTCCGCCTCGAAACCTTAGGCGGGCGCTGCGGCTTCGGAGGCAGGGGGCCCTCTTTTCAAGGAACCACCGTCTCCGAGCCACTCGCTCCACCTCGGGGCGTGGGCGAAGGAGCCGAAGCTCCTTTGTTGCTGTCCTCCTTTTGGGGGACAGCTTTAGGAACCCCTGAAGATGGCCTAGCGACCATCTTCAGGGGTGTTGCCTCCTGTGAGTCTAACGACTCGGTGGAGGCGCATGGCCGTTTCGCCTTGCGGGAAACGGTCACGCTGGGGGAAGAGGGGGGAGCCCTGGTTTTAGCCGGGGCTGGGTATGAACCCTTTTTGCCGCCAGCTTTACCAGGGGAGAGCCCGGGTTGGGTAGAGCCCGCAGAAGGGCTCCGAATGGGCGCGGAAACAACCGTGCTCGTTGGCCTGGATGGGCCAGGAGCAGAGGGTGCCTTTCGAACTACTGAGGCATATGACGTCCCAGGCAGAGCCGGGCGCTAAAGGACCAAGTCCTTAGCCTCGCGGAATGAGAGTCGATCCTGGGTCTGAACGGCCAGGATTTCTTTCTCCAGGAGATATGCACCACATTGATTCGAAGAAGCAGGGTGCGGCTCTCCGCAATTGACACACTTGACCACACACGATTTGGACTTATCGTGTGCGACCTTGGAGCAATTTACACAGACTTCGGGTGACCCCGATTTTGCACGTCTACATGAGCGATTCGTATGGCCGAAGCGGTGACAGTAATAGCACCGCCGCGGCAGTGGCACGAATGCCTTCACGCGGTAGCGATACCAACGGCACGCACCGACTCAGGGAGCTTGTCACTGTCGAACGTGACGAAGAGTGTAGGGGTGGGTCTCGAAGCCCCTCCCTGTTTTCTCATCACACGTTCGACCTTGACCGCCCCATGGTCGGCCAGCTCTAGGGTGATGTCCTCAATGGAGTAGTCAACGAGTTCCCTCGCATAAACTACTCCTTTTACAAAGTTCATGGTAGAGTGTGGCGTCACACTCACCGGGGTGCCATGAAGTGTCCGAAGAGCACTTATCTTGGCCGCCTCGGCGGGATTCGCCGCATTCGCCAGAAGGCTGCCGTCCGAGAAACGGGTCACCTTCGGCTCTCTACCAATTGCACTAGCTAATCCTCTCCTCTGATGGATCATGTTGCCCTTGGACAACATGGTGCCATCAGTGGAGCGAATAACGAGGAAGCGTTTGAAGCCAGCGGGCTCGAAAACGCCAGGTAACCTCTGAATGAGGGGCCCCGATGTCATCGAGGCTCCGCCCTGTGCACTTTTGGTGTTAGTCTTGGTCAGGGGCTCCGCACACGAGGGGGTAGAGGGGCCGGATGGGCCGATCTTGGCTTGGTCGCCTACCAAAGTGGCAGCAGACCCATCCGTCCCTGCAGCCCCCGCGGATGGAGAGGAGCCCCGAGTCTTTTTCGTCTTTTTAGTCTTCTTTGTCTTTTTCTTTTTTGGAGAGGAGAGCGGGGAATGAACCCGCTTTTCACCTCCGCCGGCAGAAGCCCCCAGGCCAGATGGACCGGCATCAGCCAGGTCCCTCGCTGAAATGGAGAAGGTCCTGGTTGTCGTAGGGGCACCTGTCGGAGGAGATCCCTCCCCTCCTTTTACTGCCTCGGAGCCCTCAGCCATTTGAGGAGGACCTTGCATAGGGTTGGATTCGGGTTCGGTGCTTGGCGCCGAGCCCGAATGGAAGTCCCTACCTTCTGAGGCTGGGTCTCCTCAAGGACCATGTTTATCACAGGAGGAGCCTCCAGTTGGCCATCCCCTCCCAGGACATCGCAGGTCCCCTTGGCAGTGTCGCCAGTCTTGTGTGGGGAGGCACAGGCCTTGACCCCAGCAAGGTTTAAAATTCTTGACAGCAGGTCTTTTGAGGGAAGCGACCGAAGGGGCCTGGCTTCCCTCTCCCCCCTAAGGGGGTTTGCCCTACCGAGCCGCTTTGATGGGGAGCGGCTGGCTAAGGGCTGCCTGCTGGCTTTCTTGGCAGTCCCCTTGGAAAGAAAAGAGGGGACTGCCGCTGGGAAAAGGGAGGTGCCCGAAAGCACCTCCAGAGAAGGGGGTGAGGGGGAGTCCCCTGCACCCGTAGGCGAAGGAGAGGAGTAAGCCTCCTCTCCGGTTAGAGAAATATGGAGGGTCCCCTGTGCAAGCACAGGGATGGGGACCTCCATTTTTTTGCTGGAGCTGCCCGAGGGCGGCTCCGTCGATGGAACAGGGGAAGTTGAGGGTTGGGTTTGTTTTGTTTTTTTATTATCATTGGGCATGGTGACCCTTTTTTAAACACGGGATGCAATCGCGCACACCTCTCGCAGTAGCCTGCACTGCGAGAGGTGCTTACAAGCCCGGCCGAGCCAGGCGCCGCCATTTGGGACCACCCCTCCCGCCTGGTGGCCTGGCAGTCCATCGGCATGGCGGCTCCACCTTAGACACGGCGTAAAAATTAATAGATTGTGAAGAGGAGAGGAAAAGAAATGTGAGGAAGGTATGGGTGGGGATGAAGCAGGTAGTTAAAAACCAGCCACCCCAGACCGGAGCTCAGGGGTTAGGGAACATTGTCCCCCACCCCCTCAGCCCCGATGCGGGACGGTTGGCTGAAAGGAAGGTCAGCATCTACCCTGTGAAATTAGAGGCTGACCAGAGAAAGTTGTGGGAGAGGTTGTGTGAAAAGAGAGGAAACAAGTGTTTTGAAGGAAGGAAGAGAGGCTAAGCTGGGGACGGACGGAGTGCTGAGTCCCGTCAGCACGGCGGCCAGGATGGCAAATCGCCGCGCCCCTTACGGGGTTCTTAAAGTATAAGTAAACCACATCCACCGCCTTGTCCCGATCGTGCTCACTGAAAACGAAGTGGAAGAATTCCACAAGGTTCGTCAGGCATGACCGTTGCCTTCGGAAGCCGTGCTGGGAACTCCTCAGTGGCAGCTTTGACTCTAAATACGACGTCATTTTGTCCACCATCATGCTTTCCATGAGTTTACCCTCTATCGAAGTCAGACTGATAGGTCGGTAGTTTGACGGATGGCTGGGGTCTCCTTTCTTGAAGATCGGAGTCACCTCCGCCTCACGCCAGTCTCTAAGAACGCATCCGGTCCGGATTGACATGTTGAAGATAGCGCACAGATGTCGTGATACTTCAGCGCACACTTCCTTCAACACCTTGGGTAGAAACCCGTCCGGTCCAGAGGACTTATTCGTCTTTAGGTCAGCGATCTTTTTCTTTATTTCTCCTTCGGTGAAGTCCATTGCCTCCAGCTTTTTCCCCGAGTAGGAATACATGGGCTGGGGGATGGGACCACACTCTTTAGTAAACACTGAGGAGAAGTAGTCATTGAGAAGGTTAGCATTTTCCCAATCTGAGTGAGTTAATGCACCCTCCTCGTCCACTAAGGGCCCAATCCTACGATGGATTGGTTTACCGCTATTTACATAGCCGAAAAACTCCTTGGGATTCTCCTTGCAGAGTCTCGCCACTCGGAGTTCCTCAGTACGCTTAGCCGCCCTTATGCTGGACTTCACTCTCCTAGGCTAGCCTCCGGTACTCGTCAAAGGCACCCGAGATCTTCGATTGCCGGTAAGCATTTCTCTTCTCCTTAAGCAGTTGGCCGATTTCTCGATTAAACCACTTTGGTTGAACAGAAGAGCGACGGAGGCATTTCAGAAGGATGCAACTTGATTGAAGACTCATGAACTTATTTTTGAAATTGTTCCACGAATCCTCAACCTCTTCGCAAACCGCTAGCCTTACATCAGTCAGCCCAGCACATTGGCTTGCAAAGTCTGCTCTTCTCAAGTCAAGTTTCCTTGATTGACTGGCAACAGACCTTACCTTCGGGATCTTGACGCTAAATCTAACTAGCTGGTGATCACTGCCACCGAGCTCTTCGCCTACAGAGACATCCTCAACGATATCATCCTCAGAGGTGAAGACCAAGTCGAGGATATTGTCTCCTCTCGTCAGTTCTCTGATCCATTGAGTGAGGAACTCGTTGTTGGCGAACTCCAGGAGTAGCGCGCTCTCGCCACAGGCTGCTCTGATTTCCCAGTCAACTTGTCTGTTGAAGTCGCCCATAACAATGCACACTCTGCCTTCAACAAGCTCACCCAGCAGCTGGTACAGTTCCCTGTCCTTCTCAACGGGTTGGGAAGGGGGTCTGTAAAGCACCAGGGTCCTGTATCTGACAGGACCTATCTCTAGGTCAACGCCTAGGAGCTCATGATCGGATATAATGTTGGAGTTTGTAGATTTGATTGTATCCTTGACATACCACATTACACCGCCACCCTCTCTGTTTGGCCTATCTTTGTGGAAGAATTGGTAGCCAGGAATCGTGAATTCGCCTTCAAAGTCTCGGTTTGAGGTTTTTATCCACGATTCTGTTATGGCTACCATTTCGGGTTCTTCCGTCGCTACGAGGCCACGGAGCTCAGGAAACTTGTTCCTAATTGACCTCGCATTTAACAGGACTTTCAGGGAGTCCCTGACTGTAGGACACCCTGCGCTCTTCCGTTTCCCGGCTTGTTTGTTGGCGAGGCACCCCTTTTTGCGACCTCTGAGGTCATTCCTGGAGTGACACGGGCATACTGGCGTACGTCCGCCCTCACTCTGGGCCGGATACTCCTTTCGGTCCTCTCTACGACATCCTGGATCATGTTCGACAGAAAGGCCTTTCCTTTAAAGGAAAGATGTACCCCATCCCTTTAGTAGAGATCATTTCTACCATAAAAGGTGCGGTACGGGTCCACAAAAAAGACCCCCTCTGCCGTACACAAATCTGCTAGGCGCCGGTTTAAAGAGATATTCATCGGGTGTTGGACCTCTCCTCGGGAGCATCCCGACTACCACGCGCTTGCAGGTTTTCAGCCCACAGTCATCCACAGCACCCATGTCCGTGTGGAGGATTTTATCTGTAGGGCCTACCCTACCTCCTCTCAGGTAGAGGTCGTTTCCACTGACCATCAGAGCAACGACTGAGCTATCAGAAATCTGTGATTACTCAGCCTCTACTCTGATGTGGTGGTTACCACATCCTGGCATGCAGCTTATCCTAATGCTTGTGCAAAGGTGGGTCGCTAGCAGGGGCTGCAGGTCCCCTGCCTGGGAATCACCCACAAGGATGACCCTGGCACATTTGCCTGCTGAGCTCGGATTCTTTATTTTAGGAGGCAAGCTCTCCGATTCCTCTCTCTTCCCCCCGTCATGGTCTTTTCAGGCTTTTCTTTTTTCTTCTTCTTCTTCTTCTCTATCATCTTTTCCCCCCTTGTCATCCTTTTCATTAACTTCTTCTACCTTTTCTTCTTCTATTTCTCTCTCTTCCTCTTTCTTCTTTCCCTTTTTCGTCTTTTTTTTCTTTTTTCCTTTTGGCATCTCTGCCACATTCGGGCTCGGGCTCTCTGCAGAGGTGGTGTTTGCCACAGGACTCGAGAGTTCGTTTAACTTCTCTTCGAGCCTGCGGATCTGGTGGGAGTGCTCCTCCTTGAGCCTCTCGATTTTCTGTTTGAGGTCTGTAGTTCTTTCCCTGTAGTAGGCGACTACTTCCTCCACTTCCTTCTTTAAAATGCAAGTGGTGCATACACTGCCTGGGTGGCATTTCGCATAGCAGCCTTCTTACATGTGGCACACGTGAATCTTAGCGCTGCTGGTATGGTTGTGGTAAACGTGCAGAGTGAACTTGTATGTGCGACTAGATTTGCAGGTGTAGCAAGTGTTAATATGAATGAAGATCTATTGACAGAAGATGATATTGAAAGTATGCAAGAGTCATGTCCAATGATGTGTGAGCTGAAAGATAGTGTTGAGGAGTATGCCTGTTGAAGAATGGAGTGGTATATTGAGAGTTTAAAAGGTTTGCTCAAAAGTTTGTGCTAAGTAGAGATGGGATTTATTTTAACGAAGAATAGAAGAGTAGGATGTGTATGTCCCAGTATTTTCAGTTTCTGTACAAGTGGGATGGTGAAAATTGTGCATCGAGAGGTTTGGACATATGGGAAAGCACAAGCTGTGGGAGTGCATGACATGAAAGAGTGTGTTTAGTCCATTTTTTAGAAAAATTTGTTTGGATGTTGTAACTACTTGTGAAGCATGTCAGAAGGGGAAGTATCAGAGTGTATGCGAGTATGTCTGTTTCAAAATTGTGCATGAAGGAGCCGTTTGAAATGGTTGCAATCGATTGCGTATCTTTGCCTTTGAATGTGTGAGGTCATGTTGAAATGATTGATAATAAGAGCAAGTTCGTTTATGCTGCACCTTTAAAGAATAAAAATTACAACACCAGATAACAATGTAACATTCTCATGAAACACCCCTTAAACTGCATCTACAAGATAATGTTTGAACTGCTTGAAAAGGCATCACTATCAAGGCTCATCAAAAACTAAAACATGCAACACATATCAATATAATATATATACAAATTGATATTACAATATCAAGCACCTTAGCAACACAGCAAACTCAGCCATCACAGAAATTTTTAACCACTCCTGGCTCACCAACACAATCCCCCTCAATCTGTCTGGAAACTAGCCAACATCATCATACCCACATTCAAACCAGATAACCCCCCCTCCCCCCAACACAAGCCAACTCTTACCACACAATCTCACTTCTGTGCACACTATCAAAAAAACTAATATACCAAAGAATCAGCCCAAATATACCTGTCTTAGACACAGCATGGTTTCAGGAAAGCACACTCAACCAGGACCCTCACCAACCACTCACAACACAAAATTGTTGGCTTTAACCAGCCCTTATCCCCTCATATACAATCCTTGCAATAATATTTATAAACAAAGCCTTCCACCACATCCTAGCACACAAAATCTGGAACAACCTCACCAACAATGACAAAAAGTGGATAAATTTCATCTTTGGTAGACAGGACAAAGTCACCAACTGAACCCTTAAATCATACACCGACCACTCCACAATAGCGTCCCACATGTAGCCATTCTCTCCCCTCTACTATTTAACTTATTCACACATGACCCCACAATCTCCATTAATCAACACTTAGACCTATACAGACAACACCCAACAATAATAACAGCAAGCAGCAAATCCAACAACATATATATACACTAGAACACTGGCTCACATAAAACCACATGACCATCTCAGCCAACAAATCAACAGTAACACTTTTCACACCTTACCACCACAAATCAAATAAGCAACTCATGCTAGCTATCCACATGATATTCAAAACCCACATGACAAACATTACAAACAAGGACACAAAAAAATCAAAGCCCTCAAAGCACTATCAAACATTGCATTTTGTAAACAGAAAGATCCTCTCACTATTCTACAAACAACTCATCTGAACCACCCTCAACTATACAGCAATAGCATGGCACCCAACCACAGCCAAATCTCACAAAACAATGCACTCAGAATGATCACAGGATATGCATGCAGCACACCCACCTGACACCTAAAGGATGAAAGAAAAATACTCCCAATCAAAAACACCTAGACATGATTGAAACCCAATACTTCAGCAGAGCATTAACCCATCTTCAGCCCCAACCACCATCTAACAGTAAAGCCACTTAATAAACTAATCAGAGAAGTCACTACATACAACACATGGAGTAATCCTATTTCAACTCAGGTCAGGCCATTTTTTTTTTTTTTTTTAGAGCTCATCTGGCGACTGCCTACTTGGGCCTTAGTCGCCGTAGTAAAACTGGCCTAGTTCTAGGCTGATTTAAAATCAAATTAAAGAGACAAAAAACACCCCAAAAAGGGGAAAAAGAAGCAAGCTGGTGCGTCAGGGGAGGTCCCCGGGCGCAGGAGCGTGCAACATAAAGGAAAAAAAACAAATAAAGAAAAAAACAAATACAAAAAAAAAACAAAAAAAAAACATGCTTAAATAATAGGAAGAAGGCCGGCCTCCCCCAAGAAGTTGACAAGTCCACCAGTCAATGTGCACGCACTCGTCCCGAGTACATGCGACAGGCGGTAGCGACCCGGCCCATCCCGGTACAGGGACAGGTAACGTGAGCGAAGATCACCCAGACTGGGACATTCGACAAGATTTTTTTTTTTCATTTAAGGGGCTATCTGGCGACTGGCGACTGGCGACTGGCGACTGCCGACTTAGGCATAAGTCACCATAAAAAAACAGCCTAGTTCTAGGCTAATTTGAAAAAAATTGAACAGGAAACAACAATAAAAAGAAATAACAAAGCAAAAACAAAAACAATAACAAAAACAACAACAACAATTAAAGCTGGTTAAATGAATTTTTTTTTAATTTTATGGAGCCCATCTGGCAACTACCCACTTGGGCATAAGTCGCCGAAAAACACGACAGCCTAGAACTAGGCTACTTTAAAGTAAAAATATGAAAACTTAACAATGATATAAATTGGAAAAACTTAACAATCGAAGCAATCTCCGGCAGCGGGGGGAGGTCCCACTCACCCTGGTGCAGGAGAGTGCAACCTACAAACAAAACAATAACAAAAAAAAGGAACCTTAAATAAAGGGGAGAAGGCCGGCCTCCTCCAAAAAGTCAATAAGTCCACCAGTCATGGTGCACGCACTCGTCCCGAGTACAAGGGACAGGCGGTAGCGACCCCGCCCATCCCGTTACCGGGACAGGTGGCGTGCGCGAAGATCACCCAGACTGGGACATTCGACAAGAATGTGCCGAACAGTCTGGGGAACGACGCAGTCGTTGCAATAGGGCGCAGGCAAGCGCTCCATCAGATAGCGATGCGTCACACGAGTGTGCCCGATTCGGAGACGACAGAAAGCAACCTGAAGCTGCCGCGGCATTGGGGGATAGGTCCATGGAAACAGTCGCGGCGCAATGGCACGCAACTTTAAGTTCCCTTCGACCGTCTCCCATCTTCTTTGCCAAGCAGTCCGAAGCGCTGCCCGTATTCCTGCCATGTAGTCAGTGTGAGGAAGAGCGAAACGCTGGTCCGGTCGCAGAGTCCTCGCGGACTCTATGGCGCCCTCATTCCCCGCAATTCCTACATGTCCAGGAACCCAGCAGAAGATAATCTCGACATCTGCCCAGCTCGCCAAAACTGTCGCGTCACGGATTTCGCGAACCAGGGGATGTGGAGATTCCAATGCCCCGAGAGCACTCAGGGCGCTTTGTGAGTCGCTATAGATCACAATCCGGTCTCCGAACCGGGCACGTCGCGTAATCTCCCGTACCGAGTGGTGTATTGCCACCAGCTCGGCCGTGAAGACAGACGCAGCGCATGGTAGAGCCCCGCTGACTTCAAACAGAGGGGATACGGCGTGGAAGCCGACCCCCTCTTCGGACTTGGAGCCATCCGTATACACTGGCACGGTACCAGCGTGACACGATGTGTGCTCCAAAAAGGTCGAACGCAAAACTCCCGGCGCCGTACAAGCTTTGGGAGCAGAGGCGTGGCGACAAAAAGCCAAATGTGGTACACTCCAGGGTGGCGTCCTGGGCAGAACCAGGGGCGCCACCGGCCCGAGAGCGATATCTACCTCTCGAAGGAGTTTTTTGGCTCTAAACCCAAAGGGCTTAGGGTATGACTAGCTTCTCTCGGCGGCATAGGCGCCATCGAGATCGGCTGCGGATGCAGTGAGAGCTGTTGGCGACTGAGGGAGACACCGGGCTCGCGTGTACAGGCGAGCGATGCACTGCACGCGGCGCAGAGCGAGTGGCATCTCCCCAGCATCGACCAACAGGCTCTCAATGGGGAAAGTGCGGAAGGCAGTCGTCGCAAGGCGAAGGCCGGTGTGGTGGATCGAATCCACCTTCCGCAATAAACGCTCGGCTGCGGATGCATAAAACTCGCATCCGTAGTCGAGCTTCGAGCGAACAAAGGATCGATGAAAAAGTAAGGCAGTAGCACTATCAGCGCCCCAAGCGCTGAACGTCACGGAGCGGAGAATGTCCATGGCGCGGGGACAAGAGACCCTAAGGCTGCGAATATGAGCCTCCCAGGTGAGGCGTCGGTCGAATACAAGTCCAAGGAAACGGTGCGACTCAACCACATCCAGGCACACCCCATTAAGAAACAAATCTGGGTCGGGGGGAAGCCGTGGATGGGGGGGGAAGCCGTGGATGGGGGGGGAAGCCGTGGATGGTGGCAGAAGTGCACCACCTTAGTCTTGGACAAAGAAAACCGAAACCTGTGCGCTTCGGCAGATCGAGATACACGGTTCAATGCCTGTTGGAGTCGACGCTCCAGAGTTGGCATCTGGGCCGCGCCAAAAGATTTTTTTTTTTTTTTTTTAAGAGCTCATCTGGCGACTGCCTTCTTGGGCATTAGTCGCCGTATTAAAACTGGCCTAGTTCTAGGCTACTTTAAAATAAAATTAAAGAGAAAAAAAACAAAAAAAAACCAAAAGGGGGAAAGGAAGCAAGCTGGTGCGTCGGGGAGAGGTCCCCCCGGCGCAGGAGCGTGCAACTAAAGGAAGAAATACAAACAAAAAAAAAAAAAAAATGCAAAAAAAAAAAACAAACCAAAAAAAAACCTTGCTTAAATAATAGGGAGAAGGCCGGCCTCCCCCAAGAAGTCAACAAGTCCACAAGTCAATGTGCACGAATCTGTCCCGAGCACAAGGGACAGGCGGTAGCGACCCCGCCCATCCCAGTACTGGGTAAGGTATCGTGCGCGAAGATCGTCCAGACTGGGACATTCAACAAGAATGTGCCGAACAGTCTGGGGGACGACGCAGTCGTTGCAATAGGGCGCAGGCGAGCGCTCCATCAGATAGCGATGCGTCACACGAGTGTGTCCGATTCGGAGACGACAGAAAGCAACCTGAAGCCGCCGCGGCATTGGGGGATAGGTCCATGGGAACAGTCGCGGCGCAATGGCACGCAACTTTAAGTTCCCCTCGACCGTCTCCCATCTTCTTTGCCAAGCAGTCCGAAGAGCTGCCCGTATTCCTGCTATGTAGTCGGTGTGAGGAAGAGCGAAACGCTGGTCCGGTCGCAGAGTCCTCGCGGACTATTTGGCGCCCTCATCGGCGCGCTCATTCCCCGCAATTCCCACATGTCCAGGAACCCAGGAGAAGATAATCTCGACATCTGCCCGGCTCGCCAAAACCGTGGCGTCACGGATATCGCGAAACAGGGGATGCGGAGATTCCAATGCCCCGAGAGCACTCAGGGCGCTTTGTGAGTCGCTATAGATCACAATCCGGTCTCCGAACCGGGCACGTCGCGTAATCTCCCGTACCGAGTGGTGTATGGCCACCAGCTCGGCCGTGAAGACAGACGCAGCGCCTGGTAGAGCCCCGCTGACTTCAAACAGAGGGGATACGGCGTGGAAGCCGACCCCCTCTTGGGACTTGGAGCCATCCGTATACACTGGCACGGTACCAGCGTGACACGATGTGTGCTCCAAAAAGGTCGAACGAAATACTCCCGGCGCAGTACAAGCTTTGGGAGCAGAGGCGTGGCGACAAATAGCCAAATGTGGTACCCTCCAGGGTGGCGTCCTGGGCAGAACCAGGGGCGCCACCGGCCCGAGAGCTATATCTACCTCTCGAAGGAGTTTCCTGGCCCTAAACCCAAAGGGCTTAGGGTATGACTGGCGTCTCTCGGCGGCATAGGCACCATCGAGATCAGCTGCGGATGCAGTGAGAGCTGTTGGCGACTGAGGGAGGCGCCGGGCTCGCGCGTACAGGCGAGTGATGCACTGCACGCGGCGCAGAGCGAGTGGCATCTCCCCAGCATCGACCAACAGGCTCTCAATGGGGGAAGTGCGGAAGGCACCGGTCGCAAGGCGAAGGCCGGTGTGGTGGATCGAATCCACCTTCCGCAATAAACGCTCGGCTGCGGATGCATAAAACTCGCATCCGTAGTCGAGCTTCGAGCGAACAAAGGATCGATAAAAAAGTAAGGCGGTAGCCCTATCAGCGCCCCAAGCGCTGAACGTCACGGAACGGAGAATGTCCATGGCGCGGGTACAAGAGACCCTAAGGCTGCGAATATGAGCCTCCCAGGTGAGGCGTCGGTCGAATACAAGACCAAGGAAACGGTGCAACTCAACCACATCCAGGCGCACCCCATTAAGAAACAAATCTGGGTCGGGGTGAAGCCGTGGATGGCGGCAGAAGTGCACCACCTTAGTCTTGGCCAAAGAAAACCGAAACCTGTGCGCTTCGGCATAGCGAGAGACGCGGTTCAATGCCTGTTGGAGTCGACGCTCCAGAGTTGGCATCTGGGCCGCGCCAAAAGAGATCGAAAGGTCGTCCACGTAAAGCGTAGCGAGAACATCTTCCGGCAGCACCGAGGTGATGCCGTTGATGCTCAGGGCAAAGAGTGTGACACTGAGGACACTTCCCTGCGGGACACCCTCTTCCTGCTCCTTTGGGCCGGAGAGAGCTCCCCCCACCCGTACGCGGAATCGACGATCTCGCAAAAATTCAGATATAAACATTGGGAGGCGTCCCCTCGCCCCCATCGTGTAGAGAGTCTCCATGATACCGTATCGCCATGCGGTATCATAGGCCTTCTCCAGATCGAAAAACACCGTGGCGTAGTGCTGTCTACGAAGGAAAGCCTCGCAGACGGCATTTTCCAGTCGGAGCAGAGCATCCGACGTGGAGTGGAACTTGCGGAAGCCGCACTGTGCGGAAGACAGATGGCCTCCGCTGTCCAGGAAATAGGCTAATCTAACATTTACCAATTTCTCCATCAACTTGCACACGCAAGAGGTTAGAGAGATTGGGCGGAAACCGGTCGGAGTAGAGTGATCTCTCCCCGGCTTGCGAAAGGCGAGCACAGTAGCGATTCGCCAGGAGTCTGGGAGAAGACCTTCCACCCAGATCCTGTTGAACAGATCTAACAGAAAGGCCATGCCTCGCTCACCCAGGTGTCGAAGCATGGCGTATGGGACATCGTCCGGACCATGGGCGGTGTCCGCGCACGAAGCGAGAGCGGAACGCAACTCACTCACAGTAAACTTGTCGTTGAAGGGTTCTCCGCCTCTGGAGGTAAAGTCCAGCCGACGGCCTTCCGCGACATCACGACGTGCATTGAATGCTGGCGGAGCAGCATCACGGCTAGAGAATGCGGAAAAAGCGGTCGCTAAGGATTCCGCCACGGACGCGGGGTCTGAGATTGCGGTCCCATTCTCCTGGAGAACGGGAGGGGGGTCCTGCGAGAACTTGCCCCGAATCCTTTTGACTCGCTTCCACACCTCAGCTAAAGGGGTCTTCCCGTTAAGTGAAGACACGTATGCCCGCCAAGAAGAGCGGCGGGCGTGCTTCGAAATATACCGGAACCTAGCCCTAGCCCGACAAAATTCAGCGACACTGAAATCGTTCGGGCGGCGCTTATAGCGCATGTAGGCATAACGCTTCTGTTTGAGGGCCGTCTCACACTCGGCCGACCACCATGGGAGTGGTCGGCGTGCAAAACGGCCACACGTCCTAGGAATAGTAGTCAGGCCCACGGCGATGAGGTTGCCGGAGAAGAACTCAACGGCCTCATCTACCGACCTAAACTCCTCGACTGAGATAGAGAATTCAGTCATTTCCTGAAATGCAGGCCACCGCGCCCGCGCCAAGCACCACCGAGGTGGTCTCTCAGGAAGCAGTTGCCCTGAAAATGATATTTGAATGGGAAAGTGATCACTACCATGGAGGTCATCGACCACCCCCCAATCAAAATCAGGCTGTGCATCCGAAGAGCACAAAGATAGGTCAAGGCAAGAAAATGAAGCGGTTCTCGGACAGTGATGCGTAAATTCATCCACGTTTAGGACACCCATCTCAAGCTCTTCGATCAGATCGGCAAGGACTTGTCCCCTGGGATTTATGGAGTAATCTCCCCAGAGAGGATGCCTGCCGTTCAGATCTCCAAGCAAGAGATAGGGCCTCGGCGACCGTGCCAGGACGCGGTGGAAGTCCCCCGCGTCGAAGTCAGCCGACGGTGGAATGTACGCAGAAATGATAGTATACCTCCTATCCAGGTGCAGCTGCACAGCCACTGCCTGAAAGGAGGTATCTAAAGAGAAAGGAAGAACGGAGACATCATGCCGGGTTTAAACTGCGCATCCCCCAGCCCGGCCATCCCGCGGTGGTGGGGTCGCAAGACCCTTATACCCCGGGAGGGCAGGAAGGGGGCACGCACCTAGCATGGTCTCCTGCAAAAAAAAATAGCTAACGGGGAACGGGACGAGACGAGCCTCCGCAGCTCCTCCCAGTTGGCCCGGAGTCCACGGCAATTCCATTGAAGGAATATGCCCTCTAGGCCTAGCTCGGAGGAGACGCGGGGGCCCTCCTCGAATTGAAGACCCTCACGGGAATGGCCGTACGCTTCCCGGGGGCAGAACCCCGGGCGCTGTTGGCCGGACAAAGTGCTGAAGGCGCTGTTGGCCGGACAAAGCGCTGAAGGCGCTGTCGCCTTCGAGGACTTATTGGGGGAGGTTGGGCTCGTCATGCGAGTCTTTTCCTCCCTCCTCCTCGAAACCTTAGGCGGGCGTTGCGGCTTCGGAGGCGGGGGGCCCTCTTTTCGAGGAGCCACCGTCTCCGAGCCACTCGCTCCACCTCGGGGCGTGGGCGAAGGAGCCGAAGTTCCTTTGTTGCTGTCCTCCTTTCGGGGGACAGCTTTAGGAACCCCGGAAGATGGCCTAGCGAACATCTTCAGGGGTGTTGCCTCCTGTGAGTCTAACGACTCGGTGGAGGCGCGTGGTCGTTTCGCCTTACGGGAAACGGTCACGCTGGGGGAAGATGGGGGAGCCCTAGTTTTAGCCGGGGCTGGGTATGAACCCTTTTTGCCGCCAGCTTTACCAGGGGAGCGCCCGGGTTGGGTAGAGCACGCAGAAGAGCTGCAAATAGGCGCAGAAACAACCGTGCTCGTTGGCCTGGATGGGCCAGGAGCAGAGGGTGCCTTCCTAACTATTGAGGCATATGACGTCCCAGGCAGAGCCGGGCGCGCCAGGACCAAGTCCTTTGCCTCGCGGAATGAGAGTCGATCCTGGGCCTGAACGGCCAGGATTTCTTTCTCAATGAGATATGCACCACATTGCTTCGAAGAAGCAGGGTGCGGCTCTCCGCAATTGACACACTTGGCCACACACGATTTGGACTTATCGTGTGCGACCTTGGAGCAATTTACACAGACTTCAGGTGACCCCGATTTTGCACGTCTACATGATCGATTCGTATGGCCGAAGCGGTGACAGTAATAGCACCGCCGCGGCAGTGGCACGAATGCCGGCACGCACCGACTTAGGGAGCTTGTCACAGTCGAACGTGACGAAGAGTGTAGGGGTGGGTCTCGAGGCCCCTCCCTGTTTTCTCATCACACGTTCGACCTTGACTGCCCCATGGTCGGCCAGCTCTAGGGTGATGTCCTCAATGGAGTAGTCAACGAGTTCCCTCGCATAAACTACTCCTTTCACAAAGTTCATGGTAGAGTGCGGCGTCACACTCACCGGGATGCCATGAAGTGTCCGAAGAGCACTTATCTTGGCCGCCTCGCCGGGATTCGCCGCATTCGCCAGAAGGCTCCCATCCGAGAAACGGGTTACCTTCGGCTCTCTACCAATTGCACTAGCTAATCCTCTCCTCTGATGGATCATGTTGCCCTTAACCAACATGGTGCCATCAGTGGAGCGAATAACGAGGAAGTGCTTGAAGCCAGCGGGCTCGAAAACGCCAGGTAACCTCTGAATCAGGGGCCCAGATGTCATCGAGGCTCCGCCCTGTGCATTTTTTGTGATAGTATTAGTCAGGGGCTCCGCACACGAGGGGGTAGAGGGGCCGGATGTGCCGATCTTGGCTTGGTCGCTTACCAAAGTTGTAGCAGACCCATCCGTCCCCGCAGCCCCCACGGATGGAGAGGAGCCCCGAGTCTTCTTCGTCTTTTTAGTCTTTTTAGTATTTTTCTTTTTAGGAGATGAGGGCGGGGAATGAACCCGATTCTCACCTCCGCCGGCAGAAGCCCCCATGCCAGATGATCCGGCCTCAGCCAGGTCCCTCTCCGAAATGGAGAAGGTCCTGGTCGTCGTAGGGGCAGCTGTCGGAGGAGATCCCTCCCCTCCTTTTACTGCCTCGGAGCCCTCGGCCGTTTGAGGGGGGACCTTGCATAGGGGCGGATTCGGGTTCGGTGCTTGGCGCCGAGCCCGGATTCCCCCCCATGGAAGGCCCTACCATCTGAGGCTGGGTCTCCTCAAGGACCATGTCTATCACAGGAGGGGCCTCCAGTTGGGCATCCCCTCCCAGGACATCGCAGGTCCCCTTGGCAGTGTCGCCAGTCTTGTGTGGGGAGGCACAGGCCTTGACCTCAGCAAGGTTTAAAATTCTTGCCAGCAGGTCTTTTGAGGGAAGCGACGGAAGGGGCCTGGCTTCCCTCTCCCCCCTAAGGGGGTTTGCCCTACCGAGCCGCTTGCACGAGGGGCGGTTGGCAATGGGCTGCCTGCTGGCTTTCTTGGCAGTCCCCTTAGAAAGCAAAGGAGGGACTGCCGCTGGAGATAGGGAAGTGCCCGAAAGCACCTCCAGAGAAGGGGGTGAGGGGGAGTCCCCTACACCCGTAGGCGTAGGAGAGGAGTAAGCCTCCTCTCCGGTTAAAGAATTATGGAGGGTCCCTTGCGCAAGCACAAGGGGGGGGGACCTTCATTTTCTCGGTGGAGCTGCCCGAGGGCGGCTCCGTTGATTTTCTTGGGGAAGTTGGGGGTTGAGTTTTTTTGTTTTTTTTGTCATACATGGGCATGGTGACCCTCTTTTTAATACGGGACGCAATAGCTCATCACCTCTCGCAGTTTCCCGCACTGCGAGAGGTGCTTACAAGCCCGGCAGAGCCAGGCGCCGCCATTCGGGACCACCACCTCCCGCCTGGTGGCCTGGCAGTCCATCGGCATGGCGGCTCCACCTTGGACACGGCGTAAAATTGATAGAATGTGAAGAGGAGAAGAAAGGGGATGTGAGGAAGGTATGGGTGGGGATGAAGCAGGTTGTTAAGAAAAACCCATCCCGAACCGGAGCTGAGGGGTTAGGGAACAATGTCCCCTCTCCCCCTAGCCCCAATCCGGGGTGGTTGGCTTGAGAAGAAGCTCAGCATCTACCCTGTGAAATTAGAGGCTGACCAGAGAAAGTTGTGGGAGAGGTTGTATGACGAGCGACGAGGTAGGGGAGAATTTTTTTTTTTTTTTTTTTTTTTTAAGGGCTCATCTGGCGACTGCCTACTTGGGCATTAGTCGCCGTATTAAAACTGGCCTAGTTCTAGGCTACTTTAAAATAAAATTAAAGAAAAAAACAAAACAAAACACCCAAAAATGGGGAAAGGAAGCAAGCTGGTGCGTCGGGGAGAGGTCCCCCCGGCGCAGGAGCGTGCAACTAAAGGAAAAAAACAAACAAAAAACAAAACAAAACAAAACACAAACCTTGCTTAAATAATAGGGAGAAGGCCGGCCTCCCCCCAAAAGTCAGCAAGTCCACCAGTCAAAGTGCACGCACTCGTCCCGAGGACAAGGGACAGGCGGTAGCGACCCCGCCCATCCCGGTACCGGGACAGGTGTCGTGCGCGAAGATCACCCAGACTGGGACATTCGACAAGAATGTGCCGAACAGTCTGGGGGACGACGCAGTCGTTGCAATAGGGCGCAGGCGAGCGCTCCACCAGATAGCGATGCGTCACACGATTTTTTTTTTTTTTTTTTTTTTTATAGAGCCCATCTGGCAACTACCCACTTGGGCATAAGTCGCCGAAAAACACGACAGCCTAGAATTAGGCTACTTTAAAGTTAAAATATGAAAACTTAACAATCAATATAAATTGGAAAAACTTAACAATCGAAGCAATCTCCGGCAGCGGGGGGAGGTCCCCCTCACCCCGGTGCAGGAGAGTGCAACCTAAAACAAAACAATAACAAAAAAAAAAGGAACTTTAAATAAAGGGGAGAAGGCCGGCCTCCCCCAAAAAGTCAATAAGTCCACCAGTCATGGTGCACGCCCTCGTCCCGAGTACAAGGGATAGGCGGTAGCGACCCCGCCCATCCCGGTACCGAGACAGGTATCGTGCGCGAAGATCACCCAGACTGGGACATTCGACAAGAATATGCCGAACATCTGGGGGACGACGCAGTCGTTGCAATAGGGCACATGCGAGCGCTCCACCAAGTAACGATGCGTCACACGAGTGTGTCCGATTCGAAGACGACAGAAAGCAACCTGAAGCCGCCGCGGCATTGGGGGATAGGTCCATGGGAACAGTCGCGGCGCAATGGCACGCAACTTTAAGTTCCCCTCGACCGTCTCCCATCTTCTTTGCCAAGCAGTCCGAAGAGCTGCCCGTATTCCTGCCATGTAGTCAGTGTGAGGAAGAGCGAAACGCTGGTCCGGTCGCAGAGTCCTCGCGGACTCTTTGGCGCCCTCATTCCCCGCAATTCCTACATGTCCAGGAACCCAGCAGAAGATAATCTCGACATCTGCCCGGCTCGCCAAAACCGTGGCGTCACGGATATCGCGAACCAGGGGATGCGGAGATTCCAATGCCCCGAGAGCACTCAGGGCGCTTTGTGAGTCGCTATAGATCACAATCCGGTCTCCGAACCGGGCACGTCGCGTAATCTCCCGTACCGAGTGGTGTATTGCCACCAGCTCGGCCGTGAAGACAGACGCAGCGCATGGTAGAGCCCCGCTGACTTCAAACAGAGGGGATACGGCGTGGAAGCCGACCCCCTCTTGGGACTTGGAGCCATCCGTATACACTGGCACGGTACCAGCGTGACACGATGTGTGCTCCAAAAAGGTCGAACGCAATACTCCCGGCGCAGTACAAGCTTTGGGAGCAGAGGCGTGGCGACAAATAGCCAAATGTGGTACCCTCCAGGGTGGCGTCCTGGGCAGAACCAGGGGCGCCACCGGCCCGAGAGCTATATCTACCTCTCGAAGGAGTTTCCTGGCCCTAAACCCAAAGGGCTTAGGGTATGACTGGCGTCTCTCGGCGGCATAGGCACCATCGAGATCAGCTGCGGATGCAGTGAGAGCTGTTGGCGACTGAGGGAGGCGCCGGGCTCGCGCGTACAGGCGAGTGATGCACTGCACGCGGCGCAGAGCGAGTGGCATCTCCCCAGCATCGACCAACAGGCTCTCAATGGGGGAAGTGCGGAAGGCACCGGTCGCAAGGCGAAGGCCGGTGTGGTGGATCGAATCCACCTTCCGCAATAAACGCACGGCTGCGGATGCATAAAACTCGCATCCGTAGTCGAGCTTCGAGCGAACAAAGGATCGATAAAAAAGTAAGGCGGTAGCCCTATCAGCGCCCCAAGCGCTGAACGTCACGGAACGGAGAATGTCCATGGCGCGGGTACAAGAGACCCTAAGGCTGCGAATATGAGCCTCCCAGGTGAGGCGTCGGTCGAATACAAGACCAAGGAAACGGTGCGACTCAACCACATCCAGGCGCACCCCATTAAGAAACAAATCTGGGTCGGGGTGAAGCCGTGGATGGCGGCAGAAGTGCACCACCTTAGTCTTGGCCAAAGAAAACCGAAACCTGTGCGCTTCGGCATAGCGAGAGACGCGGTTCAATGCCTGTTGGAGTCGACGCTCCAGAGTTGGCATCTGGGCCGCGCCAAAAGAGATCGAAAGGTCGTCCACGTAAAGCGTAGCGAGAACATCTTCCGGCAGCACCGAGGTGATGCCGTTGATGCTCAGGGCAAAGAGTGTGACACTGAGGACACTTCCCTGCGGGACACCCTCTTCCTGCTCCTTTGGGCCGGAGAGAGCTCCCCCCACCCGTACGCGGAATCGACGATCTCGCAAAAATTCAGATATAAACATTGGGAGGCGTCCCCTCGCCCCCATCGTGTAGAGAGTCTCCATGATACCGTATCGCCATGCGGTATCATAGGCCTTCTCCAGATCGAAAAACACCGTGGCGTAGTGCTGTCTACGAAGGAAAGCCTCGCAGACGGCATTTTCCAGTCGGAGCAGAGCATCCGACGTGGAGTGGAACTTGCGGAAGCCGCACTGTGCGGAAGACAGATGGCCTCCGCTGTCCAGGAAATAGGCTAATCTAACATTTACCAATTTCTCCATCAACTTGCACACGCAAGAGGTTAGAGAGATTGGGCGGAAACCGGTCGGAGTAGAGTGATCTCTCCCCGGTTTGCGAAAGGCGAGCACAGTAACGATTCGCCAGGAGTCTGGGAGAAGACCTTCCACCCAGATCCTGTTGAACAGATCTAACAGAAAGGCCATGCCTCGCTCACCCAGGTGTCGAAGCATGGCGTATGGGACATCGTCCGGACCATGGGCGGTGTCCGCGCACGAAGCGAGAGCGGAACGCAACTCACTCACAGTAAACTTGTCGTTGAAGGGTTCTCCGCCACTGGAGGTAAAGTCCAGCCGGCGGCCTTCCGCGACATCACGACGTGCATTGAATGCTGGCGGAGCAGCATCACGGCTAGAGAATGCGGAAAAAGCAGTCGCTAAGGATTCCGCCACGGACGCGGGGTCTGAGATTGCGGTCCCATTCTCCTGGAGAACGGGAGGGGGGTCCTGCGAGAACTTGCCCAGAATCCTTTTGACTCGCTTCCACACCTCAGCTAAAGGGGTCTTCCCGTTAAGTGAAGACACGTATGCCCGCCAAGAAGAGCGGCGGGCGTGCTTCGAAATATAACAGAACCTAGCCCTAGCCCGACGAAATTCAGCGACAGTGAAATCGTTCGGGCGGCGCTTATAGCGCATGTAGGCATAACGCTTCTGTTTGAGGGCCGTCTCACACTCGGCCGACCACCCTGGGAGTGGTCGGCGTGCAAAACGGCCAGACGTCCTAGGAATAGTAGTCAGGCCCACGGCGATGAGGTTGCCGGAGAAGAACTCAACGGCCTCATCTACCGACCTAAACTCCTCGACTGAGATAGAGAATTAAGTCATTTCCTGAAATGCAGGCCACCGCGCCCGTGCCAAGCACCACCGAGGTGGTCTCTCAGGCGGCAGTTGCCCTGAAAATGATATTTGAATGGGAAAGTGATCACTACCATGGAGGTCATCGACCACCCCCCAATCAAAATCAAGCTGTGCATCCGAAGAGCACAAAGATAGGTCAAGGCAAGAAAATGAAGCGGTTCTCGGACAGTGATGCGTAAACTCATCCACGTTTAGGACACCCATCTCAAGCTCTTCGATCAGATCGGCAAGGACTTGTCCCCTGGGATTTATGGTGTAATCTCCCCAGAGAGGATGCCTGCCGTTCAGATCTCCAAGCAAGAGATAGGGCCTCGGCAACCGTGCCACGACGCGGCGGAAGTCCCCCGCGTCGAAGTCAGCTGACGGTGGAATGTACGCAGAAATGATAGTATACCTCCTATCCAGGTGCAGCTGCACAGCCACTGCCTGTAAGGAGGTATCTAAAGAGAAAGGAAGAACGGAGACATCATGCCGGGTGTAAACCGCGCATCCCCCAGCCCGGCCATCCCGCGGTGGTGGGGTCGCAAGACCATTATACCCCGGAAGGGCGGGCAGGGGGCACGCGCCTAGCATGGTCTCATGCAAAACGATAGCTAACATGGAAAGGGATGAGACGAGCCTCCGCAGATCCTCCCAGTTGGCCCGGAGTCCACGGCAATTCCATTGAAGGAATATGCCCTCCAGGCCTAGCTCGGAGGAGACGCGGGAAATGGCCGTCCGCTTCCCGGGGGCAGAACCCCGGGCGCTGTCGCCTTCGAGGACTTATTGGGGGAGGTTGGGCTCGCCATGCGAGTCTTTTCCTCCCTCCGCCTCGAAACCTTAGGCGGGCGTTGCGGCTTCGGACGCGGGGGGGCCCTCTTTTCGAGGAACCACCGTCTCCGAGCCACTCGCTCACCCTCGGGGCGTGAGCGAAGGGGGCCGAAGCTCCTTTGTTGCTGTCCTCCTTTCGGGGAACAGCTTTAGGAAGCCCGGAAGATGGCCTAGCGACCATCTTCAGGGGTGTTGCCTCCTGTGAGTCTAACGACTCGGTGGAGGCGCGTGGCCGTTTCGCTTACGGGAACCGGTCACGCTGGGGGAAGAGGGGGAAGCCCTGGTTTTAGCCGGGGCAGGGTATGAACCCTTTTTGCCGCCAGCTTTACCAGGGGAGCGCCCGGGTTGGGTAGAGCCCGCAGAAGGGCTCCGAATGGGCGCGGAAACAACCGTGCTCGTTGGCCTGGATGGGCCAGGTGCAGAGGGTGCCTAACTATTGAGGCATATGACGTCCCAGGCAGAGCCGGGCGCGCCAGGACCAAGTCCTTTGCCTCGCGGAATGAAAGTCGATCCTGGGCCTGAACGGCCAGGATTTCTTTCTCAAGGAGATATGCACCACATTGCTTCGAAGAAGCAGGGTGCGGCTCTCCGCAATTGGCACACTTGGCGACACACGATTTGGACTTATCGTGTGTGACCTTGGAGCAATTTACACATACTGCGGGTGACCCCGACTTTGCACGTCTACATGAGCGATTCATATGGCCGAAGCGGTGACAGTAATAGCACCGCCGCGGCAGTGGCACGAATGCCTTCACGCGGTAGCGGTACCAACCGGCATGCACCGACTCAGGGAGCTTGTCACAGTCGAACGTGACAGAGTTTTAAGGGTGGATCTCGAGGCCCCTCCCTGTTTTCTCATCACACGTTCGACCTTGACCGCCCCATGGTCGGCCAGCTCTAGGGTGATGTCCTCAATGGAGTCGTTAACGAGTTCCCTAGCATAAACTACTCCTTTCACAAAGTTCATGGTAGAGTGTGGCATCACACTCACCGGGGTGCCATGAAGTGTCCAAAGAGCACTTATCTTGGCCGCATCGGCGGGATTCGCCGCATTCGCCAGAAGGCTCCCGTCCGAGAAACGGGTTACCTTCGGCTCTCTACCAATTGCACTAGCTAATCCTCTCCTCTGATGGATCATGTTGCCCTTAACCAACATGGTGCCATCAGTGGAGCGAATAACGAGGAAGCGTTTGAAGCCAGCGGGCTCGAAAACGCCAGGTAACCTCTGAATGAGGGGCCCCGATGTCATCGAGGCTCCGCCCTGTACACTTTTTGTCTTTGTCATCATCAGGAGCTCCGTACCCGAGGGGGCAGAGGGGCCGGATGTGCCGATCTTGGCTTGGTCGCTTGCCAAAGTGGCAGCAGACCCATCCGTCCCCATAGCCCCCGCGGATGGAGAGGAGCCCCGAGTCTTCTTCATCTTTTTGGTCTTTTTCGTCCTTTTCTTTTTTGGAGAGGAGGGCGGGGAATGAACCCGCTTCTCACCCCCGCCGGTAGAAGCCCCCAGGCCAGATGGACCGGCCTCAGCCAGGTCCCTCTCTGAAATGGAGAAGGTCCTGGTTGTCGTAGGGGCACCTGTCGGAGGAGATCCCTCCCCTCCTTGTACTGCCTGAGAATCCCCAGCCGTTTGAGGAGGACCTTGCATAGGGGCGGATTTGGGTTCGGTGCTTGGCGCCGAGCCCGGATTCGCACCCCATGGAAGGCCTTACCCTACACCCATAGGCGTAGGAGAGGAGTAAGCCTCTTCTCCAGTTAAAGAGGTATGGAAGGTCCCCTTCGCAAGCACGGGGGGGGGGGCTCCATCTTTTCTGTGGAGCTGCACGAGGGCTGCTCCGTTGTTTTAGGGGGAATTAAGGGGAGATGTATTTGTTTTGCATCATTGGGCATGGTAACCCTCTTTGTTTTACGGGACGCAATCGCTCACCACCTCTTGCAGTAGCCCGCACTGCAAGAGGTGCTTACAGGCTCGGCAGAGCCAGGCGCCGCCATTCGGGCCACCCCTCCCGCCTGGTGGCCTGGCAGTCCATCGGCATGGCGGCTCCACCTTGGACACGGCGTAAAATTGATAGAATGTGAAGAGGAGAGGGTAAGGGATGTGAGGAAGGTATGGGTGGGGATGAAGCAGGTTGTTAAAAAACCTCCATCCCAAACCGGAGCTCAGGGGTTAGGGAACAATGTCCCCTCCCCCCTCAGCCCCGATCCGGGGTGGTTGGCTTGAGAAGAAGGTCAGCATCTACCCTGTGAAATTAGAGGCTGACCAGAGAAAGTTGTGGGAGAGGTTGTATGAAAAGAGAGGAAACAAGTGTTTTGAAGGAAGGAAGAGAGGCTAAGCTGGGGCTGGACGGGGTGCTGAGTCCTGTCAGCACGGCGGCCAGGATGGCAAATCGCCGCGCCCCTTATGGGGTCAAGCCAGGAGGATACGCAACTCTTCCAGGTACCAAGTATAACAGGCTACACAGGGTACCCCCTTCCCTAGAGGGAAGAGGAGAAGCATTGAACTTGTGCAATAAGATATTTAAAGCAATGTTTTCCACATATGATTCATAGATAGTTCACCCTAATTTATTCCAAACCATTTAACAAAATAAGCTAATTCAAGTTCATCTGCATAAAATAATACATCAATTCAAAAGCTAAACTCTTAATAGAAACGTTTACTATCGATCTTCTTTATTCAGTATATTCAAAGGTTCATAACTGTCTTTACTGGATACTATCTATATATGTCAATAAGGGTTTAAGTTAAAGGTTTGAATCAATAATGAAATTGTCTATACAATCACAGCCAATTTAAACTTATTATACAACCACCTACTGAAAAGATTAAAGAATAGCCATCTAGTTTTGTCACCTTTAACACTCAAAATAATAATCATATTTTGCACACTCAAGCAAGTATACTTTTTACTTTTAGAGTATTTTACTCGAGTTGTAACCCATCCATCTTCAAATATTCAAATTGTACTCTCAGAAGTGATCCAACAATCAGCCCTGATACTAGTAAATAAACAATAAATCAACTTTATTACCTTACCTCTTGATATGTTTTGCAATCTTTTTCTGTTGCACATAATGATAGGAGAAGCAAGGACACTAAAGCAAGGATAACAAAGATCTGAAGAAAATAAAGTTTTTACTATTTTAGGAAGATAACTATACAAACTCACAAAAATCCTAAGAAGCTCAATTACCTAAATATTACTACTGATGGTCTTTTAAATAAAAACAAGTGAACAAATTTAGTTAAAAAGTTTTCTAATTAGGTGCATAATGTTCAAATAAACAAAATGGAGAGAATTCAAACTTGATTTTTATTTAGCAGTTTAATGGAAAGTGAATAAGTCTTTCATATTCAAGAAAGATAATTCCTAACTTTTATACAACAAAAAATTAACAAGAGGGGTTAGAAAGAAATAGAAAAACAAGTCAGTTTGAAGAGAATGAACACATGGTAATAAATTAGCTACATTTTTTATTATTATATATAAATTCTAGATTTCCAACATGAAAATTTGTTTTAACATTCCCTAAAAATTATTAGTGTGCTATTTATTAAAACTGAATAAATTTAAATCTCATTATGAGTAAATACCATTAGTCAGAGATATAATAAAGCATTCAATAATAAATGCTACTTGTCACAGTAAGCAGAGGTGAGCAAGTTAATGACAAATATTAGCTTTGCTAACTGTTAATGTGGTGGTAAGTAGCTCTTTAAAATTACTTTGCTAATTCGGTAAATTAATGGAAATTAAGTGTTAATCCACTACTTTTTAAAACTGACTTGGCTAATAACCAATTGATAGTTCACTAATATGCAACTTGCTCAATTTAAGTTCGTACACATGAAACTGTTTTCTTTTATAATTTATAAAAGTTTTATCAAAACTGCTAAATATTTTTTTAAATGTGTTGCCTTTGAAGTAGGTGAATGGACTAATATGACTAAATAAGGTAGTTTCACACAGGAAGAGTGACAATTTGCAATTATTGTTCCCAAGGTTGAAAAATATTGAAGAATGTATTTTGGAATGCTATTCTAATGCTTCAGTTGCTAATCTTCAGAGTGGAGGATCGCAAGGTAGATTTATTATTTCCTTGAAAGATTAGACAGGGGCCCATTTTCCAATATATTGGCAATCCCCCAAAATAAGAAGAATGGTAAAATCTATACTATCAGCAAAAAAATTAGCTATTCTGGAATGTGCTGAACCTACGATATACATTTCTAAAATATTTAATGAAATTTCTTTAAGGAGCCTTAAGAAAACATGCTATGTAGGATTGTGCCAAATCACGCATCAAAAATAAACAATTTAAACAATTCATGGGATTGTGTCAGATTATGCAGCTATAATATACAATTAGAACCATACAGAGGAATGCGTCAAAAACAAAAGTCATCATCAAGACTTCAAAATCTAAATCAATCATAATATACAATAAAAAAACAGGAATGAGTCCAGAATAACCCCCCCCCCCTCGTTAGTTAACCCTCCTTCCACATATAATCATCTAATCTGCATTTGAAAGCATTACTCCATATCCATTCAGCAATACTGGAGATGTCTCGGTCAGCCGTAAGATCCATTATTGAGAAAGCTGCTAAAAAACTCAAGATAGTTACACTCTCAGGACTGAAGTTTTGAGGTTCTTTTATCCAAGTCAAAGATTCCACTTCATTTGACTCAACACTTTGAAGATTGGAGAGTGAGAATTGATTTAGCAGTGTTTTGTTTTGTAACATGCTGGACCAAGGGAAGATCAGGAGATCACCAATGTCTCCTGGATTGATACATTATAGCAGCTAGCCAATTCCCTCACTAAGAGGGGTGTATCTACTCAGCAGCTATGTGCTGCTGTTAGTAGAGAATGATCTCTACTAAAACATGTATATATAAACAAATACATATGTGAAAGTTTCCAAGTACTGCATCTTGTTATTGTGTATGGAGTTTCACAACAACACTAATGTGTATACTATTGGGTTGAGGAATAAGTTCTTTCGGTTTTATCAAATTTATTCATTACTATTAACAATTTTAGAAAAACTTCATTTTTAATTGATAACAATATGCAATTTAATCAATAATGTATTCTTGGTTGTTATTTACGACTTCTTCCCAACATTCAACTAGTTTTTCGATGCCTCTGCAATAAAAATCTCTGGATTTTAACTTGAAGAATTCATCTAACCAGGTTCTTAACTCCACATCAGTATTGAACAAAACGGCGCGCAAATTGTTGGAGAGCGATCGGAACAGATGGAGCCAAGTCTGGCGAATATAGAGGATGTGGCAGGATTTCCCAATTAAGCATTTGGATGCTGTCTTTTGTCATATTGACAATGTGAGGCTGAGCATTGTCGTGTTGCAGAAGGACTCCATAACATCGATGAGGTCGCTTTTCACGAATAGCTTTGGCGAGTGGATATATTTGTTGAACGTAGAGTTTTGCATTGACAATCTTGTTCGCAAGGAGCTCATAAAGAATGATGCCTTCACAATCCCACCACACACACAGCATCGTCTTTCGTGGATGAAGTCCTTGCTTTAATTGCGGAAGTGGTTTTTTATTGGGGCTAAGCCATTGTTTTTGATGGATCATGTTGACATAAACACACCACTTTTCGTCGCCAGTTATGATGCAGTGAAGAAATCTGTCCTTATATCCACAAGTAGCCTTGTGACAAGCAAGCAAACCTGTGGCAATCATGGAGCATTGAAGTTTGTTGCTTTTGCTCAAAGCATGCGGAACCCATGCACCGAGTTTTTTAACTTTCCCCATCGAATGAAGGTGATTCACTACAGTTTTCTGATCACACGCCAATTGTACAACCAATTCTCTAGTCGATTGACGAGGATTTTTATGAAGAAGGTCATTCAATCAATCTTCATCTGACTTAATGGGGCGACCAGAACGTTCTTTGTCATTAAGATTGAAATGACCGTTTTTGAAATATGAAAACCACCATTGAGCTGTCCTTTCTGCTAAAGCATTTTCTCCATACACAGCACAAATATCGCGACGAGCTTTGGCTGCGTTTGCATTGTTCCTGTCTCAATTGAAAATGAATAACAACAAGTGTCGAAAATGCGCCTTTCTTTCAACTTGACATTCCATTTTGAGGGTAAAGAACAAAAATTGAATTAACACAACTTTTAAATAAACCGCAATGACTTATTACTCAACTTGAAGATGTAGCCTAAGCAAAAGTCTAATAGTCTATGCTGTTAAAAGATGTAGGCTAACCTTTGCAATATTTTTTCTCATTTTTTATATTGTTTCTTAATATGTGCACAAATCCTGTCAACAAAACTTAAATCAACACAAAACAACAAAAAAAATGCAAGAACTTATTCCTCAACCTAATATACAAGTGAGAATTTCATCAAATGAAAAGAAAATGTATGTTAGTTATTTGTTTCCTGTAGAGTCAGCTTCATATTGCTTGGTGATTGGTTGAGTCATGCAATGTGATGTCACAAAGCCGGTTGACTTTGTAGCTCCCTTGTGTGGGCCTTAGCAGTTGGTATTAGTTCATTCCCACCTAACAGGGACAACAGCCACTCCCTGCAGCACCAGAAAGAACAGCTGTGTTGTACCTGAAAAAAGTTAAAAAATATTAAAAAAATTATATTCTTATAAGTTTTGATTGATTGAAATAATACATTATGGGTGAATAAAATATTAATATTTAATAACAACAAGCATAACCTAATTAACAACTCAACAAAGGCCTTCTCATGCATGAAATCACATCATGCAGGCTATCTACAAATGTGCCATCCACTCATTTTGTGACTAGATCCTGGGACCTTTTCTTCACAAACCTTTTAAATGCCCTGATCTTATGCATTAAGATGATGTCCATGAAGTTGTCAGTGTGTGCCTCCGCCTCACTGCTGGTGTTGCCTGCCATCTCCAGGGCCTTATGGTCTGAGGTTTTCCCCTACCTTGGCTTCCATCAACTCCTTGGCATACTCCTTCTTGCACTTGGTCCTGTCATATTTTTCCAGCCAAAGCAGACAAAACCTGATCAAATTGTGGTCATTATGACTCCTATCAATGCAGTCAACATGCATCTTCTCTATCTCCTGGGCAAGTACATCATAGGTGTGCCTTCCCTTTAACCTCACACAGACCAGCACGCTATGCTATGTTTGTTGGAATGAAAGAAATGTATGCGATGGATGGACTGCATTTGAGTAGGAGGGGGGTAGATGTGTTGTGGGAGGAGTATGATCGTGTTATTAGGTCTTTGCGGGCGGGAAACTAGATACTAATAGTGGTCAGGGAATTATGAGAGGACATTATAGTACTGAAAGTAGAATGGACTTGGCAGATAACAGAAATAGGTTCCAAGGCGATAGAGGTGAGGTCATTCAAGTTTCAAGAGGTGCTTCAGGGATAGGGGGGTTAAATTGTTTCTATACAAATGCTCGTAGTCTTAGAAACAAGAAGGATGAGCTATTTAGTTATATTAGCAATGAGGATATAGATATATTATGCGTTACTGAATCATGGGTTAATGAAATAGAATTTAGTGACACTATAAGTGAATTTGATTTACAGGGCTATAATATGTACATTAGTCAAAGGACAGGTAGGATTGGTGGAGGAATAATTATCTATATAAAAAACAACATTGTTTCAAGTTTAAATACTTCAATAAAGCAGGATGGAGTTGAGTCACTTTGGATAGATATTAGGTTCAGTAAAAATAGAATGGTGCATTTGGGAGCTTTTTACAGGCCACCTGGGCAGACTGATGATATAGATGAACTAATGATAAGGGAAATAAGTAAGGGATGTGAAACAGATGCAGTTATTATTGGGGACTTCAACTTAAACTCTGTGGACTGGGAAAATATGATAGGTAGGGATAGAACAAGTGGCAGGTTCATAGAATGCTTTGAGGATAATTTTTTGAATCAATTTGTTAATGAGCCAACGAGGGGGGACAATATATTAGATTTAGTACTTTCTAACAGTGATCATTTAGTTCAAGAATTGACTGTTGGGGAAGCATTGGGAAATAGAGACCATCAGATAGTTCGTTTTAACTTGGGAATTGAGAAGGGTAAAATAACTGAGAATGCTGAAAAAGTTCCAAATTTTCATAAGGGAGATTATGTAAAACTTCGAAGCTTGCTAAATTTGGTAGACTGGGATATAGAATTCAGAGGTAAAAATGCTTATGGGATGTGGGATACTTTCAAGCATATAATAAATGTAGTCCAAGAACAATGTATCCCAATGAAGACCATTAGGAACAAAAGTAGGAAACCATTATGGTGGAATCAGGAGATAGCTAGAAAAATTTCAGAGAAGAAAAGGGCATATAAAAAATTACAGGTACAAAATAATATTCAAAATTTAAGTGATTATAGAATGGCTAGGAATGAGTTAAATAAGATTATAAAGAAGAACAAAAGGGTGTCAGAAATTAAATTAGCTCAGGATAGCAACAAAGATCCTAGAAAGTTCTTTAGTTACTATAAAATTAATAACAAGTCTGGCAGAGTTAAAATAGGACCTATCAAATATGAAGGGTTTGTGAGAGAAACTGATGAGGAAATAGTTGAGGTACTAAATGGTCATTTTGCATCAGTATTTACAAAAGAGAAACTAAATAGTCCTATGTATAGTACTCATAGGTCAGGAAAAGAGGTGTTTACTAACATTTGTGTGGATCGGAGGATGATAAAAGGACTAATAGGTGATTTAGATACTACCAAGGCCTCCGGCCCTGATAATATTCATTCTAGGATACTTAAAGAAGGGGTAGAAAGTATCTCAATAGCTCTGGACAAGTTATATACTAGGTCATTGGAATATGGAGAAATACCCGATGATTGGAAGAGAGCAAATGTAGTCCCCATTTTCAAGAAGGGTAGTAAAGAGGATCCAAATAACTTTAGACCGGTTAGCCTAACTCCTGTAGTCTGTAAAATTCTTGAGAAAATAGTTAAAAAAGGGATTTGCCAACATCTAGAGAGGGAGGGGTTAATCAGCGATGCTCAGCATGGGTTTAGATCAGGTAGATCATGTTTGACTAACTTACTAGACTTTCTGGAGTTTGTAACAGATCAAGTAGATAAGGGAGAGAATGTAGATATAATTTACTTAGATTTTAGTAAAGCATTTGATAAGGTACCACATAGGAGACTAGTTCATAAATTAAAAATGATTGGGATATGTGGGGGTGTTTCAAATTGGATAGCTGAGTGGCTGAAAGACAGGAAGCAAAGGGTAGTGCTAAATGGTGTAAAGTCAGAGTGGAGGGATGTTATCAGTGGGGTTCCTCAGGGATCAGTTCTCGGTCCATTATTATTTGTCATCTATATAAACGATCTTGGGGAGGCAGTTAATAATAAAGTGTCAATTTTTGCGGATGATACCAAATTAGCAGCTGTAGTTAAAGATATTGATGATAATTTTAAAGTGCAGGGGGACTTAAATAAATTGTTATCCTGGGCACATAAGTGGCAAATGACTTTCAACCTTGATAAGTGCAAAGTTATTAACATGGGAAAAGATAATAGAGAATTTAACTATGAAATGGATGGGCATTGGCTGAGCTCAGTAGAGGATGAGAAAGATCTAGGAGTAGTAATAGATAAGTCATTAAGGTTTTCTAAGCAGTGTATTGAAGCAAGAAATAGGGCAAATAGAGTGCTGGGTTTTATTAAGAGAAATGTCAGTTACAAAAGTAAGGAGGTTATTCTTAAACTCTATAACTCTTATGTTAGGCCACATCTAGAGTACTGTATACAGGCATGGTCCCCACATTTTAGACACGATATTAACCTTCTTGAGTCAGTGCAACGGAGGGCAACAAAGATTATTCCTTCCCTGAGGCACCTTGAATATGAAGATAGACTGAGGGTATTAAATATGTTCTCGTTCGAAAGGAGGTGTGTGAGAGGGGATGTGATTGAGCTGTTTAAAATTTTTTCCGGGATAGAAAAATTGGATGTTAGCAAGTTTTTTGAGTTAGATGATGGAAATCGGACTAGAGGTCACCACTTGAAAATTAAAAAGCAAGGGTGTAGGTTGGATTTAAGAAAATATTTTTTCACCAATAGAGTGGTAGACTTTTGGAACAAATTGCCGCAGAGGGTAGTAGGTAGTCCAAATCTAAATGTATTTAAGAGTAGGTTGGATGAGTTTATGGGAAGGGAAGGTTGTAATGGTTCCTAAGTTTTGTATATATTAATATTGTTTGTATATATCTATAGCTGCATGATTTAGTTCTTGACAAGCCTTGATTGGTGATACCCTTGTTTCTGGATGCAATCCTCTGGATGTAGTTTTCCTGGGAGTTTGGGTGCCTTGAAAAAGAGGCCGCTTGACTCGGATGACCTATGATGAGCCCTTGTGGCTTCTGTCATCCGTTATATTATATTGTGGGGGACTTTGATTTTGTCTTCCCCTGGTGATGGTGCTTTTTGTGGGTGGGTTTTGACGGAGTCGGATGACCTTTGATAGGCCCTTGTGGCTTTTGTCATCCGTGTAATTATGTTATGTTATGTTATGTTATGTTATGTTATGTTATGCTCCCTCTGCCTGGTGTTGCTGTCTAACCAGTGGACCATCATCCCCAAGTACCCTTTCTTGGCAGGTGTCCAGCAGATGGCAGTTGTCACCACCCATTGAACATCACTCAAGAGTACTAAAAATATTTAAAAAATCATCTAGTGTGATTAGAATTTAAGTAGAACTAGCTTATTGTCATATCAAGTAAAGCACAAATTGTTTTTTTTTTTTATTTGATTTTAATATTAAATTTTGTATGAGTCACTAACTAGATACTACATACTAGTAGGTATTTAATTTGTTAAATGGTACATTACCTCATTGGTTGTTCCTTAATCTCATCGTATGACTCAATGATTCTTCTCCCCAAGGTTCTTCTAGAGGAAATCATTTTGCTGGGATTTAACATTTGGAATATTTCCTAAAGTAAGAGCAGTAGTCCACCATTTACAAGGGGTGCATGCAATAGACAACTAGATCAACAAATGCTTTGTCCACACAATCCTGAGAGACACCAGCACCAGTGGCACTTATGCAAAAGGAGTTGCAAATAGACAGTTGGTTAAGTTGCTTGACAACTTCCTGGCACTAGGTGCAGTGGATCCATCACTGGACAGACTTAGTCAAGAGAAATGCCTCTTCTTTCCACGATTCATTGCTGCTCTGCAAGCCTTCCTCCACCTCTGTGTAGTTGACAGGATGCTTCTTCATGAAGTGGCTGTTAATGTTGTAGTTACTGCTCTTGTGGGCCCAGATCACATGCTGCTTGGGCAAACAGACCTTAGAGTCATGGGCAAAGGTTTTGAGACTACTATCTTTTTTTCATAAAAGAAAATTAATATATATAATAATTTGAAGATGAAATATATCAAAATTTAGAGCCCAAACCCATTTTATTAAAAGTCAATTGATGAAAGCAGTCAATATTTACAATGATGTACTTGCTGTTCAGGACTGCTTCAATTCATTTTGGAATGCTCGAGACCAAATTTCATGATATCTCAACTAATATTGCTACATTTTTGTTTGCTAAGCATCAGCAACTGCTCATAATTGGATGGCTTCTGTTTATCAAAACCAGTTTGATTAATGACCACAAATTCTCTATTGGGTTCAAATTTTACCAATTCCTAGGCCAAGGTGCCAAAAGTTTGTTATTTTCAGCCAAGAAGTTTGTTATTACTTTTACTTTGTGACAAGGTATGCCAGCATGCTGAAAAATACAGTTATCATTCTCAAATTGGTCCTGAACTTTTGGGAAAAGTTGCGATGAGGCACATTTTGGTAGCATTTTGAGTTCACGGCAGTGATCTTGGGCAAAATTGTTAGTACTCCAGTTTCCTTAGATGAGAACCAGCCTCAGAGATGGAGTGTGTTTGGATGCCTCACAATGGGAATGATACACGACTCAAGAAAGCACTCCTCTTTTCCTCTCCTAACAAAGGATCTTCCACAAGTTTGAAACATGTGGAAGGGAGCTTCATCAGAGAATATCAGTTTGCCTCAATCTTCAACAGTATATTTATATTTCCTACAAAAGTGGAGCTAATCCATAAGGTTCTTCTTGGTGAGATGATTTCTTCACAGCCCTCACTCTACACACTGAAGGTATCACATCTGCTTCTTTCAAATTGTGAGCAGGAGCCGTACTGGAGGCAACCCATCCTTGAGCAAAGATGTTACCCAAAGGCGATCTTTTGAAGGCATTCATTTGAAATTCTTGGGGATCCAGAAGAATTCACAGGAGTCTAACCATCTTTTTTTAAAGTCAATGATTATAAAGATGGTGCTCATTGATGCAATACCCTTAACATCTAGTTATGCACTTATTAATTGGCAACACATCTCAAATCTTGTAATTTATGAATTTTTATACGTTACTAGTTGAAAATGTACATATTTATACTATATTTAATTATATTAGCCTGAAATATATTATAATATATAAATGATAATAAACAAATTATTAACATTGAACATGGTGTTTATTAGAAAAACACAAGAAGCAAAAGTATTGGCAACATTCATAAATATTACATATACCGGGTGGTTAAAAAAATTTGATATCATTTGAGATGTAAATATCACAGAAACTACATATTCAAAGCAAATGAAACTAAACAGGCTTAATGTTAAGCAATATAAGATTTATTCCTCCAAATTTGAATGAGAAAATCAAAGGTATGTGGATTCCATTAATGATTTCACAAATGTTCAATATGTGCACTACCCGAGACATGGCACATGTCAAGTCGGTAGTCCAGCTCCTCCTAAGCATGCTGCAGCATATCTTTGGTAACAGTCTCCAGTGCAGTAGTGATTCTGTGTTTGAGTTGCTCTAGGTTTGCAGGAAGAGGGGGGGGACATAGACCAGTCCCTTGACATAGCCCCAGAGAAAAGAATTGCAAGGTGTCAGATCAGGTGAACATGGCGCCCATTTCAACAGCACAATGTCTATATCACCAGCATGCCCAATCCATCTCCCTCAGAGAATGTCATTGAGATAAGCCCGCAGAGTGATTTTTTTTTTTTTTTTTTTTTTAATTAAGGGGCTATCTGGCGACTGCCGACTTAGGCATTAGTCGCCGTAAACAAACAGCCTAGTTCTAGGCTACTTTAAAAATTAAACAGAAAACAGTAAAAAGAAATAACAATAACAATAAAAAAGCAATAACAAAAACAATAACGAAAAAAAACAACAACAACAACAATTAAACCGGGTTAAATGAAAGGGAGAAGGCCAGCCTCCCCCAAAAAGTCAATAAGTCCACTAGTCATGGTGCACGCACTCGTCCCGAGTACAAGGGACAGGCGGTAGCGACACCGCCCATCCCGGTACCGGGACAGGTATCGTGCGCGAAGATCACCCAGACTGGGACATTCGACAAGAATGTGCCGAACAGTCTGGGGGAATACGCAGTCGTTGCAATAGGGCGCAGGCGAGCGCTCCATCAAATAGCGATGCGTCACACGAGTGTGTCCGATTCGAAGACGACAGAAAGCAACCTGAAGCCACCGCGGCATTGGGGGATAGGTCCATGGAAACAGTCGCGGCGCAATGGCACGCAACTTTAAGTTCCCCTCGACCGTCTCCCATCTTCTTTGCCAAGCAGTCCGAAGAGCTGCCCGTATTCCTGCCATGTAGTCAGTGTGAGGAAGAGCGAAACGCTGGTCCGGTCGCAGTCCTCGCGAACTCTTTGGCGCCCTCATCGGCGCGCTCATTCCCCGCAATTCCTACATGTCCAGGAACCCAGCAGAAGATAATCTCGACATCTGCCCGGCTCGCCAAAACCGTGGCGTCACGGATTTCGCGAACCAGGGGATGCGGAGATTCCAATGCCCAGAGAGCACTCAGGGCGCTTTGTGAGTCGCTATAGATCATAATCCGGTCTCCGAACCGGGCACGTCGCGTAATCTCCCGTACCGAGTGGTGTATTGCCACCAGCTCGGCCGTGAAGACAGACGCAGCGCCTGGTAGAGCCCAGCTGACTTCAAACAGAGGGGATACAGCGTGGAAGCCGACCCCCTCTTGGGACTTGGAGCCATCCGTATACACTGGCACGGTACCAGCGTGACACGATGTGTGCTCCAAAAAGGTCGAACGCAATACTCCCGGCGCAGTACAAGCTTTGGGAGCAGAGGCGTGGCGACAAATAGCCAAATGTGGTACCCTCCAGGGTGGCGTCCTGGGCAGAACCAGGGGCGCCACCGGCCCGAGAGCTATATCTACCTCTCGAAGGAGTTTCCTGGCCCTAAACCCAAAGGGCTTAGGGTATGACTGGCGTCTCTCGGCGGCATAGGCACCATCGAGATCAGCTGCGGATGCAGTGAGAGCTGTTGGCGACTGAGGGAGGCGCCGGGCTCGCGCGTACAGGCGAGTGATGCACTGCACGCGGCGCAGAGCGAGTGGCATCTCCCCAGCATCGACCAACAGGCTCTCAATGGGGGAAGTGCGGAAGGCACCGGTCGCAAGGCGAAGGCCGGTGTGGTGGATCGAATCCACCTTCCGCAATAAACGCTAGGCTGCGGATGCATAAAACTCGCATCCGTAGTCGAGCTTCGAGCGAACAAAGGATCGATAAAAAAGTAAGGCGGTAGACCTATCAGCGCCCCAAGCGCTGAACGTCACGGAACGGAGAATGTCCATGGCGCGGGTACAAGAGACCCTAAGGCTGCGAATATGAGCCTCCCAGGTGAGGCGTCGGTCGAATACAAGACCAAGGAAACGGTGCGACTCAACCACATCCAGGCGCACCCCATTAAGAAACAAATCTGGGTCGGGGTGAAGCCGTGGATGGCGGCAGAAGTGCACCACCTTAGTCTTGGCCAAAGAAAAGCGAAACCTGTGCGCTTCGGCATAGCCAGAGACGCGGTTCAATGCCTGTTGGAGTCGACGCTCCAGAGTTGGCATCTGGGCCGCGCCAAAAGAGATCGAAAGGTCGTCCACGTAGAGCGAGGCGAGAACATCTTCCGGCAGCACCGAGGTGATGCCGTTGATGCTCAGGGCAAAGAGTGTGACACTGAGGACACTTCCCTGCGGGACACCCTCTTCCTGCTCCTTTGGGCCGGAGAGGGCTCCCCCCACCCGTACGCGGAATCGACGATCTCGCAAAAATTCAGATATAAACATTGGGAGGCGTCCCCTCGCCCCCATCGTGTGGAGAGTCTCCATGATACCGTATCGCCATGCGGTATCATAGGCCTTCTCCAGATCAAAAAACACCGTGGCGTAGTGCTGTCTACGAAGGAAAGCCTCGCAGACGGCATTTTCCAGTCGGAGCAGAGCATCCGACGTGGAGTGGAACTTACGGAAGCCGCACTGTGCAGAAGACAGATGGCCTCCGCTGTCCAGGAAATAGGCTAATCTAACATTTACCAATTTCTCCATCAACTTGCACACGCAAGAGGTTAGAGAGATTGGGCGGAAACCGGTCGGAGTAGAGTGATCTCTCCCCGGTTTGCGAAAGGCGAGCACAGTAGCGATTCGCCAGGAGTCTGGGAGAAGACCTTCCACCCAGATCCTGTTGAACAAATCTAACAGAAAGGCCATGCCTCGCTCACCCAGGTGTCGAAGCATGGCGTACGGGACATCGTCCGGACCATGGGCGGTGTCCGCGCACGAAGCGAGAGCGGAACGCAACTCACTCACAGTAAACTTGTCGTTGAAGGGTTCTCCGCCTCTGGAGGTAAAGTCCAGCCGGCGGCCTTCCGCGACATCACGACGTGCATTGAATGCTGGCGGAGCAGCATCACGGCTAGAGAATGCGGAAAAAGCGGTCGCTAAGGATTCCGCCACGGACGCGGGGTCCGAGATTGCGGTCCCATTCTCCTGGAGAACGGGAGGGGGGTCCTGCGAGAACTTGCCCCGAATCCTTTTGACTCGCTTCCACACCTCAGCTAAAGGGGTCTTCCCGTTAAGTGAAGACACGTATGCCCGCCAAGAAGAGCGGCGGGCGTGCTTCGAAATATACCGGAACCTAGCCCTAGCCCGACGAAATTCAGCGACAGTGAAATCGTTCGGGCGGCGCTTATAGCGCATGTAGGCATAACGCTTCTGTTTGAGGGCCGTCTCACACTCGGCCGACCACCATGGGAGTGGTCGGCGTGCAAAACGGCCAGACGTCCTAGGAATAGTAGTCAGGCCCACGGCGATGAGGTTGCCGGAGAAGAACTCAACGGCCTCATCTACCGACCTAAACTCCTCGACTGAGATAGAGAATTCAGTCATTTCCTGAAATGCAGGCCACCGCGCCCGCGCCAATCACCACCGAGGTGGTCTCTCAGGCGGCAGTTGCCCTGAAAATGATATTTGAATGGGAAAGTGATCACTACCATGGAGGTCATCGATCACCCCCCAATCAAAATCAGGCTGTGCATCCGAAGAGCACAAAGATAGGTCAAGGCAAGAAAATGAAGCGGTTCTCGGACAGTGATGCGTAAACTCATCCACGTTTAGGACACCCATCTCAAGCTCTTCGATCAGATCGGCAAGGACTTGTCCCCGGGATTTATGGAGTAATCTCCCCAGAGAGGATGCCTGCCGTTCAGATCTCCAAGCAAGAGATAGGGCCTCGGCAACCGTGCCACGACGCGGCGGAAGTCCCCCGCGTCGAAGTCAGCTGACGGTGGAATGTACGCAGAAATGATAGTATACCTCCTATCCAGGTGCAGCTGCACAGCCACTGCCTGAAAGGAGGTATCTAAAGAGAAAGGAAGAACGGAGACAACATGCCGGGTGTAAACCGCGCATCCCCCAGCCCGGCCATCCCGCGGTGGTGGGGTCGCAAGACCCTTATACCCCGGGAGGGCAGGCAGGGGGCACGCACCTAGCATGGTCTCCTGCAAAAAAATAGCTAACGGAGAACGGGACGAGGCGAGCCTCCGCAGCTCCTCCCAGTTGGCCCGGAGTCCACGGCAATTCCATTGAAGGAATATGCCCTCCAGGCCGAGCTCGGAGGAGACGCGGGGGCACTCCTCGAATTGAAGACCCTCACGGGAATGGCCGTACGCTTCCCGGGGGCAGAACCCCGGGCGCTGTTGGCCGGACAAAGCGCTGGAGGCGCTGTCGCCTTCGAGGACTTATTGGGGGAGGTTGGGCTCGCCATGCGAGTCTTTTCCTCCCTCCGCCTCGAAACCTTAGGCAGGCGCTGCGGCTTCGGAGGCGGGGGGGCCTCTTTTCGAGGAACCACCGTCTCCGAGCCACTCGCTCCACCTCAGGGCGTGGGCGAAGGAGCCGAAGCTCCTTTGTTGCTGTCCTCCTTTCGGGGGACAGCTTTAGGAACCCCTGAAGATGGCCTAGCGACCATCTTCAGGGGTGTTGCCTTCTGTGAGTCTAACGACTCGGTGGAGGCGCGTGGCCGTTTCGCCTTGCGGGAAACGGTCACGCTGGGGGAAGAGGGGGGAGCCCTGGTTTTAGCCGGGGCTGGGTATGAACCCTTTTTGAGGCCAGCTTTACCAGGGGAGCGCCCGGGTTGGGTAGAGCCCGCAGAAGGGCTCCAAATGGGCGCAGAAACAACCATGCTCGTTGGCCTGGATGGGCCAGGAGCAGAGGTTGCCTTTCGAACTACTGAGGCATATGACGTCCCAGGCAGAGCTGGGCGCGCCAGGACCAAGTCCTTAGCCTCGCGGAATGAGAGTCTATCCTGGGCCTGAACGGCCAGGATTTCTTTCTTCAGGAGATATGCACCACATTGCTTCGAAGAAGCAGGGTGCGGCTCTCCGCAATTGACACACTTGGCCACACACGATTTGGACTTATCGTGTGCGACCTTGGAGCAATTTACACAGACTTCGGGTGACCCCAACTTTGCACGTCTACATGAGCGATTCGTATGGCCGAAGCGGTGACAGTAATAGCACCGCTGCGGCAGTGGCACGAATGCCTTCACGCGGTAGCGGTTCCAACCGGCACGCACCGACTCAGGGAGCTTGTCACAGTCGAACGTGACGAAGAGTGTAGGGATGGGTCTCGAAGCCCCTCCCTGTTTTCTCATCACACGTTCGACCTTGACTGCCCCATGGTCGGCCAGCTCTAGGGTGATGTCCTCAATGGAGTAGTCAACGAGTTCCCTCGCATAAACTACTCCTTTCACAAAGTTCATGGTAGAGTGCGGCGTCACACTCACCGGGGTGCCATGAAGTGTCCGAAGAGCACTTATCTTGGCCGCCTCGGCGGGATTCGCGCATTCGCCAGAAGGCTGCCGTCCGAGAAACGGGTCACCTTCGGCTCTCTACCAATTGCACTAGCTAATCCTCTCCTCTGATGGATCATGTTGCCCTTGGACAACATGGTGCCATCAGTGGAGCGAATAACGAGGAAGCGTTTGAAGCCAGCGGGCTCGAAAATGCCAGGTAACCTCTGAATGAGGGGCCCCGATGTCATCGAGGCTCCGCCCTGTGCACTCTTGGTGTTAGTCTTGGTCAGCGGCTCCGCACACAAAGGGGTAGAGGGGCCGGATGTGCCGATCTTGGCTTGGTCGCCTACCAAAGTGGTAGCAGACCCATCCGTCCCCGCAGCCCCCGCGGATGGAGAGGAGCCCCGAGTCTTTTTCGTCTTTTTAGTCTTCTTTGTCTTTTTCTTTTTTGGAGAGGAGGGCGGGGAATGAACCCGCTTTTCACCTCCGCCGGCAGAAGCCCCTAGTCCAGATGGACCGGCCTCAGCCAGGTCCCTCTCCGAAATGGAGAAGGTCCTGGTTGTCGTAGGGGCACCTGTCGGAGGATATCCCTCCCCTCTCCCCACACAGTGAGCTTCCAGTGAGGTGGATCCCCATCCTGTTGAAAAATGAAGTCTTCTTTTTCATTTGCAATGAGCTCATCCATTAGCCATTTCTGAAGCATTTGCAGATAAACATGGCCAGTCACATTTCCCTGAAAGATAAAAAACATCACACAAACCTAAAATTTTGACCTGTTTCCCCCCTGTGTTAAAATTTGAAGATTTTTTTTTTTTTTTTTTTTTTTTATAGAGCCCATCTGGCAACTACCCACTTGGGCATAAGTCGCCGAAAAACACGACAGCCTAGAATTAGGCTACTTTAAAGTTAAAATATGAAAACTTAACAATCAATATAAATTGGAAAAACTTAACAATCGAAGCAATCTCCGGCAGCGGGGGGAGGTCCCCCTCACCCCGGTGCAGGAGAGTGCAACCTAAAACAAAACAATAACAAAAAAAAGGAACCTTAAATAAAGGGGAGAAGGCCGGCCTCCCCCAAAAAGTCAATAAGTCCACCAGTCATGGTGTACGCACTCGTCCCGAGTACAAGGGACAGGCGGTAGCGACCCCGCCCATCCCGGTACCGAGACAGGTATCGTGCGCGAAGATCACCCAGACTGGGACATTCGACAAGAATATGCCGAACAGTCTGGGGGACGACGCAGTCGTTGCAATAGGGCACATGCGAGCGCTCCACCAAGTAACGATGCGTTACACGAGTGTGTCCGATTCGAAGACGACAGAAAGCAACCTGAAGCCGCCGCGGCATTGGGGGATAGGTCCATGGGAACAGTCGCGGCGCAATGGCACGCAACTTTAAGTTCCCCTCGACCGTCTCCCATCTTCTTTGCCAAGCAGTCCGAAGAGCTGCCCGTATTCCTGCCATGTAGTCAGTGTGAGGAAGAGCGAAACGCTGGTCCGGTCGCAGAGTCCTCGCGGACTCTTTGGCGCCCTCATCGGCGCGCTCATTCCCCGCAATTCCTACATGTCCAGGAACCCAGCAGAAGATAATCTCGACATCTGCCCGGCTCGCCAAAACCGTGGCGTCACGGATTTCGCGAACCAGGGGATGCGGAGATTCCAATGCCCCGAGAGCACTCAGGGCGCTTTTTGAGTCGCTATAAATCACAATCCGGTCTCCGAACCGGGCACGTCGCGTAATCTCCCGTACCGAGTGGTGTATTGCCACCAGCTCGGCCGTGAAGACAGACGCAGCGCCTGGTAGAGCCCCGCTGACTTCAAACAGAGGGGATACGGCGTGGAAGCCGACCCCCTCTTGGGACTTGGAGCCATCCGTATACACTGGCACGGTACCAGCGTGACACGATGTGTGCTCCAAAAAGGTCGAACGCAATACTCCCGGCGCAGTACAAGCTTTGGGAGCAGAGGCGTGGCGACAAATAGCCAAATGTGGTACCCTCCAGGGTGGCGTCCTGGGCAGAACCAGGGGCGCCACCGGCCCGAGAGCTATATCTACCTCTCGAAGGAGTTTCCTGGCCCTAAACCCAAAGGGCTTAGGGTATGACTGGCGTCTCTCGGCGGCATAGGCACCATCGAGATCAGCTGCGGATGCAGTGAGAGCTGTTGGCGACTGAGGGAGGCGCCGGGCTCGCGCGTACAGGCGAGTGATGCACTGCACGCGGCGCAGAGCGAGTGGCATCTCCCCAGCATCGACCAACAGGCTCTCAATGGGGGAAGTGCGGAAGGCACCGGTCGCAAGGCGAAGGCCGGTGTGGTGGATTGAATCCACCTTCCGCAATAAACGCTCGGCTGCGGATGCATAAAACTCGCATCCGTAGTCGAGCTTCGAGCGAACAAAGGATCGATAAAAAAGTAAGGCGGTAGCCCTATCAGCGCCCCAAGCGCTGAACGTCACGGAACGGAGAATGTCCATGGCGCGGGTACAAGAGACCCTAAGGCTGCGAATGTGAGCCTCCCAGGTGAGGCGTCGGTCGAATACAAGACCAAGGAAACGGTGCGACTCAACCACATCCAGGCGCACCCCATTAAGAAACAAATCTGGGTCGGGGTGAAGCCGTGGATGGCGGCAGAAGTGCACGACCTTAGTCTTGGCCAAAGAAAACCGAAACCTGTGCGCTTCGGCATAGCGAGAGACGCGGTTCAATGCCTGTTGGAGTCGGCGCTCCAGAGTTGGCATCTGGGCCGCGCCAAAAGAGATCGAAAGGTCATCCACGTAGAGCGTAGCGAGAACATCTTCCGGCAGCACCGAGGTGATGCCGTTGATGCTCAGGGCAAAGAGTGTGACACTGAGGACACTTCCCTGCGGGACACCCTCTTCCTGCTCCTTTGGGCCGGAGAGGGCTCCCCCCACCCGTACGCGGAATCGACGATCTCGCAAAAATTCAGATATAAACATTGGGAGGCGTCCCCTCGCCCCCATCGTGTGGAGAGTCTCCATGATACCGTATCGCCATGCGGTATCATAGGCCTTCTCCAGATCAAAAAACACCGTGGCGTAGTGCTGTCTACGAAGGAAAGCCTCGCAGACGGCATTTTCCAGTCGGAGCAGAGCATCCGACGTGGAGTGGAACTTACGGAAGCCGCACTGTGCAGAAGACAGATGGCCTCCGCTGTCCAGGAAATAGGCTAATCTAACATTTACCAATTTCTCCATCAACTTGCACACGCAAGAGGTTAGAGAGATTGGGCGGAATCCGGTCGGAGTAGAGTGATCTCTCCCCGGCTTGCGAAAGGCGAGCACAGTAGCGATTCGCCAGGAGTCTGGGAGAAGACCTTCCACCCAGATCCTGTTGAACAAATCTAACAGAAAGGCCATGCCTCGCTCACCCAGGTGTCGAAGCATGGCGTACGGGACATCGTCCGGACCATGGGCGGTGTCCGCGCACGAAGCGAGAGCGGAGCGCAACTCACTCACATTAAACTTGTCGTTGAAGGGTTCTCCGCCTCTGGAGGTAAAGTCCAGCCGGCGGCCTTCCGCGACATCACGACGTGCATTGAATGCTGGCGGAGCAGCATCACGGCTAGAGAATGCGGAAAAAGCGGTCGCTAAGGATTCCGCCACGGACGCGGGGTCCGAGATTGCGGTCCCATTCTCCTGGAGAACGGGAGGGGGGTCCTGCGAGAACTTGCCCCGAATCCTTTTGACTCGCTTCCACACCTCAGCTAAAGGGGTCTTCCCGTTAAGTGAAGACACGTATGCCCGCCAAGAAGAGCGGCGGGCGTGCTTCGAAATATACCGGAACCTAGCCCTAGCCCGACGAAATTCAGCGACAGTGAAATCGTTCGGGCGGCGCTTATAGCGCATGTAGGCATAACGCTTCTGTTTGAGGGCCGTCTCACACTCGGCCGACCACCATGGGAGTGGTCGGCGTGCAAAACGGCCAGACGTCCTAGGAATAGTAGTCAGGCCCACGGCGATGAGGTTGCCGGAGAAGAACTCAACGGCCTCATCTACCGACCTAAACTCCTCGACTGAGATAGAGAATTCAGTCATTTCCTGAAATGCAGGCCACCGCGCCCGCGCCAAGCACCACCGAGGTGGTCTCTCAGGCGGCAGTTGCCCTGAAAATGATATTTGAATGGGAAAGTGATCACTACCATGGAGGTCATCGACCACCCCCCAATCAAAATCAGGCTGTGCATCCGAAGAGCACAAAGATAGGTCAAGGCAAGAAAATGAAGCGGTTCTCGGACAGTGATGCGTAAACTCATCCACGTTTAGGACACCCATCTCAAGCTCTTCGATCAGATCGGCAAGGACTTGTCCCCTGGGATTTATGGAGTAATCTCCCCAGAGAGGATGCCTGCCGTTCAGATCTCCAAGCAAGAGATAGGGCCTCGGCAACCGTGCCACGACGCGGCGGAAGTCCCCTGCGTCGAAGTCAGCTGACGGTGGAATGTACGCAGAAATGATAGTATACCTCCTATCCAGGTGCAGCTGCACAGCCACTGCCTGAAAGGAGGTATCTAAAGAGAAAGGAAGAACGGAGACATCATGCCGGGTGTAAACTGCGCACCCCCCAGCCCGGCCATCCGGCGGTGGTGGGGTCGCAAGACCCTTATACCCCGGGAGGGCAGGGAGGGGGCACGAACCTAGCATGGTCTCCTGCAAAAAAATAGCTAACGGGGAACGGGACGAGACGAGCCTCCGCAGCTCCTCCCAGTTGGCCCGGAGTCCACGGCAATTCCATTGAAGGGATATGCCCTCCAGGCCTAGCTCGGAGGAGACGCGGGGGCCCTCCTCGAATTGAAGACCCTCACGGGAATGGCCGTACGCTTCCCGGGGGCAGAACCCCGGGCGCTGTTGGCCGGACAAAGCGCTGAAGGCGCTGTCGCCTTCGAGGACTTATTGGGGGAGGTTGGGCTCGCCATGCGAGTCTTTTCCTCCCTCCGCCTCGAAACCTTAGGCGGGCGTTGCGGCTTCGGAGGCGGGGGGCCCTCTTTTCGAGGAACCACCGTCTCCGAGCAACTCGCTCCACCTCGGGGCGTGGGCGAAGGAGCCGAAGCTCCTTTGTTGCTGTCCTCCTTTCGGGGGACAGCTTTAGGAACCCCGGAAGATGGCCTAGCGACCATCTTCAGGGGTGTTGCCTCCTGTGAGTCTAACGACTCGGTGGAGGCGCGTGGCCGTTTCGCCTTACGGGAAACGGTCACGCTGGGGGAAGAGGGGGGAGCCCTGGTTTTAGCCGGGGCAGGGTATGAACCCTTTTTGAGGCCAGCTTTACCAGGGGAGCGCCCGGGTTGGGTAGAGCCCGCAGAAGGGCTCCGAATGGGCGCGGAAACAACCATGCTCGTTGGCCTGGATGGGCCAGGAGCAGAGGTTGCCTTTCGAACTACTGAGGCATATGACGTCCCAGGCAGAGCTGGGCGCGCCAGGACCAAGTCCTTAGCCTCGCGGAATGAGAGTCTATCCTGGGCCTGAACGGCCAGGATTTCTTTCTCCAGGAGATATGCACCACATTGCTTCGAAGAAGCAGGGTGCGGCTCTCCGCAATTGACACACTTGGCCACACACGATTTGGACTTATCGTGTGCGACCTTGGAGCAATTTACTCAGACTTCGGGTGACCTCAACTTTGCACGTCTACATGAGCGATTCGTATGGCCGAAGCGGTGACAGTAATAGCACCGCCGCGGCAGTGGCACGAATGCCTTCACGCGGTAGCGGTTCCAACCGGCACGCACCGACTCAGGGAGCTTGTCACAGTCGAACGTGACGAAGAGTGTAGGGATGGGTCTCAATGGAGTAGTCAACGAGTTCCCTCGCATAAACTACTCCTTTCACAAAGTTCATGGTAGAGTGCGGCGTTACACTCACCGGGGTGCCATGAAGTGTCCGAAGAGCACTTATCTTGGCCGCCTCGGCGGGATTCGCGCATTCGCCAGAAGGCTGCCGTCCGAGAAACGGGTCACCTTCGGCTCTCTACCAATTGCACTAGCTAATCCTCTCCTCTGATGGATCATGTTGCCCTTGGACAACATGGTGCCATCAGTGGAGCGAATAACGAGGAAGCGTTTGAAGCCAGCGGGCTCGAAAATGCCAGGTAACCTCTGAATGAGGGGCCCCGATGTCATCGAGGCTCCGCCCTGTGCACTCTTGGTGTTAGTCTTGGTCAGCGGCTCCGCACACAAGGGGGTAGAGGGGCCGGATGTGCCGATCTTGGCTTGGTCGCCTACCAAAGTGGTAGCAGACCCATCCGTCCCCGCAGCCCCCGCGGATGGAGAGGAGCCCCGAGTCTTTTTCGTCTTTTTAGTCTTCTTTGTCTTTTTCTTTTTTGGAGAGGAGGGCGGGGAATGAACCCGCTTTTCACCTCTGCCGGCAGAAGCCCCTAGTCCAGATGGACCGGCCTCAGCCAGGTCCCTCTCCGAAATGGAGAAGGTCCTGGTTGTCGTAGGGGCACCTGTCGGAGGAGATCCCTCCCCTCTCCCCACACAGTGAGCTTCCAGTGAGGTGGATCCCCATCCTGTTGAAAAATGAAGTCTTCTTTTTCATTTGCAATGAGCTAATCCATTAGCCATTTCTGAAGCATTTGCAGATAAACATGGCCAGTCACATTTCCCTGAAAGATAAAAAACATCACACAAACCTAAAATTTTGACCTGTTTCCCCCCTGTGTTAAAATTTGAAGATATTTGAACGGGAACTGGCAAAGTTATTAGATTGCAAAATGATATCAATTTTTTAAAAACACCCACTATATTATTGGGAACTATAAATTAATACTTGGTATGACATCCTTTAGCAGTAATCACAGCATGAACAAGGTTTTTGTAAGTTTTGGTAGGAATTTTACTCCACTCTTCCACTGCAAAAGCTTTCAACTCTGTGATGCTGCTTGATGACCTCTTAAGAACACGTGACTTGAGTTCTTTCCAAAATTTTCAATTGGATTTAAATCTGGACTTTGATAAGGCCATTTCATTACTTTAAGCATTGATTGGCAAAATATTTGTGCATTAATTTGCTTGTGTGCTTGGGATCATTATCCTGTTGGAAGATAAACCAAACCCTCTGCCAAGACTAAGCTTCCTCATCGATTGTTTCACATGTTCATCTAAAATTTGCTGATATCCCTCGGAATTCATAGTGCCTTCTATCACACAAATTGAGCCAGTACCTACAGCAGCAAAACACTCCCACAACATGATGGAACCACCTCCCTGTTTCACAGTAGGTATGATGTTCTTTTCCAGCAGAGCTTCTCCAGATTTTCTCCAAATGTAATGGTGGTCATTTATGCCAAACAGCTCGAGCTTAGGCTCATTTGACCATAATATTTTACTAAGTTCTGCTTCAGTGTCATCAAGATGTTCTCTGGCAAACTCTAAATGTCACTTTTTGTGAAGCGTCTTCAACAGTGGTTTCCTCCTAGGTACACATCCATGGAGACCCTCACAGTTCAGGTAACATCGCACTGTTGACACGTCCACGATTATTCCACTGCTAACCAGATTTGCTTTCAATTCCTTGGAAGTGACTTTTTGATTCTTGTTAATTCAGTTAATTTTCTTGGTTGCTCTTTCCGCACACAATTAACACTAGTCTCATCAGCCCTAAATTTTACAATAATATTCCTGACAGATGAAATTAGGATATTCAAACTTGCTTAAATTTTTCTTTATCCATTTTCTTGGTTGTGCAGCTCAATTATATGCTTCTAAGTGTTTGGATGTCTTCATCATGTTGCTATTTAAAAATTATTGTAGAAATGATTCTTCAGCTGTGTCTAATACCATAATGAATGCCCCAAAAAGTTAGCCATACAAGTAACATGCTCTCCTGGATCAGTCTAGAATATTCCATCAGACATTCTTGAACATTCTTTACCACTAATTTTAATAATTTGATTTGTTATATCAGTATTATGTAAACATTGCCAATACTTTTGCTTCTTGTGTTTTTCTAATAAACACCATGTTTAATGTTAATTTGTTTTATTATCATTTATACATTATAATCTATTACTTTTAGGCTAATATAATTAAATATAATATAAATATGCATTTTTCAAACTGGTAACATATAAAAATTCGTAAATTACAAAATTTGAGATGTGTTGCCAATAGATATGCATGCAACTGTATCACCTTGCATCTTGAGCCACTTTGGTCATGATTAACAATGGTTGCACTTTTCTTTGGAAAGAACCATTTCTGGAATTGAAAGAAATTTGAAGATTCATTTTAACAAAATATTATTAAATAGATTATAAAAACAAACATTATTCAATTAACCAATATTTGTCATCATTTTACCCTTTTGATCGAATAATAAAGCTCCAGGATCTGAAACTCGCCTACAGGACAAGAGTATGATTTTGGATTCAGTGAAGTAATGCACCGTTTTTTTCTTATAATTTTTTAATTGCTAACTTTTTAATATACCTACAATAATTTAAATATTAAAATAACTATTCCTATCATGTATGTCTTAAAAATGAATGGAAAAAATATATTAGTTTCAAAACTTTTGGCCATAACTATACATTGAAAAATATGTTGTTTGTTTTCCTGCAGGACACAAACTTGTCAATATTCAGCTAGAGGTTCTCAAGCAGCTCAGGGTCATTATCCACCTTGGCCTCACTGAGATCATCTTCACTAGCCACTGCAGTTTTTTGACTGTCCAGTCTGTTCTGGCAGACTTCAGTCTCAAAGACAACTAAGACAAAGGAATACACTCTTGCAAAGTACTTAATTGCAACACCATGACTATGAGTCTATGATCATTCTACACTTCAATGATGTTGGTTTAAAGTCACTATGATACTATCGATATGACTACTTATGACACTTTAAAATGTTTCTATAACATTAAATAATGGATTAATGGAAATTAATGATGATATGTTGACTTTCAAAAATAATGGATTAACATATTAACCCCTTAATGAATTTAAGTGTATATATCCAGTTTCCTATATATAGCCCATTTTAGAAACAAATGTATTTTTACGTTCATCACAAAATATTGTTGGTCATTTTGAATACAAACGTATCTTGGCTTGCCTCGTTTTTCAGCTTCAAATATGAGTCAATTGTCTACTAAGCTGAATGGGTGGGGCTTGGAATATACTGATGGCTCATTGCCAGATGAATTAGTGTCTCAAAGGCTGTCATGAAGAGAGTTGTGCATCTTAATTTTTTACATTTTTCAATCCTTTTTTTTCTACAAACCCATAACAATGAGCAATATTTGTTAGATGATGAAGACATGAATCTGTGCAGATCAGTCACTTTCATCATATCCAGTAATGAGGAAATGTGGGAAAAAATATTATCGGAATATATTTTTTCATCTGCTAGAAATGTCAGTTTGGAATTATTATATTCTATAGAGGAAAACTAGAAGAAATCTAGATCTATTGACTTTTCGATTGTAGCTTATTGATATGATTGTTGCAAAGCACAAATTATATTCTACAGTCACCCGAAGCACAAGTCCGACCCCTCTTAGACTTTCAGAACATCATTTCCCATCTAATGTTCCAGCAACTGAAAAGAAAAAGAATGCTGCAAGTGTGTCCTGTGTTTGTGCATGTAAGAAAAATGCATTTGGGCAAAAAAGTATGACATGAATCAAGATATTGGTGTAAAGAATGTGATGTAGGACTATGCATTGTACCTTACTTCAAAATATATCATACTAAATTGAATTTTTAAAAAGTGTAGGTACCTTTTACATAGGTTTTTTATTTTTTATATAGTTACTTGGGAATTTTTTTTAGGTACTTAGTTTAATTGGTCAAAACTGAGATTTGTTTTCTTTCTTTCATGCTCTACAGAAGGCAATAGTTTTTAGCAACTTTCATTTCGTTTATAGTGTTAAAATTTTATAAGTTAGAGCTGAATTGTAATTTTTTAAAGGATATATATATATATATATGCGGTTAAAAGGCTATTTTTTGGCAAACCAGTCTTCCTCAAATCCTTCCGGAGGAGCTCTTCTCACATACACGAAAAGGTGGAATAATTAATTGCGTCACTGCAATAATTTTCTTAATATATATATATATATATATATATATATACACACACATGTTTGTATTTTGATTGGCATTTTTATTTATTAAATAATTATGTGAAATAAGTTTGTGAAATAATTTTTTTTTTTTAAACTTCTTCGATTACTCCTAAGCAACTCAAATTAAGTATAAAAAGCCCCCCCCCAAAAAAAAAAAATCCATTTTGCTATGTTATTTGTGGAAAAAACTTTGCTTTGAATTTCATTCTATGATAATATGATTTTACATTTTTGGAAGCAATAAATTAGTAACATAAGTCACTTAGAATTAATAATGTTAATAGATTAAAATATTTACCAAATGTGCAAGATTTCCTGAAATAATTCCACCTGTCTCTTTGAAAGCTTCTGGAAAATTCAATAAGCCAGCTCCAAGTGCAGCATTTACAATTAAAAAAGATGCTTTATACCATGTGATACCTGCAAGAAGAGCTACATCAATTCCTCCCTTAAACCAAACACTAATAGTACCCAATGTCACCCTGGATATTGGACTAAGATTCTGAAATTGTTATGGTGCTAGTTGAAACTGGGTTCCTGTGAGTAATGAATGGTGTTCCTTAGGGGTGTTCTGGGTCTGTTACTGTTTATAATTTATGGCAAATGTCTCTTGACAAAAATTTAATAAGAAAAATTTCAAAGTTTGGTAATGATGTTAACACGTTCCGTGCGGAGTGCCCCACCCGTGGGCACTAATCGTATTCTAATGTGGCGGTGTGCCCACCGGTGATTCACGTGTGGAATTATATATACATACTTTTGTCAATATATATCAACCACATAAATAATTTTTATTGATAAAACCAACATATACCTTAAAGTAGAAGGATAAATGGAGTAAAACATGCATTGTAAAGTGACATTTATTGGAACAAATAACATAAATTTACACTTTGAAAAATAGATTAATATTTCATTAAAAAAATTAAAATGTTCCTTTATTTGTAAACGTTTTTGAAAATAATGGCAGGCCAAAGTTCATTTATATTTCGTATGTTAAAACAATTGTAAAAGAAAACATTTTACCATTTTTTATAATTCATCTTAACATAAGAATGACTTTACTCACTATGTTGCACATTGAAACAGCCAAGACACATAAATGGTTTTCCTTCACACATGGGACAGAAAGTGGAAATTTTTCTTGCTTTCAGTCTCGCCTGTTTTACTCCTTCATTAGCTGAAATTTTATTGTAACACTTCCGACATCTCTTCCGACTGGCCCATTTGGGTCCAGGGGATTCTTACAGTTGATGAGGCAGTCTTTTGTTTTGGTTGTCGATCTGAAGTCTCGGCAAATCTTCCAGTTCTGGTCCGCAAACAAGACTACATGCGATCGCTTCTTTGAAACTCAGAAGTGGCATACTTGTTTTGGAAATTAACTTATTGTACAAAACCCATCCATTTACAACTGCCGTTCCTGTTAATAATTCAAATGTCACTTTTCTGTACCATTTCCTCGTTTTTCTGAGTGTGGTATGGTAGGATGACATCTGGTCAGACATGTCAACACCCTTTTTAGCTTTATTATAGTCCACAACTGCCTGTGGTTTCAAAACGTTATCACCAGCTCTGTTCTTCTTTCCTGTCGCAACAAGTTTGTCCGAGTGCTCAGGAATTGTTGAAAGTGTTAAAACGTTACGTTTGTCTTTCCAGTTGTGAACTTTCACTCCATTGCTATTTTCTTTTCCAATATATTCTCCCTTCTTCAACTTTGCGTTTGTGACTTCCTTGGGAATATACTTTCTACCTTTCCGAAGTGTCCCACAGAAGTAAGTTTTCTTTTGCAGCAGATATTCAGCCAATGGCACTGAAGAATAATAATTGTCAGCAAAAATCTTCCTTCCACATCCCAGTAAATCTTTAGACATTTGAATTACAACAGATTCTGAATGACTGACGGATTTCACATTGGAGGAGCATCCAGTATATACTTAGATATGCCATGTATAGGCTTCTGTAGAGCATAATTTATACAATTTCACACCATAATTGTGCGCCTTACCAGGAATGTACTGTCTAAAACTCAACCGCCCTAGAAATGGAATCGAGGATTCATCGATGACCACTGACTCACCAGGAGTGTACACTGATTTGAATTGAGAAACGACACTATCCAAAAGTGGTTGCAATTTGTACTTATTGTGCATGAATTATCAGAAAAATGCAAAAAATGAAGCAAAAGCTGAAATCGATCCCTTGTCATATGGTTATAAATGAAAGGATAATCAAGTTTATCTTTCTTTGACCAATACATGGCGAGTTCAGGTTTCCACACTATACCCATACACATAATTAGCGCAAGAAATTTCTTTATTTCTGCTCTGTCAGTGGATCGCCAATTCCTCAATCGAGACCTTCATGTCAGTGTGGTCTCTTGAAGAATTTGCGAAGCATACGTGTTTGTTTCTAAAACAATCATGTCAATCAGCTCATCACTCACAAGTAATTGAAAAACTTCAATTGGCTCTAATGTCCTATTCTCTGGCAGTTCAATATGAAGTTTATCGGAGCCAGTAAACACGTGTGTTCGTTCACAAATCATAAAATTTCCCCAATTTGACGTTACTATAGGTCTACCTCCATTCTGATTCTGTGAAAGATTTTGAGGCTGTTCAGATTGCAGCTCTTCATTGCTACTACTGCTACTACTAATCGTAGATTCATCGGCAATGTACTCTGAGTCCGATGATTCAACATCACTTCCTGAGTCCTCTGAGGAAGACAGAATGCTTTTTATTCCGGTATTGGTGGCAACTCTCTTTCTTCCGTAAAATGAAGGCGGGTTCATGGCTGTAGAAAAATACAAATATAATATGGATTGTGGATAGCCAAACTAAATAATTGCATATGGCATGTCATGTAGACAATTTGAATCACAGAAAACTCTGTCAAGTTTATCTATCCTACTTATTACATGAAACACGAATTTGTTATTTCAAAATATAAATATGATCTGTATAAATCCATCCAATCATTGTTCAGCTAATTCTACTACTATATAAAACTTTTATCTTAGAAGCCTACACTCATACACACGCAGTTATATATATGCCTATATATATAAATAAATAAATAAATATATATATAGGCCTATATATAACTGTATGAGTGTAGGTTTCCTAAAAAGTTTTATGGTATGCTTTTAGCTAGGACTAATTATTATAAAAATCTGACTAAATGAATAGATTTATTCCGGAAAACCCCTGTGCTATGATCTACATAGCCACAAACACTTTATACATATTTATGTGACAGGAAAGATAATATATAATGGTGCCCACCCAAGGTCATCCAGCTGATATGGAAAAAACAAATAAAGTAGTGGCGATGTGCTCATGGGTGGGCACCTTTCCCGCGGCCCACCCATGAACACTCCGCCACAAAAACATGAAAACTTAATATTATGAACCAGTGCTCACAGGTGGGTCACGCAATTTTATGGTAGAAATGGAATGTACTCACCGAGATTACAAAACACACAACTTTTCCACGCAATGTCTCAAAGCGAACTGACTCGGCGGCGAAATGAATTCTCCTGCAACAGGCCAATGACGTCATATCCTTCTTCCGCGCGGAACGTGTTAAGTTGGGTTAAGAGCCAATTGTCAGTGATTAAGAAAATCTACAGTAACATAACATAACATAATTACACGGATGACAAAAGCCACAAGGGCCTATCAAAGGTCATTCGCCTCCGTCAAAACCCCCCCACAAAAAGCACCATCACCAGGGGAAGACAAAATCAAAGTCCCCCACAATATAATATAACAGATGACAAAAGCCACAAGGGCTCATCATAGGTCATCCGAGTCAAACGGCCTCTTTTTTAAGGCACCCACACTCCCAGGAAAACTACATCCAGAGGATTGCATCCAGAAACAAGGGTATCACCAATCAAGGCTTGTCAAGAACTAAATCATGCAGCTATAGATATATACAAACAATATTAATATATACAAAACTTAGGAACCATCACAACCTTCCCTTCCCATAAACTCATCCAACCTACTCTTAAATACATTTAGATTTGGACTACCTACTACCCTCTGCGACAATTTGTTCCAGAAGTCCACCACTCTATTGGTGAAAAAATATTTTCTTAAATCCAACCTACACCCTTGCTTTTTAATTTTCAAGTGGTGACCTCTAGTCCGATTTCCATCATCTAACTCAAAAAACTTGCTAACATCCAATTTATCTATCCCGGAAAAAAATTTAAAGAGCTCAATCATATCCCCTCTCACACACCTCCTTTCGAACGAGAACATATTTAATACCCTCAGTCTATCTTCATATTCAAGGTGCCTCAGGGAAGGAATAATCTTTGTTGCCCTCCGTTGCACTGACTCAAGAAGGTTAATATCGTGTCTAAAATGTGGGGACCATGCCTGTATACAGTACTCTAGATGTGGCCTAACATAAGAATTATAGAGTTTAAGAATAACCTCCTTACTTTTGTAACTGACATTTCTCTTAATAAAACCCAGCACTCTATTTGCCCTATTTCTTGCTTCAATACACTGCTTAGAAAACCTTAATGACTTATCTATTACTACTCCTAGATCTTTCTCATCCTCTACTGAGCTCAGCCAATGCCCATCCATTTCATAGTTAAATTCTCTATTATCTTTTCCCATGTTAATAACTTTGCACTTATCAAGGTTGAAAGTCATTTGCCACTTATGTGCCCAGGATAACAATTTATTTAAGTCCCCCTGCACTTTAAAATTATCATCAATATCTTTAACTACAGCTGCTAATTTGGTATCATCCGCAAAAATTGACACTTTATTATTAACTGCCTCCCCAAGATCATTTATATAGATGACAAATAATAATGGACCGAGAACTGATCTCTGAGGAACCCCACTGATAACATCCCTCCACTCTGACTTTACACCATTTAGCACTACCCTTTGCTTCCTGTCTTTCAGCCACTCAGCTAGCCAATTTGAAACACCCCCACATATCCCAATCATTTTTAATTTATGAACTAGTCTCCTGTGTGGTACCTTATCAAATGCTTTACTAAAATCTAAGTAAATTATATCTACATTCTTTCCCTTTTCTACTTGATCTGTTACAAACTCCAGAAAGTCTAGTAAGTTAGTCAAACATGATCTACCTGATCTAAACCCATGCTGAGCATCGCTGATTAACCCCTCCCTCTCTAGATGTTGGCAAATCCCTTTTTTAACTATTTTCTCAAGAATTTTACAGACTACAGGAGTTAGACTAACCGGTCTAAAGTTATTTGGATCCTCTTTACTACCCTTCTTGAAAATGGGGACTACATTCGCTCTCTTCCAATCATCGGGTATTTCTCCATATTCCAATGACCTAGTATATAACTTGTCCAGAGCTATTGAGATACTTTCTACCCCTTCTTTAAGTATCCTAGAATGAATATTATCAGGGCCAGAGGCCTTGGTAGTATCTAAATCACCTATTAGTCCTTTTATCATCCTCCAATCCACACTAATGTTAGTAAACACCTCTTTTCCTGACCTATGAGTACTATACATAGGACTATTTAGTTTCTCCTTTGTAAATACTGATGCAAAATCACCATTTAGTACCTCAACTATTTCCTCATCAGTTTCTCTCACAACCCCTTCATATTTGATAGGTCCTATTTTAACTCTGCCAGACTTGTTATTAATTTTATAGTAACTAAAAAACTTTCTAGGATCTTTGTTGCTATCCTGAGCTAATTTAATTTCTGACACCCTTTTGTTCTTCTTTATAATCTTATTTAACTCATTACTAGCCATTCTATAATCACTTAAATTTTGAATATTATTTTGTACCTGTAATTTTTTGTATGCCCTTTTCTTCTCTGAAATTTTTCTAGCTATCTCCTGATTCCACCATAATGGTTTCCTACTTTTGTTCCTAGTGAGATAGATCTAAACAAAAAAACTGAATGGTTGGAGAAATGGCAGATGAAATTAAATAGTGTGTAAGGTTATACATTTAAAAAACAGAAACGATCATTATAATTATAACAAATGGTTATAATTTAGAGTCTTGATCAGGAGTGTGATAAAGGCATTATAATTTCTAATAATCTTACGCATTCAGAGCAATGTACTGAAGTAGCTAAAAAAGCAAACAAAATTCTCAGTTGCATAGCTAAAATTTTACGTATAAAAAAATCATTCTTCTCCTATATAAAGCACTAGTCAGACCATACTTGGAATATGCCATTTAGTTTTGAAATCTACCTTTGCATAAGACATTTTTGCTTTGGATCAGATTTAGTGCAGAGCTACTATAATAATTCCTGAATTTAGAAATAAACTGTAATCTTTGAAAAATAGCTTCACAGCAAACTGATTATGGGTTTTAAAATCATAATGTTTATATGAATATCAAGTTTGACACTCTTATTTTAGTATGATAAATGTGAAAAGATGAAATAATGGATTCAAACTGAAAAACAAATTATTTAAGACAGCAGTTGTAGCTTTTTTTCCTATAAAATTACTTGGATATGGAATGGATTACCAGCGGAAGTGCAAAATATGTCAATTAATATATTCAAAAATATAATTAATAAACTATATTTTAAAATATAAAATTCAGTATGCAAATAACTGAGTTTAACTAGCGATAGCTGTTGAGTGGACCATTTGGTGTTAGTTACCCCCAAATTTATAAATCTGTAAACTAAATACACAAACATCCACCCATAATCTAAATGCAGTAATCCTTCACTACTTAGCGGTTCAACTTTCGCAGATTTTCAAAGCCCAGTACGTAACACAGAGTTTTTGCCATAGCGTAGGTTTCTGGGGCGTGTATATTTATTCATATATTTCTCAGTACTGTATATTTGCTGATGAAAATTAGAAAGTTTAAAAAGTAAGAAAATTAATTAAAACATTAAAATAAATAACATGAGTGAATGTGAGTGTATGTGTGAAGGGCCATTAACATAACATAACATAACATAACATAACATAACATAACATAATTACACGGATGACAAAAGCCACAAGGGCCTATCAAAGGTCATCCGCCTCCGTCAAAACCCACCCACAAAAAGCACCATCACCAGGGGAAGACAAAATCAAAGTCCCCCACAATATAATATAACGGATGACAAAAGCCACAAGGGCTCATCATAGGTCATCCGAGTCAAGCGGCCTCTTTTTCAAGGCACCCAAACTCCCAGGAAAACTACATCCAGAGGATTGCATCCAGAAACAAGGGTATCACCAATCAAGGCTTGTCAAGAACTAAATCATGCAGCTATAGATATATACAAACAATATTAATATATACAAAACTTAGGAACCATCACAACCTTCCCTTCCCATAAACTCATCCAACCTACTCTTAAATACATTTAGATTTGGACTACCTACTACCCTCTGCGGCAATTTGTTCCAGAAGTCTACCACTCTATTGGTGAAAAAATATTTTCTTAAATCCAACCTACACCCTTGCTTTTTAATTTTCAAGTGGTGACCTCTAGTCCGATTTCCATCATCTAACTCAAAAAACTTGCTAACATCCAATTTATCTATCCCGGAAAAAATTTTAAACAGCTCAATCATATCCCCTCTCACACACCTCCTTTCGAACGAGAACATATTTAATACCCTCAGTCTATCTTCATATTCAAGGTGCCTCAGGGAAGGAATAATCTTTGTTGCCCTCCGTTGCACTGACTCAAGAAGGTTAATATCGTGTCTAAAATGTGGGGACCATGCCTGTATACAGTACTCTAGATGTGGCCTAACATAAGAGTTATAGAGTTTAAGAATAACCTCCTTACTTTTGTAACTGACATTTCTCTTAATAAAACCCAGCACTCTATTTGCCCTATTTCTTGCTTCAATACACTGCTTAGAAAACCTTAATGACTTATCTATTACTACTCCTAGATCTTTCTCATCCTCTACTGAGCTCAGCCAATGCCCATCCATTTCATAGTTAAATTCTCTATTATCTTTTCCCATGTTAATAACTTTGCACTTATCAAGGTTGAAAGTCATTTGCCACTTATGTGCCCAGGAAAACAATTTATTTAAGTCCCCCTGCACTTTAAAATTATCATCAATATCTTTAACTACAGCTGCTAATTTGGTATCATCCGCAAAAATTGACACTTTATTATTAACTGCCTCCCCAAGATCATTTATATAGATGACAAATAATAATGGACCGAGAACTGATCCCTGAGGAACCCCACTGATAACATCCCTCCACTCTGACTTTACACCATTTAGCACTACCCTTTGCTTCCTGTCTTTCAGCCACTCAGCTATCCAATTTGAAACACCCCCACATATCCCAATCATTTTTAATTTATGAACTAGTCTCCTGTGTGGTACCTTATCAAATGCTTTACTAAAATCTAAGTAAATTATATCTACATTCTCTCCCTTATCTACTTGATCTGTTACAAACTCCAGAAAGTCTAGTAAGTTAGTCAAACATGATCTACCTGATCTAAACCCATGCTGAGCATCGCTGATTAACCCCTCCCTCTCTAGATGTTGGCAAATCCCTTTTTTAACTATTTTCTCAAGAATGTGTGTGAGTGGGAGATGTTTTGTTTTTTTTATATAATATATATGTAATTGCTTTTATGTATTATAAAATGTTTTCTCTCTCTTTCCAGGATATATTCTGAAAAGAGTGTATGTAGTTTTGACATAACGCAATATATTTAAAACAAAAAGCCACTCTATGATAATAAAGATTTGCAAAACTTAATCTTTCCTTTTTGTGAAGAGTGGCAATAAGTTATTGTGAGTCCGGGCTGGACAGGAGGTTTTTTTTCTTTCATAGCCTCAAGACGCGACCAGATTGCAATATTGTACAAGAGCGCAGGTGCCAGTTTTGGGGGGAAAATGATAGAGATGCAAATATCCACCTGGGTAACATGTGATGCCTTTTTTTTTTGTCCGCTTGTTTGTTTTAGGCCTCTTGTTGTTGACTTCTTTGTATGCCGTGTTATCGATTGGTTGTTATTGCCCCAGCAGTATTTATTTTGTTGTTTGACTTTGCATCTCTTCCTTTTGTATGTATAGTCTAATTGAGTATTTTTTTGTTCTTTTTGTATAAATTTTGATTGGTAGTATTCATAAGATAAAATTATTTATATATATATATATATATATATATATATATATATATATATATATATATATATATATATATATATATATATATATATATATTATTATTATCGTATTGTATATAAATATATTTACCCCATATTTTTGTAATTTTTTTGTGAATTTAGGACTGTATATCCAATTGTTTCATTCTCCCTCAGGTTTTCAATGTCCAATTTAGTGTAGGAAGGGGGTTGGACCGATTGGGGTTAGGATAGATTTTCGGCTATACATGAGATTGTACAAAGCGTTCTTTTGGACAAAGAACTGCAGCGAGTGGCTCAAGAATGGGACCCCAGATTATTCGTTGATTGCAATATGCAAATTCAATATAGACGGATCCATGTCAGTGTATGAATGCATTCTTGCCCAGAAGAAAAAACAGCACCAGCAACTTTCCATGATTATGTTCCTAACTCAGCGGATGCTGGCAGTTATGCCTAGGCCTCCAGTTATGCCTGAAAGGAGCTATCTAGAGTGAAAAGAAGAACGGAAACATCATGCCGGGTGTAAACCGCGCATCCCCCAGCCTGGCCCCCATCTGTGGTGGTGGGGTTGCAAAACCCTTATACCCCGGGAGGGTGGGCAAGGGCCACGCGCCTAGCATAGCCTCATGCAGAAAAATAGCTAACAGAGAATGGGACGAGACGAGCCTCCGCCGCTCCTCCCAGTTGGCCTGGAGTCCACGGCAATTCCACTGAAGGAATATGCCCTCCAGGCCTAGCTCGGGGGAGATGCAGGGGCCCTCTTCGAACAGAAGACCCTCACGGGGGCAGAGCCCCGGGCGCTGTTAGCTGGACAAAGCGCTGAAGGCGCTGTCGCCTTCGAGGATTTCTTGGGGGTGGTTAGCTCGTCATGAGAGTCTTTTCCTCCCTCCACCTCGAAACTTTAGGCGGGCGTTGCGGCTTCGGAGGTGAGGGGGCCCTCTTTTCGAGGATCCACCATCTCCGAGTCACTCAGCCCCCCACTAGGCGTGGACGAAAGAGCCGAAGCTCCTTTGTTGCTGGCCTCCTTTCGGGGGACAGCTTTAGGAACCCAGGAAGATGGCCTGGCGACCAACTTCAGGGGTGTTGCCTCCTCTAACGACTCGGTGGAGGCGCGTGGCCGTTTCGCCTTATGGGAAACGGTCTCACTGGGGGAAGGGGGTCAGCCCTGGTGTTAGCTGGGGGTGAGGGTGAACCCTTTGTGCCGCCAGCTTTACCAGGGTAGTGCCCGGGTTGAGTAGAGGACAACCGTGCTAGTTGGCCTGGATAGGCAAGGAGCAGAGAGTGTCTTTCTAACTATTGAGGCGTAAGACATTCCAGGCAGGCAGAGCCGGGCGCGCTAGGACCAAGTCCTTAACCTCGCGGAATGAGAATCGATCCTGGGCCTGAATGGCCAGGATTTCTTTCTCAAGTTGATATGCACCACATTGCATCAAAGAAGCAGGGTGCGGCTCTCCGCAATTGACACACTTGGCCACACACAATTTGGACTTATCGTGTGTGGCCTTGGAGCAATTTAAACATACTTTGGGTGACCCAGACTTTGCATGTCTAAATGAGCGATTCATATGGCCGAAGCGGTGACAGTGGCCCAAATGCCTTCACCGGCACGCACTGACTCAGGGAGGTTGTCACAGTTCACCGTGACAAAGAGTCTAGGTGTGGGTCTCGAGGCCCCTCCCTGTTTTCTCATTTTGCATTCGACCTTGACTGCCTCATGGTCAGCCAGCTCTAAGGTGATGTCCTCTATGGAGTAGTCAACGAGTTCCCTCGCATAAACTACTCCTTTCACAACGTTCATGGTAGAGTGCGGCGTCACACTCACTGGGGTGCCATGAAGTGTCCGAAGAGCACTTATCGTGGCCGCCTCAGAGGGATTCGCTGCATTCGCCAGAAAGCTCCTGTCCGAGAAACGGCTCACCTTCAGCTATCTACCAATTACACTAGCTAATGCTCTCCTCTGATGGATCATGTTGCCCTTAACCAACATGGTGCCATCAGTGGAGCGAATAACGAGGAAGCGTTTGAAGCCAGCAGGCTCAAAAACACCAGGTAACCTCTGAATGAGGGGCCCCAATGTTATCGAGGCTCCAGCCTGCGCTCCTTTCATCTTAGTCATAGTCAGGGCCTCTGGACCTGGGGGGGAGCAGAGGGGCCGGATGTGCCAATCTTGGCTTGGTCGCTTACCAAAGTGGCAGCAGACCCATCCATCCCCGCTGATGGAGAGGAGCCATAAGTCTTTTTCCTATTTTTTTTTTTCTTTTTAATAGAGGAGGGAGTGGAATGAACCCGCTTCTCCCCTCCACCAGCAGGAGCCCCCAGGCCAGATGGACCGGCCTTAGCCAGGTCCTTCTTCAAGATGGAGAAGGTCCTGGTAGTCGCAGGGGCACCAGTCGGAGGAGATCCCTCCCCTCCTTGTACTGCCTTGGAAACCCGGGCCATTTGAGGAGGACCTTGCATAGGGGCGGATTCACTCCCATGGAAGGCCCTACCATCTGAGGCTGGGTTGCCTCAAGGACTATGTCTATCTCAGGGGGGGGGGGTCTCCAGTTGCCCCCCCATCCCCAGGACATCGCAGGTCCCATTGGCAGCATTGTCACAAGTCACATGTGGGGAGGCACAGGCCTTGATCCCCGGCAAGGTTCAAAATTCTTGCCAGTGGGTCTTTTGAGTAAAGCGACCTCGCTTCCCTCTCCCCCCTAAGGGGGTTTGCCCTACCGAGCCGCTTCAATGGGGAGCGAATGGCTATGGGCTGCCTGCAAGCTTTCTTGGCAGTCTCCTTGGAAAGAGAAGGGGGGACTGCAGCTGGAAAGAGGGAGGTGCCCGAAAGCACCTCTGGAGAAGGGGGTGAAGGCGAGTCCCCTACACCCATAGGTGAAGGAGAGGAGTAAGCCTCCTATCTGGTTAGAGAAATTTGGAGGGTCCCCTGTGCAAGCACAAGAGGGGGGAGGGAAGACCATTTTTCTGTGGAGCTGCCCAAGGGGAGCTCCAACGGTCGATGTGGGGAAATTAAGGGGATTTTTTTGTTAGACTCATTATTGGGCATGGTGACCCTGTTTTTCTTATGAGATGCAATAGCTCATAACCCCTGGCAGTAGCCCACTCTGCAAGGGGTGCGTATGGGCCTGGCAGAGCCAGGTGCCACCATTTAAGGCCACTTCTCTGGCCTGGTGACCTGGCAGCCCTTAAGCATGGCGGCTCCACCTTGGGCACAGCGTAAAATTGATAGAATGAGAAGAGAAAAGAAAAAGGGATCTGAGGAAGGTATGTGTGGGGATGAAGCAGTTTGTTAAAAACCCACCATCCCGAACCGGAGCTCAGGGGTGAGGAAGGTTGTCCCCTCCCCTCTCAGCCCTGATCCAGGACGGTTGGCTGAGAAGAAGGTCAGCATCTACCCTGTGAAATTAGAGGCTGACCAGAGAAAGTTGTGGGAGAGGTTGTATGAAAAGCAAGGAAACCGGGGAGGGGGGGGGGTATACAAGTGTTTTGAAGGAAGGAGAAGAGGCTAAGCTGGGGTCGGATGGGGTGCTGAATCCCGTCAGCATGGCGGCCAGGGTGGCAAATCGCCGCGCCCCTTATGGGGGACACATGCAAACCACACAAGTGAATATCTTTCAAAATTAGTGGAAACTGTTTTACAGGATTTTGAAATTAAGAAAGAACAAGTTCTATGCATTATTACAGAAAGTGCTTCAAAAAACAAACACAAAAGTACATGCTATCTCACCACCTTGAAACAGAGCCAACTCATCAAATCTAATGACCACACCCAACACTTGAACAACTTCAAAAGAGAGTGCTGGATCTCTGGGAGAAATCCATCTGTTAGCTGCAGTCCGTTGAAGTGGCTAGCCTACAGGCAAGACCCTAAGCTAGGAACAAGTATATAATCATGACTAAAAGAAGAGAGAATTAAAGGAAATCCCTTTAAAAATAATAAAAACCTTGGAATTATTAATAGTAAATGGAGTATATAAAAAGGACATGAAGAAGTGAGTGTTATACTACATCTCAATAAGACCTCTTAAAACTTGTATTATAACATCATGACTAGATTATATTTCCTTCTGGTTAAGGTAAAATAGAAATACCCCCCTCTCCCAAATCATGGCTGGTGTATCATACATAGTACATACACAATAATAAGGGTGACAAAAGTAAAAGAGGCTGTAGTAAATGGTAGTTTGGAATTTACATTTGAATGCAGATTCCCACAAATATAATCAGACAGTTTGAATTGGTGATGAAACATACAAAACTACAATATATTAGCATGGCCAACTAATTTGAAATAATATTAGTTACAATAAAAAGTATCATTGTCATGGGTTTATTATCACCGAGTTGCTGTAGCAACCATCCTGAAATCTTAATGCAATGTAAATTTTTAGAAACTGTAGATAGCCACAAAATGGCATTGCTTTCCAAGTAGATTCTCTACAATAATATTAAGATAGCAACTAAAATAAGGCAAGGATCTGCTTAGTAGAAAGCATCCTTTTAATAAAACAATCAGTATTTAATAAATTCACCATGATACTCCTAAATAGGTAAGTGTTAACTATTTTTGTACCTACTAAATGAGGCAAACTTTGTTTTCAATATTGTAATACTTAAGACCAATATTTCACAAAATAATAGAAATAAATCACAGAGTGGTCAATGTGTCAAATTCAAGTCATTAATAAATGGTAAAGGATAAAAAAACGGCTTTTATATTATCACCTGAAGGAGTTGGTGAAACTTGGGACTCAGAGCCAATCTCTTGATGACCATTTCTCACATCAACTTGAAGTATATCCTCAGAAAGTCTAGGATCAAGACTATCAGCAAAATGTTTGCATATTGGAGATTCATCATCCATTGGAAAAATATTTTCAACCAAGTGCTTGTTGCTACAAAATAAATACAAGAATTTTCCTGAAAATGAAGTAGGAAAATAATAATGGGATTATATGTTTGTCTTCAATTGAACAAAAATGTTTTAAAATATATATATATCTGGTACCTATCCATAAATAAATGACTAAATTCAAAGTTGGAACATAAACTTGTGTCTTTGTAGGCTGTTTGAAGCATGACAACTGTTTCAGCTACCATTTTTCCCAGCAGAAAACGGAGAATGGAAGAGGGTGGAACGCAAGAGAATAAGGAAGACTGAGTCAAAAGGGAAGGATCGGAAGGTGAGATGGAAGAGTGTGGACTCATTGTACTCGGATGAAGGAGAGAGTGATGGTATGATTGGTATGAGTGAGAGTGAAGTGAATGTGGGAAAGGGTATTTTGATAAGGAAAGTGCCAAAGGTGGATAAGTTTAGGTTGCATGGTGGGAAAAGTGTGGAAGAATTCTTTAGGGAATTTGAGCAGTATTGCAAGCTCAAGTACCCGGAGAATAAGGGATACTGGATGAATGTTTTGGGGGGAAATGTTTGGATGGAAAAATATTAAGAGTTTTTCTGTGTGATCACGAGTGTGGGGGAACCGAGGTATGAGGTGGTGAAGGAGAGACTGATTAGGCAGGTGAAATGAATGAAAGAGTGTGAAGTATAAAAGGGTGAATGAATTTAAAAAGGCTTGAATGGAGAAGAGTGAAAGTGTGAACATGTATGCACAGAGGCTTGAGAGTTTGGCGAGAAAGAGGTATGGTGATGATGATGTGAATGAATGTAAACAATTGATGAGAAAGATCCTGGATATGGTCCCGCAAAAGGTAAGTGAATGGCTGAATGGGAAGAGAAAGGAGAGGATGAGGATGACAGGTGAACGGTTGGTGTGGGAAGATCTGTTGGAACTGTTGGAAGATGGGCGATTTGATGAATAAAGTGATTCAGAGAAGGATGGATGGTACAGTGTGAATGTTGGGAGTAAGAAGCCCAGGAGCTTTCCTCCACTGCACAGTTTATCAGCTATCGGGATGCCCTGAGGGCTGTGCCAGCTGTGGTGGATGTCAAGCTTCTTGGGCCGGCAGGCTGGATGGGCAAATGGAAGGGGCCAGATGAGTGGTAAGTGCATGAATGGGTATATGAGGGAGCAACCGAGGTATGTCCCAGCAAATGAGAGACCGAATGGTGTGAGAAAGGTTGTGGAATGTAATAGGTGTGGAAGGAAGGGTCATATGTTGGTGGAATGTAGATTCACGTCTGGTGCATATTTTGAGTGCAGTAAGAAGGGGTATATGATAAAGGATTGCCAGGAAAGTGTGAAAGAGTGCTTTTAATGTAAAAAAGGGGCCATTTGAAGAAAGATTGTCCAAAGTTGAATGGTGGAGAAAATACTGGGAGGAGTGGGAGATTTGCATGTGGTAACTGTGGAAGGCCGGTCATTATGTGAGGATGTGATGTGACCTGAGGAATGTATGTAGTTTTTGTGCGATGGAAGGACATTCAAGTGAAAAGTGTTGGATTAGGCTGAGAGCACAAGGTGTGAATGGAAAGTCTGAAGCGGGAAACTGAATTGTAAGAGGGTACCTGGTGAAGTATCCTCTGGGTGCATAAGTGAGAGTAATGTGTTGGTAAGTCTGTCTAGTGTGAAAGTGCTGTCTCATAGGAAGTATGAGTGTCTGAATGTGAAGGTTGAATTGAATGGGATTGTGTGTTTGGTTTTGATAGATTCTGGATGCAAGATGAGCTTGGTGTATAAGGATGTGTATGACAAGCTGAGTGATAAAGCCCTCCTGTCTGAGTGTAAGGGGAGTTTGGTAGGGATTGGTAGTATGATTGAAATGATAAGGTCAGCTGTTCGAATGCATCGTATGTTGATGAATGAGTGTGAATTCTCTGTGATTGATAAGGTGAGTAGTGAGTATGGTGTGATTTTGATGTATAATTTTATGAAAGTGAACTGTATGGTTGTGCATCCTGGAATGATCAGAATGAGAGAAAGATTGGAAAATGGGGTGTATAAGTTGTATGTAGGGAAAGATGGTAGTGTTTTGAGGAGTGTGCTTACCAGTATTGAAGTGACTGCTATGGAGATTGTAAGGCTTGTGAAGGGTGAAAGGGTGTCTGTTAGAGAGAGTTGGAGTAAGGATGCGAGTTTGAATATGGGTGAGAACACTGTGATATTGGATGGAAAGGATGCGTGTTATAAGGTAAGGCGTGTTGCTTGTGTGTTTGATGGCTTGATGAGAATGAATGATCCTTTTGTATGTGTGCAGGCCGACCCCAGTGTGAAAGGGCAGGTGAGGGGGATACAAGTCAGAGATGTACTGGGTCACCTTTCAACTGTCAATGAGGTAGGTATGGATGATAGCATGGATGTCAGGGAAAATGTTGTGAATGAAAAGACGTGTGAATAGATGTATAATGAAGTGGGAAGGATGGTGGAATTGGTTGAATGTTTGACTGAATATGAAAGGCAGGATGTGTATCAAATGCTGTTTGAACGAAAAGGGGTCCTCAGTAAGGGTGATCTGGATTTCGTGGTTGGGAAACTTCCGGAATTCAAGATTATGTTGAAGGAGGAAACACCAATCTATAAGTGGCCGAGACATCACCCGCATCCAGTTGCTGATGAGATTGAGGAGCAGTGTGTGGATTTAGAACGATTGGGGGTGATTGAAGAAATTGAGAGTATATGGAATAGTCTGATGGTGCTTGTATGTAAGCCAGATGGAAGATTGCATCTGTATTGGGGCTTATCGAAAGGTGAATGAAAGGACTGTGAAAGAGGTTTCCAATGTGTGTGGTATCTGAGTGTGTGTATAGTATGCATGGGATAAAGTGGTCTACAAAGCTGGATTTGGTACGAGGGTATTACCAGATGCCCATTGGTGAGGAGAGCCGGCCGGCGACTGCCTTTTCCTCTACGAAAAGGCATTATCAGTTCCGGAATCCCAGCTTTGGGTTGGCTAATGCTCCCAAAACCTTCCAGCAGGCGATGAATGTTGTGTTGAGTAAGTTTGCAATTTTTTTATTTTTTTTTAATTAAGGGGCTATCTGGCGACTGCTGACTAAGGCATAAGTTGCCGTAAACAAACAGCCTAGTTCTAGGCTACTTTAAAAAATTGAACAGGAAACAATAAAAAGAAATAACAATAACAATAACTAAGCAATAACAAAAACAATAACAAAAACAACAACAATTAAACCGGGTTAAATGAAAGGGAGAAGGCCGGCCTCCCCCAAAATGTCAATAAGTCCACCAGTCAAAGTACACGCACTCATCCCGAGTACAAGGGACAGGCGGTAGCGACCACGCCCATCCCAGGTGTCGTGCGCGAAGATCACCCAGACTGGGACATTCGACAAGAATGTGCCGAACAGTCTGGGGGACAACGCAGTCGTTGCAATATGGGGGACAACGCAGTCGTTGCAATAGAGCACAGGCGAGCGCTCCATCAAATAGCGATGCGTCACACGAGTGTGGCCGATTCGGAGACGACAGAAAGCAACCTGAAGCCGCCGCGGCATTGGGGGATAGGTCCATGGGAACAGTCGCGGCGCAATGGCACACAACTTTAAGTTCCCTTCGACCGTCTTCGATCTTCTTTGCCAAGCAGTCCGAAGAGCTGCCCGTATTCCTGCCATGTAGTCAGTGTGAGGAAGAGCGAAACGCTGGTCCGGTCACAGAGTCCTCGCGGACTCTTTGGCGCCATCATCGGCGAACTCATTCCCCGCAATTCCTACATGTCCAGGAACCCAGCAGAAGATAATCTCGACATCTGCTGGCTCGCCAAAACCGTGGCGTCACGGATTTCGCGAACCAGGGGATGCGGAGATTTCAATGCCCCGAGAGCACTCAGGGCGCTTTGTGAGTCGCTATAGATCACGATCCGGTCTCCGACCCGGGCACGTCGCGTAATCTCCCGTACCGAGTGGTGTATTGCCACCAGCTCGGCCGTGAAGACAGACGCAGCGCCTGGTAGAGCCCCGCTGACTTCAAACAGAGGGGATACGGTGTGGAAGCCGACCCCCTCTTCGGACTTGGAGCCATCCGTATACACTGGCACGGTACCAGCGTGACACGATGTGTGCTCCAAAAAGGTCGAACGCAATACTCCCAGCGCAGTACAAGCTTTGGGAGCAGAGGCGTGGCGACAAATAGCCAAATGTGGTACCCTCCAGGGTGGCGTCCTGGGCAGAACCAGGGGCACCACCGGCCCGAGAGCTATATCTACCTCTCGAAGGAGTTTCCTGGCCCTAAACCCAAAGGGCTTAGGGTATGACTGGCGTCTCTCGGCGGCATAGGCACCGTCGAGATCAGCTGCGGATGCAGTGAGAGCTGTTGGCGACTGAGGGAGGCGCCGGGCTCGCGCGTACAGGCGAGTGATGCACTGCACGCGGCGCAGAGCGAGTGGCATCTCCCCAGCATCAACCAACAGGCTCTCAATGGGGGAAGTGCGGAAGGCACCGGTCGCAAGGCGAAGGCCGGTGTGGTGGATCGAATCCACCTTCCGCAATAAACGCTCGGCTGCGGATGCATAAAACTCGCATCCGTAGTCGAGCTTCGAGCGAACAAAGGATCAATAAAAAAGTAAGGCAGTAGCCCTATCAGCGCCCCAAGCGCTGAACGTCACGGAACGGAGAATGTCCATGGCGCGGGGACAAGAGACCCTAAGGCTGCGAATATGAGCCTCCCAGGTGAGGCGTCGGTCGAATACAAGACCAAGGAAACGGTGCGACTCAACCACATCCAGGCGCACCCCATTAAGAAACAAATCTGGGTCGGGGTGAAGCCGTGGATGGCGGCAGAAGTGCACCACCTTAGTCTTGGCCAAAGAAAACCGAAACCTGTGCGCTTCGGCATAGCGAGAGACGCGGTTCAATGCCTGTTGGAGTCGACGCTCCAGAGATGGCATCTGGGCCGCGCCAAAAGAGATCGAAAGGTCGTCCACGTAGAGCGTAACGAGAACATCTTCCGGCAGCACCGAGGTGATGCCGTTGATGCTCAGGGCAAAGAGTGTGACACTGAGGACACTTCGATGCGGGACAACCTCTTCCTGCTCCTTTGGGCCGGAGAGGGCTCCCCCCACCCGTACGCGGAATCGACGATCTCGCAAAAATTCAGATATAAACATTGGGAGGCGTCCCCTCGCCCCCATCGTGTGGAGAGTCTCCATGATACCGTATCGCCATGCGGTATCATAGGCATTCTCCAGATCAAAAAACACCGTGGCGTAGTGCTGTCTACGAAGGAAAGCCTCGCAGACGGCATTTTCCAGTCGGAGCAGAGCATCCGACGTGAAGTGGAACTTACGGAAGCCGCACTGTGCAGAAGACAGATGGCCTCCGCTGTCCAGGAAATAGGCTAATCTAACATTTACCAATTTCTCCATCAACTTGCACACGCAAGAGGTTAGAGAGATTGGGCGGAAACCGGTCGGAGTAGAGTGATCTCTTCCCGGCTTGCGAAAGGCGAGCACAGTAGCGATTCGCCAGGAGTCTGGGAGAAGACCTTCCACCCAGATCCTGTTGAACAAATCTAACAGAAAGGCCATGCCTCGCTCACCCAGGTGTCGAAGCATGGCGTACGGGACATCGTCCGGACCATGGGCAGTGTCCGCGCACGAAGCGAGAGAAGAACGCAACTCACTCACAGTAAACTTGTCGTTGAAGGGTTGTCCGCCTCTGGAGGTTAAGTCCAGCCGGCGGCCTTCCGCGACATCACGACGACGTGCATTGAATGCTGGCGGAGCAGCATCACGGCTAGAGAATGCGGAAAAAGCGGTCGCTAAGGATTCCGCCACGGACGCGGGGTCCGAGATTGCGGTCCCATTCTCCTGGAGAACGGGAGGGGGGTCCTGCGAGAACTTGCCCCGAATCCTTTTGACTCGCTTCCACACCTCAGCTAAAGGGGTCTTCCCGTTAAGTGAAGACACGTATGCCCGCCAAGAAGAGCGAGGGCGTGCTTCGAAATATACCGGAACCTAGCCCGACGAAATTCAGCGACAGTGAAATCGTTCGGGCGGCGCTTATAGCGCATGTAGGCATAACGCTTCTGTTTGAGGGCCGTCTCACACTCGGCCGACCACCATGGGAGTGGTCGACGTGCAAAACGGCCAGACGTCCTAGGAATAGTAGTCAGGCCCACGGCGATGAGGTAGCCGGAGAAGAACTCAACGGCCTCATCTACCGACCTAAACTCCTCGACTGAGATAGAGAATTCAGTCATTTCCTGAAATGCAGGCCACGGCGCCCGCGCCAATCACCACCGAGGTGGTCTCTCGGGCGGCAGTTGCCCTGAAAATGATATTTGAATGGGAAAGTGATCACTACCATGGAGTTCATCGACCACCCCCCAATCAAAATCAGGCTGTGCTTCCGAAGAGCACAAAGATAGGTCAAGGCAAGAAAATGAAGCGGTTCTCGGACAGTGATGCGTAAACTCATCCACGTTTAGGACACCCATCTCAAGCTCTTCGATCAGATTGGCAAGGACTTGTCCCCTGGGATTTATGGAGTAATCTCCCCAGAGAGGATGCCTGCCGTTCAGATCTCCAAGCAAGAGATAGGGCCTCGGCAACCGTGCCACGACGCGGTGGAAGTCCCTCGCGTCCAAGTCAGCTGACGGTGGAATGTATGCAGAAATGATAGTATACCTCCTATCCAGGTGCAGCTGCACAGCCACTGCCTGAAAGGAGGTATCTAAAGAGAAAGGAAGAACGGAGACATCATGCCGGGTGTAAACCGCGCATCCCCCAGCCCGGCCATCCCGCGGTGGTGGGGTCGCAAGACCCTTATACCCCGGGAGGGCAGGCAGCGGGCACGCGCCTAGCATGGTCTCCTGCAAAAAAATAGCTAACGGGGAACGGGACGAGACGAGCCTCCGCAGCTCCTCCCAGTTGGCCCGGAGTCCACGGCAATTCCATTGAAGGAATATGCCCTCCAGGCCTAGCTCGGAGGAGACGCGGGGGCCCTCCTCGAATTGAAGACCCTCACGGGAATGGCCGTACGCTTCCCGGGGGCAGAACCCCGGGCGCTGTTGGCCGGACAAAGCGATGGAGGCGCTGTCGCCTTCGAGGACTTATTGGGGGAGGTTGGGCTCGCCATGCGAGTCTTTTCCTCCCTCCGTCTCGAAACCTTAGGCGGGCGTTGCGGCTTGGGAGGCGGGGGGCCCTATTTTCGAGGAACCACCGTCTCCGAGCCACTCGCTCCACCTCGGGGCGTGGGCGAAGGGGCCGAAGCTCCTTTGTTGCTGTCCTCCTTTCGGGGAACAGCTTTAGGAACCCTGGAAGATGGCCTAGCGACCATCTTCAGGGGTGTCCTCCTGTGAGTCTAACGACTCTGTGGAGGCGCGTGGCCTTTTCGCCTTACGGGAAACGGTCACGCTGGGGGAAGAGGGGGGAGCCCTGGTTTTAGCCGGGGCTGGGTGTGAACCCTTTTTGCCACCAGCTTTACCAGGGGAGCGCCCGAGTGTAGTAGAGCCTGCAGAAGGGCTCCGAATGGGTGCGGAAACAACCGTGCTCGTTGGCCTGGATGGGCCAGGAACAGAGGGTGCTTTCCTAACTATTGAGGCATATGACGTCCCAGGCAGAGCCGGGCGCACCAGGACCAAGTCCTTAGCCTCGCGGAATGAGAGTCGATCCTGGGCCTGAACGGCCAGGATTTCTTTCTCAAGGAGATATGCACCAAATTGATTCGAAGAAGCAGGGTGCGGCTCTCCGCAATTGACACACTTGGCCACACACGATTTGGACTTATCGTGTGCGACCTTGGAGCAATTTACACAGACTTCGAGTGACTCCGACTTTGCACGTCTACATGATCGATTCGTATGGCCGAAGCGGTGACATTAATAGCACCGCCGCGGCAGTGGCACGAATGCCTTCACGCGGTAGCGGTACCAACCAGCACGCACCGACTCAGGGAGCTTGTCACAGTCGAACTCGACGAAGTGTAGGGGTGGGTTTCGAGGCCCCTCCCTTTTTTCTCATCACACGTTCGACCTTAACCGCCCCATGGTCGGCCAGCTCTAGGGTGATGTCCTCAATGGAGTAGTCAACGAGTTCCCTCGCATAAACTACTCCTTTCACAAAGTTCATGGTAGAGTGCGGCGTCACACTCACCGGGGTGCCATGAAGTGTCCGAAGAGCACTTATCTTGGCCGCCTCGGCGGGATTCGCCGCATTCGCCAGAAGGCTCCCGTCCGAGAAACGGGTTACCTTCGGCTCTCTACCAATTGCACTAGCTAATCCTCTCCTCTGATGGATCATGTTGCCCTTGGACAACATGGTGCCATCAGTGGAGCGAATAACGAGGAAGCGTTTGAAGCCAGCGGGCTCGAAAACGCCAGGTAACCTCTGAATGACGGGCCTCGATGTCATCGAGGCTCCGCCCTGTGCATTCTTGGTGTTAGTCTTAGTCAGGGGCTCCGCACACGAGGGGGTAGAGGGGCCGGATGTGCCGATCTTGGCTTGGTCGCCTACCAAAGTGGTAGCAGACCCATCCGTCCCCACATCCCCCGCGGATGGAGGGGAGCCCCGAGTCTTCTTCGTCTTTTTATTCTTTTTCTTTTTAGGTGAGGAGGGTGGGGAATGAACCCGCTTCTCAACTCCGCCGGCAGAAGCCCCCATGCCAGATGGGCCGGCCTCAGCCAGGTCCCTCTCCGAAATGGTGAAGGTCCTGGTAGTCATAGGGGCACCTGTCGGAGGAGATCCCTCCCCTCCTTTTACTGCCTCGGAGCCCTGGGCCATTTGAGGGGGACCTTGCATAGGGGTGGATTCGGGTTCGGTGATTGGCGCCGAGCCCGGATTCCCCCCCATGGAAGGCCCTACCCTCTGAGGCTGGGTCTCCTCAAGGACCATGTCTATCACAGGAGGGGCCTACAGTTAGCCATCCCCTCCCAGGACATCGCAGGTCCCCTTGGCAGCGTCGCCAGTCTTGTGTGGGGAGGCACAGGCCTTGACCCCAGCAAGGTTTAAAATTCTTGCCAGCAGGTTTTTTGAGGGAAGCGACCGAAGGGGCCTGGCTTCCCTCTCCCCCCTAAGGGGGTTTGCCCTACCGAGCCGCTTGCACGAGGGGCGGTCGGCAATGGGCTGCCTGCTGGCTTTCTTGGCAGTCCCCTTAGAAAGCAAAGGAGGGACTGCCGCTGGAGATAGGGAGGTGCCCGAAAGCACCTCCAGAGAAGGGGGTGAGGGGGAGTCCCCTACACCTGTAGGCGTAGGAGAGGAGTAAGCCTCCTCTCCGGTTAAAGAAGTATGGAGGGTCCCCTGCGCAAGCACAAGGAGGGGGACCTCCATTTTCTCGGTGGAGCTGCCCGAGGGCGGCTCCGTAGATGTTTTGGGGGAAGTTGGGGGTTGGGGTTTTCGGTTTTTTTTCATACAAGGGCATGGTTACCCTCTTTTTAATACGGGACACAATAGCTCATCACCTCTTGCAGTTGCCCGCACTGCAAGGTGCTTACCGGCCTGGCAGAGCCAGGCGCCGCCATTTGGGACCACCCCACCCGCCTGGTGGCCTAGCAGCCCATCGGCATGGTGGCTCAACCTTGAACACAGCGTAAAAATTAATAGATTTTGAAGAGGAGAGGAAAAGGGATGTGAGGAAGGTATGGGTGGGGATGAAGCAGGTTGTTAAAAGCCAGCCACCCCAGACCGGAGCTCAGGGGTTAGGGAATATTGTCCCCTCCCCCCTCAGTCCCGATCCAGGACGGTTGGCCGAGAAGAAGGTCAGCATCTACCCTGTGAAATTAGAGGCTGACCAGAGAAAGTTGTGCGAGAGGTTGTATGAAAAGAGAGGAAACAAGTGTTTTGAAGGAAGGAAGAGTGGCTAAGCTAGGGCCGGACGGAGCGCTGGATCCCGTCAGCACGGCGGCCAGGATGGCAAATCGCCGCGCCCCTTACGGGGGAGTAAGTTTGAAAGTAAGAATGTGATTGTATTTATATTTGATATTTTGATTATGACAGAGTTTTGAGGAGCATATGAGATTGAATTTGTCTTTGGATGCTGATAAGGATTGTGTTATGAAAGGTGAATGCGAGGTGATGAGGTTGAATGGGTGTTGGAAGAATGTTGTCAAATTTTGTGGTATGATTGAATTGGTCATGGATGATGAGAATGAGATTTTAAGTGATGATGGTATTCTAAAGATGCAAGAGATGTGTCCTTTTGTCAGTGAGTTGAAGAGGTGTGTGATAATGCGTGTTGATTTGAATGAATGGCCTGAGTGTTTGAGTGATTTTAAAAGGTATACTAAGGATTTTGTCCTTTGTATGGATGTTGTATATTTTGTGAGGCATATGAAGGATGGGGATGACCTGTGATGTCCTTGGTTGGTATGATTGGTCCGGTGAAAGTTGTGCATGATAATTATGGGCATATGGGTAAGTAAGTTGTGGGAGTGTATGAAGGAGCGTGTGTTCCATCTGTTTCTGAGAACTCTTGTGAATGATGTTGCGACTACATGTGAAAGATGTCAGAAGCAAAAGGTGCGAGGCGTGCAACTGAAGCTGACGATGTGGAAAGTTGATGCAAAAGAACCATTTGAATTAGTAGGAATTGATTGTGTGTTTTTACCCCGTACAAGTGCTGGGAATGTTGGTATGGTTGCTATGGTTAATCATAAAAGCATGTTTGTGTATGTGGCGCCTGTGAGAGCTAAAAAGAGTGTGACTGTTGTGTGTGTGGTTGAGCAGTTGTTTTTTCCTATGTGTGTATGGAAGCCTAGGAGATGTCTGAGTGATAATGGGCCTGAGTTTGCGAGTGAAGTGTTTGAGCGAATGTTGAGAGAGAATGGTGTGGAGCATGTGAGGATGACTCTGTATGTACCGTCTTCGAATGGATTGGCTGAACATACAATTAGGACCTTGTGTGAGATATTGAGAATGATGGGTACGACTTTGAATGACTCGGATGAATGGTTGAGTAGTGTTATGGGTATATAATTCAAAGGTGCATAGTGCAACTGGGGTGTCCCCATGTCGGTTTGTTATGAATTTTGAAAGGCGAGTGAAAGATAGGTTTGAGTGAAAGTGAGCAGTGTATGGCATGAGGCACATGAAAGGTTTCATTTGTTTGAAATTGGTGCAAAAGTATTGAAGGTAAGAGAAGTAAAAGGTAGGTTGAACGTGGCGAAGATGAGTGAAAAGTTATAAGGACTGTATAGAGTTGTGAGAGTCTGGGAGAATGCTGTGACATATGTTTTGGAGTTTGAAAGAAGGTGTGAGTAAGAGAGTGCAGGCTCATCAGAGTCAGTTGAAGTGGAGAGAACTGCCTGACTACCTGGTGAGCCATCTGGTGTATGATGAACTGTGCAGAGAGATAAGGTGCATGATGATGAGAAGGAATGTGATAGTATAAATCTGTCTGGGAAAGAGCTTGTCATCTCAGAGGTGCCAACCTTGTTAGTCCTCTGAAAGTTATAAATAGTCGAGTGGCAGCCAGCAGGACTCCTCCCCCCCACCCAGCTCGGGGTACCATGTGAGGCCTTTTCTTTTTTACATTCACCAGTTTTGTTTGCGCATTTATCTTCTCTTTTTTTCCTTGTCTCTTGGTTGGGTTATAGGCCTGTGATTGGATATTGAAATTTCAAATTGATCAAGCCCATTTTTTGTTATGTAAATAAGTAAGAGATCTCTTACAAATATGGTAAATATGTAGATTGACGGTGCGAACGATGGGACGTAAACTATTTTATCCATGTTCCAATATGTTTCATGTTTTTGGAGTAAATTTAAGCGGACTGCTCATGTGGAGGTAATCACAATGGGGGACCCCCCTATGATGATCCCCAATTTCAATCAATTGGGGGGGGCATGGTGGGCACAGCCCCCCAGTATATAATCCTAATTGTTTATAGAATAATCTAACTTTTACAGAAGTGAATTATTTAACCAAATCATTTCTGTAACTTTAATCGTTTTGCAAATTATAATGGGGGTGGGGGTGGGGTCTGAGGTCAATAATGAATGAATTGAATTTTTATTTTGTTTTTCACTTAATATCTTTTTATTATCCTCATTTGGAGTCATTTTTATTTATCAATATATTTGTCCCCATTTTACTATTTTTATTACCTTTTTTATACATTTAAATATACTTAGCTAGATCGTTTAAAGGAACTAGTGAGATAAATTGTTAACCTTTTTGGACTGTCATAATTTACTTAAGATTAAAATCGATTGTGAGGTTTGTGGCCAGGTATTAGATATTAATGATAATTTCGAATTTAGATGTTCTAAAACTAACGTGACTCAAGTGATCGCCATTATTTTAAGAAATCAGCATTGAGTGGCACCTTTTCTTCAAAAGATTCCCTTTTACCAAAACGGGAATTAAAGACAGATTCCATGCTTTCCTCATCGCTATTTCCGAAGTATACCCACTGCAAAAAAGTAAGTATACAGCGTTTTTCATTTGGTTATTTTCAGGCATTTTTGTAAAAAAAATGGCGGTGGGTATATTTGAAATAGGACTCAAACGTTCATGATTATTCTGGCATGGGTGAATAAAATATAAACACAAAAAAATCCACTTTACCATAAATATTTACCCCATATTTTTCTTGTAAAATAAAGGACTGTACAATATAATCCATTTCATTCTCCTTCAATTTCTCACATCTGAATTAGTGTAGGAAGTGGGTTGGAACGATTCAGATTAGAGTATAGATTTTCGGCCCGCTACAGTGTGTCTTTTCCCGAGGACTGCCAGAGGGTATGTAGGGATGATTGTGATGGTGGATCATAAGAGCAAATTTGCATATGCTGCACCTGTGACAAATAAATCTTCATTGAATTTTGCTAGAGAAGTGAGTCAGAAAATGTTGCCCATGTGCATGTGTAAGCCTGTGCAAATGTTGAGTGACAATGGACCCGAGTTTGTGGGACAAGCTTTTGAGGAGATGTTGGGTGAATGGGGAAGAGATCATGTGCGAACGACACCATATATGCCTAGTGCAAATGGTTTGGCTGAAAGAACGATAAGAACTTTGACTGAGATATTACGATTGATGGTGAAAAATGGGAAAGAATGGGATGAATGTTTGGGAAGAGTGCTTTGGGTGTATAACATGACAGTGCATAAGGCGATTGGAATGTCATTGTGTAAGTATTTGCTGAACTTTGAACGAATGATTAGACCACGTATGAGACTTAGTGAGAAGGATCGTGAGTTGTGGAGAAAAGGGAATGAAAGGTTTGAAAGTTTTTCTATTGGTGATAAAGTACTAAAGGAGATTGAGACAAAAGGTAGACTGAATGTGGATAAGTTGAAAGAGAAGTTTGAAGGTCCGTTTGTAGTAAGAAAGGTTTGGTCGAATGGGATATATTATGTGATAGTTCGTGAGAGAGAGGATGGAAATTTAGATGAACGTAAAGCGCATCAATGTCAGTTATGAAAGTGGAAGGAACCTTCTGAATATTTGTTGCAACATCCAGTGAATGAATATCTGTCTGAAAGAATGGAAGACTGTGAAATGGTGGATGATATAGCTAGAGCCCATCAAAGGTCATCCGCATCCGTCAAAACCCACCCACATAGGATTATATCAGATCATGCAACTACTTTCTAAACAATCCATAGGATTGTGTCAGATCATGCATCTACAATATACAATTTAAACAATCCATAGGATTGTGTCAGATCACGCGCCCACAATATACAATTTAAACCAGCCACATGACCAGATCAAAAACAAAAAGCACCATCACCAGGAAAAGACAAAATCAAAGTCCTGCACAATATAATATAACAGATGACAAAAGCCACAAGGGCCCATCATAGGTCATCCAAGTCAAAGGGCCTCTTTTTTGGGGCACCCAAACTCCCAAGAAAACTACATCCAGAGGATTGCGTCCACAAACAAGGGTATCACCAATCAAGGCTTGTCAAGAACTAAATCATGCAGCTATAGATATATACAAACAATATTAATATATACAAAACTTAGGAACCATCACAACCTTCCTTCCCCATAAACTCATCCAACCTACTCTTAAATACATTTAAATTTGGACTACCTACTACCCTCCGTGGCAATTTGTTCCAGAAGTCCACCACTCTATTGGTGAAAAAATATTTTCTTAAATCCAACCTGCACCCTTGCTTTTTAATTTTCAAGTGGTGACCTCTAGTCCGATTTCCATCATCTAACTCAAAAAACTTGCTAACATCCAATTTATCTATCCCAGAAAAAATTTTAAACAGTTCAATCATATCCCCTCTCACACACCACCTTTCGAACGAAAATATATTTAATACCCTCAGTCTATCTATATATTCAAGTTGCCTCAGGGAAGGAATAATCTTTTTTGCCCTCCGTTGCACTGACTCAAGAAGGTTAATATTGTGTCTAAAATGTAGGGACCATGCCTGTATACAGTACTCTAGATGTGGCCTAACATATGAGTTATAGAGTTTAAGAATAACTTCCTTACTTTTGTAACTGACATTTCTCTTAATGAAACCCAGCACTCTATTTGCCCTATTTCTTGCTTCAATACACTGCTTAGAAAACCTTAATGACTTATCTATTACTACTCCTAGATCTTTCTCATCCTCTAATGAGCTCAGCCAATGCCCATTCATTTCATAGTTAAATTCTCTATTATCTTTTCCCATGTTAATAACTTTGCACTTATCAAGGTTGAAAGTCATTTGCCACTTATGTGCCCAGGATAACAATTTATTTAAATCCCCCTGCACTTTAAAATTATCATCAATATCTTTAACTACAGCTGATAATTTGGTATCATCCGCAAAAATTGACACTTTATTATTAACTGCCTCCCCAAGATCCTTTATATAGATGACAAATAATAATGGACCGAGAACTGATCCCTGAGGAACCCCACTGATAACATCCCTCCACTCTGACTTTACACCATTTAGCACTACCCTTTGCTTCCTGCCTTTCAGCCACTCAGCTATCCAATTTGAAACACCCCCACATATCCCAATCATTTTTAATTTATGAACTAGTCTCCTGTGTGGTACCTTATCAAATGCTTTACTAAAATCTAATAAATTACATCTACATTCTCTCCCTTATCTACTTGATTTGTTACAAACTCCAGAAAGTCTAGTAAGTTAGTCAAACATGATCTACCTGATCTAAATCCATGCTGAGCATCGCTGATTAACCCCTCCCTGTCTAGATGTTGGCAAATCCCTTTTTAACTATTTTCTCAAGAATTTTACAGACTACAGGAATTAGGCTAACCGGTCTAAAGTTATTTGGATCATCTTTACTACCATTCTTGAAAATGGGGACTACATTCGCTCTCTTCCAATCATCGGGTATTTCTCCATATTCCAGTGACCTAGCATACAACTTCTCCAGAGCTATTGAGAGTGAGAGTGAGGTGGGAGAGTTTTCTGGATTTGTGCAAGATCAAGATGGAGTATATGATAGAACGTATAGTATTTGAAGTTTCCTTTGAATGAGTGAGTCTATGCTAGAGAGTATAAATGGGATAAGTGTGCAATTGGAACAAGGGTCGATAAATGCTATGAAAGAATGGGAAGGTTTGATGGATTAAGTAGAGAGCTTAGTTGAGGATTTTAGTGAGATTGGTCAGGGAATGTCAGATGTGTGTGGATGAAGTACATAGATAAGGGGCCATGGACAGGCATGATGAAGAGATACTACAACAGATGATAGAGACAGTTGATGGAACTGTGACTAGGAGGAGAGTCGGAGTGAAAGAGTATGACATGGTGATGCCGAAAATGTTGTGAATGAATGAAATGGGTCAATGAAGATGGGGATTGAGACATGGTGAGGTGAGGCAAATTTAGCTGGGAGGGATGTAGTAGTTTGGTTGTCCACCTCCCCTCCCCTATGTCTAATCCCTTTCTTCCTTTTCAGAATGTGTGTGTGGATCGCGCAATCACCATCATTGCTTTGCATGGGGGGACTCGATAGACCTCTATCATGCTCCCCCATTCATCTCTATTTTCTTTTTAGGTGGATTCTTTCAGCTTAACAATATTCCTCATTCATTAAAAGTTCAAAAGCCATTACATAATTGTGACTGAGGAAGGAAGAGCGGCCTTGATGAATAGCTCTGTGTACAGATAAGCCAATTGACATCTGGTTTTGGAGATGGCTGAAGCCAATCCTAATCCTCGCATGTACGCCTAACTTTCAGGGCAATTTTCTAAAGTGTAGCCCTTGGAGGGCACCTCCCAGTCTCTAGGGAGTAATTAGAGCAGCGCCTTACAGACTACAACCTAGCAGTGGGAACTAATGAGTGTCCCAGGTCCCTGAGACAGGCCACTTCGCTGAGTCCTGGACCTCACACAACCCTGTCAAAGCAGGCCCGCCTCCCCTTACCCTTCCATTCATCCCCTGTTTGGTCAGACATAACTAGTTTAAGGGTGCACCCATTATTTCCGAACCTTTGCACTTCCTGATTCACGTCGGCCAAGGTGTTTTGTAAGGCCACCTAAATATATATATATATACTTTTTTTGTTTAGACATTGTAAATATTTGTGATTTGTTGAATTTGCATTTTTATTATTTCCTGAGGGTGTGGTTGATCGCCATTATTCATTGGTTTTTAATAAAGTTAGAAAATACTCTCTCTCCTTGAACCACGGGGCGGACCTTGTTGGAGTGGTGGGAAGAATTGGTGAGAGTGTTGCAACCCTACCACCACAGTTTGTTAAGATACTTTGCTCATATACTTATTCACCAATCTTTGCCTCGTTTTTTTTTTCTTGTAGCTGACCGTGAGCGGTTTTTGCGAGGACTTAATCTCTCTTCAGCTTTTAGCATTATATTCAAATTCAAAGGAGATTCGAGGAGAGCAAAATACCAACTTTCTATGAGAGTGGGAGGGGGCGATGGGTTGTAGCAAGAAGCGAAAGGGAAGAATCAAAATCTGAGAATATTACTATGGACTGTGGGGGTAGTATTTCTTTAGGAAAGGACAGGGCTTCCATCAGTGCAAAGTTCTGTGGCAACTACTGAGTGTTGTTTCTCTATTCGCCAGGTTCGACTAACAGATAGGGTTTCCACATATATGGCTGCTGAGGAGGAAATAGGAGAATGGGAACCATCTGTGTAAATTCAAAGGTGTTTCTTGTAGCAAAGGTTAACTAGTTTCAGGAAGAGTTGGGGAAGGGGGGCTAGGATATTATCTTAGGCCTTTCGGAATGGAACATAAAAGTCAAGAAAAGAACTTGGATGAAAGTGGGAACCATTTATCTGGTAGGGCCTCCTGATCCGGTGTCCAACCAGTCGGCAAGGGTAAGGGGGACCCAAAATACCCAGTCAGATATGCTAGTCAGTAGAGCATGGATAAAAAGGAGCGGTTTGGTGGGAACAAGAGAACCGAAGGTGGACACACTTGTCTGGTGCAAACCTCATGCCCCAAGAATGGGAGGTCCAAGGAGCGGTCAATAAGTTTTGCAATTCAGATATAGGAACCGAGATATGAGGAAAAGTGTTTTATTATTTTTCAATATAACTACCCTCAACTTCAATGCACTTGCGCCACTTGTCCCTGAGGCTTCGAATTCCCAACAACCAGAAATGTCCCAACTGCTGTTCAATCCACTCCTGGATGGTGAGCTGGACATCTTCATCATCCCCAAACAGTGCGGCCTTGAGCTGGCAGAATAAAAAATAGTCACTAGGGGCCAGATCTGGACTGATGGGAAAATGGTTGAGCTGCTCGAATCCGCACTCGCGCAGGGCAGCTTGTGCAACTCTGGCCTTGTGGACAGGGGCATTGTCATGGAGGAGCAGGACACCGCGTGTCAACTTGCTGCGCCGCTTCTGACGAATGCACTTCTTCAACCCAGCCAGTTCCTCGGTGTAATATTGGCATGTAATGGTCCTTCCACAAGGCGCATAGTCCACCATCAACACTCCCTCAGAATCCCAGAAAATGGTAGCCATGCTCATCCCAGCTGAGGGTTGGGTCCAGAACTTGATGGGGGTCAGAGAGACCCTGTGATTCCAGGCCATGCTTTCGAGCTTGGTCTCGGGATCTCAGTGATGGACCCACGTTTCATCACCTCTCACTATGCATGACTCGAATCGCGCCGGGTCTTGGTTGTACAGGAGCAGCAGCTCCTCTGAACTTTGAAGTCGATCATGGGGCGTGAGGTTTCTAGGGACCCAACGGGCAGAGACCTTGGTCATGGCCAACTTGTCGTGGATGATGTTGATAACACTTCCATGTGATATTCCAAGTTCTCGCTCGATTTCTTCGACCTTCACCCTTCAATTTTTGAGGATCATCCTCTCCACATGGGCCACATTGTCCGAGTTGATCACATTTGATGGGCATCCTGGACGGGGGTCATCTTCAAGGGACTCATGACCATAGCGGAACTCCCTATTCCAGCGATCAATGGTTGCATAAGAAGGGGTGGTGTCGGTGTACACTGCAACCATACGTTCATGGATCTCTTTTGCATTCTTTCCTTTCTTGGTCAAAAATTTGATCACTGCGTGGTGCTCAACCTTCTGCATTGTTGAAAAATTTGTGACTGATGATCTGCGATCAGCTACTGCTTCTTAAATAGACGAGGCAGGAGTGTGCGGCTGCAGGTCCTGACTTGTCATAACTTATCCTAACACCCCCACAAACAGCCATCCCCCTTCCTCTGTTTTGCCCTACCGATTTGCAAAACTTATTGACCACCCCTCATATTGGCGAGAATGTTGCTGTGTTTGAGGATTTCTGATGGGGCTTGGTTGTCGGAGGAGGTGAAATGGAGATATAACTTGAGGTCATCAGCAAACATCTTGAACTTGCAGGTAAGCTGAGAGCCAATATGCTTGATGAAGACAAGAAAGAGAAGGGGGCCAAGGACTGAACCTTGTGGAACGCCACAAGGTTCAGCACAATTTTACATTGGTGACAGATGATAAAACTCTTCTTGGTTTATTTTATTCTTTTAAATGTATCCCTCTTATGGCTTCTGGTAGAATACAATGTTGGGCTCTTCTTCTGCAGGCTTATAATTTCACTCTTATTCATCGTTCTGGAACCTTATTAGGTACAGCCAATGCTCTAAGCCATCTACCTCTTCCTAGTATTAACATAACTGACAATACTCCAGTTCCAGCTGACTGGACTATGCTGATGAATTTTCTAGACTTTTTACCAGTCACTAGTGTTGCTGTCAGGGATTGCATACATGCAGATCCTGTTCTTTCTAAAATACACAAGTTCTGTGAGATTGGCTGGCCAGCCTCAACTATGGGGGATCCTGGCCTTGCTCCTTATGTTTGGAGGAGGGATGAGTTATCCATCAGTCATCAGGTACAGGCTTGTGGGGCAGTAGAGTAGTTATTCCTCCTAAATTAAGGAATGTTCTATTGTACGAACTACATGCTAATCATGTGGGTGCTTCTCACATAAAAGAATTAGCTAGAGGGTACTTTTGGTGGCCTAATTTGGACAAAGACCTCAAAGAACTATGTAGGTCAGGTCCCCAGTGCTTAGCTCTACACACTACACATCCCTTGGCGGAATTACATACTTGGGAGTGGCCACAGTCACCACGGCACAGGTTGCATGTTGATTATGCTGGGCCAGTAGATGGGAAGCATTTTCTCATCATAGTGGATGCTTAGTCTAAATGGGTTGATGTTTACCCTACATCAGATCCAACTGCTAGAGAAATTATTAAGTTTCTTAGACATTCTTTTGCTCAGTTTGGTTTGCCAGTTTCAATTGTTTCTAACAATGTTCCTTGTTTTACTTCTGCTGAGTTTAAGGAATTTGTTACAAGTTGTGGTATTCATCACATTACTACAGCAGTATATAAACCTTCTACTAATGGTTTAACTGAGAAGATGGTTCAGACCTTCAAGAAAGCTCTCCATACATCCTCTTAGCCTCTTAGGACAACTATAGATAGGTTCCTATTTAACTATCAACTGACACCACACTCTACTACTGGTTTCGGTAATACTTCAGATTTGGGGCGCACGGTAGGTGGCGCTGTTAGTAGGCTACAATATATCTCTTATGACGTCAGACGGTAGCTTCAGATGTGACCAATTACGGCGTTATATCTTTTTGTTGTTTTGGGGATTTGTAACTTTTAGTCTATTATTTACTAAATGTCTGCGCCTGTGCTAGTTTATAGTTTTTTCTAAGTTAGGTAAGGTTTCTTGATATCTTTTATTGTTGTTTCTTTGTTTTCATATCTTTTGTTTCGCAGTGATTTTTTTTTTTTAAGGGGCTATCTGGTGACTGCCCACTTAGGCATAAGTAGATGTAAACAAACAGCCTAGTTCGAGACTACTTTAAAAAATTTGAACAGGAAACAACAATAACAATAACAAAAACAACAACTAAACATAGTTAAATGAAAGGGAGAAGGCCGGCCTCCCCCCAAAAGTCAACAAGTCCACCAGTCAAGGTGCACGCACTCGTCCCGAGTACAAAGGACAGGCGGTAGCGACCCCACCCATCCCGGTACTGGGACAGGTAACATGGGTGAAGATCACCCAGACTGGGACATTCAACAAGAATGTGCAGAACAGTCTGAGAGACGACGCAGTCGTCGCAATAGGGCGCAGGCGAGTGCTCCATCAAATAGCCATGCGTCACACGAGAGTGTACGATTCGGAGACAACTGAAAGCGACCTGAAGCCGTTGCAGCATTGGGGGATAGGTCCATGGGAACAGTCGCGGCGCAATGGCACGCAACTTTAAGTTCCCTTCGACCGTCTCCCATCTTCTTTGCCAAGCAGTCCGAAGAGCTGCCCGCATTCCTGCCATGTAGTCGGTGTGAGGAAGAGTGACCTGGGCTGAACCAGGGGCGCCACCGGCCCGAGAGCTATATCTAGCTCTCGAAGGAGTTTCCTGGCCCTAAACCCAAAGGGCTTAGGGTATGACTGGCGTCTCTCGGTAGCATAGGCACCGTCGAGATCAGCTCCGGATGCAGTGAAAGCTGTTGGCGACTGAGGGAGGCGCCGTGCTCGCGCGTACAGGCGAGTGATGCACTGCACGCGGCGCAGAGCGAGTAAAATCTCCCTAGCATCCACAAGTAGGCTCTCAATGGGGAAAGTGCGGAAGGCACTCGTCGCAAGGCGAAGGCCGGTGTGGTGGATCGAATCCACCTTCCGCAATAAACGCTCGGCTGCGGATGCATAAAACTCGCATCCGTAGTCGAGCTTCGAACGAACAAAGGATCGATGAAAAAGTAGGGCAGTAGCCCTATCAGTGCCCCAAGCGCTGAACGTCACGGAACCGAGAATCTCCATGGCGCGGGTACAAGAGACCCTAAGGCTGCGAATATGAACCTCCCAGGTGAGGCGTTGGTCGAATACAAGACCAAGGAAACGGTGCGACTCTACCACATCCAGGCGCAGCCCATTAAGAAACAAATCTGGGTCGGGGTGGAGCCGTGGATGGCGGTTTTCTTGGCCAAAGAAAACCGAAACCTGTGCGCTTCGGCATAGCGAGAGACGCGGTTCAATGCCTGTTGGAGTGGCACGAATGCCTTCACGCGGTAGCAGTACCAACCGGCAAGCACCGACTCAGGGAGCTTGTCACAGTCGAACGTGACGAAGAGTGTAGGGGTGGGTCTCGAGGTCCCTCCCTGTTTTCTCATCACACGTTCGACCTTAACCGCCCCATGGTTGGCCAGCTCTAGGGTGATGTCCTCAATGGAGTAGTCAACAAGTTCCCTAGCATAAACTACTTTTTTCACAAAGTTCATGGTAGAATGCGAATGTGACGGGATTCGCCGCATTCACCAGAAGGCTCCCGTCTGAGAAACGGGTCACCTTCGGCTCTCTACCAATTGCACTAGCTAATCCTCTCCTCTGATGGATCATGTTGGCCTTGGACAACATGGTGCCATCAGTGGAGCGAATAACAAGGAAGCGCTTGAAGCCAGCAGGCTCGAAAATGCCAGGTAACCTCTGAATGAGGGGCCCCTATGTCATCGAGGCACCGCCCTGTGCACTCTTGGTCTTAGTCTTAGTCAGGGGCTCCGCACAGGGGGGTAGAGGGGCCAGATGCGCCGATCTTGGATTGGTCGCCTACCAAAGTGGCAGCAGACCCATCTATCCCCGCAGCCCCCGCAGATAGAGAGGAGCCCCGAGTCTTCTTGGTCTTTTTAGTCTTTTTCTTTTTCTTTTTTGAAAAGAGGAGGGCGGGGAATGAACCCGCTTCTCACCTCCGCCGGCAGAAGTTCTCAGGCCAGATGGAGCAGCCTGAGCCAGGTCCTTCTCCGAAATGGAGAAGGTCCTGGTAGTCATAGGCGCCCCTGTTGGAGGAGATCCCTCCCCTCCTTGTACTGCCTCAGAGACCCCATTCATTTGAGGAGGACCTTGCATAGGGGCGGATTCGGGTTCGGTGTTTGGCGCTGAGCCAGGATTCCCCCCCATGGAAGGCCCTACCGTCTGAGGCTGGGGTTCCTGAAGGACCATGTGTGTCACAGGAGGGGTCTCCAGTTGGCCATCCCCTACCAACTGTCTTGTGTGGGGAGGCACATGCCTTGACCCCGGCAAGGTTCAATATTCTTGCCAGCAGGTCTTTTGAGGGAAGTTACCGAAGGGGCCTGGCTTCCCTGTCCCCCCTAAGGGGGTTTGCCCTACCGAGCTGCTTACACGAGGGGCGGTCGGCAATGGACTGCCTGCTGGCTTTCTTGGCAGTCCCCTTGGAAAGAAAAGAGGGGACTGCCGATGGAAAAAGGGAGGTGCCCGATTTTTTTTTTTTTTTTTTTTTTTTTTTTTGAGCTCATCTGGCGACTGCCTACTTGGGCATTAGTCGCCGTATTAAAACTGGCCTAGTTCTAGGCTACTTTAAAATGAAATTAAAGAGAGAAAAAAAAAACAAAAAAAACACCCCAAAAGGGGGAAAGGAAGCAAGCTGGTGCGTCGGGGAGAGGTCCCCCCGGCGCAGGAGCGTGCAACTAAAGAAAAAAAACAAAAAAAACAAGAAACAAAAAATGCAAAAAAACAACAAAAAACAACAACAAAAAACAAAACAAACAAACCTTGCTTAAATAATAGGGAGAAGGCCGGCCTCCCCCAAGAAGTCAACAAGTCCACAAGTCAGTGTGCACGAATCTGTCCCGAGCACAAGGGACAGGCGGTAGCGACCCCGCCCATCCTGGTACTGGGACAGGTATCGTGCGCGAAGATCACCCAGACTGGGACATTCGACAAGAATGTGCCGAACAGTCTGGGGGACGACGCAGTCGTTGCAATAGGGCGCAGGCGAGCGCTCCATCAGATAGCGATGCGTCACACGAGTGTGTCCGATTCGGAGACGACAGAAAGCAACCTGAAGCCGCCGCGGCATTGGGGGATAGGTCCATGGGAACAGTCGCGGCGCAATGGCACGCAACTTTAAGTTCCCCTCGACCGTCTCCCATCTTCTTTGCCAAGCAGTCCGAAGAGCTGCCCGTATTCCTGCCATGTAGTCGGTGTGAGGAAGAGCGAAATGCTGGTCCGGTCGCAGAGTCCTCGCGGACTCTTTGGCGCCCTCATCGGCGCGCTCATTCCCCGCAATTCCTACATGTCCAGGAACCCAGCAGAAGATAATCTCGACATCTGCCCGGCTCGCCAAAACCGTGGCGTCACGGATATCGCGAACCAGGGGATGCGGAGATTCCAATGCCCCGAGAGCACTCAGGGCGCTTTGTGAGTCGCTATAGATCACAATCCGGTCTCCGAACCGGGCACGTCGCGTAATCTCCCGTACCGAGTGGTGTATTGCCACCAGCTCGGCCGTGAAGACAGACGCAGCGCCTGGTAGAGCCCCGCTGACTTCAAACAGAGGGGATACGGCGTGGAAGCCGACCCCCTCTTGGAACTTGGAGCCATCCGTATACACTGGCACGGTACCAGCGTGACACGATGTGTGCTCCAAAAAGGTCGAACGCAATACTCCCGGCGCAGTACAAGCTTTGGGAGCAGAGGCGTGGCGACAAATAGCCAAATGTGGTACCCTCCAGGGTGGCGTCCTGGGCAGAACCAGGGGCGCCACCGGCCCGAGAGCTATATCTACCTCTCGAAGGAGTTTCCTGGCCCTAAACCCAAAGGGCTTAGGGTATGACTGGCGTCTCTCGGCGGCATAGGCACCATCGAGATCAGCTGCGGATGCAGTGAGAGCTGTTGGCGACTGAGGGAGGCGCCGGGCTCGCGCATACAGGCGAGTGATGCACTGCACGCGGCGCAGAGCGAGTGGCATCTCCCCAGCATCGACCAACAGGCTCTCAATGGGGGAAGTGCGGAAGGCACCGGTCGCAAGGCGAAGGCCGGTGTGGTGGATTGAATCCACCTTCCGCAATAAACGCTCGGCTGCGGATGCATAAAACTCGCATCCGTAGTCGAGCTTCGAGCGAACAAAGGATCGATAAAAAAGTAAGGCGGTAGCCCTATCAGCGCCCCAAGCGCTGAACGTCACGGAACGGAGAATGTCCATGGCGCGGGTACAAGAGACCCTAAGGCTGCGAATATGAGCCTCCCAGGTGAGGCGTCGGTCGAATACAAGACCAAGGAAACGGTGCGACTCAACCACATCCAGGCGTTCCCCATTAAGAAACAAATCTGGGTCAGGGTGAAGCCGTGGATGGCGGCAGAAGTGCACCACCTTAGTCTTGGCCAAAGAAAACCGAAACCTGTGCGCTTCGGCATAGCGAGAGACGCGGTTCAATGCCTGTTGGAGTCGACGCTCCAGAGTTGGCATCTGGGCCGCGCCAAAAGAGATCGAAAGGTCGTCCACGTAGAGCGTAGCGAGAACATCTTCTGGCAGCAACGAGGTGATGCCGTTGATGCTCAGGGCAAAGTGTGACACTGAGGACACTTCCCTGCGGGACACCCTCTTCCTGCTCCTTTGGGGCAGAGAGGGCTCCCCCCACCCGTACGCGGAATCGACGATCTCGCCAAAATTCAGATATAAACATTGGGAGGCGTCCCCTCGCCCCCATCGTGTGGAGAGTCTCCATGATACCGTATCGCCATGCGGTATCATAGGCCTTCTCCAGATCAAAAAACACCGTGGCGTAGTGCTATCTACGAAGGAAAGACTCGCAGACGGCATTTTCAAGTCGGAGCAGAGCATCCGACGTGGAGTGAAACTTACGGAAGCCGCACTGTGCAGAAGACAGATGGCCTCCGCTGTCCAGGAAATGGGCTAATCTAACATTTACCAATTTCTCCATCAACTTGCACACGCAAGAGGTTAGAGAGATTGGGCGGAAACCGGTCGGAGTAGAGTGATCTCTCCCCGGCTTGCGAAAGGCGAGCACAGTAGCGATTCGCCAGGAGTCTGGGAGAAGACCTTCCACCCAGATCCTGTTGAACAGATCTAACAGAAAGGCCATGCCTCGCTCACCCAGGTGTCGAAGCATGGCGTACGGGACATCGTCCGGACCATGGGCGGTGTCCGCGCACGAAGCGAGAGCGGAACGCAACTCACTCACAGTAAACTTGTCGTTGAAGGGTTCTCCGCCTCTGGAGGTAAAGTCCAGCCGGCGGCCTTCCGCGACATCACGACGTGCATTGAATGCTGGCGGAGCAGCATCACGGCTAGAGAATGCAGAGAAAGCGGTCGCTAAGGATTCCGCCACGGACGCGGGGTCCGAGATTGCGGTCCCATTCTCCTGGAGAACGGGAGGGGGGTCCTGCGAGAACTTGCCCCGAATCCTTTTGACTCGCTTCCACACCTCAGCTAAAGGGGTCTTCCCGTTAAGTGAAGACACGTATGCCCGCCAAGAAGAGCGGCGGGCGTGCTTCGAAATATACCGGAACCTAGCCCTAGCCCGACGAAATTCAGCGACAGTGAAATCGTTCGGGCGGCGCTTATAGCGCATGTAGGCATAACGCTTCTGTTTGAGGGCCGTCTCACACTCGGCCGACCACCATGGGAGTGGTCGGCGTGCAAAACAGCCAGACGTCCTAGGAATAGTAGTCAGGCCCACGGCGATAAGGTTGCCAGAGAAGAACTCAACGGCCTCATCTACCGACCTAAACTCCTCGACTGAGATAGAGAATTCAGTCATTTCCTGAAATGCAGGCCACCGCGCCCGTGCCAAGCACCACCAAGGTGGTCTCTCAGGCGGCAGTTGCCCTGAAAATGATATTTGAATGGGAAAGTGATCACTACCATGGAGGTCATCGACCACCCCCCAATCAAAATCAAGCTGTGCATCCGAAGAGCACAAAGATAGGTCAAGGCAAGAAAATGAAGCGGTTCTCGGACAGTGATGCGTAAACTCATCCACGTTTAGGACACCCATCTCAAGCTCTTCGATCAGATCGGCAAGGACTTGTCCCCAGGGATTTATGGTGTAATCTCCCCAGAGAGGATGCCTGCCATTCAGATCTCCAAGCAAGAGATAGGGCCTCGGCAACCGTGCCACGACGCGGCGGAAGTCCCCCGCGTCGAAGTCAGCTGACGGTGGAATGTACGCAGAAATGATAGTATACCTCCTATCCAGGTGCAGCTGCACAGCCACTGCCTGTAAGGAGGTATCTAAAGAGAAAGGAAGAACGGAGACATCATGCCGGGTGTAAACCGCGCATCCCCCAGCCCGGCCGTCCCGCGGTGGTGGGGTTGCAAGACCCTTATACCCCGGGAGGGCAGGCAGTGGGCACGCGCCTAGCATGGTCTCCTGCAAAAAAATAGCTAACGGGGAACGGGACGAGGCGAGCCTCCGCAGCTCCTCCCAGTTGGCCCGGAGTCCACGGCAATTCCATTGAAGGAATATGCCCTCCAGGCCTAGCTCGGAGGAGACGCGGGGGCCCTCCTCGAATTGAAGACCCTCACGGGAATGGCCGTACGCTTCCCGGGGGCAGAATCCCGGGCGCTGTTGGCCGGACAAAGCGCTGGAGGCGCTGTCGCCTTCGAGGACTTATTGGGGGAGGTTGACCTCGCCATGCGAGTCTTTTCCTCCCTCCGCCTCGAAACCTTAGGCGGGCGCTGCGGCTTCGGAGGCGGGGGGCCCTCTTTTCGAGGAACCACCGTCTCCGAGCCACTCGCTCCACCTCGGGGCGTGGGCAAAGGGGCCGAAGCTCCTTTGTTGCTGTCCTCCTTTCGGGGGACAGCTTTAGGAACCCCCGAAGATGGCCTAGCGACCATCTTCAGGGGTGTTGCCTCCTGTGAGTCTAACGACTCTGTGGAGGCGCGTGGCCGTTTCGCCTTACGGGAAACGGTCACGCTGGGGGAAGAGGGAGGAGCCCTGGTTTTAGCCGGGGCTGGGTGTGAACCCTTTTTGCCGCCAGCTCTACCAGGGGAGCGCCCGGGTGTAGTAGAGCCCGCAGAAGGGCTCCGAATGGGCGCGGAAACAACCGTGCTCGTTGGCCTGGATGGGCCAGGAGCAGAGGGTGCCTTTCGAACTACTGAGGCATATGACGTCCCAGGCAGAGCTGGGCGCGCCAGGACCAAGTCCTTAGCCTCGCGGAATGAGAGTCTATCCTGGGCCTGAACGGCCAGGATTTCTTTCTCCAGGAGATATGCACCACATTGCTTCGAAGAAGCAGGGTGCGGCTCTCCGCAATTGCCCCCCTTGGCCACACACGATTTGGACTTATCGTGTGCGACCTTGGAGCAATTTACACAGACTTCGGGTGACCCCGACTTTGCACGTCTACATGAGCGATTCGTATGGCCGAAGCGGTGACAGAAATAGCACCGCCGCGGCAGTGGCACGAATGCCTTCACGCGGTAGCGGTACCAACCGGCACGCACCGACTCAGGGAGCTTGTCACAGTCGAACGTGACGAAGAGTGTAGGGGTGGGTCTCGAAGCCCCTCCCTGTTTTCTCATCACACGTTCGACCTTGACTGACCCATGGTCGGCCAGCTCTAGGGTGATGTCCTCAATGGAGTAGTCAACGAGTTCCCTCGCATAAACTACTCCTTTCACAAAGTTCATGGTAGAGTGCGGCGTCACACTCACCGGGGTGCCATGAAGTGTCCGAAGAGCACTTATCTTGGCCACCTCGGCGGGATTCGCCGCATTCGCCAGAAGGCTGCCGTCCGAGAAACGGGTCACCTTCGGCTCTCTACCAATTGCACTAGCTAATCCTCTCCTCTGATGGATCATGTTGCCCTTAGACAACATGGTGCCATCAGTGGAGCGAATAACGAGGAAGCGTTTGAAGCCAGCGGGCTCGAAAACGCCAGGTAACCTCTGAATGAGGGGCCCCGATGTCATCGAGGCTCCGCCCTGTGCATTCTTCGTCTTAGTCTTGGTCAGGAGCTCCGCACACGAGGGGGTAGAGGGGCCGGATTTGCCGATCTTGGCTTGGTCGCCTACCAAAGTGGCAGGAGGGCGGGGAATGAACCCGCTTCTCACCCCCGCCGGTAGAAGCCCCCAGGCCAGATGGACCGGCCTCAGCCAGGTCCTTCTCTGAAATGGAGAAGGTCCCGGTGGGCGCAGGGGATTCATCCGGAGGAGATCCCTCCCCTCCTTGTCCTGCCTGAGAATCCACAGCCGTTTGATGAGGACCTTGCATAGGGGCGGATTCGGGTTCGGTGCTTGGCGCCAAGCCCGGATTCCCCCCCATGGAAAGCCCTACCGTCTGAGGTTGGTTTTCCTCAAGGACCATGTCTATCACAGGAGGGGCCTCCAGTTGGCCATCCCCTCCCAGGACATCGCAGGTCCCCTTGGCAGCGTCATAAGTCTTTAGTGGGGAGGCACAGGCCTTGACCCCGGCAAGGTTTAATATTTTTGCCAGCAGGTCTTTGGAGGGAAGCGACCGAAGGGGCCTGGCTTCCCTCTCCCCCCTAAGGGGGTTTGCCCTACCGAGCCGCTTGTACGAGGGACGGTCGGCAATGGGCTGCTTGCTGGGTTTCTTGGCAGTCCCCTTAGAAAGCATAGGAGGGACTGCCGCTGGAGATAGGGAGGTGCCCGAAAGCACCTCCAGAGAAGGGGGTGAGGGGGAGTCCCCTACACCCATAGGCGTAGGAGAGGAGTAAGCCTCCTCTCCGGTTAAAGAGGTATGGAGGGTCCCCTGCGCAAGCACAGGGAGGGGGACCTCCATCTTTTCTGTGGAGCTGCACGAGGGCGGCTCCGTTGTTGTTATAGGGGGAATTAAGGGGAGATGTTTTTTTGTTTCATCATTGGGCATGGTGACCCTCTTTGTTTTACGGGACGCAATCGCTCACCACCTCTTGCAGTAGCCCACACTACAAGAGGTGCTTACAGGCCCGGCAGAGCCAGGCACCGCCATTTGGGACCACCCCTCCCGCCTGGTGGCCTGGCAGTCCTTCGGCATGGCGGCTCCACCTTGAACACGGCGTAAAACGGATAGATTTTGAAGACGAGAGGAAAAGGGATGTGAGGAAGGTATGGGTGGGGATGAAGCAGGTTGTTAAAAGCCAACCACCCCAGACCGGAGCTCAGGGGTTAGGGGACATTGTCCCCTCCCCCCTCAGCCCCGATCCGGGACGATTGGCTGAGAAGAAGGTCAGCTTCTACCCTGTGAAATTAGAGGCTGACCAGAGAAAGTTGTGGGAGAGGTTGTATGAAAAGCGACGAGGTAGGATAGGAATACAGGCTATCTGAAGGAAGGAAGAGAGGCTAAGCTGGGGCCGGACGGGGCGCTGGATCCCGTCAGCACGGCGGCCAGGATGGCAAATCGTCGCGCCCCTTACGGGGGGGGGGGGAGGTGCCCGAAAGCACCTCCAGAGAAGGGGGTGAGGGAGGGTCCCCTGCAACCGTAGGGGAAGGAGAGGAGTAAGCCTCCTCTCCAGTCAGAGGTCAGAGAAATATGGACGGTCCTCTGCGCAAGCATAAGGGGGGTTGGGAGACCTCTATTTTTTCAGTGGAGCTCCGTCATTGTTATAGGGGGAATTAAGGGGAGATGGTTTTTTTTGGCATCATTGGGCATGGTGACCCTCTTTGTTTTACGGGACGCAATCGCTCACCACCTCTCGCAGTAGCCCGCACTGCAAGAGGTGCTTACAGGCCCGGCAGACCCCGGCGCCACCATTTGGGATAACCCCTCCCACCTGGTGGCCTGGCAGTCCCTCGGCATGGCGGCTCCACCTTGAACACGGCGTAAAAAAGATAGATTTTGAAGACGAGAAGAAAAGGGATGCGAGGAAGGTATGGGTGGGGATGAAGCAGGTTGTTAAAAACCAACCACCCCAGACCGGAGCTCAGGGGTTAGGGAACATTGTCCCCTCCCCCCTCAGCCCCGATCCGGGTTCGGTTGGCTGAGAAGAAGTTCAGCATTTTCTCTGTGGAATTAGAGGCTGACCAGAGAAAGCTGTGGGAAGAGGTTGTTTGAAAAGCGATGAAGTAGGGAAGAAATACATGCTATCTGAAGGAAGGAAGAGTGGCTAAGCTAGGGCCGGACAGAGTGCTGGATCCCGTCAGCACGGCGGCCAGGATGGCAAATCGCTGCGCCCCTTACGGGGTGTTTCGCAGTGAACGATAACAGCTTCTTACTGGCAACGTTGTATCTATAAATAGAACCCACTTAGCCTTTGTTTCTCTTTGGTGATGGCTTTTTTGTGTTCTAGTTGTGTTTCTTCATTATTCCAATTCGGGTTTATATTGCATGACCGCCGAAAACTTTTAGATTATTTAGATGCGCATAAACTAATCAAGAAACCTATAAAAGTAAGTATTGTTTGTCATTAGGTTAGGTTTTTCTGCCAGTAAAAAGCTGTTGGGAAAAAAAAGAGGGAGATATTTGTGTTGGGGAAAAAAAAGGGGGAGATATCACTGCGGGGGGACCCCCCTGCGATGATCCTGAGTTTCAATCAATTGGAGGGTCTGGGGGGTGTATCCCCCCAGTATATACTCATATACAAAAAAATATAACACCGTTATTGTTCACATCTGACGCTACCATCTGACGTCATAAGACATTATTGTAGCCCAAAATTGTGGCCTATAAACAGAGCCACCTACCGTGCGCCCCAAAACTGAAGTGTTACCCTGGTTTCCCCAGCAGAGTTGATGTTTGGTCATTGCTTGAGGTCTAGATTAGATTTGTTGCGGCCTACAGAACCACTATTTGCGAGAGTGGCCCATAGGCAGGAATGTTAGAAAGCTAACCACTCTAAGTCTACTAGAAACTTATCCCTGCCACCATCATATTCAGTGATGATCAGGAATTATACTCCTAGTGGTTCTAAGTGGATACCTGCTGAGGTACAGGAGCAGACTCATCATTTATCCTATACATGTAGTGTACCCACAGATGTAAAAAGGCACCAAGATCAGGTTATTCCTAGAACCACAGGGGCTCCTGTTACAACCTGTTTCTCCTACTTCTCCAGTTCGTCCTATTTGGCCTCCTACTCATATCTCTCCTGTGGTAGACTCTTCACTGCAGGTTATTGGTTCTCCTTCAGCTAATGTGCGCAGGTCTTCTAGAGTGAAGAAACCTGTAGATAGGCTAAATCTATAAGTTTTGTGCTATGGTCGTGTTGTTGTTGTTGATTTTGGCTGCTTGGATGGTAGTCAGATGAGCCCTGCTGCAAGTAGTTTGTTGCATGTAGGTTACTTGGTCGTTATTTTAGATGGTACTTAATTAGTAATAGTTGTGTCTTAAGTTTATTGCTAATATTCTTGAGAGCTGTCCGCTGTTGGTGATGAATTTTGCCATCTCATTGAGGATTTGTTGACGGATGGGAGGGTCAAAACCTGCTCCATCTAGCAGGATTGCCAAGGTTAGCTGATGGATTCCCAGGCTTGATAGGAGGACCCTCAGTGTGATACGGAGGCTGTAGAAGTGATGACAGTGTAGCAGGAAGTGTTCCACTGTCTCCTCCTGATTCTGGCACCACGTGCAGTATGGGGAGTCCATCAGGCAAAGTTTGTACCTGTGCATGTTCAGGCCACAGTGTCCAGTCTTCAGGTGGAATAGGCGGCTCCACGGTGCAGGGCAGGTGTCACTGCGGATTTGTCCAAGGCTGGTTTCTTGTAGCACAAGTCAAAGTTCGGTGTCCCACTTCTTTTTGATCTCTTTCTTGGTAAGAGTTCGGGCATCGTGGTATTCAAGTTGGAGAGGTTCCTCTGTGTCTGGCACTGCCTCCCTTGTGGCTTGATCAACAATTTTGTTTCCCTGAATTCCAACATGTGACAGAACCCATTGCAGTGTGATCTGCCGTCCTCCTTTTTTGAGGTGGTGTAGTTGTGCCTGTATCTTTTGCACCAGGGTAGTGTAGGTGCGGGTGAGCCTATTGGTAATTAGTGCCAGACTAGTTTGGGAGTCAGTGTATATCACCACCTTGTCAGATGTTATAAGGTTGATGTTGTCCAGGGCACACAGGATGGCATGGAGTTCCACGGCTATATTAGAGTGGTTGGGTGGTAGCCTCCAGGTTCTGCAAGGTTTGGAGATGGGGAAGTAGACTGCAGATGATGAAATGCCCTTTTCTGGTGAGTGGGATCTGTCTGTAAAAACTGGGGTGTGTGAGGAGTACAGCTCATTGTGCCTGTTGAGGAAAAGTTGCTGGGCAAGTTGGGGTGGGTCCATTCCCTTATGAAACTTGAGGTCTAGGTGGAGGGAGATTTGGGATGCAAGATCATACTGTGTTCGAATTGGCAAGACAGCTGAGTTTGGGCCTGGTATGTGGGGCAGAGGAAGTAAGGCATCTTCAAGGATTGAGAGTGTTTTTTCTATCAGGGGGAGGTTCTTGACGGGGCCAATTCCTGGAGACTTCAGGGCATCATTGAGTATTGTGGTGACTGGGTGGCTGGGTGGAGCTGTGGGATGCCTTGTAGACTGCGTTGCACATTTTCACATGGCGAGTGTGGTCCAGTAGCAGGAGTCCTATTTCCATGTGGAGGCAGGGAATGGGTGTGGATATAAATGCCCAAGAGCTATCCTCAGTGCGGTGTTCTGCACAGTATCCAGCTTTTTTTAGGTTTGTAGGTGAAGTGGATCCATAAATGGCCACCCCATATTGTAATTTGCTGAGGATAAAGGTTCTAAACAGCATGAGGAGTGTATCCCTGTCAGCTCCCCAGCTGATCCCCGAGACCCGCTTCATGACGTCCATACGCTTGAGGAAGGCAGTGCGGAGGTATGTGATGTGTTGCTTGAAAGTGAGGATGGGGCTATCAAAAACTAGGCCTAAGAGACTATGTGATGTGACATATGGGAGGGCTGCCCTTTCTATGGTGATTGTTGGTAGCTGGGGAATCCTCTTCTTTGTGAAACACATGAGGTGGTTTTTCTGTGGATTTATCTTCAGGTCCCATTGTGTTGTCCACTGGTGTAACAGGTTTATTGTTTCTTGCAACCCCTCTTGTGCCTGTAGGAGTGTGTCAGCTCTGTGCAGTAAGGTGATGTCATCTGCATAGACTAACAGGGTGGACTGTGATGTTGGGATGTCTCTCATCAGGATGTTAAAAGTGTGTGGGGCTCAGGACTGATCCTTGTGGTATGCCATGCTGGAGTGGGTGTGGTGAGGAGAAACTGTTTCCCACGGCAACTGAAAATGTCCTGAGGGTAAGGAAATCCTGGAACCATCTTAGGGGGGCACCATTCAATCCCATTATTGACAGTTTCTGAAGTATTCCACCATGCGATACTGTCAAACGCTCCATGCAGGTCAATGAAAACTGTGAGGAGGACGGTTCGGGTCTGGTAGGCTCTCCTGATGTTATGTTCCATGATTAGGAGGAGGTCCTCTGTGCCTCTCTGAGGGCGGAAAACAAACTGGTATACTGGAAGAAGGTTGTTGTGTTCCAGCCACCAGGTAAGACGAGTGTTGATCAGCCTCTCCATCAACTTGCCCAGACATGAGAGAAGACTAATGGGCCTGTAGGAGTTGGAGAGCTTTGGATCCTTGCCTGCCTTTGGTATGGGGATCAGCATTGCATGCTTCCACAGTGTTGGGAATGTTCCTGAAGTCCAGCTTTGGTTGAAAAATGTGAGGAGCTGGGCACGTGCTGTGTTGGGAAAGTTGGTGATGAACTCATTAGGCACTTGATCTGATCCCACTGTGTCGTGGTAGGACATTACATTATATCAATACCATATTATATCTATGGGAGAGGACCAATAACTTGAAAGCGAACCAACAAAAGGGACGGAAAACCACGCGTTCAGACGGGCGAGTAGCGAGAGAGTGCAACGAGGTTAGGAAAATTATGGAATTATGGACAATGGCAAAGTTCAAGGTTATTTAAAGAGAAATGTACAAAAATATAATTTTATTTACACAAAAAAATTAATAAGAGAATTGAAGGGTAAAATTACCTCAGAATTAACGGCCAAAAATCACATCAATAAACGAAGAGGGAAAATTAACTCAATTGGGTTACTGAAGGGGAAAGGGGGGTTGGCTTATGGATGTCGTCTGCTCTTGAGGTGAGGCCGCTCAAACTTCAAAGAGGGAGGTTGGAGTGATGACGGTTCTCCAAAAGCAAGGGGATGAAGGCGGTAACTTCCGGTCCAGGGAAGAGTATTTCGGCTACCTGAAATAAGGAGGGCTTCGACAGGAGTTGATGAAAGAAGTCGGGAAAATCACTTGGGGCGATCGTTCAGTGGAATTACTTCCTGGCTGGGGCTAATTCCAAATACACAAAATAGTCCAGCTGTCACTTTGCTTTGTTGCTAGCACTTGACTTGGAACCATGGGGAAATCTTCTGGGTTCTGGCGAGACTTCTCAACTCTGTGTCTCTTCCGGGAAGTCGAGCGTTATTTATGTCCGAGGCTCTCCCCGGAATTGGGGGTTAGCCGGAAACAGCTCTACTCTCAAAGGGCCTCGAATCTTCTTGCAGAGCTATTTTAGCCTGCATAAAGGTGAATCGTGGGGGACTCGATTCGAGGCTACCGCTTGTGGAAGGGCAGGGGGCTTACCAATTTAGGCCTAGCCGGGCCTTCTGCTGCACATGGGAGTTCCTTTCTGCTAAAGATCTTTCATGTGGGGATTCCCTCACACATCTGCCAACCGAAAGATGATGCTTTACAGAGCAGTTGCGTAGGAAAGAATCATTCCAACCCGTCAAACTAGAATTATCAAAGGTCTAGGGAAATTCTGACCTGCTATGACAGGTGTACACACAAAAAAAAACATGAACCTGAGCTCAGCAGGGAATTTACGGGCAAAAGCCTTAAACAGGTCAATTATAGAAAATTTAACTAATACAATTTAAACAAAAGAAAAATCACAGGAGAACATTGGCGACATTTCAGTGGAACCAAAGAAAAGGAAACAACTAAATGGAGGCATAAATATGGGACCAAAAAAAAAATCATAATTAGGAACATTGATGATAATATATATATATATATATATATATATATATATATATATATATATATATATATATATATATATATACAATTCACGTGGAGAACCTTCGCTCCCGCCGGAGTATGGATGAGGTCCTCTAGCCTCGAGGATGGGGTAGGGTCCCTTTCACTGGCTAAGGATTTTGTTACTTCCCGTGGGAAATAGCACCAGCACCTTCGCGCCAGGCTTGAATTTTCGTTCTTGTGACTTAAGGTCCAATTAGGTCTCAAACCTTTCACAGGATACGAGACTCATTTGTTGCCTCGGGTGGACTCACGCTTGAGGGCTTTAGTTTTCTCCCAAAGGGGGGGAGAGTTGCGCACTCCTTCTGGGCGCGGGAAAACTTATCGCTCCAGAGGGCTTGGAACTCCAGGCCGATAGGGGTTTTCAGGGAAACAGGTACACGGGATTCCAGGGCTGCCTGTGTATGGGTATCACGGGCTGGGCCACGGGATGGTCGTGAATCACGGGGTTCTGACCGAATAAAACAGAGCAGAACTGGATTGGGGCCGCTACCACTTCAGCCCAACAGGACATATAGTCACACTCGATGTGACAACGAATTACTGGGAAACGACTGGCCCGGCCAAGGTAGTCGTGGACCACCGCAAATTTCTTGTGGTCGGGCCCAACAGGGGAGAGTATGTCCTCAGATACTATAATGCAAGTGCATCCGGTGTCACAGACGGGGGTGGATACTCGGCGACGGTTTACAGTTCCATTCTCAAACTTCAATCCACCAGGGTTGTTCTCATTTAAGAGAAAATTTACCTGATGGACCCGACCCTTTGGCGGGCGAGGGAGGTTCGGGAGTCTTCTGAGGCGATGGAGGAGGATCAGGGGCAGGCCAGATTTGGTGTACTTGGTGGGACTCAGAGTTTGCGAATCGGGAGTTTTGAGGACAGCTCGTGCGGTAATGACCGGGAACTCCGCAAGTGTAGCAAATGATCGGGTTCTTTTGGTACGGCACAACCGGGGGAGAAGAAACTAGCAGCTTAACGTCTCGTTGTTCCGATGGATGGAAGTTTCTTGGTTTCGAGGGACTAGGAGCTTTGGTAAATCTTGGAACCAATTTAGGGGTGGTCTTAGGGCCATGGGGCGATTGGGGAGCCTTTTTAACATCCTTAGGGTATAAATTGTGACTACCTGCGTAAACATCGGCCTCTTCCAAACGCTCATTAAAAGTGGCGCAACGTTTATCCTTAATGAAGGCGCGAATTTCGGGAGCCACGGCAGCTAAAAATGATCCCTAAGGAAGAAGTCCAGAAGGGACTCGCAGACCTGGGGAATCTTGTGGATGTACCCATGTTGTCAAAAGGTTTGGCCAGGGCGGATCCTTTCCAGACGGAATCGGGAGCAGTAGAATTCGCTATTCATGTGAACAGCGGCTAACAATTCGGACTTTAACGTGGAATTGTCCAATTTGCTTCCAGAGGAAGGGATACGAAGATATCCCTTAACTTGGCATTTAGGAGGGGAAGTAAGCGAGCAACGCCATCATTTTAGAGATCCCATCTATTGATCCAAAAGATTCTCTCAAAATGGGCCAAAAATGACCCAAAGTCCTCTCCATCATTGAAAGCAGGAAGGTGGACTGAAAGAGTTTGGGGAATTTCAGCCCGAGAACCGATGGACTGAGAATCCATTTGATTTTGACTCATTTCCAGCTCATGCTGCCTAATTTGTTCATGTTCTTCCATCTCCATTTTCAGTTTGTTCTGCTCCATCTCCATCTTCAGTTTGTTCTCCATCTACGTTTTCAGTTTGTTCTCCTCCATCTCCAGTTTGTTCTTCTCCATCTCCAATTCCCTTCGCTCTGCCCATTCGTTCCTCTCTTCTTTCTGTACGTAATTTAGCAGGTCTTTGCCCGAAAGACCTAACATTTCACCCCTGACTCTTGAATTTTTCAAAGGATGACATTTTTACGCAGTTAACCGAGGGAACACTGATATGCGAACGAGTAAGGCATCTGGCCCTGACAACATTCATTCTAGGATACTCAAAGAAGGTGTAGAAAGTATTGCAGTAGCTCTTGAGATGATATTTATTAGATCACTAGAGTCTGGAGAAATACCAAATGATTGGAAATTGGCAAATGTAGTGCCAATTTTTAAAAAGGGAAGCAAAGAGGATCCAAATAACTTTAGACCGGTAAGCTTAACTTCTATAGTCTGTAAAATTCTTGAGAAGATGATTAAGAAGGGAATTTCTGATCATCTAGAGAGTAGACGGTTAATTAATGATGCTCAGCATGGTTTTAGAAAAGGTAGATCGTGTTTAACTAATTTACTGGATTTTATGGATTATGTAACTAAAGAATTAGATAGGGGTGAGAAAGTTGATGTGATCTACTTAGATTTCAGCAAAGCTTTTGATAAGGTTCCACATAGAAGATTAGTTCATAAATTAAAGCTGCATGGGATATGTGGGAATGTTTTAAATTGGATAACTGAATGGAGTGAGGTCAGAGTGGACGAATGTTATTAGTGGCGTACCTCAGGGATCAGTTTTAGGCCCTTTATTATTTATAATCTATGTAAATGATCTTAGGCAAGGTGTAAATAGCAAAGTGTCAATTTTTGCTGATGACACTAAATTGGCAGCTGTAGTCAAAGAGGTTGAGGGTGGCTTTAAAGTGCAGGGTGACTTAAATAAGTTGTTAGCTTGGGCTTAGAAGTGGCAGATAACTTTTAACCTTAATAAATGCAAAGTTATTAACATGGGGAGAGATAATAGAGAATTTAGCTATGAGATGGATGGGTATTGGCTTAATTCAGTTGAAGATGAGAAGGACTTAGGAGTAGTAGTAGATAGGTCACTGAAATTTTCAAAGCAGTGTATTGAGGCAAAAAATAGAGCAAATAGGGTGCTAGGTTACATTAAAAGAAATGTTAGCTACAAGAGTAAGGAGATCATCCTTAAACTATACAACTCTTATGTCAGGCCACATTTAGAGTACTGTATACAGGCATGGTCACCACATTTTAGACATGATATAGACTTATTAGAGTCAGTACAAAGGAGAGCAACAAAAATAATACCATCCCTGAAGCACCTTCAATATGAAGATAGACTGAGGGTATTAAATATGTTTTCATTTGAAAGAAGGTGTGTGAGGGGAGATATGATTGAGCTTTTTAAAATCTTTTCTGGGATGGATAAATTGGATTTCAGCAAGTTATTTGAGTTAGAGGTAGTAATAGAACTAGAGGCCACCACTTAAAGATTAAAAAACAGAGGTGCAGACTGGATGTTAGAAAATATTTTTTCACTAACAGAGTGGTGGATTATTGGAATAGTTTGCAACCTGAGACTGTAGATAGCCCAAACTTGAATATTTTCAAGCGCAGATTGGATGATTATATGGGGATGGAGGGTTAATTTCTTACTTTTTGGTATGTGGATATGTTTCTTGACTCATTCCTGTGGATGCAGTTTCTTTTTATAGTATATTTTGGGGGACTTTGATTTGTTTTTTTGACAGACTCCTATGGAGGCTTTAAATTATATATTGTAGATGCATGGTTGGACATTCCTATATATTGTTAAATTGTATATTGTAGATGCATGATCTGACAAAATCCTATGGATGCATTATTTGGGTGGGATTTAACGGATGCGGATGACCTTTGATAGGCCCTTGTGGCTTTTGTCATCCATGAAATTATGTTATGTTATGTTACCCACGCGAAACAAATACTTGAATATTCGTGAAGACCTTGGTCACAAAAAAATTAAGATACAGCTACCTACCTCTGCTGTTTCTAAGCAGGAAAAAAAACTTAAAATGGTCCTACTGGACACCAAAGACCTTAACTCTTTTGGATTAATAACCAGGAGAGTCTCCAAAATTTAAACACAAGAAAAAAAAATTAATTACCTGGGGTCCAACACAAAATCTAAATAGATTACGTTCCACTGCTCTTCAAATAACTTGAAATTGCCTTCTGCCAATACAATACAAAAATTAAAATAAAGGGATGTACGTGAATAACAAGGGAACTTCTAATGTTGAAATTAAAATGATATAGGTTAAAAAAAAAACACACTTGACACCAGATTTATATAATATATATATTAATATATATATATATATATATATATATATATATATATATATATATATGTCGTGGTATGACATTACATTATATCAATACCATATTTATCTATGGGAGAGGACCAATAACTTGAAAGCGAACCGACAAAAGGGACGGAAAACCACGCATTCAGACGGGCTGAGTACGGAGAGAGTGCAACGAGATCAGGTAAATTATGGACAATGGCAAAGTTCAAGGTTATTTAAAGAGAAATGTACAAAAATATAATTTTATTTACACAAAAAAATTAATAAGAGAATTGAAGGGTAAAATTACCTCAGAGAATTAACGGGTAAAAATCACATCAATAAATGAAGGGGGGAAAATTAACTCAATTGGGTTACTGAAGGGAGGAGGGGGGTTGGCTTACAGATGTCTTCTGTACGTGAGGTGAGACCGCTCAAACTTCAAAGAGGGAGGTTGGAGTTGTGGTGGAGCGAATGTGAGTGTGTGTAAAAGGGCCATTCTCCCATCCCTTTTCTCAGTACCCTCTCCCTCCCTCTGTAAGAATGTGTGTGTGAGTGGGAATGAGGTTTTTTATATTTTCTCTTTGTATATATATGTATTTGATTTCATGTATTAAAATTGTTTTCTCTTTCTCAGATTGTACTTTGCTTAAAATAATCTTTTATCAAAATTGTACTTTGTTTAAAATAATCTTTTATCAAAAGATTATATTTTGAAAGAGTAGTTTTTAGAGTTAAATATTTGGAGAATTGTTGATGCTGAGGATTGTTTGGATATAGATTTAGAGGTAAGATAGTCGATAAATTTACTCGGGTAATGCCCACTTATTAGTTTCCCTTCCATGTATAAGTAAATGGATCATAAACGGAGGATATATCTCTTCTTCAGAGAGTGGAAGCTTGGACAGACTGCAAGAAGGGTTCTCTAGACGAGTGCTCCGCCCAGCCCTGAGACGGAGGGCTTTCATACCTCGCTAGACACCTGAACTACCACACCCGCATTGGTTAACAAGCCTGCCTCCTTTTATGTTAGCTTACTACCACCCACCTCCAGCACACAAGTGATAGCGCGTGCCCCTTTTTGTTCGGTTGTTGTGTTTTTTTATGTTTTGTATAGATATATAAGTAAATTTGTTGTATTCGCCTGTTATAAAATTCTCTTTTGGTATCTTATTTGGATTGGGAAATTTGGCCTCATTTTGAAGTGTGCACACTTCCCTTGTAAATACAAAATTGCTGTAAATATAACTGTATTCTTTTGTAAGTAAAGGGACTGTATATACAATCCGTTTCATTCTCCCTCGATTTCTCATGTCCGGACAGTGTAGGAAGCGGGTTAGATCGATTGGAATTAGAGATATATTTTCGGCCCGCTACAGAGTGATGATGGTTCTCCAAAAGCAGGGGGGGGGGGGTAACTTCCAGCCCAGGGGAGAGTATTTCGGCTACCCGAAATAAGAAGGGCTTCAACAGGAGTTGATGAAAGAAGCCGGGAAAATCAATCGGGGCGATCATTCAGTGGAATTACTTCCTGGCTGGGGCTAATTCCAAATAGTCCAGCTGTCACTTGGCTTTGTTGCCAGCACTTGACTTGGAGCCATGGGTTCTGGCGAGACTTCTCAACTCTGTGTCTCTTCCAGAAAGTCAAGCATTATTTATGTCTGAGGCTCTCCCCGGAGTTGGGGGTTAGCGGGAAACAGCTCTACTCTCGAAGGGCCTCAAATCTTCTTGCAGAGCTATTTTAGCCCACATAAAGGTGAATCGTGGGGGACTCAATTCGAGGCTACCACTTAGGAAGGGGAGGGGGGGTAGGCTTACCACTTTAGGCCTAGCCGGGCCTTCTGCTGCACATGGGAGTTCCTTTCTGCTCAAAGATCTTCCACGTGGGGATTCCCTCACACACTGCCTTCCCTTTTTTCAGGTTCTTTATTGCACAGTCCAGTTCATAGAGGGTGAGTGGAGATGACATGCTTGTTGAGGCATGCAGAATTTCTGGTGTTTGGGTTGGAGCTAAAAAACAACAGGGTCTGGGAGGCCATAGATGGTGTTGTAGTGTGCAGCCAGTAGTTCCGCTTGTTCAGATGGACATAGAACTCTTGTGTCTGGACCTCTTAGGGAAAGAGAGGAAGGGGTGGGTCGACCAGACATGGCATCACTGAATAGCCCACTTCCCAGGCAGAGGTCTAGGGTAGAGTGGGTGCCCTTGAACGGATCAATCCTTGTGGGAAGGCCTGGAGGAGTAAGGAGGGTTAGTGGTGAAGTGAGCAGTGAATTAAAGAGGGAATGACCTGTGGGGTTTATGGTGCTTCGAGCAATACCTGGTTGCCAGTGTGGGTGTCTTGCATTGAAGTCCGCCATGACTAGTGTTGGTGGGGTTAGCTGGTTGAAGTAGTGAGTGAGTTCGGCTTCTGTTACATCAGTGCATGGGTTATAGCATATAAATATGGGGGCCCATCTCCTGTTCAAAGATATTTGCACTGCCATGGTTTCAAGTGTCCCTCCCGGGAATTGCTGCAGTGGGAATTCTGCACATGCCATCTTCTTGTGGGTAAGTAGGACAAGCCCTCCACCCTGCCTGTTTTGGCGGTCCTTCCTATGGATGTTGTAGCCCTGGAATGATATACTGAGGTGTTGTTGGAGGCATGTCTCACAAATTCCTATTAGTACCGGTCAGCACCGTTTTGCCTGCAGTTTGACATCTGCCAGCTTGTGGGGAAGTGAGCGAGCATTCCAGAATATGATGGTGTTTTGCTGATATGCCATGATTGCTGGGTGAAGATGGCAAGAAGGGCAGGGATGAGATGGCAAAGGATTGATAATATGGAGCAGCCTTGTTGGTGGAGTGAATAGCCTTTTCGGAATATGTTGATAAGTGAAGGGACCAGTGAACACCAGTAGATGTCTGCCAAGTCGCCTGTCTTCTCCGGCATTTGTGGTGTGGGACTGGTCTTAGATTTAGTTCTTTAGTTCCTGTGACTTTTTCAGCATACGTTTGATAAGTGGGTTGTTCCCTTTTCTTGGTGGTAGGTGTGGGGTGGACCTCAATGTCAGCAAACGGATACGGTGCGCTGGAGAGAATGTGATGGTGGGCCGGTGTGTTGCCTGTAAAACGGCGGTGTGCTTGGAGGGGGCGGGGGCAGTATGTATGGGTGTCAGTGCGCTGAGAGGTTGTGGCATTTGCCTTGCATGTGTACTGATCCTCATAACATAACATAACATAATTTCACGGATGACAAAAGGCAGAAGGGCATATGAAAGGTCATCCGTATCCATCAAATCCCACCCACATAATGCATCCATAGGATTTTGTCAGATCATGCATCTACAATATACAATTTCACAATCCATATGAATGTCCAACCATGCATCTACAATATATAATTTATAGCCTCCATAGGAGTGTCAAAATCAAAATCAAGTCCACCAAAATATACAATAAAAAGAAACTGCATCCACAGGAATGAGTCAAGAAACATATCCACATACCAAAAAGTAAGAAATTAACTCTCCATCCCTATATAACCATCCAATCTGCGCTTGAAAACATTCAAGTTTGGGCTGTCTACAGTCTCAGGTGGCAAACTATTCCAATAATCCACCACTCTGTTAGTGAAAAAATATTTTCTAACATCCAGTCTGCACCTCTGTTTTTTAATCTTTAAGTAAGAACATAAGAAAAGAAGGAGACTGCAAAAGACCATTCATGGCCTACACTTGGCAGCTCCTGTTCCAGTCAACAGACAAAAGATTTCTTACCAGAGAAAAGTCATCAACATTGTCACCCTTTACAGGAGTTCATCAGATCTAATCTACAATATACATAAAATGCATCCAGAGGATTATGTCCATTCATGCAATCGCAAAATATAATCTCCCCACTCCTTAGAAAAATATATACATATGTACATAAAAAAAGTCAGTCCCATCTAGCAGCTTCATCCATATATTTATCTAATCTATTCTTAAAACTACCCAGAGAGGAGGCTTCTATCACATGTCTAGTGAGCCTATTCCATTCATCTACCACACGATTTGTAAACCAATTCCTCCCAATCTCCTTCCTAAACCTATACTTATCAAGCTTAAACCCATTGCTACGTGTCCTGTCATGTTCACTAAGTATAAGAACCTTACCCAGATCCCCTTTATTATATCCTTTTACCCATTTGAAGACTTCAATCAATTCCCCTCTGACTCTTCTCCTTTCCAATGTATGTAGATTTAGTTTTCTGAGCCTTTCACCATAAGGTAAGTTCCTTAGCCCACCAATCATCTTTGTCATCCTTCTCTGCACAGACTCAAGCAAATCAATATCCTTCCTATAATATGGTGACCAAAATTGTACTGCATAGTCTAGATGAGGCCTAACTAGCGCCAGATACAGTTTTAGAATGACCAGCACTCTTATTGCTTACACTCCTCCTAATGAATCCCAATATCCTATTAGCTTTATTCTTAGCATTTAGGCATTGCTTTCTAGGACGAAGGTCTGAACTTACCAAAATACCCAAGTCCCTCTCAAAATCGGTCCTCCCTAAAATTCTCCCATTTAATTTATAACTATTCAATGGATTATTTCTACCTATACTAAGTACACTACATTTGTCTATGTTAAACTTCATTTGCCATTTCTCGGCCCAATTGGACAGAATGGTCAATTCCTCCTGCATTACAACAGCATCAGAATCAGCCCTAATGGCACTACCTAGCTTAGTATCATCAGCAAATTTACTCAGGTCACTACTTATACCTATGTCAAGATCATTAATATAAATTAAGAATAGCAAGGGACCCAAAACAGATCCTTGCGGAACTCCACTGCTAACACACCCCCACTCAGATTTAACTCCATCTATACTAACTCTTTGCTGTCTGTCACCAAGCCATGACTGAATCCACCTAAATATACTGCCATCGATCATGTCTGCTTTAACTTTGCTCAGAAGCCGTAAGTGTGGCACTCGATCAAAAGCCTTACTAAAGTCCAAGTATAAAATATCATACTTTTCATCATTATCTGCTGCTTCATACACCTTACTATAAAAAGACAGCAAATTAGTCAGACAGGATTTACCCTTACTAAAGCCCCCCAGACCCCCCCAATTGATTGAGACTCAGGAATGAAAGAAATATATGCGATGGATGTACTGCATTTGAGTAGGAGGGGGGTAGATGTGTTGTGGGAGGAGTATGATCGTGTTATTAGTCATTGCAGGCGGGAAAGTAGATACTAATAGTGGTCAGGGAATTATGAGAGGACATTATAGTACTGAAAGTAGAATGGACTTGGCAGATAACAGAAATACAGTGGTACCTCAACTTACGAAAGGCTCTACATACAAAATTTTCAGGTTACGAAACACTTCTTCGGAAAAATATTGCCTCTTGTTATGAAAGAAATTTCAGGATGCGAAAGGCGAAAATTTCAAAATACGCGCTGCTACTCACAGCTCCCAGAGTCCACTGAACGTAAACATACTTGTAGCATCCTGTATCTTGGTGTGAAAGTGCCGCGTCCGTGCTGCTCTGCCATTGGCTATTGCCTAGCATCTTCCTGGCATCCCATTGGCTAGGATGGACCTCTGTGTGTATGTGCGTATACCCATAATCCCCTTTGTTTTCCCGTCAGCCCACGAGGATCACCGAAGCCTCAGTTTCACGCTAGCGAAATTCAGTAAAGCACGAAGTGTTCGGACAGTTTTTCATCAGCTTTTGTTAGTGTTTATTGCAACTTTACGTGTGTGTACTAACTTTTATTCACTATGGGCGCCAAGAAAGTGGTGAGAAGAACAAGAGAGTTGTTTTGTCCATACAAACAAAGCAAGAGATAATAGAAAAGTACGAAAAAGGGATGCGTTTGGTTGATCTTGCCAAAGAATATAACCGTAATCCATCAACGATGAGCACGATATTAAAACAAAAGGAAGCCCTAAAAGCTACGACTCCTTCCAAAGGCCTCTCCTTTCTTTCGACGGAGGAGCGGAGGGAGTTGGAGGCGATGTAACACACGGCAGTGCAGGAGGAGTTCATTAAAGACGAAGAGGAGGCAGCCATTATTCCGACAGCCCAAATAAAAGACATTTTACAAAAATTCTATGAAGTTTCGGACTTTGTTGAAAAGAATCACCCAGAAAAAGTGTTCACTAATCGGGCTATCGCTCACTATGATGATGTTTGCCTTGCACATGTTCGAAAGATTGTTAAAAGCCGACAAAAGCAAACGACCTTGGATCGGATCTTTACAAAACGTCAGGAAAAAACCACTGCTGAGAGTGAACCTGAACCGAAGAAGGCGAAAGGTGACAACAATAGCAGTTAAACAAGAGAACCATTAAAGTAAAATAGAAGGGAAAAACTTTATTCTTTACATTATGTACAACTCTCATTTTTATGTTTATTGTGCAGTAATTTAATTCTAACATGTATTTGTTACAAGTTTTGATGCATTTTTGTAATTTATAAAAAATTTATGTCCGATTTTTAAGGGGCTTGGAACCGATTAGGGCATTTATAAGATAAAAAGCGTTTCTACTTACGAAATTTTTACGTTACAAAACGATTTCCAGAACGAATTAATTTCGTAAGTAGAGGTACCACTGTAGGTTCCAAGGCGATAGAGGTGAAGTCATTCAGGTTTCAAGAGGTGCTTCAGGGATAGGGGGGTTAAATTGTTTCTATACAAATGCTCGTAGTCTTAGAAACAAGAAGGATGAGCTATTTAGTTATATTTGCAATGAGGATATAGATATATTATGTGTTACTGAATCATGGGTTAATGAAATAGAATTTAGTGACACTATAAGTGAATTTGATTTACAGGGCTATAATATGTACATTAGTCAAAGGACAGGTAGGATTGGTGGAGGAATAATTATCTATATAAAAAGCAAAATTTTTTGAAGTTTAAATACTTCAATAGAGCAGGATGGAGTTGAGTCACTTTGGATAGATATTAGGTTCAGTAAAATTGAATGGTGCATTTGGGAGCTTTTTACAGACCACCTGGGCAGACTGATGATGTAGATGAACTAATGATAAGGAAAATAAGTAAGGGATGTGAAACAGATGCAGTTATTATTGGGGACTTCAACTTAAACTCTGTGGACTGGGAAAATATGATAGGTAGGGATAGAACAAGTGGCAGGTTCATAGAATGCCTTGAGGATAATTTGTTTAATCAATTTGTTAATGAGCCAACGAGGGGGGACAATATATTAGATTTAGTACTTTCTAACAGTGATCATTTAGTTCAAGAATTGACTGTTGGGGAAGCATTGAGAAATAGTGATCATCAGATAGTTCATTTTAACTTGGGAATTGAGAAGGGTAAAATAACCGAGAATGCTGAAAAAGTTCCAAATTTTCATAAGGGAGATTATGTAAAACTTCGAAGCTTGCTAAATTTGGTAGACTGGGATGTAGAATTCAGAGGTAAAAATGCTTATGGGATGTGGGATACTTTCAAGCATATAATAAATGTAGTCCAAGAACAATGTATCCCAATGAAGGCCATTAGGAACAAAAGTAGGAAACCATTATGGTGGAATCAGGAGATAGCTAGAAAATTTTCAGAGAAGAAAAGGGCATACAAAAAATTACAGGTACAAAATAATATTCAAAATTTAAGTGATTATAGAATGGCTAGGAATGAGTTAAATATGATTATAAAGAAGAACAAAAGGAAGTCAGAAATTAAATTAGCTCAGGATAGCAACAAAGATCCTAGAAAGTTCTTTAGTTACTATAAAATTAATAACAAGTCTAGCAGAGTTAAAATAAGACCTATCAAATATGAAGGGGTTGTGAGAGAAACTGATGAGGAAATAGTTGAGGTACTAAATGGTCATTTTGCATCAGTATTTACAGAGGAGAAACTAAATAGTCTTATGTATAGTACTCATGGGTCAGGGAAAGAGGTGTTTACTACCATTAGTGTGAAGCGGGGGATGATAAAAGGACTAATAGGTGAGTTAGATACTACCAAGGCCTCCGGCCCTGATAATATTCATTCTAGGATACTTAAAGAAGGGGTAGAAAGTATCTCAATAGCTCTGGACAAGTTATATACTAGGTCACTGGAATATGGAGAAATACCCGATGATTGGAAGAGAGCGAATGTAGTCCCCATTTTCAAGAAGGGTAGTAAAGAGGATCCAAATAACTTTAGACCGGTTAGCCTAACTCCTGTAGTCTGTAAAATTCTTGAGAAAATAGTTAAAAAAGGGATTTGCCAACATCTAGAGAGGGAGGGGTTAATCAGCGATGCTCAGCATGGGTTTACATCAGATAGATCATGTTTGACTAACTTACTAGACTTTCTGGAGTTTGTAACAGATCAAGTAGATAAGGGAGAGAATGTAGATATAATTTACTTAGATTTTAGTAAAGCATTTGATAAGGTACCACATAGGAGACTAGTTCATAAATTAAAAATGATTGGGATATGTGGGAGTGTTTCAAATTGGATAGCTGAGTGGCTGAAAGACAGGAAGCAAAGGGTAGTGCTAAATGGTGTAAAGTCAGAGTGGAGGGATGTTATCAGTGGGGTTCCTCAGGGATCAGTTCTCGGTCCATTATTATTTGTCATCTATATAAAGGATCTTGGGGAGGCAGTTAATAATAAAGTGTCAATTTTTGCGGATGATACCAAATTAGCAGCTGTAGTTAAAGATATTGATGATAATTTTAAAGTGCAGGGGAATTTAAATAAATTGTTATCCTGGGCACATAAGTGGCAAATGACTTTCAACCTTGATAAGTGCAAAGTTATTAACATGGGAAAAAATAATAGAGAATTTAACTATGAAATGGATGGGCATTGGCTGAGCTCAGTAGAGGATGAGAAAGATCTAGGAGTAGTAATAGATAAGTCATTAAGGTTTTCTAAGCAGTGTATTGAAGCAAGAAATAGGGCAAATAGAGTGCTGGGTTTTATTAAGAGAAATGTCAGTTACAAAAGTAAGGAGGTTATTCTTAAACTCTATAACTCTTATGTTAGGCCACATCTAGAGTACTGTATACAGGCATGGTCCCCACATTTTAGACACGATATTAACCTTCTTGAGTCAGTGCAACGGAGGGCAACAAAGATTATTCCTTCCCTGAGGCACCTTGAATATGAAGATAGACTGAGGGTATTAAATATGTTCTCGTTCGAAAGGAGGTGTGTGAGAGGGGATATGATTGAGCTGTTTAAAATTTTTTCCGGGATAGATAAATTGGATGTTAGCAAGTTTTTTGAGTTAGATGATGGAAATTGGACTAGAGGTCACCACTTGAAAATTAAAAAGCAAGGGTGTAGGTTGGATTTAAGAAAATATTTTTTCACCAATAGAGTGGTAGACTTCTGGAACAAATTGCCGCAGAGGGTAGTAGGTAGTCCAAATCTAAATGTATTTAAGAGTAGGTTGGATGAGTTTATGGGAAGGGAAGGTTGTGATGGTTCCTAAGTTTTGTATATATTAATATTGTTTGTATATATCTATAGCTGCATGATTTAGTTCTTGACAAGCCTTGATTGGTGATACCCTTGTTTCTGGATGCAATCCTCTGGATGTAGTTTTCCTGGGAGTTTGGGTGCCTTGAAAAAGAGGCCGCTTGACTCGGATGACCTATGATGAGCCCTTGTGGCTTTTGTCATCCGTTATATTATATTGTGGGGGACTTTGATTTTGTCTTCCCCTGGTGATGGTGCTTTTTGTGGGTGGGTTTTGACGGAGGCGGATGACCTTTGATAGGCCCTTGTGGCTTTTGTCATCCGTGTAATTATGTTATGTTATGTTATGTTATATATCTATAGCTGCATGATTTAGTTCTTGACAAGCCTTGATTGGTGATACCCTTGTTTCTGGATGCAATCCTCTGGATGTAGTTTTCGTGGGAGTGTGGGTGCCTTAAAAAAGAGGCTGTTTGACTCGGATGACCTATGATGAGCCCTTGTGGCTTTTGTCATCTGTTATATTATATTGTGGGGGACTTAACATAAGAAAAGAAGGAGACTGCAAAAGACCATTCATGGCCTACACTTGGCAGCTCCTGTTCCAGTCAACACACAAAAGATTTCTTACCAGAGAAAAGTCATCAACATTGTCACCCTTACGTCAGATCTAATCTACAATATACATAAAATGCATCCAGAGGATTATGTCCATTCATGCAACCGCAAAATATAATCTCCCCACTCCTTAGAAAAATATATACATATGTACATAAAAAAAAAAAAAAGTCAGTCCCATCTAGCAGCTTCATCCATATATTTATCTAATCTATTCTTAAAACTACCCAGAGAGGAGGCTTCTATCACATGTCTAGTGAGCCTATTCCATTCATCTACCACACGATTTGTAAACCAATTCCTCCCAATCTCCTTCCTAAACCTATACTTATCAAGCTTAAACCCATTGCTACGTGTCCTGTCATGTTCACTAAGTATAAGAACCTTACCCAGCTCCCCTTTATTATATCCTTTTACCCATTTGAAGACTTCAATCAATTCCCCTCTGACTCTTCTCCTTTCCAATGTATGTAGATTTAGTTTTATAACATAACATAACATATTTTCACGGATGACAAAAGCCACAAGGGCCTATCGAAGGTCATCCGCATCCGTCAAAACCCACCCACAAAAAGCACGATCACCAAGGAAAGACAAAATCAAAGTCCCCCACAATATAATATAACAGATGACAAAAGCCACAAGGGCTCATCATAGGTCATCCAAGTCAAACGGCCTCTTTTTTAAGGCACCCAAACTCCCAGGAAAACTACATCCAGAGGATTGCGTCCAGAAACAAGGGTATCACCAATCAAGGCTTCTCAAGAACTAAATCATGCAGCTATAGATATATACAAACAATATTAATATATAAAAAAACTTAGGAACCATCACAACCTACCCTCCCCATAAACTCATCCAACCTACTCTTAAATACACTTAAATTTGGACTACCAACTACCCTCCGCGGCAATTTGTTCCAGAAGTCTACCACTCTATTGGTGAAAAAATATTTTCTTAAATCCAACTTACACCCTTGCTTTTTAATTTTCAAGTGGTGACCTCTAGTCCGATTTCCATCATTTAACTAAAAAAAATTGCTAACATCCAATTTATCTATCCCAGAAAAAATTTTAAACAGCTCAATCATATCCCCTCTCACACACCTCCTTTCGAACGAGAACATATTAAATACCCTCAGTCTATCTATATATTCAAGGTGCCTCAGGGAAGGAATAATCTTTGTTGCCCTCCGTTGCACTGACTCGAGAAGGTTAATATCGTGTCTAAAATGTGGGGACCATGCCTGTATACAGTACTCTAGATGTGGCCTAACATAAGAGTTATAGAGTTTAAGAATAAGCTCCTTACTTAGGGAACTGACATTTCTCTTAATGAAACCCAGCACTCTATTTGCCCTATTTCTTGCTTCAATATACTACTTAGAAAACCTTAATGACTTATCTATTACTACTCCTAGATCTTTCTGATCCTCTACTGAGCTCAGTCAATGCCCATCCATCTCATAGTTAAATTCTCTATTATCTTTTCCCATGTTAATAACTTTGCACTTATCAAGGTTGAAAGTCATTTGCCACTTATGTGCCCAGGATAACAATTTATTTAAATCCCCCTGCACTTTAAAATTATCATCAATATCTTTAACTACAGCTGCTAAGTTGGTATCATCCGCAAAAATTGACACTTTACTATTAACTGCCTCCCCAAGATCGTTTATATAGATGACACATAATAATGGAGCGAGAACTGATCCCTGAGGAACCCCACTGATAACATCCCTCCACTCTGACTTTACATCATTTAGAACTACCCTTTGCTTCCTGTCTTTCAGCCACTCAGCTATCCAATTTGAAACACCTCCACAAATCCCAATCATTTTTAATTTATGAACTAGTCTCCTATGTGGTACCTTATCAAATGCTTTACTAAAATCTAAGTAAATTATATCTACATTCTCTCCCTTATCTACTTGATGTGTTACAAACTCCAGAAAGTCTAGTAAATTAGTCAAACATGATCTACCTGATCTAAACCCATGCTGAGAATCGCTGATTAACCCCTCCCTCTCTAGATATTGGCAAATCCCTTTTTTAACTATTTTCTCAAGAATTTTACAGACTACAGGAGTTAGGCTAACCGATCTAAAGTTATTTGGATCCTCTTTACTACCCTTCTTGAAAATGGGGACTACATTCGCTCTCTTCCAATCATCAGGTATTTCTCAATATTCCAGTGACCTAGTATACAACTTCTCCAGAGCTATTGAGATACTTTCTACCCCTTTTTTAAGTATCCTAGAATGAATATTATCAGGGCTGGAGGCCTTGGTAGTATCTAACTCACCTATTAGTCCTTTTATCGTCCTCCAATCCACACTAATGGTAGTAAACACCTCTTTTCCTGACCCATGAGTACTATACATAAGACTATTTAGTTTCTCCTTTGTAAATACTGATGCAAAATGACCGTTTAGTACCTCAACTATTTCCTCATCAGTTTCTTTAACAACCCCTTCATATTTGATAGGCCCTATTTTAACTCTGCCAGACTTATTATTAATTTTATAGTAACTAAACATAACATAACATAACATAATTACACGGATGACAAAAGCCACAAGGGCCTATCAAAGGTCATCCGCCTCCATCAAAACCCACCCACAAAAAGCACCATCACCAGGGGAAGACAAAATCAAAGTCCCCCACAATATAATATAACGGATGACAAAAGCCACAAGGGCTCATCATAGGTCATCCGAGTCAAGCGGCCTCTTTTTCAAGGCACCCAAACTCCCAGGAAAACTACATCCAGAGGATTGCATCCAGAAACATGGGTATCACCAATCAAGGCTTGTCAAGAACTAAATCATGCAGCTATAGATATATACAAACAATATTAATATATACAAAACTAGGATCTTTGTTGCTATCTTGAGCTAATTTAATTTCTGACACCATTTTGTTCTTCTTTATAATCTTATTTAACTCATTCCTAGCCATTCTATAATCACTTAAATTTTTAATATTATTTTATATCTGTAATTTTTTAGATGCCCTTTTCTTCTCTGAAATTTTTCTAGCCTTTCACCACAAGGTAAGTTCCTTAGCCCACCAATCATCTTTGTCATCCTTCTCTGCACAGACTCAAGCAAATCAATATCCTTCCTATAATATGGTGACCAAAATTGTACTGCATAGTCTAGATGAGGCCTAACTAGCGCCAGATACAGTTTTAGAATGACTTCAGCACTCTTATTGCTTACACTCCTCCTAATGAATCCCAATATCCTATTAGCTTTATTCTTAGCATTTAGGCATTGCTTTCTAGGACGAAGGTCTGAACTTACCAAAATACCCAAGTCCCTCTCACAATCGGTCCTCCCTAAAATTCTCCCATTTAATTTATAACTATTCAATGGATTATTTCTACCTATACTAAGTACACTACATTTGTCTATGTTAAACTTCATTTGCCATTTCTCGGCCCAATTGGACAGAATGGTCAATTCCTCCTGCATTACAACAGCATCAGAATCAGCCCTAATGGCACTACCTAGCTTAGTATCATCAGCAAATTTACTCAGGTCACTACTTATACCTATGTCAAGATCATTAATATAAATTAAGAATAGCAAGGGACCCAAAACAGATCCTTGCGGAACTCCACTGCTAACACACCCCCACTCAGATTTAACTCCATCTATACTAACTCTTTGCTGTCTGTCACCAAGCCATGACTGAATCCACCTAAATATACTGCCATCGATCATGTCTGCTTTAACTTTGCTCAGAAGCCGTAAGTGTGGCACTCGATCAAAAGCCTTACTAAAGTCCAAGTATAAAATATCATACTTTTCATCATTATCTGCTGCTTCATACACCTTACTATAAAAAGACAGCAAATTAGTCAGACAGGATTTACCCTTACTAAAGCCATGCTGTGATTCTTTTATCAACTTATGCTTATCCAAGTGATCTCTAATATTCCTTGCTATAATAGATTCCATCATTTTCCCTACCACTGATGTCAAACTTACTGGTCTGTAATTAGACATATTTGTTTTATCCCCTGGTGATGGTGCTTTTTGTAGGTGGGTTTTGACGGAGGCGGATGACCTTTGATAGGCCCTTGTGGCTTTTGTCATCCATGTAATTATGTTATGTTATGGGGAGGCAGTTAATAATAAAGTGTCAATTTTTGCAGATGATACCAAATTAACAGCTGTAGTTAAAGATATTGATGATAATTTCAAAGTGCAGGGGGACTTAAATAAATTGTTATCCTGGGCACATAAGTGGCAAATGACTTTCAACCTTGATAAGTGCAAAGTTATTAACATGGGAAAAGATAATAGAGAATTTAACTATGAAATGGATGGGCATTGGCTGAGCTCAGTAGAGGATGAGAAAGATCTAGGAGTAGTAATAGATAAGTCATTAAGGTTTTCTAAGCAGTGTATTGAAGCAAGAAATAGGGCAAATAGAGTGCTGGGTTTTATTAAGAGAAATGTCAGTTACAAAAGTAAGGAGGTTATTCTTAAACTCTATATTTCTTATGTTAGGCCACATCTAGAGTACTGTATACAGGCATGGTCCCCACATTTTAGACACGATATTAACCTTCTTGAGTCAGTGCAACGGAGGGCAACAAAGATTATTCCTTCCCTGAGGCACCTTGAATATGAAGATAGACTGAGGGTATTAAATATGTTCTCGTTCGAAAGGAGGTGTGTGAGAGGGGATATGATTGAGCTGTTTAAAATTTTTTCCGGGATAGATAAATTGGATGTTAGCAGGTTTTTTGAGTTAGATGATGGAAATCGGACTAGAGGTCACCACTTGAAAATTAAAAAGCAAGGGTGTAGGTTGGATTTAAGAAAATATTTTTTCACCAATAGAGTGGTAGATTTCTGGAACAAATTGCCGCAGAGGGTAGTAGGTAGTCCAAATCTAAATGTATTTAAGAGTAGGTTGGATGAGTTTATGGGAAGGGAAGGTTGTGATGGTTCCTAAGTTTTGTATATATTAATATTGTTTGTATATATCTATAGCTGCATGATTTAGTTCTTGACAAGCCTTGATTGGTGATACCCTTGTTTCTGGATGCAATCCTCTGGATGTAGTTTTCCTGGGAGTTTGGGTGCCTTGAAAAAGAGGCCGCTTGACTCGGATGACCTATGATGAGCCCTTGTGGCTTTTGTCATCCGTTATATTATATTGTGGGGGACTTTGATTTTGTCTTCCCCTGGTGATGGTGCTTTTTGTGGGTGGGTTTTGACGGAGGCGGATGACCTTTGATAGGCCCTTGTGGCTTTTGTCATCCGTGTAATTATGTTATGTTATGTTATGTTATATATCTATAGCTGCATGATTTAGTTCTTGACAAGCCTTGATTGGTGATACCCTTGTTTCTGGATGCAATCCTCTGGATGTAGTTTTCGTGGGAGTGTGGGTGCCTTAAAAAAGAGGCTGTTTGACTCGGATGACCTATGATGAGCCCTTGTGGCTTTTGTCATCTGTTATATTATATTGTGGGGGACTTAACATAAGAAAAGAAGGAGACTGCAAAAGACCATTCATGGCCTACACTTGGCAGCTCCTGTTCCAGTCAACACACAAAAGATTTCTTACCAGAGAAAAGTCATCAACATTGTCACCCTTACGTCAGATCTAATCTACAATATACATAAAATGCATCCAGAGGATTATGTCCATTCATGCAACCGCAAAATATAATCTCCCCACTCCTTAGAAAAATATATACATATGTACATAAAAAAAAAAAAAAGTCAGTCCCATCTAGCAGCTTCATCCATATATTTATCTAATCTATTCTTAAAACTACCCAGAGAGGAGGCTTCTATCACATGTCTAGTGAGCCTATTCCATTCATCTACCACACGATTTGTAAACCAATTCCTCCCAATCTCCTTCCTAAACCTATACTTATCAAGCTTAAACCCATTGCTACGTGTCCTGTCATGTTCACTAAGTATAAGAACCTTACCCAGATCCCCTTTATTATATCCTTTTACCCATTTGAAGACTTCAATCAATTCCCCTCTGACTCTTCTCCTTTCCAATGTATGTAGATTTAGTTTTATAACATAACATAACATATTTTCACGGATGACAAAAGCCACAAGGGCCTATCGAAGGTCATCCGCATCCGTCAAAACCCACCCACAAAAAGCACGATCACCAAGGAAAGACAAAATCAAAGTCCCCCACAATATAATATAACAGATGACAAAAGCCACAAGGGCTCATCATAGGTCATCCAAGTCAAACGGCCTCTTTTTTAAGGCACCCAAACTCCCAGGAAAACTACATCCAGAGGATTGCGTCCAGAAACAAGGGTATCACCAATCAAGGCTTCTCAAGAACTAAATCATGCAGCTATAGATATATACAAACAATATTAATATATAAAAAAACTTAGGAACCATCACAACCTACCCTCCCCATAAACTCATCCAACCTACTCTTAAATACACTTAAATTTGGACTACCAACTACCCTCCGCGGCAATTTGTTCCAGAAGTCTACCACTCTATTGGTGAAAAAATATTTTCTTAAATCCAACTTACACCCTTGCTTTTTAATTTTCAAGTGGTGACCTCTAGTCCGATTTCCATCATTTAACTAAAAAAAATTGCTAACATCCAATTTATCTATCCCAGAAAAAATTTTAAACAGCTCAATCATATCCCCTCTCACACACCTCCTTTCGAACGAGAACATATTAAATACCCTCAGTCTATCTATATATTCAAGGTGCCTCAGGGAAGGAATAATCTTTGTTGCCCTCCGTTGCACTGACTCGAGAAGGTTAATATCGTGTCTAAAATGTGGGGACCATGCCTGTATACAGTACTCTAGATGTGGCCTAACATAAGAGTTATAGAGTTTAAGAATAAGCTCCTTACTTAGGGAACTGACATTTCTCTTAATGAAACCCAGCACTCTATTTGCCCTATTTCTTGCTTCAATATACTACTTAGAAAACCTTAATGACTTATCTATTACTACTCCTAGATCTTTCTGATCCTCTACTGAGCTCAGTCAATGCCCATCCATCTCATAGTTAAATTCTCTATTATCTTTTCCCATGTTAATAACTTTGCACTTATCAAGGTTGAAAGTCATTTGCCACTTATGTGCCCAGGATAACAATTTATTTAAATCCCCCTGCACTTTAAAATTATCATCAATATCTTTAACTACAGCTGCTAAGTTGGTATCATCCGCAAAAATTGACACTTTACTATTAACTGCCTCCCCAAGATCGTTTATATAGATGACACATAATAATGGAGCGAGAACTGATCCCTGAGGAACCCCACTGATAACATCCCTCCACTCTGACTTTACATCATTTAGAACTACCCTTTGCTTCCTGTCTTTCAGCCACTCAGCTATCCAATTTGAAACACCTCCACAAATCCCAATCATTTTTAATTTATGAACTAGTCTCCTATGTGGTACCTTATCAAATGCTTTACTAAAATCTAAGTAAATTATATCTACATTCTCTCCCTTATCTACTTGATGTGTTACAAACTCCAGAAAGTCTAGTAAATTAGTCAAACATGATCTACCTGATCTAAACCCATGCTGAGAATCGCTGATTAACCCCTCCCTCTCTAGATATTGGCAAATCCCTTTTTTAACTATTTTCTCAAGAATTTTACAGACTACAGGAGTTAGGCTAACCGATCTAAAGTTATTTGGATCCTCTTTACTACCCTTCTTGAAAATGGGGACTACATTCGCTCTCTTCCAATCATCAGGTATTTCTCAATATTCCAGTGACCTAGTATACAACTTCTCCAGAGCTATTGAGATACTTTCTACCCCTTTTTTAAGTATCCTAGAATGAATATTATCAGGGCTGGAGGCCTTGGTAGTATCTAACTCACCTATTAGTCCTTTTATCGTCCTCCAATCCACACTAATGGTAGTAAACACCTCTTTTCCTGACCCATGAGTACTATACATAAGACTATTTAGTTTCTCCTTTGTAAATACTGATGCAAAATGACCGTTTAGTACCTCAACTATTTCCTCATCAGTTTCTTTAACAACCCCTTCATATTTGATAGGCCCTATTTTAACTCTGCCAGACTTATTATTAATTTTATAGTAACTAAACATAACATAACATAACATAATTACACGGATGACAAAAGCCACAAGGGCCTATCAAAGGTCATCCGCCTCAACATAACATAACATAACATAATTACACGGATGACAAAAGCCACAAGGGCCTATCAAAGGTCATCCGCCTCCGTCAAAACCCACCCACAAAAAGCACCATCACCAGGGGAAGACAAAATCAAAGTCCCCCACAATATAATATAACGGATGACAAAAGCCACAAGGGCTCATCATAGGTCATCCGAGTCAAGCGGCCTCCCTTTCAAGGCACCCAAACTCCCAGGAAAACTACATCCAGAGGATTGCATCCAGAAACAAGGGTATCACCAATCAAGGCTTGTCAAGAACTAAATCATGCAGCTATAGATATATACAAACAATATTAATATATACAAAACTTAGGAACCATCACAACCTTCCCTTCCCATAAACTCATCCAACCTACTCTTAAATACATTTAGATTTGGACTACCTACTACCCTCTGCGGCAATTTGTTCCAGAAGTCTACCACTCTATTGGTGAAAAAATACTTTCTTAAATCCAACCTACACCCTTGCTTTTTAATTTTCAAGTGGTGACCTCTAGTCCGATTTCCATCATCTAACTCAAAAAACTTGCTAACATCCAATTTATCTATCCCGGAAAAAATTTTAAACAGCTCAATCATATCCCCTCTCACACACCTCCTTTCGAACGAGAACATATTTAATACCCTCAGTCTATCTTCATATTCAAGGTGCCTCAGGGAAGGAATAATCTTTGTTGCCCTCCGTTGCACTGACTCAAGAAGGTTAATATCGTGTCTAAAATGTGGGGACCATGCCTGTATACAGTACTCTAGATGTGGCCTAACATAAGAGTTATAGAGTTTAAGAATAACCTCCTTACTTTTGTAACTGACATTTCTCTTAATAAAACCCAGCACTCTATTTGCCCTATTTCTTGCTTCAATACACTGCTTAGAAAACCTTAATGACTTATCTATTACTACTCCTAGATCTTTCTCATCCTCTACTGAGCTCAGCCAATGCCCATCCATTTCATAGTTAAATTCTCTATTATCTTTTCCCATGTTAATAACTTTGCACTTATCAAGGTTGAAAGTCATTTGCCACTTATGTGCCCAGGATAACAATTTATTTAAGTCCCCCTGCACTTTAAAATTATCATCAATATCTTTAACTACAGCTGCTAATTTGGTATCATCCGCAAAAATTGACACTTTATTATTAACTGCCTCCCCAAGATCGTTTATATAGATGACAAATAATAATGGACCGAGAACTGATCCCTGAGGAACCCCACTGATAACATCCCTCCACTCTGACTTTACACCATTTAGCACTACCCTTTGCTTCCTGTCTTTCAGCCACTCAGCTATCCAATTTAAAACACCCCCACATATCCCAATCATTTTTAATTTATGAACTAGTCTCCTGTGTGGTACCTTATCAAATGCTTTACTAAAATCTAAGTAAATTATATCTACATTCTCTCCCTTATCTACTTGATCTGTTACAAACTCCAGAAAGTCTAGTAAGTTAGTCAAACATGATCTACCTGATCTAAACCCATGCTGAGCATCGCTGATTAACCCCTCCCTCTCTAGATGTTGGCAAATCCCTTTTTTAACTATTTTCTCAAGAATTTTACAGACTACAGGAGTTAGGCTAACCGGTCTAAAGTTATTTGGATCCTCTTTACTACCCTTCTTGAAAATGGGGACTACATTCGCTCTCTTCCAATCATCGGGTATTTCTCCATATTCCAATGACCTAGTATATAACTTGTCCAGAGCTATTGAGATACTTTCTACCCCTTCCTTAAGTATCCTAGAATGAATATTATCAGGGCCGGAGGCCTTGGTAGTATCTAAATCACCTATTAGTCCTTTTATCATCCTCCGATCCACACAAATGTTAGTAAACACCTCTTTTCCTGACCTATGAGTACTATACATAGGACTATTTAGTTTCTCTTTTGTAAATACTGATGCAAAATGACCATTTAGTACCTCAACTATTTCCTCATCAGTTTCTCTCACAAACCCTTCATATTTGATAGGTCCTATTTTAACTCTGCCACACTTGTTATTAGTTTTATAGTAACTAAAGAACTTTCTAGGATCTTTGTTGCTATCCTGAGCTAATTTAATTTCTGACACCCTTTTGTTCTTCTTTATAATCTTATTTAACTCATTCCTAGCCATTCTATAATCACTTAAATTTTGAATATTATTTTCTACCTGTAATTTTTTATATGCCCTTTTCTTCTCTGAAATTTTTCTAGCTATCTCCTGATTCCACCATAATGGTTTCCTACTTTTGTTCCTAATGGCCTTCATTGGGATACATTGTTCTTGGACTACATTTATTATATGCTTGAAAGTATCCCACATCCCATAAGCATTTTTACCTCTGAATTCTATATCCCAGTCTACCAAATTTAGCAAGCTTCGAAGTTTTACATAATCTCCCTTATGAAAATTTGGAACTTTTTCAGCATTCTCAGTTATTTTACCCTTCTCAATTCCCAAGTTAAAACGAACTATCTGATGGTCACTATTTCCCAATGCTTCCCCAACAGTCAATTCTTGAACTAAATGATCACTGTTAGAAAGTACTAAATCTAATATATTGTCCCCCCTCGTTGGCTCATTAACAAATTGATTTAAAAAATTATCCTCAAAGCATTCTATGAACCTGCCACTTGTTCTATCCCTACCTATCATATTTTCCCAGTCCACAGAGTTTAAGTTGAAGTCCCCAATAATAACTGCATCTGTTTCACATCCCTTACTTATTTCCCTTATCATTAGTTCATCTATATCATCAGTCTGCCCAGGTGGCCTGTAAAAAGCTCCCAAATGCACCATTCTATTTTTACTGAACCTAATATCTATCCAAAGTGACTCAACTCCATCCTGCTTTATTGAAGTATTTAAACTTGAAACAATCTTGTTTTTTATATAGATAATTATTCCTCCACCAATCCTACCTGTCCTTTGACTAATGTACATATTATAGCCCTGAAAATCAAATTCACTTATAGTGTCACTAAATTCTATTTCATTAACCCATGATTCAGTAACACATAATATATCTATATCCTCATTGCTAATATAACTAAATAGCTCATCCTTCTTGTTTCTAAGACTACGAGCATTTGTATAGAAACAATTTAACCCCCCTATCCCTGAAGCACCTCTTGAAACTTGAATGACCTCACCTCTATCGCCTTGGAACCTATTTCTGTTATGTGCCAAGTCCATTCTACTTTCAGTACTATAATGTCCTCTCATAATTCCCTGACCACTATTAGTATCTAGTTTCCCGCCCGCAAAGACCTAATAACACGATCATACTCCTCCCACAACACATCTACCCCCCTCCTACTCAAATGCAGTCCATCCATCGCATACATTTCTTTCATTCCAACAAACCTATCCCACACATCCACAAACATGACACCTTCCATCTCACACATCCTCCTCACATAATCATTCAGACCAATTGCACGAGACATCCATTCTACCCCAACATCCATTCTTGGAAGCACACCTGTCACAACACCTTTCATTCTACTTTCTTTCACCTTTTCAATCAACCTCTTGTACCTCTCACATAACTCACATGCACCCACTTTCTTCACATCATTCACTCCTACATGTGTAATCACAACCGCATCCCTTGCACAGCCAGACACCAGTTCCTCATACCTATCAGACAGATCTCTCACTCCAGCACCCGGCAAACACACCCTCAAACCATTCAATCTACTTGCATTCAACTTCCTATCTAAATATCTAACTCGCGAATCACCCATCACAAGCACTTCAGTCAGACTCCTATTCCTAACCCCCACAGACCTAACTCCATCCCCACTCCTATTCTCATTCAAACTACCAGTCACTCGAACTCCACCCCCACCCCCATCAGTCATATCACTTCCAGTTACTTCCTCTCTTAGGGCACTGAATCTATTAGTCAAGCTAATAGGTTCTGTGTCCCTCTGACTCACACACCTATTCTCCCCCTGGCTAACCACCTCAACAGAGGCAACCCTATTCTCACAAAGAACAGGAGAAGCCTCCCTAGCTTCATGTTTCCTAACCACTCTCCACTGTCCCCCATCCTCACTAGGCCTATTTCTAACTAATCTAAGGGGGCTAACTTCACTATCACTAGAACTATCATATCCTACCTCCTCCACCGGCCCTCTACCTTCACCTGAAACATCTAACTGGCCTACCTCACCACCTAACCTATTCCCAAATCTAGGCCTAACACTAAGTTCCCTCCTGAGCTCAGCAACTAACCCCTCCAGCCTACATATCCTGTCTAAATCCTGCCTTCTCATCCCCTCTAAATCTACAATGCATTCACGCAGCCCACATACAACACATGTATACCCCTCACCTAATACACCACAACCAATGCATACATTCCGACACTCATGCTCACTTTCATCCCCAAACTCCATCACTTATTCAAACAAAGAAAGAATTTAAGTAGCAATAAGAAAAAAAAGAAGAGCAACTTAGCTTTGGCTGATTGTGGTGAGAAAAAAAACAAAAAACAAACAAACTATAGAAAAATCTGAAAAATAGATCAACAGACTGAGAGCTCTATAAAACACGTGCTACCTGTTCGAAGGTCAGTCGAAGACAAAATCAAAGTCCCCCACAATATAATATAACGGATGACAAAAGCCACAAGGGCTCATCATAGGTCATCCGAGTCAAGCGGCCTCTTTTTCAAGGCACCCAAACTCCCAGGAAAACTACATCCAGAGGATTGCATCCAGAAACATGGGTATCACCAATCAAGGCTTGTCAAGAACTAAATCATGCAGCTATAGATATATACAAACAATATTAATATATACAAAACTAGGATCTTTGTTGCTATCTTGAGCTAATTTAATTTCTGACACCATTTTGTTCTTCTTTATAATCTTATTTAACTCATTCCTAGCCATTCTATAATCACTTAAATTTTTAATATTATTTTATATCTGTAATTTTTTAGATGCCCTTTTCTTCTCTGAAATTTTTCTAGCCTTTCACCACAAGGTAAGTTCCTTAGCCCACCAATCATCTTTGTCATCCTTCTCTGCACAGACTCAAGCAAATCAATATCCTTCCTATAATATGGTGACCAAAATTGTACTGCATAGTCTAGATGAGGCCTAACTAGCGCCAGATACAGTTTTAGAATGACTTCAGCACTCTTATTGCTTACACTCCTCCTAATGAATCCCAATATCCTATTAGCTTTATTCTTAGCATTTAGGCATTGCTTTCTAGGACGAAGGTCTGAACTTACCAAAATACCCAAGTCCCTCTCACAATCGGTCCTCCCTAAAATTCTCCCATTTAATTTATAACTATTCAATGGATTATTTCTACCTATACTAAGTACACTACATTTGTCTATGTTAAACTTCATTTGCCATTTCTCGGCCCAATTGGACAGAATGGTCAATTCCTCCTGCATTACAACAGCATCAGAATCAGCCCTAATGGCACTACCTAGCTTAGTATCATCAGCAAATTTACTCAGGTCACTACTTATACCTATGTCAAGATCATTAATATAAATTAAGAATAGCAAGGGACCCAAAACAGATCCTTGCGGAACTCCACTGCTAACACACCCCCACTCAGATTTAACTCCATCTATACTAACTCTTTGCTGTCTGTCACCAAGCCATGACTGAATCCACCTAAATATACTGCCATCGATCATGTCTGCTTTAACTTTGCTCAGAAGCCGTAAGTGTGGCACTCGATCAAAAGCCTTACTAAAGTCCAAGTATAAAATATCATACTTTTCATCATTATCTGCTGCTTCATACACCTTACTATAAAAAGACAGCAAATTAGTCAGACAGGATTTACCCTTACTAAAGCCATGCTGTGATTCTTTTATCAACTTATGCTTATCCAAGTGATCTCTAATATTCTTTGCTATAATAGATTCCATCATTTTCCCTACCACTGATGTCAAACTTACTGGTCTGTAATTAGACATATTTGTTTTATCCCCTGGTGATGGTGCTTTTTGTAGGTGGGTTTTGACGGAGGCGGATGACCTTTGATAGGCCCTTGTGGCTTTTGTCATCCATGTAATTATGTTATGTTATGGGGAGGCAGTTAATAATAAAGTGTCAATTTTTGCAGATGATACCAAATTAACAGCTGTAGTTAAAGATATTGATGATAATTTCAAAGTGCAGGGGGACTTAAATAAATTGTTATCCTGGGCACATAAGTGGCAAATGACTTTCAACCTTGATAAGTGCAAAGTTATTAACATGGGAAAAGATAATAGAGAATTTAACTATGAAATGGATGGGCATTGGCTGAGCTCAGTAGAGGATGAGAAAGATCTAGGAGTAGTAATAGATAAGTCATTAAGGTTTTCTAAGCAGTGTATTGAAGCAAGAAATAGGGCAAATAGAGTGCTGGGTTTTATTAAGAGAAATGTCAGTTACAAAAGTAAGGAGGTTATTCTTAAACTCTATATTTCTTATGTTAGGCCACATCTAGAGTACTGTATACAGGCATGGTCCCCACATTTTAGACACGATATTAACCTTCTTGAGTCAGTGCAACGGAGGGCAACAAAGATTATTCCTTCCCTGAGGCACCTTGAATATGAAGATAGACTGAGGGTATTAAATATGTTCTCGTTCGAAAGGAGGTGTGTGAGAGGGGATATGATTGAGCTGTTTAAAATTTTTTCCGGGATAGATAAATTGGATGTTAGCAGGTTTTTTGAGTTAGATGATGGAAATCGGACTAGAGGTCACCACTTGAAAATTAAAAAGCAAGGGTGTAGGTTGGATTTAAGAAAATATTTTTTCACCAATAGAGTGGTAGATTTCTGGAACAAATTGCCGCAGAGGGTAGTAGGTAGTCCAAATCTAAATGTATTTAAGAGTAGGTTGGATGAGTTTATGGGAAGGGAAGGTTGTGATGGTTCCTAAGTTTTGTATATATTAATATTGTTTGTATATATCTATAGCTGCATGATTTAGTTCTTGACAAGCCTTGATTGGTGATACCCTTGTTTCTGGATGCAATCCTCTGGATGTAGTTTTCCTGGGAGTTTGGGTGCCTTGAAAAAGAGGCCGCTTGACTCGGATGACCTATGATGAGCCCTTGTGGCTTTTGTCATCCGTTATATTATATTGTGGGGGACTTTGATTTTGTCTTCCCCTGGTGATGGTGCTTTTTGTGGGTGGGTTTTGACGGAGGCGGATGACCTTTGATAGGCCCTTGTGGCTTTTGTCATCCGTGTAATTATGTTATGTTATGTTATGTCATGCCACTGGCACAATGCCACTCTCCAATGATTTTCTAAAGATGCATGCTAGGGGCTCACTTAACACATCCTTACATTCTTTCAAAATTCTAGGAAAGAGCTCATCAGGACTGGGTGCTTTACTACTTTTGATTTTATCAATTTCCTTTGTGATCAAGATATCCTTTAATTTCTCTTCATCATTACCCCGAAAGATCATTGACACCTCAGGTATATTTAGAGTATCCTCCTGTGTAAATACTGAGAAAAAAGTCATTTAGCATTCCAGCCATTGAGTCCCTATCACTCACTAATTCTCCATTGGAATCTATAAGTGGGCCTATTTTATTTCTAACCTTAGTTTTGTATAATTGATAAAAACTTTTAGGATCTTCCTTTGCCCTATTTGCGACTTTAATTTCATAATTTCTCCTTGCTACTCTAACTAACTTTTTACATAACATAACATAACATAATTACACGGATGACAAAAGCCACAAGGGCCTATCAAAGGTCATCCGCCTCCGTCAAAACCCACCCACAAAAAGCACCATCACCAGGGGAAGACAAAATCAAAGTCCCCCACAATATAATATAACGGATGACAAAAGCCACAAGGGCTCATCATAGGTCATCCGAGTCAAGCGGCCTCTTTTTCAAGGCACCCAAACTCCCAGGAAAACTACATCCAGAGGATTGCATCCAGAAACAAGGGTATCACCAATCAAGGCTTGTCAAGAACTAAATCATGCAGCTATAGATATATACAAACAATATTAATATATACAAAACTTAGGAACCATCACAACCTTCCCTTCCCATAAACTCATCCAACCTACTCTTAAATACATTTAGATTTGGACTACCTACTACCCTCTGCGGCAATTTGTTCCAGAAGTCTACCACTCTATTGGTGAAAAAATATTTTCTTAAATCCAACCTACACCCTTGCTTTTTAATTTTCAAGTGGTGACCTCTAGTCCGATTTCCATCATCTAACTCAAAAAACTTGCTAACATCCAATTTATCTATCCCGGAAAAAATTTTAAAGAGCTCAATTATATCCCCTCTCACACACCTCCTTTCGAACGAGAACATATTTAATACCCTCAGTCTATCTTCATATTCAAGGTGCCTCAAGGAAGAAATAATCTTTGTTGCCCTCCGTTGCACTGACTCAAGAAGGTTAATATTGTGTCTAAAATGTGGGGACCATGCCTGTATACAGTACTCTAGATGTGGCCTAACATAAGAGTTATAGAGTTTAAGAATAACCTCCTTACTTTTGTAACTGACATTTCTCTTAATAAAACCCAGCACTCTATTTGCCCTATTTCTTGCTTCAATACACTGCTTAGAAAACCTTAATGACTTATCTATTACTACTCCTAGATCTTTCTCATCCTCTACTGAGCTCAGCCAATGCCCATCCATTTCATAGTTAAATTCTCTATTATCTTTTCCCATGTTAATAACTTTGCACTTATCAAGGTTGAAAGTCATTTGCCAATTATGTGCCCAGGATAACAATTTATTTAAGTCCCCCTGCACTTTGAAATTATCATCAATATCTTTAACTACAGCTGCTAATTTGGTATCATCCGCAAAAATTGACACTTTATTATTAACTGCCTCCCCAAGATCCTTTATATAGATGACAAATAATAATGGACCGAGAACTGATCCCTGAGGAACCCCACTGATAACATCCCTCCACTCTGACTTTACACCATTAATCATTAAATGTATGAGAAGAAATACTAATACGTTATCGTATGATTCAGTAAGGTGGACGTGTTTAAGTGCACTCCCGAGTTTCCTACTAAATAATACCTAAACAGTGATATAAGTCTAATATGAATTTTGTGGCAATTAAATTAACATACAAAGCTTAAAACCATTTAATATCAGACATAAAATCAAAGATAAATAAATAAATATTAGAGATCTAAACTAAAAGTGCGCTCCCGAAAACATTTGTTTACATTCTTGCTGGGCGCCGCCATCTTGAATTCACTTTGCTTAAAATAATCTTTTATCAAAGTGCTCAAAGTAAAGGCAATACCTCCATAAGGAAAGAGGTGCAAAGCGAAAATGGCCGCGCCCATACAAGGGCCACTATCTCTGGAGGAATGGCAGGACACTCGCGATGCCAACACATGTCGTACATGTGGCCAGTATAATGCCAGGAAGAGACTTGTTGAGTGCAGTGCATGCTTCCTTTGGCACCACCTGACGTGCGTCGGTCTGCGGGTTAGGGATACCGATGACATCAACAACTGGCACTGCCCTGAATGTCTGATGGCGCCGCCGCCCCAGCGGGGGGAGGGAGTAACTGATGAGCCGCCTCGGGAGCTAGTCGACTTCGTTGCGCGACTCAGGAACACTTGTCGTGTTCTCCGCAAGATCCCCAAAGGCGCAAGGATCGCAGTTGCGGAAGCACTGGCGAACACTCTCCACGAGGCAAGAATCAACCCGAATCGGATGTCCTGGGCCCGACTCATGTTGTTTTGCTACTACGTGCTGGCGGCACCTCCGAAACGCGACGGCGACCCGGGTGGGCCATCATTGGCTTCGATTGTCAAGTCAAGAGCTGGCGAATTCGACCGAGGCGGCAGGCTCCCGGCTGTCCAGCAGGAGCAGATGCGGAAGGACAAAACAGCGAAGCAAGACGAAGGCGAGTTGCTCCAGCGCCGAGTGGCCGCCAAGCTCATGGAGGGCGATGTGAGGGGAGCCGTTCGACTGCTGAGTTCGGAGGATGGAATCGCACCCGCAACCAACGAGACCTTCCGGCTCCTGGAGGAAAAACACCCCGCGGCTCCACAAGATCTGGACTTGCCGGCGCCGCCAGACGACCGGCTCTCCCCTCCGATCACCGCCAGCGCAGAAGAGGTGAAAGCGGCGGCATTCTCCTTCCCCCTTGGATCAGCAGCCGGCCCTGATGGCCTACGCCCTGGACACCTACGCGATCTCATGGGACGCGGGACTGCTGCTGCCGGAGAGAAGCTCTTGAGGGAGCTCACCGAGTTCGTGAACCTGGTGCTCCGTGGAAACATCCCTGCTTTCGCGGTCTCCATCTTCTACGGGGCCAGCCTCACCGCTCTTACCAAACCGGGAGGTGGCGTGAGACCGATTGCGGTGGGAAATACTCTTCGCCGCCTGGCAACGAAAACAGGCCTCCGCCCCTTGTCGGATGGGCTGGGAGAGGGCCTTAGACCAACCCAGCTCGGGTTCGGGACAGCCGGAGGATGTGAGGCAGCTGTCCACGGTGCCAGACGCTACATCGAGGGATCTACGGAGACCAGGGTCCTGCTGAAGATCGACATGAGGAACGCGTTCAACAGCATTTGCCGGGACACCTTTCTGAAGACAGCACGCGAGCACGTTCCTGGTCTCTTCCCCCTGCTGTGGCAGGCGTATGCGGAGCCATCTGCCCTGTTCTACGGAGAGAGGGTAATCGCGTCGGCCACGGGACTACACCAGGGAGACCCAAGCGGACCCGCCATCTTTTCGCTCGGAGTGGACGAGGTGGCAAAATCAATTACCTCAGAGCTCAACGTCTGGTACCTGGACGACGCGACCCTGGGAGGCTCAGCCGAGGACGTGCTGGCTAACACAAGACGAATAATTCCGGAGCTAGCGCGGCGCGGACTCGAGGTCAACGACACGAAGTGTGAGCTGATCGTCATCAACAGCGAATCCGAAGTCGACACCATTCGGATCGCCGACCAGTTCCGCCATGTCCTGCCGCGAGTGCGAGTACTCAGGGAACAAGAGCAAACGCTGCTCGGCGCCCCGCTGTCACCGGTGGCCATCCCGGGGGCCATCCGTGCTAAAACCAACGCGCTCAAGAGGATGGCCGAACGCCTCGCCCACCTGGAGCCCCATACAGGCCTCTTCCTTCTCAAGAGCTGCTTTGCCATCCCGCGGCTCCAATATCTCCTGCGTACCTCCGCCTCGTATACCGACATCGAAAACCTAAGAGACTTCGATTCCACACTGCAGAAGGCACTCTCCAAGATCATCAACGTGCGCCTCGAGGGGGACCAGTGGACTCAAGCCACCCTCCCCGTCAGTCTCGGAGGCCTCGGGATAAGAAGGGCTGAGGATGTGGCCCTTCCATCGTACATCTCCTCACTCCTCGCTGCGGACCCTTTGGTCGCCTCCATCCTTATAAACGTACCTGGATTGGTGGAGTCCGCCCAGCCCGCCGCTGCAATCATGGAGTGGAAGACGAGAAGCCGCACTGGGAATGAACCAAAAGAAAGTGGAAGGACCAAGCAAAAGGAGTGGGACACCATCACCGCCGAGCGCACCCTGGAGGAGCTCACTGGGCGAGCCAATCAAGTAGAGCTTGCAAGATTCAAGGCCGCCACTCGTCCGGAGTCGGGCCTATGGCTCCATGCCATCCCCATCCCGTCCCTGGGGACCCACCTGGACGCGAACACTCTTCGCATCGCCGTCGCTCAGAGGATCGGAGCGCCAGTCTGCCAACGCCATCTTTGTCGCTGCGGAGCAGAAGTAGACACTTTGGCGCACCACCCCCTCTCCTGTCGTAAAAGCGCTGGTCGGTTTCCGCGACATGCAGGAATCAACGACGTTATCAGGCGTGCCTTGACCAGCGCAGGACTCCACTCCATCTTGGAGCCGCCTGGACTCGACAGAGGCGACGGAAAGCGCCCGGATGGGATGACTACCTTCCCCTACGCCCAAGGGCGAAGTCTGGTATGGGATGCCACCTGCGTGGATACCTTCGCCCCGTGCAACACCATCAAGTCGGCACAAGCACCATCATCGGCGGCCGGCGCGGCGGAGGAAACCAAACGACGGAAATACGCAGCCCTTTCGCAGACGTACCACTTCGAACCCCTCGCATTTGAAACATCATGCGTAGCCGGCCCCTCGACTCTCAAGACCATCGAGGAACTGGGTCGGCGTATCAGGGCGGAGACCGGCGAGCCACGCGAGACCTTGTGGCTGAAGCAAAGGATTGGCATGGCCATCCTTCGCGGCAATGCGCTATGCGTGCTGTTGGCCGGGAGACACGAAGACAAGGACCACCTATCCCAATTAACCTGATCTGCTGATTTTTGAAGAACTACTTTATTACTTTGGTTTTTTTTTGGGGGGGGGGGGCAAATGATTTATACTATATTTTTTTTAAGGTTTATAATAAATATCCCATTAACTATATACATAAAAGTTACGCAGGATAAATATGGCGTCAAGTTTTACAAGATTGTGTGTGTGTCATACGATAACGTATTAGTCTTTACACCATTTAGCACTACCCTTTGCTTCCTGTCTTTCAGCCACTCAGCTATCCAATTTGAAACACCCCCACATATCCCAATCATTTTTAATTTATGAACTAGTCTCCTGTGTGGTACCTTATCAAATGCTTTACTAAAATCTAAGTAAATTATATCTACATTCTCTCCCTTATCTACTTGATCTGTTACAAACTCCAGAAAGTCTAGTAAGTTAGTCAAACATGATCTACCTGATCTAAACCCATGCTGAGCATCGCTGATTAACCCCTCCCTCTCTAGATGTTGGCAAATCCCTTTTTTAACTATTTTCTCAAGAATTTTACAGACTACAGGAGTTAGGCTAACCGGTCTAAAGTTATTTGGATCCTCTTTACTACCCTTCTTGAAAATGGGGACTACATTCGCTCTCTTCCAATCATCCGGTATTTCTCCATATTCCAATGACCTAGTATATAACTTGTCCAGAGCTATTGAGATACTTTCTACCCCTTCTTTAAGTATCCTAGAATGAATATTATCAGGGCCGGAGGCCTTGGTAGCATGGGTTGTAGCAGATGAGAATGTCACACCAGGTTCCGCCGATGGCTATCTGCACTGCCAGCAGTTCTAGAAGGCCTTGGGGGTATGGTATGAGTGTGTGGAGACGGTGGGTCAATCCATGTTTAATGAGAAGGAGGAGGCCACCACCTGCCCGATTTGACCTGTCTCTGCGGAATGCAGTGTAACCTTGGAATGAGGGTGAGATTTCAGGCTGGAACCAGGTCTCACATATGCCAACTATATTGGGTGATAGAGAGTTGATGAGTAGAGAGAGGTCTCTCATCTTGTGACGAAGGGAGCGGGCATTCCAGAAAATTATAGGGCTGTGCATTGAAGCCATTATGAGAGGAATGAAGTGAACAGATTGATTATACTAGGGAGGAGAGTGATAAGAACTTGTTGGATAAGAGAGCCAGATTGGAGCAGGGTGACGAATTCTTTTAGGAGATTTGTGATCTTCACTATGAGTGGCTGAGCTGAGGGTGCTCCTTTGCGGTGGTGAAGAGGCACATTCTGGATGACTGGGGAAAGTGGGTATGGAGGAGGAATTGGAGAAGGGCTCTTGGGGTGATAATATTGGTTGGGGCAGGGCCTCTTGGGAGTGGTCTCTCTGTTGGCTCTGTGTGAAGAGGGGGAGGTTACAGGTGGATTTGGTTTACCGAGGTTCCTTGGTGGGATGGGAGCAGCAGCCATCTCTGCATAGGAGGGGGTCTGGAGGGGCTTTCTTGGCAGAGTTTTAGGAGAAGAGCGGATATCCTGGGAGGATAGTGAGGGTGTAGTTTTGGAGGCAGCGGAAGTTGTCCTGGAGTCATTTGGGGCTGAGTAGATGGAGCGGAGCTGGGCATGGATGGTATAGGTAGGGATACTATCATCCACTGATTTGCATTGGATCTGCCTTGCCTTTTCTGAGAATGGACAGTTGTTGGAGGAGGGGCGAAGGTTGTCATCGCAGAAGTAGCAGTAGGGGAGATTTGAACATTCTTGGCCTGCATGAAAACCACTGCATCTGCTGCATCTTTGTGTGGATCTGCAGGTCAGTGATCCATGGCCAAAACGCTGGCATGTGAAACACCTCAGAGGGGGAAGATAGTATGGGAGAACTGAGTAGGAGGTGAAGCCCAGAGCCATTCTTTCTGGTAGTCCTCCTGCAAATTTGAGACGCGCTGAGTAGGTGGAAGCCTCAGGATGGGAAGGTAATCTAGAAATCTCCATAAGACTGGACAGGCTGTTAGAATCAAGGATCCGCAGGTTGTTTCTGAGGTCTTCTTGCTGTAGGGAAACTGGAAGGCCAGAGATCCTTCCATATTTGTATTTGCCTAATGAGGCATCTTCCGGGCGCCAGCACTTGACTGGCCATTCCCCCAGGGTGGAGACATCTTCAAGATCTACCTCTAGTTTATTTATATTAGAGAGTTCAATTCTTAGGGCTGTACCTTTTCCCAAGATTCGGCAGGATCCCTCTTTTATAAGCTTATGGAATGGTGATGAGTTTAGGGCAGTTGTGACTCTTAATGGATGGGAAAATACGGCCTTGTTTTTAGATGATCTAATGAGAACAACATTCTGAGACTCAAAGTTGTCATTTGGAGCCAGGGTTGAGTTGGAGGCATGGTGAGATCGAGGAATATTAGGTCTTGGAACGTCTTGATTGAAGCGAGGACGTGAAATCGGACGAGGGTCCGCTTCGGCGGAAGGGCTGGGGCCACATTTGGGTATACCCACGTTTGCCCTTAGGGGTTAGGGAAACTTCCATTGGGGGACCGTTCACCTGGGCCTGGAGGCCTAGGTCTCCCAGAGCTAGGCTAGAGATACTCCAAGAGGTTAGTAGGGGCCGAAAGCCTTTAGAAGATTGTAGTTGCGGGCGACCGTGAGTGAGAAGGTAATATAAAGTTCGACGACGAAGTGAGAGCGATCAAAAAAGTCCGGTTCAAAAGAAGTCGAGAGCCATCTAACTAAGGGTAGAGGGATCAGATCAGATCAGATGATGTTGTGGGAGTATTGCCTTTGTTACGGCACTCCTGTGAAATATAATTAGATTAGTATTAGTTTTTATTTGTTTATTATATATATTTAGAGAGTTATGTCTCTCTAATCTTCTTGTTCCTTTGATTCCATAATTTGACCAAAATTTCCTTTATTTTACTTTTGAATCTATTGTCGAATAAAAGCATGCCTATTAGATGTTCTTTGTTCTCTATGTATGGTTGCTGCAGTTCAGCATACTTCTCTCTGGTATTTGAATATCCTTCACATATTAGTAAAAAGTGTTCTACATCCTCTCTTTCTTTACCACAGATTGGACAGTCTTGATTTTGTTCCTGTGCCAATCCTGTTAGCTCTAATGTATTTGCTCTGCATTTGTATAGCAGACCTGCTGCAAAAGTGTTATCATATATGTACTCCTGTCCTCCCATCTCCTTTCTCCATATTCTATATATGTTTAACGTGGTTTTTGCTTGGATATTTTGTCTCCAGATATTGGTATCCCATTGTCTTATCTTTTTTTGTAGGTCATCCTTTGATATCTGCCCTAGTTGTTTAATATTTATATTTAGGTTACCCATATATTTATTGATCTCTTTCATATAGTCTGTTTTCTTGTTTTCTAATGTATATTCCATTATGTTTGTTATCAATTGACTTTTCTTTTCTTTTAATACATCTTGCAAGAATGATAATTTATTTTTCATTATCCTTGTGATGACCAGTGATGTCCCTATCTCTCCTCTTAGGCTGCTTATGGGAGCTCTTTTGTTGGCTGATAATATTGTTCTATTAACTTTGTTCTCCATTTTTTGTATTTTATCTATCTCTCCCTGGTTTAGATCTATTACATTTGTGGCGTAGAGTAGACTCGGTATCACAAGGTTTTTCCAATATGTTTTCCCAATTTCTATTTTATTGCAGCTTTTTGCAATTATTGGGTATGTCATATTTGCCATTGTTTGCATCTTCTTATGTATTCCTCTGATGTGATCTTTGAAACACTTTTTTTTGTTATTAATGGTCACTCCTAAGTACTTTATACTATTTTCTACTTCTATCCCTTCTATTTCCGCTGGTTGCTCTTTCATGTTAAATATAATAAATTTGCTTTTTGCTTTATTAATTTCTAAGCCATTTTTTCTTGCTGATTGGGTTAGAAGCTTTATGTTCTTTACGGCCTCTTCTAAGGATTGTGACAGTTGGAGTCCATCATCTGCAAAGAATAGAGTATTAATCTTAATGTTTTCATCCCTGAACCCCATTCCACTTCTCTGTAGTTCTTCTATTATTTGATAAGTAGTTAGTTTAAATAGGGTGGCAGAGATGGTGCACCCCTGCTTTATTCCACTTGTGACCTCTATGATTTGCTCTTTTTCTTCACTTAGTTGTATTTTTGTTTTATCATCATTATATATTTTTGCTATTATGTCTATTATCTGTGGGTGTACTTTATATTTCATCAGGTGTTCAATCATGTTTTCTCTTCTTATGGAGTCAAAAGCTTTTTGGAAGTCTATTGCCGCTATTACTAATGCTTTTTTGTTCTTGTAGCTTTCTTCTATACAGTATTTTACAACCATTAAATTGTCTTCTATCATTCTTCCCCTTGTGAAGCCTACTGCAGTTCTGAGTCTTTATCTATATTTTTTATATGATCTTCTAATCTGTTTTTTACTAGTGACATAAATAATTTATAGTCTATGTTTGTTAATGCTATTGGTCTGAGGTCTTTAGCTTCTGGTCTCTTGTTCTTTGATACCATTTTTGTTTTGGAAATTTTCCAATCATCTGGTGTTTTGCCAGTTTCTATTATTTTGTTGAAACATTCAGTAATTTTTCTTATGCATTTATCATTTTTTTCCATTGCTTTAAATAGTTCTGGTATTAGTTCATTTGGTCCTGCAGCCTTCCTTTTCTTTAACATCTTTATCTGCGCTTTTACTTCATCTTCTTTTATTTCTATTTTGTTCTGTGCTGTTATTTCTTCTTTGATTTCAAATGCCATATCCATGTGTTCTTTAATTATCTGGGGTATCTCTGCTTCTTTTACTATTTCCCCATTTCCTGTTTTGAAATCATAATCCAAATGTTCTATTACGTGTTTGGGGGCTTTTATTTTATAAACAATCTTTGTTTTATTCTCATTACTGTTCCTAATTTCTTCTATATATGATTTCTTAATGTCTTCATTCCATATAATATCTATTTGTTTCTCAAACTTTTGGTATATTTTCCTCCAATATTCTGTTACCTCGGCCTTAGTTTCTTCAGTACTTAGTTTTTTGTTATTTTTGTACAATTCAATATCTTTATTACTTTTACTGTTATTTCCTTTTAACTTGTTAATGTGATCCCATAGTTTTTTACTTCCTGCACTTTTTATCTCCAACAGTATCTTTTCTTCATATAATGTTATTTCCTGTTTTATCAAGTTTTTCACTTTCTGCTTTTGTTTCAGATATTTCTTATTTGCTTCTTCATATTCCTCTCCTCTCTTGTATCTTTTATTTCTATTCAGATATTGTCATTTTTTTATTTCCTCTTTTATTTTCCTATTCATCCATGGTTTTTCTTTTTTGTCATTTTGACCTCTTCCAGTTGTATAATATGTTTTTGTTAACTTTACTTTACTTATTAGTTTCATCTTCTCTATTAGACTGTCTATGTTGCTTATCTCCTCCCTTTCTATTGTTTTTTCCATCTCTTCTTCAAATATTTTCATTGCCGTTTCATCTCTTTTTAGATACTTTATTTCCTTTATATTTTCAGCAACTTCTTTGTCTTTCTCATAATCAAGATATATAGTTATCAAGTTGTGGTCTGATATATCTATTTCCTGTTTATTTTCATCTATGGTCATTCTTTTGAAGTTTTTATACATATTCTGGTTCATTAGTACGAGGTCTATAGCACTTTTTTGATTATTTCTTCCCCAGGTGTATGTACCATTGCACTCTAGGTCTGAATTTATTAATATTAGATTGTATTCATCTATTAGTTTATTTATCGTTTTCCCATTTTTATTTTCTTTTTGGCTTCCTAGAAAGCCAAGATGTCCATTAAAGTCTCCTAGTAAAAGTACTTTATTGTCTTTGTTTTCTTCCAGTATTTTCTCAATCTCTTCTATTAGACTCTTCTTTTTATCTATATCTCTCTTATCTTCTCCTGTTGGATAATATATTAGTATTATTTTGAATTTTAGTTTTCCTATCTTCAGATTACCATATAAGATATCATAGTTTTTTGTTTTTACTTTCTCTACAGTTATTTTCCTAGTGTTATTATGGATTAGCATTAGGCCTCCTCCTTTTTTATCATTCTTACTCCTCATATTTTCTATTTTATTTAAGTGTTTACTTATCTCAATACTGTCTATTTTTTGCCATGTTTCTGTTAAGCATAGTATTTCCTTATTATCCTTTATTATACTTTCTATCTCACCTATCTTTACTTTTGTTAATCCTTGGACATTTAATAATTTTATTTTTATTTCTTCAATATAATTTTTATCTTGTCAATAGTTGTTCCTTCTGATTAAGTCTCCTTTGCAGATGTACCAGCCCTGTTCTCCTTTTTCTCTTTTTTGTCTTAGTTCATCTCTAATCCTTTTGTTGTTGTCTCTTTCCTTCTTTGTATAGTCTGGTGAAATTCCCATTCCTTTTTTTGTTATATCGGTTTCATATTTTAGCATTTTGGCATTCTTTATAATGCTCCATTTATCATTTTGATCATTTAATATAACTAGTAATGGCCTTTTTCTTGGGTCACCATCGTGTTTTTTTCCCATTCTCACAGTTTTTACATTTTTACAGTTCACTCTTGGGGTGTTTACAAAGAGATCTTTGCATCTTTCATCCTCCTCCTTTTGCTTTTCCTCTGCATTTTCTTTATTAGATTCTGGTACATTGTATATTACTATATTATTTTTCCTTCTTTCTTTGTCTTGTATCTCTTCTAAATTACTCATTATTATTTATGTTGTTTCTTTTATTATATTCACTTTTAAGTCGTTAAATTTACCTTCTAGCTCTTGTATTTTATTTTTTAGGTTTTTGTTTTCCACCTCCAGCTTGCTGATCTTTCTTACTGCATTTTTCACTTCTGGATTGCATTTTTTGCAGAACCATAGTTGATCCTTGTATTTTCTTAATATTTCATATAGCTCTTTTCCTATTTTTTCACAGCCACAATGGAACCATAGTTCGCAAAGCTCGCATTGTAGGCCATTATCGCTTTCTTTAACTTGCCGTCTACAGGTGCCACATATATCATCTTTGGATTGATTCATTTTTCTTTTAGGAGATTAAGTCTCGCTGATTTTTATTATTTATGTTTATTAATTATTAATTATGTTTATCAATTATTATTATGTTTATTAATAACAAACAAAATATCCTGTCCGCATAGGGGGATAATAATAACGTGATTTTTATGGTGGTTTACTATAGTCTTGTTGTCGATACTTCAATAGTAGGGACCTCTTAAGATCCAGTAGATATAACCAGTCAGTCCACACCCGTCACCCACTTTATCAAGATAACGACCTACTTAAGAAAAATCTATAGAAACAACAACTCTAGCCTACTGTTTCCTATCATAACCTAAATTACATATTATATTATTCTATTTACTAACCCCTACTAATAACTTATTGTGTCAATTACTACTACATCTGATGCGCCACGTCATCCTCAGTGAGTGTTCTAAATGATAGTTGTTATAACCTAAGTGATAATAGATATACCACATTTTCAATATATTGTCATCGCATATTATCCCTAATTTATTTACATATCGTATAGTTTCAATTATTAATCGCCAATTCTTCTATTTAATAATTGTGCTCACAAACATCATCACAATTTTCAAGTCCCCCATTAAGTGCATTTTCCATTCATTGATTAATGACGTTGCCTGTTTTCAAAACACCATAATTGTCGTACCTCAAGGATTCTTAATTTTGTAATTCAAAGGACAGCTCTCCCTATATTATATTACCTCAACTAAGATATTAAAATATTATATTTCTCAAATAAATATATTTTGTTAAAACTTATAATTAATATCTCTTCTAAAGAACCGCCTTTATTTAATCCATTCAATTTTCAATTGATATTCATTGCCAAAGTAATTTCTGACTTTGGCTGGTGCCTCAGATTCCATAGGCTAATTACCATTAAAAATGTTCAACTTATTATTAACCACTTTATAAGCACACACACAAACCGATTTTTTTCAGTACGACGCGTAAGCAAAGCGCCACCTTAGAGTCAAATCCACACACAAACCGCTTTACCACTTCTTTTATTCTTCTCTCAATTTTATCACCTGTTGCCTGGGTCCTAATTATTTTCCATAGTTTATACTTGTTCACTATTCCCTCAATTTCCCTCTTCCATTCTGTTCTAAAATACATTCTATGGACCCATTCCGCCCCGCTCGTGTCATTCATACCTTCCACGTACTCTAGATACAGCATTTTCACCATATATAAATAAAAAAACACACCTAATGGAATAGATATAGAGTCAGATCATGTCAAAAAAGTTTTCAGATAGATAAATAAAAATAATTTTATATACCAGGTCATATACAACTTAAAATCTATTAAAGAGTTAATAGAAAATAATTGCTTAAATATCGAATACATAAAATATCATTTTGAACTCACAATTCGAAGTTTGATTGAAAAGTTAGTGATAATAATAAGTGGCGTTATATCGGGGTTGAAAGAATGACGCATACATTATTAATATGCTAAGACTCTACATATGTAGAGTCTAGGAAGCTAGGAAGCAAAGCCCTTTCTAGATTTGATGTAGAGGAAATGCAGCGAGACCTTAATAAAATTTGTCCGCCGACTGGGCGGACAAATGGCAGATTGGCTTCAACATAGATAAATGCAAGGATCTGACTCTATATCTATTCTATTAGGTATGTTCTTTTATTTATATATAGTACGAAACAAAGTAATAGAAACTTTTTAAATGTTTACCTATCTTTGCTAATATTCATACCACCCTTCTTCAAAGAGAGCAGCGCTATACTTATTACGGCTTGCAGGGCCTGTGGAGAAAGAACAAGCAGGACATTATCATATACCAGGGAATATCATTATCATGTACCAAGGAAGGGCTTGAGTGTCAAAATGATTCCAAGAGCGATGTCGTCGTGAATTTTAAACTCTTGGCCGGGTCACCCAAGACGGTAAGTTCGTGGATGAGGTTCCATACTTAATGCACTAACAGAAAGACCCCAATCGACGGACTAAGCAGAGATGGGCCATATGTCCGGCGGAGGATGCTAGTGCCCAGTGGGCAGGTATGGCAAAGCTAGGCCTTGATAGATCAAGAACCCGGAGCCCGATGCAACCAACCTCACCGAAACAGCATGTCTCAAAGTTTTGAGCCTCAGTGGACGTGTTACTGGCCATATGCGTGCGCAAGGCCGTCGTGCAGACACAACCATCCCAAACAAATTTCCCAGTGACTGGCATTCGTCTATGTTTTCTATCCCGCACTAGACTCTCTCCCTGACAAACGGGTCTCCTAAGCCATATCCTGCACAAACATCAGCCGAGGAGACCGGATAATTCAAGGCGAAAACGATGCTCGGGCACGAGCTGGAGCTGACGCTGACTTGGTTCAGGAATTGACTGTTAGAGAAGCATTGAAAAATAGAGATAATCAGATGGTTTGTTTTAACTTATGAATAGAGAAAGGTAAAACATTAACAAACACTACAAAAACTCTAATAAATTTTCCTAGGGTCTATTATTATCGCGAATATCCTGTTTAATTTACAATTAAGAATTTGGTCACTGAGAACAATTTGAACATGAAACTACGAGAAAAATAATTAGATTAAATTTTAAATGAAAAATAATGGCTGTAAGATAAACTTTGTACAAGAATAAAAATCTTTACTTACTTGTTCAAATATAAGGTAGTTATCAAATATCCCATCCACAGTGTCTAAGTATAATATGCCTAATGGATCCAAATACGTATCCCCCCCCCCCTATATTCGAAAGAAACTAACAAATGTTCATTTTTGGCGGAAATATCCTATGTTATTTTGATAAATTTGCGATCGGCTCTGCACGTTTATCGAAATAATAAAGACGATAGTGCTGCCTACTTTAGGCTATTTACGCCAAAAGTTAACATTTTTAGTTACTTTCGAAATAAGGAGCTTCGCCCTATGACATGTGACGTCATAAAGTCTAAATTGTAGCCCTGAAACAGCGCCCCTATCGCGCGCCCCTAAACTGAAGTATTACCTTTGCATCTACAATATACAATTTATACCATCTACCGGAATGTGTCAAAAACAAAAGCATCATCATTCATCAAGGCTCGTCAAAATCCAAATCACCCATAATATACAAAAATTAAAATGCATCCACAGAAATGAGTCCAGAATCCCCCCCCCCCACCCCCGAAAGAAGTTAGCCCTCCCTCCCCATATAATCATATAATCTGCGTTTGGAAACATTCAAGTTTGGAAACATTCAAGTTTGGACTATCTACTGCCTCAGGTGGCAAACTATTCCAGTAATCTACCACTCTGTTGGTAAAAATAATATTTCTAACATCTAACCTGCACCTCTGCTTGGTAAATATCTAGATTAAGACCCAACAGATACCCCAGGACCCAATCCAAGAATGCTATTTAAAAACTAAAAGCATAACCACATCCACTTCATTGTTTTAACTCGTTATTTTTTTTCGAAATGGGGGTGAACCCCCATACCCCCACACACCCCGCAACTTAAAAAAATCGTAATAATTCTAATTCGAAGGCCAAACGAGATTTGAATGCAGAAGTCAAATGCTAAGTGGGGTCATGCACGATAAAATATATTGGAACATGAATATTTCACTTGATTTCTTTTTTTTTTAACTACGACTAATATGCTTTTGGGTCCTAAACTAAATATTGAAACTACGTTGGGTCGTAAAATATATATTGACCCTCTGTTTTTTTCATTTTTTTTAAGGGTTAACCCCTAGTCCTATTACTTCCTTCCAACTCAAATAGCTTGCTAAAATTCAACTTATCCACCCTTGATTGCTACAACTATTGGAAGTCATGGATATCTGGACTCAAGCTCCGGACAATGGCCTCGAAATTGTCGTGGTGTACATGGATTGTATGATAGCATTCGATAAGGCTCCGCACAGGAGAATCATCAGGAAGATCGAGAGTTTTGGAATAAAAGGTCATATTCTCAATTGGATAACATCGTTTTTGAACAACAAAAAACAGAGTAAAGGTAAATGATGAGTACTTGGAGTGGAAGGATGTTATTAGTCCTATTAGTCCTAGTAGTAATACTTGAGTCTATGGGCGCAAGCTAGGGCAGCGCTATTTCTGTGCTACAATTAATGCGATCTGCTCTGCACGTTTATCGAAATAATAGAGACGATAGCGCTGCCTACTTTAGGATATTTCCGCCCCAAAATGAATATTTTTTAGTTACTATCAAAATAGCGGGCGAAGCCCCCCATACCCCTATGGTGATCGTAAACAACTGCTGCTGACAGGATATTTATTTTAAACAGCTTAACTTCCACATACCATCATTCTGAAACAAGGAGAAATAATACCGTTACATATTATAATAAGATAACTTCCATCATAAACAGAAATTACATTCTCGTAAAAAACATGACATCATAACTTGAAACATAACACAACAACTTTCACCATACTCTCCCCATCTCCCTTTTCTCTCTCCCTCATTTATAAGCATCATTGATGTTTGGGTCACTCATAATCACGGAGGTACAAAGGATCCTTTCTTACTCTGGAACTCCTCCGAACATTGTTAAGGTTCATCATTGTCATGTCTTTGTACCGCTCGGGTTGAGTCACATGGGGTGCTGCTACTGAAATAGGTGCATCTACTGGTGCATGTGTCTCCGGAGGCACACCCATAACTACCAACGGTGTGACAGCTTCAGAAGATGAAAATGTAGGTGGATCGGCAGCTTTTGCAGTTACTCTTTGGTCTCCTTTAAGTGGTTCTCCAGGTTTATCCTCTGCAGGCGCGGGGAGACGGCGAATTGACACTGTGGCCTCTCTTCCATCCGTGTGCTGCACCCTGGCATACTGATGGTTGGGATGCAGGAGTGTTACAGATTCTATAAGTGGCTCGTACTTTGAGGTTGTCGTAGCCTTCCGTAGAAGTTTTTCTTCTGAGGATGCAGCCATGAGGAGAATGCTTGACCAAAGGATGCCTTCCTTGAGAATGTGAAGAAGCGTTCGTGGGGTGTATGGTTGGTTGACACACACAGTAGGGACCTAAGGCTGTGGAGTGCATCTGGGAGTACAAGCTCCCAGTCATCAACAGGGAGACCTCTGGAGTGTAGAGCCAGACAAATAGTACGCCACAGAGTACTATTGTGTCTTTCCACTTGTCCATTAGCACGTGGATTGTACGCTGATCAGTAGCTTGTTGCTACTCCTCTATCATGTAAAAATTACTGATACTTGGCAGAGCTAGAGGCCGCTCCACGGTCTGAATGGATGTAGGCTGGCATACCGAAGGTGTAGAAGAGGGACGACAGGTATTTAATGGTCGTTTCGGTGGATATATCTTCTGTAGGGAAGGCAAACAAGAATCCACTGTATTCGTCCACTTAGGTAAGAATGTAAAGATACTGCCTATGTTTGGCTGGCAATGGTCTCTTAAAGTCAATAGAAAGTCTCTCGGAAGGGCAATTAGCCTTTATCACAATTCTACTTTGTTTGATGAATCGTAGTTTGACTTCAGCACATGTTGTACACCTGTGGACGACCGACTTGACATCTTATAATGATAACGGCAAGTTCCGACAGCGTACTATGTGCTACATACGTCTTACCCCTTGGTGGCACAGAGAGTCATGCAAGCTTCTCAGCTCCACAGTCACATTGCCGGTAGCTGCAGATACGTCATGGGGTTCCCGAGAAAGTGCATCAGTGACGAGGTTCCGTGAGCCAGGCCTGTATGATATGTCAAAACTGAAACAGGACAGTTATAGCCGCCATAGACGGTGATGCATAGACTGTGAAAAAACATTTTACTAACTTTCTGGCTGATTCTCACTAAATTTAAATTACAGAAATACAGAAACAAACACCAACAAAGACCCTAAGGTCCGTTCAAGGCCTGTCCGATATACAAACGGTGTTAAACTACCACTATCTAATATTATAGCATACGAGAAGGGCAGGCGGGCGGCTTAAAAGCTTCGATTGAATGAATCTTTGTTTGAGACTCAGGAGGGCCGAGTGGATTTGCCGCTGGCTAACAGTGGTCCAGCGACGCGAGGAGCTGTTCGCAACTCGCCTACGCTATTCTTTTTCCTTTGCCCCCTTTCCTACTCTCCTCTATCTGCAATGGTGCTCAGACCCAGGAGGAGGAGTGTTAGCCCTTGGATAACATTTCCAAAAGGGCTCTCTTCATTTCTTCAAAATACGCTCCGCTTCTAGGAGGGGGGTTGTATAGCGTACGAGAAGTGCAGGCGAGTGGCTTAAAAGCTTCGTTTGAATGAGTCTTTTTTGAGACTCAGGATGGCCGAGTGGATTCGCCGCTGTCTAACAGTGGTCCAGCGACGCGGGAAGCTGTTCGCAACTCGCCTACGCTATTATTTTTTCTTTGCTCCCTTTCCTACTCTCCTCTATCTACAATGTATCATGCTTCTTAATTTTTTTAACATGCTGTTTTTTTAACTATTTCATTTCTACGGTACACACTTATTTATATGTATGATATGCAGGTTCAGTTATCTCTCAAATGCAGGTAAACGAACCTCTAAAGGGGGGGGGATAGGAGGGGGGGGGATAGGAGGGGGACGTCGCTGGCATCTTTTTGTTCATCATTTAATTTTATTCCTTAACTCCTTATTATAATAATAATAATCGTAATAATAATAATATAAAAAGAATAATAATAATTATAATATAATAATAATAATAATAATAATAATAATAATAATAATAATAATAATAATAATAACTATTTATAATGCGCCCTTCAGGGCTGTTAGCCTTCACAGAGCGCAGGTTGTGTAGCGAGTGTAGAGAAAGTTTACAGGGAAGAGAAGGCAACTTTGAAGAGATGAGTCTTCAGGAGACGTTTAAAAGTAGCAAGGGAGGAAGAGGATCGGACTTCGGCAGGAAGAGCATTCCAGACTCTAGAAGCACAAACTGAGAAGGAACGGTCACCTATCGAGCAGAGGACAGAACGAGGAGTGTTCAGGATGGGAACGAGGAGTTTGACGACAGGAGAGGGCAGACGAGAGACAAGGTGGAGCCTCGAGGTTTAGGGCCTTGTAGGTGATGAGAAGAATTTTATAGTGGGTACGGAAGCGAATAGGTAACCAGTGTAGCTCCTGTAACAGAGGCATCGAAGGAGAGAACCTGGGGCGGCGAAGGAGGATCCGGGCAGCATAGCTTTGAATTAGTTGTAGGGGGCGAAGTGACGAAGAAGGAAGATTCACTAGAAGAGAATTGCAGTAGTCTAAGCGTGAGGTGACGAAGGCATGAATAGCAGTCTCAAGGCTTCGTCGATCAAAATGGGATCGAACATGTGAAAAGTTGCGGAGGAAACCGAGGGAAGACTTACAGATACGATGGATGTGCGGTTTAAACGAGAGTTGCTCGTCGAAAATAACACCAAGATTACTGAAGGAATCAGAGAAGGCGACATTGATTTCCGCAAGGTTAAGGGAGGGGAAGAGAGCTGAGGATTTCTCCACCATCGAAGCGGTTCCAACAAGGAGAACTTCAGTTTTATCGTGGTAAGTTTGAGAAAGTTGTCAGACAGCCATTCGTTTATGGATGTGTAGGCTGAAAGGAGCTTGGTAATTGATTGAGAGAAGGACATAGGGGATGAGGAAAGGTATATCTGAGTGACATCAGATGTATGTATGACTTTAGTAGTATTTAAAGTTTAGGTCCGGGTCTACACACACTCACAGGCACATACAAACACACACGTACACACATACACGAGTATACACACACACATGACCTTTTATAATGGACCCGGCCTCCTCCTTCCCCCCCTTATTGGTTTGTCGCCGAAATGTTGCCAGCCCCTTCCACCTCCCCTCCCCTTAGGTCAGTGATTTTTTTAGCAATGGTCAGAGTGTCTTGGACGCGGTTCGAATATTTATGTATTGTCTCGTATTAGCTTATCAGCGGAGTTGCCCCTTGACTCTTTACTTGTTCACTCTGCCTCCGCATTTGTTTATTGTTTAAATCATTTGTTGCTAAACCAGTCTGTGTGTCACACGTTCTAAGATGATCCTCCATCCACACTGTGTCACACCCAGACTTAGTAACTAACTATTTTGCAACCCAAGATGTGTGTGGATCGGATTATAGATTTAGTCCAGACTATTCATCTACTGTTGATTTCTTAGACCTTCTTCGTCGACTTATTCATGAACACCCAATTGATCGGATTGAATTTCTGTATTGAAATTCTCAAGTTTCTGGATTTAGAAGATTTAATCATCGATGAAAAATTTAAAAACAAGCTTATGGAGCAGTTTTTCTTTGTAGGAGGTTATCCGATCGTCACAGTAGATGGGGGGACGGAGTAAGTTTTTCTGCATATTACATATTAACATGGTGAATGATGGTGAGAAAGTAGTGAATATGGCTATATTTGACACAAAAACCCTGTTATTTCGCTTTCTCTCATGGTATTCCCACCAGCTCACTGATATGATGAAAACCAAGATTGAAGAAGCAAGGATAAAATAATTCTCCTTCTCACAAGATCAAGAGAATGTGATGAGTTATTTTGTAGACAAATTAAAACAGTGGTAGTATAACGCGTATTATTTCATCTTTATTCTATTCATATTAATCAGAATCTTATAAATGCTGAAAAAATATATACATAAAGAGTTCAGAATAACTGACAGTGATTCAATGTACAACAGTACAACAACCGTTCACCCAACGAGTCTAAGAAACCATATAGCTTGTTTCGAACATAGGCGATTGTGAATGCTGTAATTGGAATATTCGTTACGTGGGAGATAATTATACATGTTCAGCCTCCTCCACTTTCGCTATGAATGATTGCCAACTGCATCCGAGGAGTTCACAATGTAATCGTCGTTTTGATTAGTTCTATCACATCATGGTCCGAACCACGGATTACCGTTTTCATACTGCGAATCCTCTGAGCGAACTTTCCCGAGACTGTTATGATCAAGATTAAAGGGCTATTTTTTTGCATTATTATTATTATTATTATAGCCTTCAAGTTAAAGAAATTACTGACTTCATATTCGTTGTACAATACAATGTGTTAATATTTCCAAAATATACATTTTGAATATAATATATCAATGCAGAAAAAGTAATCGCAGAAAGAAATCCTCACCTGTTTAGACTGAGCTATGCTCTAAAACACTTTCCAGGATTCCTTTCGATGTTGTCTATTTATATGTTTATCCCCTCAGCCTGATTCACCTTCTTCACATATTCCATTTTATCCTTCCCTCCATCCACTCCTTGCGGGAATCTAGAAATTTCTATCTTTTCTTCTAGGAAGGTTTTTATATACTCTGCGAACAACCCATCCCTCTTTTCAAACTCCCAAAGCTCGTAAATTTTCTTAATCTTATACATCTTTTCTAGGGCAAATTTCAGTTCCGGGGTTGTGTACATTCCGCAAATCATACGTTACTTTTCAGAGTGATCGCACTCGTATGAGTTTTGCTGATAACATGTGATGTGTAGAGGGAGAACTGGAATATACTGATCATTAGAAGGGAGAACATCAACTCTTACGATACCGAAATATGTCTTATTCACACCCTCGGTGAACTCTTAAATAGACGGAATTTCTTGCACTGATACGTAACGTCGAGGTGATCCTACTGAATATGAATTGTTTTTATAGCAGTATGGATATAAGTAGCAAAAATGGACGTAATGGATTTTCCCACCTTCAGGTGGTGAGTAGTATAATATAAATGGGTTACATATGTCGCTAATACGAAGGGCGGTCAATAAGTTTTGCAATTCGGATATAAGGAAACGAAATATAAGGAAAAGTGTTTTATTATTTTTCAATATAACTACCCTCGACTTCAATGCACTTGCGCCACTTGTCCCCGAGGCTTCGAATTCCCGACAACCAGAAATCTCCTGACTGCTGTTCAATCCACTCCTGGACGGAGAGCTGGACATCTTCATCGTCCCCAAACCGACGTCCACGCAGTGCAGCCTTGAGCTGGCGGAATAAAAAGTAGTCGCTATGGGCCAGATCTGGACTGTAGGGGGGGGGATGGTTGAGCTCCTCGAATCCGCACTCGCGCACGGCAACTTGTGCAACTCTGGCCTTGTAGACTTTAACGGCGTTGAAGTCGATCATGGGGCGTGAGGTTTCTAGGGACCCAACGGGCAGAGACCTTGGTCATGGCCAAATTGTCGTGGATGATGTTGATAACACTTCCATGTAATATTCCAAGTTCTTGCTCGATTTCTTCGACCTTCACCCGTCGATTTTCGAGGATCATCCTATATACACGGGCCACATTGTCCTCGTTGGTCACGTCTGACGGGCGTCATGGTCGGGGGTCATCTTCAAGGGACTCACGACCATGGCGGAACTCCCTATTCCAGCGAGCAATGGTTGCATAGGAAGGGCGGTGTCGGTGTACACTGCAACCATGCGTTCATGGATCTCTTTTGTATTCTTGCCTTCCTTGGTCAAAAATTTGATCATTGCGTGGTGCTCAACCTTCTCCATTGTTGAAAAATTTGTGACTGAGAATTGGATTACTCTCTATTGTGTGGTAGTAGCGGTCCAATGAACCAGGTCCACCAATGGAAACATTTTGTTTGAGACTACACTACTCTTTCTGACACCCGTGCCAATAGCAGCCATGAAAGAGAAACACGGTTCCTCCTCCTGATGGTGAAAACCCGTCAGGTAAAACACGCTTAAACCAACAGAAAGGCTTCGCTCACCACCGTTACTTGCATGGAAAATCGGGATTTCTCGAACATGTTATTCAAACATAAGCCAACGTATAGCCTTATAAGAAAAAAGTTTTGATTTCTTCCTGTGGATAATTACAATCCAATTTTATGTTAAGAAGACCTCTTTAAACACGTTGTAATACAAGGAGGCTATTGTGAGGCAAGACTGCATAAGATCAATGTTAAATCTTCTGATGAAGGAACACCTAAACTTCTCAAAACACAGGCGAAGGATAGAAACATCTTGAATGTAATACTTAATAATACACTCTGTGCGAATATCTTATTCTTCTTCCTGGATGGAAAAAATTACTGTCATGGTATACGTTTCCTCATTATTCATTTTTACATAGTTAAAGTAACTTTTTTATAACCGGACCAATATAGTTCAAGGTTTCCTCGGAAAGAAAATCGTAAGGAAAATAACCATTTTCCATTTCAAGGATTCCCATTGATTTTGGCAGTTTTTTCAGCGATGAGGTGATGAATAGGAATGTATCCTTAAAGATTATGCCATAAACGAGCTGTATCCTAAATATTTTTCGTCTCTGTTTCATTGGATTCGATGTAAAGAGATTAGGTAGGATTAAAATATTGAAGCAACTCGTTATAGACGAATTGGCCATCGAATTTGACCTTATTATGTGCCTTCATATATGTTTTTGAATTTTCTCTCGATCCTCTTATTCGTATTAACTCTTCTATAAAGGGTTTACAAGAGGAGTTTGCACCATCTCTTTCAAAAATCTTTGCTCGTGGACAACAGTTCTTGCATTTGTCATAAGTTTCATCATCATTATCAAAACAGAGTTCACAGATTATCTGCATTATCAATATATAAGAAAAAAGTATGAATGATCCCACTTTTGAGGGGGTTTTAGTGTCATAATAAACGGCATTCCATTTCTTGACCATCGACTTCTTCGACCTCTTCATCCAGCACGTATGCTCTACTCCATCCGCTTTATATATATATATATATATATATATATATATATATATATATATATATATATATATATATATATATATATATATATATATATAAAATTGAGAACAGAACAACTTCTCACACTTGTGTCGTGTCATTTCGTTTGCACTCTGCATGATTATATGATTAGATCTACAACACATACAAATCTTTGCACAAGTATGGAATTTTTGTGCGTGTTAAAAGACGATTGTTTGTAGATTAATCGATTGCACTCATTCCATAAAATCTGTCGATTTCTTTCTCTATCACAATGCCCAAGAAAATGACTGCACAACCCTTCACAATCTTTTAGATGGGCCGTTACGTTGTCATGGAACGTATAGCAAAAAAATCACATACCGTGATTAAAAGTAAGTATCTTATTTTTAATATACGTATCACTATTGTTTCGAATTGGGTAGTAGGTTTCACCTTCAAGACCAATGAATATGTTGGTCAATGGAGTAATTTGAATTTGCGTTCATCTCCTGTAGCTAGAAATACGAGGATCCTGCATCTCTGCTCGCGTTCTATAAAGGAGAACTGATCTGTAGTGATAGAATCTTCATACAAAAGATTACACTTTTTTGCCAACTCCTAAGATTATTTTATTATTGTTGGAAGCTATAAATTTTTTGAAAGAACTGAGGCAACAAAGGCGCAGCCTTCAGAATTTATATGCTCTCTATATAAATTATGTCGATCAAATCGAACATTAAATGGTATTTTTGCAAGTCTTACAGGAATTCTATATATACGAACTATGAAAATGAAGGTGTCAAACTCAAATGTATACACATACTGGAATGCTCTCTCGAATCGTCCCATGATATAATCGAATAGTGTCGATTCACGCAGTTGAACGAATGGAATGTGTAAATAGATCGTATCACCACTTTCACCCGAAATTTCCAAACTTATATTTCCACGATAATCACCCCCCTTAAGCCATTGCAGATTCAATATATGCCGTGAAAGCTCACACTCTACTCGACCGGAGACTACGTGAGATGGTATCACGCCATGGACGACGTCATTTCTAGTTCGAACATTCTCGAATTTTCGACTCCTGAGTTCGATGGAAAAATATTTCCTAATCCTACGAACTCGTCCCAAGCCCCCACCCCCTCCCGGTGACGAGGTGTGAAAGAGCCGCTATGTCTCGCCCCTTGCTGCTAAATAATGAATCGACACCGCCTCCGGATGAAGATGTATGTAGCTAGTGACTCCTTTCTCCAAACTCCCTCCTCCCCTTCAGAATTGGGCATGCAAATACTCGGGTTTTTCTGTAGTTCGACGACTCCAGCCCGCACCTCAAGGCCGTCCTTATCGTCTCGTCCCGTGAGTGTTCGTCAGACAGCAGACTTCTTCAGCCGGGATTCTACCCAAGTCAATTGGTAGCTTCTGTGAACGGCAAGCCTTTGAATTTGCGCAACAGTCTCCGTTCGTTAATCAAACCGAAGAAAATCTCCATCGATTACACTTGAGGAAAAAGAAGTTTCCTCTTCCAGTAGAATTACGAGAATTCCCACATTGCCCGTCGAACATCATCTTTGAGGTTTGGCTATCTTCATCGGAACGTCCACCATTCGCCTCATCGCAAGAAGAACCTTCTCCAAGTCATCGACCCGTAAGACTAAAACCCCCTCCATTATTAGTATTGTCAAATTCCCCCTTTTGATCTGAGCCTAGTTATACTAATCAATAAATTCCATTTGAGAATCCCTCCTGATAATAATTAGCAAAAGACTCTTCAAATTTAAATAATTTCCCTTTGCTTTTTATTATTCCTATTTTTCATCTTCGTAAATAAAATTATATTTTTGTTGTTTCATCTTTAACTAACCTTGAACGATACTCTCAGCCAATTCAAGTAAATCTCGCCAACCATTTATGCACTCTGTCTGGTTATTAAGGATTTGAAACCAAACGCCTCAAGTTTGTCCTCCTAGTCGGTCGTTAATCCCTGCGAACAGTTCTTCAACGGTTCGCGTTGCAGTAGGTGATTTAGTCACCTCCCTCCACATAATATAGGAGTGTTGTATGGTATAGAGTGGTTGTACCACGACATATAATTTTTACACGAGAATAATTTTCTCTTTGTTGTAAAGGATGTTCTTGCGTATTAGGGTACGAAGTTTTAAACGGTTCATTTACTTCTCCATCCGAAAAAAGAATGGTGTTGTTAGATGACTTATCTTCTATTATTGAACGTTCACCTTCTATTGCGAGTTCTACATCTTCATCTTCGGAGCTCAGTGTAATGACGTTGTAGGTAATGTTCTGAACGTCAGGTATTCTTTATCAATGAAAATCTTTATCTTCCGCATCATTAACATCATCATCGTCATCATCATTATCGTCGTCGTCGTCTTCGTATGGCACACTAGTTAGAACAGAATTAGCTATGTGTAAAACTCCACCAACGACACCTTCACTCGATGGGTGGAGGGGTTGGGTAAAGATGAAGAGGTTGGCTTGTTTCGGTAGACCTGCTTTCGTTTTGCAGGAAGATTAAACATCATTTTGTTTCTTGATGATCTTAAAAAGAGAGAGAAGATTTTGTATATATTTAACTGAAAAAGTTGCCTCATTCATTTTACAAAAGGAAAGCAGGGGTGAAGGAAGTCTAAAAAAAGAATAATTAGCAGAGAAAATTTTTTGTATATCCATTGTCGTGGTATACGTTTGCTCCGTACATGAATAACTCCGTTCCACTTTTCTCTAAGAGTGCTTTATTTTACTTTTTGCTTCTTTAACCAGGGAGGATTCGTAATATTATATATCTATTGCTATATGCAGCGTTTTGAGGATCTAATTAAACAGCTCGGACAAATATATACTTTTAATTACATAAAAAAATGAAATATTAAAATTTTAAATATACTAATACTATAATAAGAAGATCTAATAAAATTTAATACTACCAGTGAGTAATACGTGATGGTTGACTCGGAATTCACTTTCGTACGGAATGGTAACTAACGAACATGAATAAGTTTTGCATTCTTTTTACCTTTAACTAAGAGGGAGTCTGGAGTTGGAGGATCTTGAACGAGAACCTCTTCGATGCGATGATTAGAGACACCTTTGACTGGAGCTTTTCCACCGGACGTTTGACTGGCTCGAAAACATCTGATCGTCTCTCTGGGTGAAGGAGACGCTTGTTGAGACTATTCGGGAAGAACAACTGATGCTTATTCCGAGGTAGGTGGGGAGCGCGTGGCGATACTTCTTGACTTGAAGATATAAGCGAAGGGATTGTGAATATACGGGTTATTCCAATCTCTGTGTTACACTTGCGGGCTTCTCAATGATGAGACTTGACCAAGAGGTAAATCTTTTATAGAATGGTAATTCACGTTGGTATTCCTCAATTGTGAGGGTTATCTCTGTTATTATTCAGAAAAACTGAGATGGGGGTTTCTCTGAACGAGATTGGTATGAGAGCGGTTCTCAATACCAATGGCCTACTCTTGTAGGCGACCGAAAGAATAGCTCGGGCAGAAAAATTCCGCTCGGTTCCACTGTTTTCCTGATTCCAAATTTGCCTCCGGGACTCGTCGTCTTGTATCGATTGCTACTCCGATTCTTTCTTAATTTCTCCAGATCGAACTAGATATACGTCGTTTATCCCCTGTGTGAAGGGGAGGGGGGACGAGGACCCACCTTTAAGCCTCTCTCCTAGGGCATAAATCTTCAGCGTTGTGACCATTCACCCTTCTGGTTTACGTACGGAGAAGTGAAATTTCATATATTTGGCGAAAATAGACATAAACCACTGGAGGGGACAGTCAGCCTGTTCATAGATTTTTATTCTAAAGGCTATCTCACTCTCCTATGTTTATATTAACGGACTACGAAATCTGCTGATTGCAATCCTTCTTTGTGAGCGACATCGAGGATCTTTGGGGCAGCGGGGTAAATGGGTAGGGTGAGAGATAAAGTATCGGACCATATGGAACGTAACCGTTGACTCTGTATAAACAAACTAGCGTATGTTTCTCCTACTGATATTTATTTCATCACATACTTATCTAAAAGAAGTTGCCTCATTCATTATACAAAAGGAAAGTATAGGGTCTTTCAAAAAGATCGCTCTATTTTTAAATGTAAATAAAACAAGTTGTGTGTGATATATGCACTCAATTTATTTTAAAATTGAAAGCACATTTTATGGCATTAAATTTGGAATATGACGTCGTTCAAATGTCCGCCGAGGCATCGCTTGTTGAAACGTATTCGGGAGGCCCAATTATCGATCACTTTGTTGCATAAATCTGGCTGAATTAGCTGGGTGGTGTTTGTTATGTTGACTTTGAGGACATCAACTGTTTGCAGATTATTCGCATAGACCTGCGATTTAAGGTAGCCCCAAAGAAAATAGTCTAGTGGCGTTAAATCGCATGATCTCGGTGGCCAGTTTATTTCGCCGCCGCGCGAGATGACCCTGCCCTGAAATCGTTGGTGCAAAATGTCTATCGTGGCGTACGCAGTGTGGCACGTAGTGCTCTCCTGTTGGAACCACATGTCGTCAGTATCCATATCAGGCATATAATCCAGTTGAGGCCAAAAGAAGTTGGGTATCATCGATCTGTAGGTCTCGCCGTTGACGGCTATGGCAATCCCATCTTCGTTATTAAAAAAAGATACGGACCGATGATTCCATTAGACGAAAATCCGCACCCAAGCAGTGACTTTGTTATGGTGCAATTGGTGCTGGTGTATCTCATGTGGATTGTTTTCGTCCAAAATCCGACAATTTTGCTTGTTCACAAATCCATTCATCCAAAAATGGGCCTCGTCGCTGAAGATGATTTTTTGGGGAAATTTGGGGCAACTTCCAACTGCTCTAGAGCCCAATTAGCGAATACACGGCGTTATCTACGGTCGTTTACCTTAAGTTCCTGCGTAATTAGGATTTTGTACGGCTGCAGACCCAAGTCCCTACGCATAATTCGCCAAATTGAAGTCGCAGAAAGGCCAAGTTCTTGTGAACGACGAGAAATTGACTGCCCCGGATTTTCCCGTACAGTCTCATTTATGGCAGTGATGTTTTCAGCAGACCTTGCATTTCAGCGACGTACTGGTGTTGGCTGATTGTTGCTCGACCCTTTTGCCTCGAATTTGGCCACCAAGCGTCGAACAGTGGACTCGGCAGGACGATTGTGGCGAGGATAGAAATCACGTAATGCGCAGACCGTTTGTCGAACGGAGCACTGATTTTGATAATAACATTTAATCATTTGCACACGCTGTTCAACGCTATAACTTACATCGTGACTTGCCAAGTACTACTGAACAGTTCACAGTGAGGTTGCCAGATGTCGCTTAACAATATGGACACTATCGCCTGACAAAGCTCGAGCGTCCTTGTTGAAAGATCCTTTATGATTGAAGGAAGTATGAAAAAAAATATATTTGTCTACCCATGTAATTTATCCATCATCGGGTTGATGTCTAGCGGAAAAACCTACTTCCTCTTTCGTATACTCCTTAATAGAGATAATTTGTCAACTCAACACGTTGATAGAATCATCTGGTGTTACACTGTATGGCAGAAAGACTGAAGAATTTAAAAATGAAGTAATGTTTCACGAAGGTGTGTATGATATGTCAGCTTTGGATGAAAGAAATCTTACACTGTTTATTTTAGATTATTTAATGCAGAAGATAGATGCAAATATATCAGAGATATTCACAGTGACTTCCCACCATAAGAATATGTCGAGATTCCTAGTCGCCCAGAATTTATTTTCTAAAAATTCTTATATGCGTGATATTACCTTAAATTATAACAATCTATTCTTATTTAACCAAAGGAGAGACATCTCCCAGATAAATATATTCGCTGGACAAATAATGCCTGGAGAACGGAACAGCTTCATGAAGGTATATAAAGAAGCATTCTCAAAACCCTATGGCTTTTTGCTCTGCAACTTCAGTCCGAGGAAAGCTGTACAATTTACCTTTCGGACAGGAATATTTCAAACGAAATCGAAAGCGTATACGTTCCCCACTCTATCTAAAAAGATGATAAAATCAATCATAGGAAGCATGGATAGTGGTTTTGTCAAATGTGTCTTAATCTAATAAAAGGTAATGTTCCGATGACAAAATCACAGAAACATATTATATTGTGGTGCTGGAACCACATTATATAATAGCATTTGACTCAAAAGTACTTAAAGAATAAGCATTTTGAAGTTTTATAAAGTTATATAATGGGTTCACAGTAAAGGAAAAAGATCATTCTATGTAAAGGGATATCAATAAGAGTTGTGAAGGGAACAAAGAGATTTTTAAGCCCTCATTTAATGATTAATTCTCTTAATAAAATGTCGTATTATATTTTTCTGTGTCTATAAAAAATCACTGTTAGACTGTTATCTTTAGTCGGCGGTGCTCACAGTTCTTTACTAAGGAAGGCGTTTTTCGGACACCTCCAAACCGTTACCTCCTTTACCGGGTAACGGGATGTAAATAGCTAAGGTATTTCGTCCAAGAATTCCAGGCAGCAAAGTTAATAAGAAGCCTCCCCCGTTCCCTCTCAAGTTTAAGATTAATAACTCCAGACCCTCTCCAAGAAATACCCCTAAATTCCGGAAAGTTAAAAGCACCTCGAAACCCAGGAACCTCTCTCATTCGGAACCAAGGGACATTAAGCCCATAATTACCATTCCCCCAGCGTCGTTATTCCCGAGAAGGCAGATAATGTGTTTTACGAACGGAATAGAAGGTCACGTACGCACGAACTGTCCTCAAAATTCTCAATTTAGAAGCTGTCCTCCCATCAGGTACATCAGGTTAGTGCAACTCCTGCTCCTCCCCCGTCTCTTCAAGATACCACTACGTCTCTCTCGTCGAACAACGACTCCGTCACCAAGTAAATTTTCTCTTTAATTAGAGCTACCCCGGTGGTTTGAAATTTGAAAATGGAGCCGTGAACGGATGCCATGTGTCCACCCTTGTACGTGACACTGGGTGCACATGAATAGTGGGATCCTAGAATTTACTTCCCCCTGTCGGTCCTGACCAGAAAAAGTTTGCTGTGGTCCATGATTACCTCGGCCAAGCGAATCTTTTTCCTATTGTAAAATGCCACATCGAATGTGAGTATTTGACTGATTGGGTTGAAGTGGTAGCAGCCACAATCAAGTTTTGCCGTGTACTGATTGGTCAAGCCCCCAGGTTACAAGTAACCGGGTAGTACAACCCGTGGTAACCCGTGCCGAGGCCGCTAAAGTTTCCCTGGAACCCGTTCCTTTAGAAAACCTCGTCGATCCGGAGATCGAGACCCTCCGGAACGAGGATTATGCCCTCGCCAAGAAGGGGTGCGCCAGGACTCAGGAGCAAGAGTCTTCCCATAGTGGTAAAAGCATCTCATACCTTTTCAAGGATGAGCCGTTACATCGTAAATGTTCCGACGGAATCGAACCTGAAACACACACCTTTTGTGTTCCCTGCTCTCACGTGCCCCAAGTGCTCTAGATTTCTCATGATAGTTTATTCTCCGGTCCTTTTAGTCATAAAAAAACCGCTCAGAGGGTTTTTAAGTATTTTTATTGGCCAGGTGCGGCCAGAGAAATTGTAGAATACTACAAATCATGCGATGCATGCCAAAGGACATCAGCAAAAGGGCGCATCAAGCCAGCCCCCCTTCGGAAAAGCCCGATCATCTCGGAACCTTTTTCTCGCGTGGCCATTGATCTTATTGGCCATATTCACCCCTTGTTTAATGAATGACACAGTTACGTCCTCAGTTTGGTAGACTTCGCTACCCGTATCCCTGAGGTAGTTCGCCTTAAGCGCATTGATAGCGTTTCGTGCGCCGAAGCCCTAATTTCTATTTTTTCTCAGGTAGGAATTCCGAAAGAGGTATTGTCGGATCGAGGAAGACAATTTACCTCCGAGCTTATGGAGTATTTCAGCAAGCTCCTCATGGTAAAACCTATGTTTACCACCACATACCACCCAGTTAAATGGCACATTGAAAGAAATCATCAGAAAATTGTGTATAGATCAGCCCCGAGAATGTCACCACTTTTTACCCGTGGCACTGTTTACGTGTCGTGAAATTCCCCATAGGACCTTGGGATTCGCCCCCTTCGAATTACTGTATGGCCGTAATGTTCGAGGCCCCCTTGCTATTTTAGAGGAACTTTTCACCAATCCCCATCTAGATAACGAAATCTAATCCTCCAATTCGTACCTCCTAGACCTCCGAAAGCGCCTCGAGATATGTGCCGACATCGCGTACCAAAATGCTGATGTAAATTTGGAGAAGTATCGAACTTATTTCGATTTAAAGGCTAAGGAAAAAAGTTTTAAGCCTGGCTAGGAGCTGCAGTTGCTACTTTCCAGAGAGAGTAACAAACTTCTGAGCCAGTAGAAGGGCCTCTTTTACTTTTTAGAGGTAAAATGAACAGTGGATTACCTCATTTGAACCCCCTCAGGAGATAAGGTTTTCCACATCAATATGTTGAACAAATATCACCACCGTGCGTGTATCAACAATATTGTAGCTCTCGATGAAGAGTCCCCTTTGGAAACGGTGTTTCGCGCTGACCTCCTCAATGTCGTGTAAGTAGTATGCATTTACCCAAACTGTGAATACCATATCCCATCTTTACCTGAACCCCCGGAATCATCATGCCCCGTGTTGGAGATCTCCCTCAGGCTAGCGCCTCTTCGAGACTCCCGGTTGTTCCAATCAATTTGAGCATGACATCGTTCTCACCACTCAAGAGCCTGTTTGCTCGAAAAATCAGTTAGGCCCCCAGGACGAAAAGGCCAGAGCCATTGTCGAGATGCCCCTTCTCGGTACGAAGAAACAGCTGAGGTCATTCATGGGATCGGCCTCCTTTTATCCTTATATTTATCCCTAACTTTGCGTCTTTTTCCGCCCCTTTAAGTGCCCTTTTTCAGAATAGATCCCCAGATCCACTTTCATGGAATCCCGAAGCTACTTCCAGGTTCCAGCAGCTCAAGGACAAGCTAGCGTCCGCCCCCATTTTAAGTCTCACTAATCCCTCTTGTGTTGTTGTTCCACTAACCTTTTAGACAAAGTTGTAATTTTGTTCCTTAATTTAAATGCAATTTTTTTTGTCGACCCATTTATATATTTATTTTTTTGCCCCGATCAATATCATAGCCTTTTGTAATCCTGTCGAATACAGGATTTCAGGCTGAAGCCTTAATAATAATTCCTCCTATCCAAATTTGCGATGCCCCTTCTTCTTCCCTCTCTCTCAGCAAAGTTCCATCATATGGAAGGGAGGGGTGTAAAAGAACAACCTCTGACCTCCTGCCCCCATTCATTGGATACCACGTGCGATGGTACCCGCCGTGGACAATGTCCCTTCCTGTTCGAACATTCACAAATTTTCGACCCTTGAGCGCATTAGGGGAATATTCTCCAATCCTGCAAACTCGTCCCAAGCCTCCCTCTCCTGAGGTGACGAGGCGAAAAAGAGCCGCTCTGTCTCGCACCTTGCTGTTACATGATGAATCGACTGCGCCTCCAGATTAAGATATCTGAAGCTTGTGACTACTTTCTCCAAATTCCCCCTTACCCCTCAGAATTGGGCATATAAATACTCGAGTTTACTGTAGTTCGATGAGTCCTGCACGCACCTCAAGTTTGTCTTCATCGTCTGAAGTCTTAAGTCCCGTGAGTGTTCGTCAGATAGCAAGACTTTCTCCGCTGTGATTATACCCTAATCAATTGATAGCTTCTGTGAACGGCAAGCCTCTGAATTTGCTCAACAGTCTCCCTTCGTTTAATCGAACCGAAGAAAATCTCCATCGATTACCTTTGAGGAAAAGAAGTTTCCTCTTTCAGTGGAATTACGAGTAATCCCACATTTTCCGTCGAACGTCATCTTTGAAGATTGGCTATCTTCATCGTAAGGTTGGTTCGGGTCGTGCCCTACCTGCTTCATTCGGCCTGTGCGCCTCTTGCCTCATCGGATCGTGCCCCACTTGCCTCATCGGATCGTTCGCTACTCGCCTCATCGCAAGAACCTTCCTCGAAGTCATCGACCCTTAAGACTGATACCCCCTCCATTATTAGTATTGTCAAGTTCCCCCTTTTGATCTGAGCTTAGTAACGCTAATCAATTAATTCCATTTGAGAATTCCTCCTAATAAAAATTATCAAGAGACTATTTCAATTTAAATAATTCCCTTTTTCATATTATGTTTCATCTTTAACTAAACTTGAACGATACTCTCGGCCTATTCAAGTAAATCTCGCCAACCATTTATGCACTCTGTTTGATTATTAAAGATTTGAAACCCAACGCCTCAAGTGTGACCTCCTAGTCGGTCGTTAATCCCTGCAAACAGTCCTTCAACGGTTCGCGTTGCAGTAGGTGATTAAGTAACCCCTCACATAATATCGGAGTAGTGTATGGTATAGAGTAGTTTACCACGACAGTCACTCTGAAGCATATCCTTGCTCTTTAATAATTCAGTGCACAAGTGATGTTCCAGTTGACATCATTAGAAAGCTTCAAAAAAAGGAATCTCTCTAAGACAATAAGAAGTATTCGCAATTCTAATTTAACGATAGAAGATTTGACTCTAACAACAAGAGTCAAGCCTTCAATTTTTTAATGAACACGAAGTGAAAGTATATTATACAGCCCAAAACATCAACATTTTGAAGTCATATAGAAGATGGTTTTGTGATGGAACATTTAATTTAGCCACTATTTCAATAACCGTTGATATTGAACGCTAAGTCATCAATCAAATAAAGAAAGTTTTTCCTGAAGCTTGAATCTATGCTTGGTTCTTTCATTTTGGGCCGTGTTTGTGGAGAAAAATGCAAATCTTAGGCTGCAAGCCTGGTATAGCGACCACAATAATGCAATAATTATAAAACAACTACAAGCGCTTGCTTTTTTTTTCCTCTTAGTGATGTTCGTGATGTGTTCAATAAATTAATGAAATCTTTTGATGACGAAACTGATGATATGTTGTGGGAGTTTTTATAGTATTTTGAAGCTACGAGTACATGATTGGTATTATTTAGAGAGTTGCAAATGATTTGCCAAAAAAGAACAATTCATTTGAAGATTGGTATAATGCATTTCACTAAAGAATATGGATTTGTCACCCTACAGAATATAAACTTTTGAAAAAACTACACCAGGAGTAAACCAACACTGAAATGATTTTAGAGCAGCTGTAGCAAGGTAGAGACATCCAAAGAATACACAAAAAATAGCCTATCGTAAACGAACGACTTAAATGCATTTTTGATAGATACAACGTCCCTTCTGAAATAGAATATCTAAAAGTCATCGCCTATAACCTTTAGTTAAATTATAGTTTTAAGTGCCCTGAAAAATAAAATTTATTTGTTATCTTTAATAAAATTTCAATTTCTAATTTTTTTTAATATTTACATTAATTTGAAGCATTGTAATCCTCATACGCATGTAAAAGTTGTTTTTTTTTTATTGGAACTTGTGGAGGAATTCCACCTGGAATTTCTTTTCCAGCACGTAAGTGACGTCCATGCGTTAAAAGAAAATTCTAGAATTTGGTTAGGCTTAAATTGGTAAGCCTTCCCCCCCCCATCCACAAGCGGTAGCCTCGAACCGCGTCCACCCCGGAACACCTTTTCGCGGGTTAGAATCGCCTGGGCGTGAAGGTTGGAGGCCATTTAAGAGTAGCGCTGGCCAATCACCCCATGTTTTTCCCCACCCCTGCGGGGGGAGCCTCGGATATATAGGGCTCGTCTTACAGTTGGGAGATACAAAGTTGAAGAGTCCCGCCAGGATCCAAGAAGCATTCCACGTAGTTCCAAGTCAGGTGCTTAACAACGAAGCAAAGTGACGGCTGAACTTTTCGTGTCGTTTGAATTAGCCCAGCCAGTGAGGTATTTTCATTTGAGGATCGCCACCGAGCGATTTTTCCTACTCCACTCATCTACTCCTGTAGAAGCCCTCCTCGCTCCCTCCTCGTCTTCAGGTGGCCGAAATACTCTCCCCTGGACCCGACGTTACCGCCCCCCCCCTTGGAGAACCGTCATCACGTCAACTTCCCGCTCAGAAGCTCTGAGTGCCCTCGCCCTAACGTTTATTGCCTGCAGAAGACATCCGTGAATCCTTACCCTGACGTCTCACCCGAAATCCTCCGTAAGCCAACCCCTCCCCCCCTTCAGCAACCCATTTGAGTTAATCCTCCCTATTGGAATAGTCTCCTTCTGTAACGCATTAATTTCTAACTTCAGAGTCTGATGCATAACTCTGCAATTCCCCCCACCTTCCCTCATTTACCAATAGAATTTTGTCCATTGATTCTCTTATTTTATGTAAATAAAATTATATTTTTGTACATGCCTCTTCAAATAACCTTGAGCTGTGCCATTGCCCAAATTTTACCTGACCTCGTTTTGCACTCTATTCTCGCTACTCCGCGCGTCGAAACTCGTGGTGTTCCACCCCTTTGTCGGTTAGCCTTTAAGTTATTAGTCCCTTTCCCATAGATATAATATGGTATTGATATAATATAATGTCACACCACGACAGAACTGTATTATCTTCAAAATATATATTTAAATTCTTTACTCGTTGTTTAATTCATACGTTACTTAAGTGCCATAAAATTATCATTAATGTCAAACTTCCTTCAAAGTTATCTATTTATAAAATAAAAAATCACTGATTACCACAAAGATTCACAATCATTCTATACTTTGTCCACTCTATACTTTGTCCATTCTATACTTTGTCCATTCTATACTTTGTCCATTCTATACTTTGTCTATTCGATACATTGTCCTTTGATAATTTGTCCTTTGATAATTTGTCCTTTGATAATTTGTCCTTCGATAATTTGTCCTTCGATAATTTGTCCTTCGATAATTTGTCCTTCAATACTCTATCTTACAATCTCTAATATCAGAGAGTTAACCTTGAGATCACAACAGATTCTCCACTGATGATCTTTGTGTTTAATGGCATCAAGTAAAATTTTAATAATGTCATAACTTTCAATCAATTGGATAGAATGACCAACTGGAACAGAGGAAAGATTATAAAATTATTTAAGAGCACAGCTGTAAGAACTTCTACTTGATGAGTCTATAAATAGTCTCCATTCAGATGGTTGATACAAAACTTCTGTAACTCCGATCGAAACCTAAATTCCAAGCGGTACACCAAAGACGAGTTCTCCTGAAGAGAAAAGAACTTGCTAAATTCTTCATTCCAATTTCTGTACGAGTAATAGGATGTTAATGGTGCCAATAGATTGCTCTCTTTAGGACAAAAGGCAAGGAGCTTGGACGACTCTTATAATAGTCCTAAATCTCTTGACAAAGAATTGAGCTGTGCTTGTGTTAATACCTTTGGTTAATTGAAACTAGACTATGGTAGACTAAATGTTTCAGAGTTGTCCTCATCGTTTATCACTGATTTTATCCATTTCAAGCTTTCAGGTAATTCTGGAACTAGAATACATGGTTCATGGGGAATTGACTTTTTGGGAGAGGGCACATATCGGTATTTAACAGCGTGTTTGTTTTTCTTGTTTAATACTGAAATAAAAAATAGATATTTAAGGTAATTTTTACCATGTTTAAATAAAAATAAGAGAATACTAGTTTCATAACTCTTGTAGACAGGATGCATTAGAGTCTAGCGAAACTAGTAGCCATTCTTTAAGTTATCAACTATTGCAAGTTCGTACATTTCATTTGGTAACTAAGTGGTAACTAGAATCTTCATTTCGCCAAGTAGCTTTTAAATTTGGAAAACCTTCGAATGCTCACAAATTTCACCTCTTTGTTGGAAAATTACCTACCTTGTATGTTAACAATGCGTCACTTGGTACTTTTCTTCCCCTGACAAAATAGATATATCAAAAGATAATGCCTTCTGACCTCGTTTGCTCCATCGTTTGATGTTTTCGACAAATGTTGGACAACATATGTGAGGAGCAAGATCCTTATCCTGATCTTCCATCTTCATGCTAAAATAGGATTGATAGCAGGTCTTTACAAATGCTGGGATATTCTATTGTTTTCCCAAAACGCAACTTTGCCACATACGTAGCAAAACGCACTGGCGCCATTTTTCATTTTCTATTAATAGTGAAAGATTAAAAAAAATAATGAATAGCTGTAGTCTTCTGATACACAGCTCTCTTCTAACTTTTTAATAAAATATCTAAAGTTATGAAACAAAGTTTTCTGAAAAATAAATAATAACTACAAACAACATTTAAATAAAAATCTGCAATGGAAGGTAGGTTAAAAATACCTAAAAATAAAAAGAACGTTGTAGGAAAAAGTCTAGACCTGATATAGTGAACAGCTTAACTTTATAAGGCCAATAGTGAAATTCGACAACGCAAAAGTTTACAACACACTCATATAAATACATATAAATAGGGTAGATGTGCTAAAATGTCTCATTAAAAACTAAATCTCATTTATTCCCTCATATCTCGAATATTCTAAACAAAATGAGAGGTTTATTTCGTCATTGGGAAAGACTTTTGCGCCACATTACAAGATAGTCGTACCAACAACATCATCATAGAGAAAAACAAATAAATCTGTCAAGATAATCGTGAAAATATATGTTAACGTAGCAGACAGTTCGAAACAGTAAGTGATTAACCATAAACTACTCTTAAAAAGCTGCATGAAGATCTAGAAACAAGTAGAATTGAAGTTAGAAAGGATACAATAAGGAAGAAGGCTGCGTCGTTATGATCTCTTTTCCCGTATTCAAAGAAAGATCCAATTCCTTAAGAAAACTCACTGTAAGTTCGCTTGGCGTTTGCAAATGATCATTTAAATAAACCGGTAACATTCTGGGAATAAATCCTTTGGTCAGATGAAACGAAAATATAACTTTTCAGTCGAAAATCTATCAGCAGGGTTTTGAGAAACAAGTGTGAAGCTTATGTGCCAAGAATACGATCCTTAAAGTAAAATTCGGTGGGGAGTCAATTATGTTATGGGGTTATTTTTGCTCATAAAGGGTTGAAAGAATGGAGGTAGTTGAATGAAGAATGAACGGAAAATTGTACAGGGTAAATTTGGAAATAAATTTATTATCCAGCGTTGGCTCATTGAACTTGAAACTAGGCTGGGTATTTGAACAAAACAATGACCTCAAAAATACAATATAACAAATTAAGAATTGGCTGTATACAAATATAATTAATGTTTTGGAATGGCCAAGTCAATCTCCTGACCTGAATTCCATCGAAAATCTGTGGAGGTAATTGAAACTCATGGTCTAGAAACGAGATCCGCCTAACTTATGTGATTTGAAGAAAATATGTTTTAATGAATGGAACAAAATAAGACCAAGGACCTGTAGAGAGATCGTGGGAGACTACTCAAAACAGCAGCAAGCTGCAATCGACAAAAAAAATTTTGCAAACAAGTACTAATCCATGTTTATATGAATGTGTTGTAAACTTTTGCGTAATCAAATTTCACTATTTTTCTTTTCCTTCAAATTCACCCTCTCCTCCTACACTTTATTTTTCGCAAAAACAAATTGCCTTTGTTACTAAATTACAAACTTCCCTACTTCTCTTAAAAATTGCCTTTGTTCCTGCCAAACCATCTCTTTTCTCATTCAAGTTTTTGTTTGCTTCCACGCCCCAGAATTGACTTTATATCTATCATACATTTTTTCTCTCTCAGTTATCTATTTGCCTCGTTTTCTGTTACTCCTCTTTTCACTCCGTCTGTCTCCAGTTCTTTCAAGGTTCTGCGTATTATTGTCTTTTACCTTTCTCTCTCTTGTTTCTTCCACAATCCGCACTTTTGGTCCATTTGAGAAAATGACAAATTTTTCATAATATTAAAAATATAAACATTAAAAGCATGATATTTAATTAATTAGCATCGTATTCGATTAATTAAAAGCATGGTATATGATTAATTAAAATCATGGTATTTGATTAATTAAAATCATGATATATGATTAATTAAAAGCAAGGTATTTGATTCATAAAAAAACATTGTACTTGATTAATTAAAGGCCTTGACCAGAGAAAATTTAATGAATTTACTGAAGCAGTTTGGTCATGAGTCATTTTCACTTTACGCTGTTTTTTTTCTGCCATATCATTTAGAGGAGGTGAGAATTGTTTAAGAGCGCTCCGTTGGATTATACAACCGTCTTTTTCCCATTACAATAATCAAGAGAAAAGGTTGAAGCACCCTGTATAAATATAGGACGTCACTATCGTGCTCGTTAGTGCCGTGCATGAGAATCATGGTGTATGATTAATTAAAAGCATGGTATTTGATTAATTGAAAGCATGGTATTTGATTAATTAAAATCATGGTATATGATTAATTATAATCATGGTATTTGATTAATTAAAATCATGGTATATGATTAATTATAATCATGGTATTTGATTAATTAAAATCATGGTATATGATTAATTAAAAGCAAGGTATTTGATTCATAAAAAACATTGTACTTCATTAATCAAAGGCCTTGGTCAGAGAAAATTTAATGAATTTACAAAAGCAGTTTGGTCATGAGTCATTTTCACTTTACGTTGTTTTTTTTCTGCCATATCATTTAGAGGAGGTGAGAATTGTTTAAGAGCCCTCCGTTGGATCATACAACCGTCTTTTTCCCATTACAATAATCAAGAGAAAAGGTTGAAGCACCCTGTATAAATATAGAACGTCACTGTCGTGCTCGTTAGTGCCGTGCATGAGAATTGTATATGTGTGTAAAATATGCGAGTAACCTACATGTGTGTCTTTTACATGACTACCGTACATGTGAGCGTTCTAAGTGAGTTCCATATGTTTGAAGATCGTATGTATCTTATGAGTCTTATACATGAGAAGGCCATGTGCGATTTTTTCTACCTAAGTAGTGTACGTGTGATTAATGCACGTGAATTGCATAAGTTAGTATCTAGGTATGAGTTCTGTATGTTAGTACGATACTCAAGTACAGTACTGACTGATGAATGGTGTACATGTGAGCATCGAACTTTAATATCATACGTGAGTGGTGTACATGTAATTTGAGTATCATATCTACGATCTTTCTACGTGAATACCGCGCGTTAGTATCTTACGTATGATTATTGTAGTGCGTACCGTACATGTGAGTATCGTATTTTATTAACGTACATGTGAGCATCATGCGATATTATCCTATGTGCAAGTATTGTACGTGAGTGTCATAGGTAAGATTATCGAATTTGAGCATTGTATGTATGTATGAGTGTCGTACGTGAGCACCGTACGTGTGAGCATTGATCTTAAGTAACTACAGGGCCTCTCTTGTTCCTCTCTCAATCCATAATAGGGCGAAGATGGAGATTCTACAGCCGTATACACATGTTTGTAGATCGGAACACACATGTTTGCACATCCTTTTACACATATTTGTAGATCTGCACACACATGTTTTGTTCGCTGTAAAACGTCCTTCATTCACCCAACTAATCGAATTTTGGAGTCTCCTCAAAGAGTTCCTTTGAACTCCTGCATTCTACAATCAGTCTCGCTCGTTCTATCTTTTTTCTCTTTATTACATATTTACTATCTTTGCTGTACACGCATTTACTCTCCTTGCTAATTATAACATAACATCCCTATCCTACCCACATCACTTCAAAAGCGTACATATAAGGGCAGTTACTAACCTTTGGAGTACTGTAGGAGAGTATAGCGATCAACCCTCTTTTTAGGTCAGTACCATCAAATAAAGATTAGTAAATTTCAAGTTAATTTCTTGATTAACACTGTTGCCGCTTTAATAATTTATTTCTACCTTATCGGGGGATTTGGAGGGTTCAGGGGTAAGCACCTGTTTAATTTACAGTTAAAATATGCGTTAAAACTATAGAAATGTTTAGGAAGTGAAACAATGTTGGCCAATTTTAACATTAATTAATTATCTTGGGGAAACTTTTACGTTGAAATTTTTGTTATTTTTTGAAGTTTTTTCCTCCGCTTTTCTCCCATGAGAGTTTGAGAGCGGCGAGAGAACACCCAAACGCGGCAGAAGGCTCCCGTAGACTGACTAAACAAATTTTTCGGTAATGCCAAGGGACGAGATAAATTTCCTGGATATAATCTACTTCTCGTAATGGGATTCCAACCAAGGTTTTAATTCCTCTGTTATCTTTCAATGTGATTTATTTATTTGCTTTATCATTTTCGTTTTCGACATGCTAATGCTCTTTTGCTAATTTGTACTTGAATGTATTTGTGCTCTATGCACAAACCTGTTCTTGGAACCTTTTAAAAATCTTACATCCGGCTCAAGGGCTTAGGGTTAATAAATTAATAGGTTGATTTTTTATCTCAAATCTTATTGCCTGTGACCGTAAAACCCATACCTGGACAACCTATACACGGAAAACTCACTTAAGAAATCTTATACCCTAATATAAAACAAGGGAAATACCTAGAATGAATTTAAAAACCGCCTTTTATGCTATACAGAAAATAGCTCTCTACGTTCATGGTTAAGTTAGGTTAGATTAAGTTAGTATTTTTTTCATATTAGGAGATGTCCAGGCCTTCGAAATCGTAGATATGAAGTGTAGGGGAATGAGTTAGTCCTGGTATGAGTTTTCCGGTTATGTGTTATTCAGGTATGAAGTGTCCTAGATCTCACTTCGCCACTTCTTTTCATTTTTATTTTTTTTCTCTTCTCTCTGTTTTCTTGATATTCCTCCTTGCGACTGAAAATATATAATTAAGGGTGGAAGAAGGGGTTACATTCCTAGAACTAGACACATGTACCCCAATAAATGATGATCTTATCGTGAACACAAATCCTCCTGCTCTCAGCAAATGGTAAAATTTTACTACTTGCGAAACTGATTTGAAAGAAGAAAAACGCACGCCCTTTTGGGAAATATCTTCTACATTTGTTCACTAATCACCCTTATTTTTGAGGACATGGCAGCAGCAGCGCTCGTGAACATAAGTAGATCTTAATGGAAGCTCGAAAAAAGAACATACTGCGTTAAACATTACTACAAGACAGACTCGTTCAACAAAATGCAGGATACTCATGCATCAGTTCGAATGTGAGCATGCCCCCTCCTCCTACAACAGAAGAATTCAGAACTGGGTCGATCACTTTGAGAAGTAAGCAACCATCGAAAACCTCAACGCAGCCAGTGAAACCTGTCCAAGCCATTTAGGAAGTCTTAGGAAGCGTACAGTCGAGCTGGTTGAGAGCTTGAGAGAGTCAACTCAGACTTGCAGTAGTGTACTAGTATACGAAATTAGGGCTTTCCCATACAGAATACAGAAGAAGCAGATCCTTACAGCTGTAGACAAACAACAGAATAAGGCTATGGAAGTCAAGTTACTGGAGAAGATTCAGGAGACTCCAGACTTACTTAACCTTCTTTGGACCTCAGATGAAGCACATTTTAATCATGATGGAAAGGTGAACTCAAAGACAAATGAAATGTATTCTGTGAGACCTCTGAACCCAATGGAATAGCCACCAAGACCCTACGTTCCCATACGTGCACAGTATGGGCTGCAATCTGAGTCAGAGGCGTCACCGGACCATTTTCCTTCAAAGAATCAGGCGCTACAGTGTCACTCATAAAGAAAGGTATGTTGAGGTCCAGAAAACCTTCAAGAGTGAGCTACAGATCCTTTATCCGTCGCTTATAAGAAAGTTGTATCCAGCAAGATGGAGCAAGCTCTCAAGCCTCAAACCTGTGCCAAGATTGGCTGAAATAGAACTTTGGAAGCCATCTGATCACTCATAAGACTGATTTTGAGTTAGTACCTCACATTCCAGACTTTACTTCTAAGATTTCTTCTTTTGGGGCTATCTAAAGGACCGAATGTACGCAGTGAGAGAGAACCAGGACCATCACTGAACTCATGAAAACCATCAAGGAGGAGATCAGAGCCATTCCTCCGTCTGTTTGTAAGGACTTCTTGGACAATTTTGTGATTCGCCTCAAAAGATGCACGGAGCTAAATGGAGGTCATCTCGAACACATGCTCTATAATGCAAAAGAAAAGCCCCCCAGACTATCATGTTTTAATTTGATGTTCTAAACAAAATAAACTGGTTATAACAACTTTCATTTGATCCCGACAAAAAATTAAGAAATGAATTCTATTATAAGTAGGGAATCGGTTTTTTTAGGTAACCTTCTACCAGTAATGAAGAAAATCATATGATGGAAATAAAACTACAAAATATTCATGGCACTTTGTGGAAAAAGTGAAAGAAAAATGGGAAAAGACGGAGTCAAAAGATCGATTATATTAAAAGTTAGTTCTTATGGCATTTTATAGGAAAATGGAAAGAAATATATGAGAAAAGGAATATTTTCTAAATATTTACCGAAATTATGGTTTGAATTTTCGCGTCACTTAGTCATTCAGAAAAAATCTTAGTTTACTTAACATTTTTTCCTATTTTGGGAAAAAATGTTTTGAAATTGTATTTTGAATTAATTATCTTTAGACTCGAACTTTTTTTAATAGGCAAAAATAATAAAATCATGGGACAAATATTTAAAGAAGTCAAGAGCATTTCATAAAAAGAAGATCCCATTTTTTACTCAAGCGCAAGAAAATCCTAACTTGCATCAAGAGATGGAAGTTTAACATCCATGCCAAGCCATCAAGGGCACTCAATGCAGTGTGAAAGTGCTAAACCCAATTGCTATACTAACTGCACACTATCACTGCCTACAGTACAGTTGTCCTTACTGAGGGGGGTATCACCCTACGGCTGAAATGAGCCAAATCCCGCTGTGGCGCTTCCCATTACATCAGAGGTAAATTTCTAGTTTTCCGTCAATCTTCGTAATTTCAACCATTTTCTTCTTAACCACCAAACGAGAGGAAATGGTTACTAAAATTAGGTGAATGGTCGCTATATCATCATTAACTTATTTTTCTTTCTCACAAAATGGAATTGTAGGACTAGTAACCTGCCTCTACCAACTCGGTGCTATATTATGCATAAATCTAATTATTGAAGATAACCATTGGCCTTTAATAGCAATGGAGTACTCTATGCTGTACCGTCTCATACAGTCAGTGTCCAGCCTCTGGTAGGAAGCCTTCAAACACCATTGTAACTCTATCGCCCCCACAAAGGGGGTGTTGCGATTAAAATGGACCAGGCTACTACAGCTGCCATCTGGATTGTGTAAGTACTATAAATAAATAGGTTCTATCTTCTAGAAACTAGAAAGCTTCAATAAATTATGGTATGAGGAATGTAGCAGATTGTAGGTTCTCTTAACTAGTGTTATTCTATAAATTAGGGGGATGAGGATTCGAACGAGTTGTATGTTCTCGAAAATTGTATTATTTAAAAATTAAGGTCTGAATAATGTAACAGAGTGTGTTCTTGGCACAACTAGCAAACGCTGGTAACCACACACTAACCCAGCCTATTTAGTGCAACTTAGAAGAGGAACGCGCGCGCGCGAGAGAGAGAGAGAGAGAGAGGGAGAGAGAGAGAGAGAGAGAGAGAGAGAGAGAGAGAGAGAGAGAGAGAGATCGTGTTTTGATCGCATCGCTACTCACTGCCACTCTCGCACTACGCCAGGTGCCAGTTTCACCATCAACCTCCAAGCTCTCCATTCACTTGAGCAATACTTGAGCAATCAAGAAAAATTCCTACCTGACATTCTCAATAACAAATAATATATTACAAAATAGGAGTGTGTTTGTATAACTAAGTACTCTATTATCATAATAAGCAGGCATCATTCAATTAATTATGCAAACATATATTAAGGTCTATAGATTAGAACGGGTTGTGTGCTCACAAAATCTCCATACTTCAAAAAATTAATATTTCACAACTAGTATGATGCAATTAACTAAGTTATGAGGATTAAATTAGATAAGGTTGTATGTTCTTGAAACTAGTATGCTTCATTTAAATAAATAAAGTCTTATGATTAGAACGGGTTATAGGTTCTCAAAACTAGTATGATTCAATAAATTAAGGTTTGATGATTGAACCGGTTGTATGTTCTCGAAAAAAGGAGGCTTCAATGAATTAAGGCTTGAGTTATGTAAAGAGCCAGTGGAAGTTGTCAACAGTGAATCTGTTGACCAGTTCAAGTCAAGACTAGACAAAGTCTTGAAAAGCGGCCGTTCAGGGACGCAAAACAATTGAGCAGCCATGTGCCAAGGTCTCCTAGGGTGCTTACTTTCCTAGTCCTTGTTACTCCTCTAAATTCACAAGGTTCAATCAATTCATTTTCGAATAATATATATATATATATATATATATATATATATATATATATATATATATATATATATATATATATATATATTTATATATATATTATATATATATATATATATATATATATATATATATATATATATATATATATATATATATATATATATATATATATATATATATATACCTCCATGCATTAGTACATACATAAATACACTGACAGAGCTGCGTGTCCCCCCCCCTCCCTTTATTCCAAATTCGACTTTTCGCATCGAATCCCCTTCCTCCCTTTTCGCGCCTTCGGGATAACCAAATTCGCGGCCGGCCACACAAGAAAATGTCTGCCTCAAAAGACACCTGCCAGCCAATGAAGGTCCGAGTTTCTTCGTGCCATCATAAACCTGCGACTTGAGACGAGGATAGCTCGGATGGCGCTGAAGTGTGAATGTTTGGCATGTCCTGGCGGCAGACGAAAGGTCTTTTCGCGCGACGATAAGAATTTTATGATAATCCGGTGCTCTCTCTAGATTTTAGCTCTTGAGAGAGAAAAGGGAAAATTCTCCCTGGAGTCGGGCAGAAGGTCTTGGACCTACGTTGTGTGTGGAGCTAGTTCCACAAAGGAAACAGTTCGCCCGTTGCAAGGAAGAAACTTCAGGGAATTTGTTGTTGCCGTCACGGTAATTGTAGGTGCTAAACTTCTCGCAGAGCCCTTCCCTTCAGAGTGGGAGGTTACACGGGACCCTCCTCTGCCGATTACCCTAGACGCAGCTAGGTAATCATTTTTGGCTACCCACTCCAGGTGCCAATAATCGGAACGGACACTTCGAGGAGAAGAATTCCGATTTGAGTCACAGTTTTTGCTCTTCTCTCTTTTCTTCTCTTTCATTCCTTTGTTCATTTTGAACGTACTCAATGAGTTCCCGACCTTCCAGGCCGAATGCTTGTCCTTGCTTGTGGAATATTTCGAACGATATTTAAGCCATCTTATCGATCCAAAGATAAGATTATGCACTTGGAGAGTTGCTATAGCGTAACGTGTTTAAAGTAAGGGGTTATTATAGTTTCCTACCAAATCGTGTTAGACAAGAGAAAACAATTAATAAAAAAGCAAAAAACAAAAATAAGATAATCACCCTAACTATTTTGGGGCAGCCCCAAACAAGAATTGCTGTTGATGTTTGAGTATTTGGGCTAATTTGGACGCTGACAATTGTTTTATTAAAGTTTTGAGATGTACACAACTTTATAGATGTTGCTTTTAGTGATAACCCCACACACCTGATACCACTTATATATGTCGAGGGTAAGTGAGTGTGTAATCCCAGTCCCACTCCCTTAGCATCTATTTTAATTCCGCACCAAGGTAAAGTGGGGTGAAGTGAAGCCAATACACCTACCGTAGCCACTTCAGGTGAATAGGAATAACCCTGGTGCTTCCCTTTTAATAAAAAATTAAGATAATTATCCCCTGAGTGTGTTTTTATTCAGTAAAAGCCAGTCATGGGGACCCTTATGTAATATTGAGAATTGAGCCGAAGGGATTGCTTATCAATTGCCAAAGGATCGTCCAAAATAGTTATAACACACAGATACAAAAATAAACTTTAATATACATAAATTTGAAATATGAAATAGCATATATATGTATAAATAAGATTAATCTTCGCACTGAATTGGTAAGTCTATATAATGTCATGGGGATTACACTTGAAATCTACTTACTAGGATGCTTGCGTCTTAATTTAACCCGACATAATAAATTGAATAATATCAGGGAATTAATCACTGGATTAATCACTTGTAATACTCGAAGTTATGGGCTCGGGATAAAAATTCTAGTTAACGATTAAACTGGTGAAGTTAGGAGAGGGAATAATTCACTTTAACGATACCTTTGAGTTCGTAAATATTTGGAGAATGACGGTGAATGTCTTCTTCTTCTGACAATGTTCGCACTTATCCCGGTTATTCGAGGTAACCGAATGTGGGGGTAATCCTAGACCAGTGCCCTGATATAATGACCCTAGGCCGGATCGCGAAGGCAAGTCAGACTGTGACTCAAATTGAAATTCTTCTCCTCGAAGTGTCCGTTCCAATTATTGGCACCTGGAGTGTGTAGCCAAAAATGATTACCTAGCTCCGTCTAGGGTAATCCGCAGAGGGAGGTCCGGTGTAACCTCTGACTCTGAAGGGGGGGGGAGCTTTTTCGAGAAGTTTAGCACCTACAAGTACCGTGATGGCAACAACAAATTCCCTGAAGTTTCTTCCTTGCAACGGGCGAACTGTTTCCTTTGTGGGACTAGCTCCACACACAACGTAGGTCCAAGATCTCCTGCCCGACTCCAGGGAGAATTCCCCTTTATCTCTCTCAAGAGCTAAAATCTAGAGAGAGCACCGGATTCTCATAAAATTCTTATCGTCGCGCGAAAAGATCTTTCGTCTGCCGCCTGGACATGCCAAACATTCACAGCTCGGTGCCATCCGAGCTTTCCTCGTCTCAGGTCGCAGATTTAAGACGGCGCGAAGAAACTCAGGCGTTTGTCGTCTGGCAGGTGTCATTTGAGGCAGACATTTTCCTGTGTGGCCGGCCGCGAATTTGGTTATCCCGAAGGCGCGAAAAGGGGTTAAGGCGATTCGATGTGAAAAGGCGAATTTGGAATAAGGAGGGGGGGGGACACGCAGCTGTGTCGGTGTATTTATGTATGTACTTATGCATGGAAGTATTTAGACTTCTACATACAGCAATGCCACAAAGTCTTGAGACTACTATATTTTTTTCATATAAGGAAATTAAAAGAACTAATCAAACGTTGAAGTTTATTTAAGTATTTTTATTTCCTAAATATAAGGCGAAATATAAAAAAAAAATTAGAGCTCAAACCCATTAGATTAATAAATACCATTAATTGATGACCGCAGGTAATATTTACAGTGGTGTATGTCTCTTGTTCTTCTGGACATCTTCAATTCGTCTAGGCATGGTGTAGACCAAATTTGTGGTGATATCTCGATTAATATTATATATTTTTGGTCAATAAGCACCCGCAACTGCTCACAATTGGATGGCTTTTGTTTATCAACCGCCAATTTGATTATCGCCCACAAATTCTCTATTTCTTTCAAATCTGCCTAATTCCCGGGTCAAATTCCTAAAAAGTTCGATGTAATTTTAGACCAATAAATATTTTATTGCTTTTGTTTTTTGAAATAATGCGCCAAAATTGAGAGACATACAGGAATAATCTCCATATTGGTCCTGAACCTTTGGAAAAAAAGGTAATGATGAATCACGTTTTGGTTCCATTTTGAGTTAACGGCAGTGTACTTGGGGATAGGAAGGATAATTAAACAAATTGTGGCATAAATTTGCATAACCCTGGAAGCAAGGAAAGGAGACGAGATAAGAATTAAAAACAGGTATTTACACAGATTAGTTGGCGGACGTCGAGAGCCCAGAGAAAGGTCACAGAGGGCTCTGTGTCTTAATTTGCACGAGATACTTGTATTATTGTATTGGAAGATCTTATAGATTCTGCGGATCTAATATTCGAAAGTGTATTTGTCGATAGACCTGCGATAGGAGTATCCGCAAGTGGGTGTGAATACGAGCTTGTGGTTGAGGTATCAGCAGGTGATTTCGAAAAAGAGCCTATGTTTCAGATACCCAGAAGTGAAAGTGGAGACAGGCCTGCGACTGAATTATCAGAGGGTGGATGGGTAATCTTCCCATCTCCTCCTTGATGGAATTACACTCTATTCCAATATTTCTCAGTAGACGAGTATAGTCGTCCATAACCAGGACCAAATAGCCGAGGTGAGAAGCCAATCCCCGGAACGATTGGTCCAAGTATTTATCCCTTAACTCTACTAGATAGTGGTCCTGCCAACGTATCTAGACCTGATGACGTAGCCATTCTATCTGCCTTTGCCTTCTATTCGGGGAAAAGGGGCGGCCGAATTCTTCTCGTCAATCACTAATGTCTCCTGTAGAGGGAGTTTTTGATAACTTAAATTTAAATCATCAGGTGTTGGTGGGTCTAGACTCTTAAGCCCTTCTGATACATAAATCAGGGGGCAATGATGCAGAAAGTTCTTATCTCGGTAATGAGGATCAATAATTTATCCTGAAAAACTATTTTAATCCTTACTACTGCCTTTATAGTGTTTTATTGTTTGTAAGACCTATAAGATGTTCCACGTGCCTGTGTACCAAGGGGCACTAGATGGATTGGAAAGAAATCTGATGCCTGTAAATTTGCCGGTCGTATCTAAGGCATTTAAATATATTAGCGCTGCTCAAAGTGAGGCTGTGCTATCAGAATATATGGTGTGGGGAACTGAAAACCTGGCCGTAACCCTCCGGAATGAGCGTAAGGATATTTTTCCCAAGTTGTTTAATTAAATCCTCGAAACGCTGCATATAGCAATATATATATATAATATTACGAATCCTCCCAGGATAAAGAATCAAAACAAAAGATAATTGAAAGTATAGATTTCTTAGAGAAAAAAGGAACGAAGTTATTTATGTACGGAACAAACATACATACAAACTCGGCCGTATACTACGACATTAATATATATATATATATATATATATATGTATATATATATATATATATATATATATATATATATATATATATATATATATATATATATATATATATATATATATATATATATATATATATATTTATATATTCACAGGTCTTCCTGCAGGCATTTAGGCAAAGAGGATGAACCTGTGCGGGCAGTGGAGCATGGAGGGCACCGGGTTTTCCCTTTCAAGTAAATGAAGAATAAAAATGAGAGTGGGGTTAAAAGATGTGCTGAAGATGCCCCGAGGGCGATCGCAAGTTTCTTTTCTGTTAGTGGCATCAGGAGGGCGCGTAGCTCCGCTAAATAGTAAGAGTAACGGTGAGCACCCACTCCCCGTGCGGGCGTTAAGCCGTAGAAGAAGGTTTGCTGGATAAAGTAGGTCTTCAACCCGCCCTGGAAGCCACCATTATAGGAAGACAGGGAGAAGAGCAGGTAGGTACATACGTATAACAAGAGAGGAGCGCCGGTAGGTCAATACGTACAACAAGGGAGCAGAGCCGGTAGGTCAATACATACACCAAGGGAGAAGAGCCAGTAGGTCCATACATATACCAAGGGAGAAGAGCCGGTAGATCCATACATACAACAAGGGAGCAGAGCAAGTCTATCCATATATACACCAATGCAGCGCAGCCGGAAGGTCCATACATAAAACAAGGTAGCAGAGCCGGTAGGTCCATACATAGACCAAGAGAGCAGAGCCGGTAGGTCCATACATACATCAAGGGAGCAGAGTCGACAGGTCTATACCTATACCAAGAGAGAAAAACGGGTAGGTTCAGACATACATCAAGTGAGAGAGCTGACAGGTCCATAGATGAAGGAAGGGAAAAACTGGTAGATCCATACATACACTATGGGAGCAGGGCCGAGAGGTCCATAAATACACCAAGGGAGAAGAGCCGGTAGGTCCATAAATACACCAGGGGATAAGAGCCGTCAGATCCAAGCATATAACGAAGGAGCAGAACCGATAAGTCCATGCATACTACAAGGGAGCAGAGCCGATAGGTTCATGCAATAAACAAGGGAGCAGATTCGATAGGTGCATATATATACACCGAGAAGATCAGATCAGGTAGATCCAGACATCCAGTAACTGAGCAGAGCCGGTAGCTTCATACATACACAAAGGGAGCAGAACCTGTATGTCCATGCATACAACAAGCGAGCAGACCCGATAGGTCAATACATACAACAAGGGAGCAGAACCGATAGGTTCATACATTCAACAATAGAGCAGATTCAATAGGTCCATACATACAACAATGGAGCATAACTGGTAGGTCCATGGATACAACAAGAGAGTAAACCGTTAGGTCAATACATACACCAATGGGGCAGAGCCCGTAGGTCCATAAATACACTAAGGGCACAGAGCCAGTAAGTCAATACACACAACAAGGGAACAGAGCCAATAGGTCTATACCTACACTAAGGCAGCAGATCAGGGAGGTCCATAGATACTACAAAGGAGCATAGCCGATAGGTCCATACATACACCAAGGGTGCAGAACTCGTAGGTCTAAACAGACAACAGGGGAGCAGAGCCGGTAGCACCATACATACACCAAGGGAGCAGAGCCCCCTAGGTCCATGAATAGATCTAGGGAAGTGAACCTGCCGGCCATACCTACACCAAGGGAGAGGAGCCGATAGGTCCATAAACACAACAATGAAGCAGAGGGTTACCTCCATATATACACCAAGCGAGCAGAGCCCATAGGGCTATTAATACATCAAGGGCGCAGAGGCGGTAAGTCCATAAACACAACAAGAGAGCAGAGCCGATAAATCTATACCTACACTAATAGACCAGAACAGGTAGGTCCATACATACATGAAGGTAGCAGATCAGGTAGGTCCATTCATACAACAGATTGTCAAAGCCGATAAGTCCATACATACACTAAGAGGGGTATGCCTGTAGGTCAAAACATACACCAAAGGAGCAGAACTGGTAGGTCAATACATACACCAAAGGAGCAGAGCCGAAAGGTCCATACATACCTCAAGGGAGCACGTGCGGTAGGTCCATTTATACACTAAGGCAATGCAGCCGGTAGGTCCATACATACACCAAGGCATCAGAGCCTATAGCTCCATACATAAAAAAACGAGAAGAGACGATAGGTGCATACATACAACAAGGAAGCAGAACTGATAGGTTCATACCTACAACAATGGAGCAGAGCTGGTAGGTCTATACATACACCAAGGGAGGAGAGCCCGTAGGTCTATTAATACCCCAAGGGTGCCGAGCCGGTAAGTCCATACACACAACAAGAGAGCAGAGCCGATAGGTCTATATCTACACTAGGGTACCAGAACAAGTAGGTCCATGCATACACGAAGGTAGCAGACCAGGTAGGTCCATACATACAACAGAGGGGCAAGCCGATAAGTCCATACATACACCAAGAGGGGTATGCCTTCGGTCCAAACATACACCAACGAAGCAGAGTCAGTAGGTCAATAATACACTATGGGAGAAGAGCAGGTAACTCCAGATATACACCGATGGAGCAGATATGGTAGGTCCATACATACACCATGGGAGCAGATACGTTAAATCCATACATACAACAAGGGAGCCGAGCGGATAGTTCCATACATACAGGTTCAACAACAGGTTCATGCATACACCAAGGGAGCAGAGCCAGGAGGTATATAATTCACCATGGGAGAAGAACAGGTAAGTCCGTAAATACACCAATGGAGCAGAACTGGTAGGTCCATACATAAACCATGGGAGCAGATCCGTTAAATACATACATGCAACAAGGAAACAGAGCCGATAGGTCCATACATACACCGATGGAGCAGAACTGGTAGGTCGATACATACACCATGGAAGCAGATCCGTGAAATCCATACTTACAACAAGGACAGAGCAGATAGGTTCCTACATACACCAAGGGAACAGAGACTATAGGTGCATACATACAACTAGAGAGCAGAAGAAAAAGGTCCATATATCCGGTAGCTCCATACATACACTAAGGAAGCAGAACAGGTAAGTCCTTTTTTTCAAAAATGGAGCAGAGCCGTTAGGTCCATACATATACCAAGGGAGCATACCCGTTAGCTCCATACAGATACCAAAAGAGCAGAGCCGGTAGGTCCACACATAATACAAGCGAGAAGAGCCGATATTCGGATACATACAACAAGGGAGCAGAGCGATACGTTCAAACATACAACAAGGAAGCAGAACTGGTAGGTCCATACATGCAACAAACTAGCAGAGGGCTACGTCCATACATACACAAAGGAATCAGAGCCCGTAGGTACATTAATACACCAAGGGCGCAGAGCCGGTAAGTCCATACACAGAACAAGAGAGCAGAGCTGATACATCTATATCTACACTAAGGGACCAGAACAGGTAGGTCCATACATACACGAAGGTAGCAGACCAGGTAGGTCCATACATACAATAGAGGGGCAGAGCCGATAAGTCCATCATACAACAAGAGGGGTATGCTTGTAGGTCCAAACATACACCAAGGGAGCAGAGCCGAAAGGTCCATACATACCTCAAGGGAGCACGGGCGGTAGGTCCATTTATACACTAAGGCAATGCAGCCGGTAGGTCCATACATACACCAAGGCATCAGAGCCTATAGCTCCATACATAAAAAAACGAGAAGAGACGATAGGTGCATACATACAACAAAGAAGCAGAACTGATAGGTTCATACCTACAACAATGGAGCAGAGCTGGTAGGTCTATACATACACCAAGGGAGGAGAGCTCGTAGGTCTATTAATACCCCAAGGGTGCCGAGCCGGTAAGTCCATACACACAACAAGAGAGCAGAGCCGATAGGTCTATACCTACACTAGGGTACCAGAACAAGTAGGTCCATGCATACACGAAGGTAGCAGACCAGGTAGGTCCATACATACAACAGAGGGGCAGAGCCGATAAGTCCATACATACACCAAGAGGGGTATGCCTTCGGTCCAAACATACACCAACGAAGCAGAGTCAGTAGGTCAATAATACACTATGGGAGAAGAGCAGGTAACTCCATATATACACCGATGGAGCAGATATGGTAGGTCCATACATACACCATGGGAGCAGATACGTTAAATCCATACATACAACAAGGGTGCCGAGCGGATAGTTCCATACATACACCAAATGAACAGAGCCGGTAGGTCCATATATACAACAATGGAACGCAGCCGGTAGGTTCATACCTACCCATATGGATCAGATCTGTTAAATCCATAGATACAACTAGGGAGCAAATCCGATAGGTCCATATATACCCTGATGGAGCAGAACTGGTAGGTTCATATATACACCATGCAAGCAGATCCGGTACATCCATACTTACACCAAGGGACAGAGCCGATAGGTTCATACATACACCAAGGAAGCAGAGCCGGTAGGTTCATATATACACCAATGGAGCAGAAGAGATAGGTTCATATATACGCCAAGAAGGCAGAGCCAGTAGGTCCATACATACACCAAGGAAGCAGAACTGGTAGATCCATACATACTCAAATGGAGCAGAGCCGGGAGATCCTTACATATTCCAAGGGAGCAGAGTCGTGAGGTCCATACATATACTAAGGGAGAAGAGCTGGTATGTCCATATATACAACAAGGAAGTACAGCCGATACGTCCATACATACACCAAGGGAGCAGAAATGGTAGGTCCATACAAATCACAAGGGGGCAGATCCGATAGGTTCATACATATAACAAGGGAGCATAACTGGTAGGGCCATACATACTACAATGGAGCATAGCCGATAGGTTCATACATACAACAAGCGAGCAGAGCCAATAGGTCCATACATACACCAAGATATCAGACCCGGTAGGTCTATACATACAACAAGGGAGCAGAACCGATAGGTCGATACATACAACAATGGGACAGAGTCGGTAGTTCCATACATGCACCCACCGAGCAGAGCAGGTAGGGCAACGTATACATCAAGGGTTAAGAACAGGCAAGTCCATACCTACACCAATCGACCAGAGTCGGTAGGTCCATACCCACAACAGGAGAGAAGAGCGAGTAAGTGCATATATACACCAAGGGCGCAGAACTAGTAGGTCCACACATACGCACTTGGCAGCTCCTTTACAGGAGCTGCCAAGTGTAGACCATGAATGGTCTTTTGCAGTCTCCTTCTTTTCTTATGTTCTTATGTTTAATATTACAACGGATCCGAGACGATTGGTCCATATATACACCAAGGGTGCAGACCAGATAGGTCCATACATAAACCAAGTGTGCAAAGTCGGTAGGGCCATACATACACAAAGGGAGCAGAACAGAGATGTCTATACATACATACTTCAAGGGATCAAAGCCGGTAGCTGCATACATACACCAAGGGAGCGCAGCTGGTAGGTTCATACATACACCAAGGGAGCAGATCCGGTAGGTCCATACATACACAAGGAGGTAGAGCCGACAGGTCCATACAGCAAGAGACCGCATTTGGTAGTCCATAAATCCCCAAAGTGAACAGATTCACTAGGTCCATACATACACCAAGGGAGCAGATACGGAATGTCCATACATAAACCAAGTGAGCAGACCCCATAGGTACATACATACACCAAGGGAGCAGGGCCGGTAGGTTCATATATACACCAAATGAATGCAGCCGGTAGGTCCATACATACACCAACGGATCAGAGCCTATAGGTTCATACATAAAACAAGGGAGAAGAGCCGATAGGTTCATACATACAATAAGGGAGCAGAGCCGATAGTTCTATACATACAACAAGGACACAGAACTGGTAGGTCATACATACCATATTGGAGCAGAGGGTTACGTCCATACATACACCCAGTGAACAGAGCCCGTAGGTCCATAAATAAACCAAGGGCGCAGAGCCGGTAAGTCCATACACACAACGAGAGAGCAGTGCCGATAGGAGCAGAGCAGGTAGGTCCATACATACACGAAGGTAGCATAGCAGGTAGCTCCATATACATATACAATGTACATAAGAAGTTTAGGACAGACATAACTTTCACAAAACAACTTTTTATTGAACTATTTATTGTTACTTCAGAATTTAAAAAAAGATGTCAATTATGAATTTTACAAACTCTTCATCACTAAAATAAAACACAAACATCGGAATATAGTTATGGTACAATACAAATGAAATTGTACAACTAACATAAACTACAGAAACATTATTGTAATGTGAATTATATAAATGTTTTATCATAAAAGTACAAGAAAGTTGATAGAAGATAATAAATAAAATCTACTTCACCACAGCACAACTACCATCTAAATCCTGACTTTTCTCACTTTTCTAGCTGCAAAATCATGAACTAGCTCATCATATGAAATCTTCTCAGCAACTGTGTGATTTATGCTGATGGTGGCCAGACCAGTGAGGCGTTCCTGTGATATAGTGTATCTCAGGTAGGATTTGATGAGTTTCAATTTCGAAAAGCTCCTCTCTGTTTCAGCAGCAGTGACTGGAAGAGTAATACCAATCCTAAGAGCACTCCACAAATTTGGATATAAACAGCGAGCTTCCTTTTGTGGATAAATGTTAATTGCTCAAGCAAGGACATAGTTTTTAATGGCATGTCTGGCAAGTTTTTCAGCTCCTGTACAAGCTCTCTACCATTCAAGTCAGAAGGACCCTTAAACTGTACTGTAGTGCTAAGGTTCTCACATTGTTTAGTCAGCTCATCAAATGTGATATTATGGAAATTAGTTAGCACTCCAAACTTTTCTCCCACATTTTCCAAGGTGGAAAATCTTTCCTGAATGGCTGACGTTGCAGCATCAACGACTGCATTGAAGAATGTCACCTCCAACTTCTTCAAAGCATCATTTAAGGGCTTATCACATGCTTCATAGGAGAAGTGCCCCTTTGAAGACCTCAGCCGTTTCTGTTTTAACACAGCCTCCACATGCATTTGTTCACAGATATCTTTGGCTGCCATCTGTGCAGCAACAAAACCTGTTGCCCTGTAATCATAGAGAGCTCTCTCTGTCTTCTTTAGGAGATTTACTGCAACATCAACTTGCATGTTACGAGATTGCATCTGTTTGCTCACATGATGAATTTGGTACAAAAGGTCGTACCACACAACTGAACAAATGGCGAAGCGGTATGATCCAACTTCCTTTGCTAGAAATTGGGCCTCAACCTTTATTACAGAATCTTTGGTGTGATCTCTCACCTCGATCAGTGCATCTCTCACTCCAGCTGCTTGATATCTTAGGGGCTCCACACTCTTGATCTTGCTCTCCCATCTTGTGTCAGACCATATCTTCAAGGTGATATTCACATGTTTTTTTCAAAATGGCCCATCGTTGTGTGGAGGCTGAAGACAAGTCATAAAGCTTCTGCAAGATGCCAAAGTAACTTGTGGCATCAATAGATCCCTTTGCAGCATCGGCCACAAGCAAATTCAGAGAATGAGCCCCACATGGAACAAACAGAGCTCTGGGATTCATTTCAAGTAGCCTAGATTGAACACCCTCGTTTTTTTCCTTCATGTTGGCCCCATTGCCATATGATTGTCCTCTACAATCCATGGAAGGAATTTATAACTCCTTCAGTCTCTTCAAAATCATAGATGCCAAATACTGACCAGTGGACTCTTCCGCCTCCAAGAACCCCATGAAATGTTCCATGATATGGGGCTTCCCATCAAGTGATACTGCTCGAATCACAACTGAAAAATGTTCAGTGTGGCTGATGTCTGGAGTGCAATCTAGATTATTGAGAAGAACTTAGATTGTTTGATGTCAGCCACCATTGCTGAAATGGTCTTGTTGCTCAACAAATCAATGAGCTCGTTTTGTATGTGGTGGCCAAAGTAGCTGGTGTAACTGGAGGTCCCTTGTTGGACACGGTCAATGTGCACTTGCATTATAGGGTCAAATTGTGCCATAAGCTCAACTTCTTTAAAAAAATTGCTATTTGATGGTGAGAATAACTTTTCTGTATGTCCCCTTAGTGCCAAATTCCTAACTGCCAGAGAATGCACAATAGCAAGAAGACGAGTTAGCACTGCTTTTGATCTTGATATTTCAGCCTCCTGAAGTGCTATCTCCTGCTTGTCAATGGTCTCCCCACTTTTCATCCTCACTGCCAGCTCTTTCCACGTTTTCAGAGATCTTAGGTGTTCTGGACTGCTTTCGTATGATGAGAGCAATGAGCCTGCATGCTTCCAGTCTGAAAGTCCCAGTCATATTAAATGTATCTTTCTCTTGCAAAATAATGTGCAACAGAAACAGAAGAGGCTGTTGTTTTTTGATGAATAGACCAGCCAACTTCTGGTTATATTCTCACCACTATTTAACGACTTCCTGAAATAATGATAGTGGCAACTTCTCCTATCACTGTCGTTTTTAGGGAATAAAAAGTCAGATGATACTTGAGTTGGTCCTCTGAAAGTCAATTGTGACCTAATTATGTCTGTCAAAACTGAAGGCCAATTAGCAGAGTCAGTGGAAAGAGGCTCATCCTCGGTAGTTAATTCAGTTCCAGGCAGTTCTAATAGAAAGAAAAAGAGAAATATAAATTAGTATGCACATCTAAGTTAGACAACACAATATTCACAGCATGTGTTATGGTGGTAGTGTTATGGAATGATGGTTGTGACTCGTGAGGCACCAAAATCATCTGGTAACCCCAGTGAATCAGTGATAATAACATTATAATTCATAACTGTTTACAGAATTGTTTACACACACAAACAGTAATAAATAATTTACTGCTTTATATTTGAAATACATCATTTATTATTTTAAATTATTATTTACCATCCTATATGCAAAAAGATAAATAAATAAATAACACCTAAAGTGTCCTGATGGGAAGCAGTGGAAGCGAATGGGTCTTCATCCTCTGGATCTAAATGCATTTGTGGAGACAGGTCTATGTGAGGCTGTAGAAGTAGATGGTTCCCCAGCCGGGTCCGAAGGCTCCAAAACCATTTCTGTAGAGGCTTGTGTGTCTGCAAAAGTAGACACCTTACCATCCTGGCTAGTGGCAGAAGTTTCAAAATATTTTAAAAGGAAGCAGGTCCGATAAGTGCATATATACACCAAGGGAATGCAGCCGATAGATCCATATACACAAAAAGGGAACATATCCGATAGGTTCATACCTACAACAAGCGATTAGAGCCGATGGGACCATACATACACCAAGGCAGCATAGCCGATAAGTCCATAAATACAGAAAGAGAGCAGAACCGGTAGTTTCATGCCTACATAGAGGAGGCAGAGAAGATAGGTCCATATATTCACCAAGGGGGGAGCTGAGCCAGTAGGTCTATACATACACCAAGGGAACAGAGCGGGTAGGTCCATACGTACACCAATGGAACAAAGCAGGCAGGTCCATATATCCACCAAGGGGGAGCAGAGCTGGTAGGTCCATGCATACACCAAGGGAGAAAACCCAGTGTGAATATACATAAATCAAGGGAGAAGAGCCGGTAGGTCTATAAATACACGAAGGAGAAGAACTGATAAGTCCATATATACACCCTTGGAGTAAAGCCGTTAGATCCACAAATACAACAAAGGAGCAGAGCGATAGGTTCATACATAAAACAAGGGAGCAGAATCGATAAGTTGATGCATCCAACAAGGGAGCAGATCCTATAGGTGCATATATACATCAAGGGAGCCGAGCCGGTAGATCCACACATACAAATGGGAGCAGAGCATATAGGTGCATACATACAACAAGGAACTAGATCTGATACCTCCATACAAACAACAAGGAAGCGGAAATGGTAGGACCATACATACACGAAGAGAGAAGAACTGATAGGTCGATACAAATAACAAAGGAGCAGAGCCGATAAGTTTATACATATAACAAGGGATCAGAACAAGTATGTCCATACATACGACAAGGGAGCATAGCCGTTAGTTCCATACATATAACAAGGAAGCAGAGCCGATAGCTCCATTCATACACTAAGGTAGCAGAACTGCTAGGTCTATACATATAACAAGGGAGCATAAACGATAGGTCCATACATACACCAAGGGAGCAGAGCCGGCAGGTCCATAAATACACCAAGGGAGCAGAGCCTATAGGTCCATACAAACAACAAGGAAGCAGCACAGGTAGATCCAGGCATACACCAAGGGAGAAGACCGTTACGTCCATACATAAAACCACGGAAGCAGAGACTGTAGGTCTATAAATACACGTAGAGCCGGTAAGTCAATACACACAACAGGGAAGTAGAGCCGATAGGACTATACCTATACTAAGGAAGCAGAACAGATAGGTCGATACATACAGCAAGGGAGCAGAGCCGATATGTCCATAGATCCACAAGGGAGAAGAGACTCCAGGTCCTTATATAAACCAAGGGAGCAAAACTGGTATGGCCATACATACAACAAGGTAGGAGAGCCGGTGCGTCCATACATACACCAAGGGAACAGAGCTAAGGGTCAATACATAGATCTGAGAAGCTGAGCCTGCCGGTCCATACCTACACTAAGGGAGCAGAGGCGATAGGACCATACAAAAACCGAATGAGCAGAGCCGGTAGATCCTTATATAAATTAAGGGAGTACAGCTGTCAGGTCCATACAAACACCATAGGAGAAGACCCTCTAGGTCCATACATAGACCAAGGGCACTCAGCCGGTAAATCCATGCACGCACCAATGGAGGAGAGCTGGTAGGTACATACATACACCAAGGGAGGAGATCCGGTAGGTCCATACATACACCAAGGGAGAAGAGCATGAAGGTCCATACATACAACAAGGGTGCAGAGCCGAGAGGTCCAAAAGGTACAACAAGGAAGCAAAGCCGTAGGTCCATACATATACCAACGGAGTAGACCAGTTAGCTCCAAACCTACACTAAGGAGGCAGAGACGATAGGTCTATACATACACCAAGTGAGCAGAGCCGATAGTTCCATACATAAACCAGGGAGCAGAGCTCGTAACTCCATATATCGACCAAGAGAGCGCAGCTGGTAGGTCCATACATACACAAAGGGAGCAGAGTCTGTAAGTCCATACATACATTAAGGGCGTGGAGTCGGTATGTCCATATATACACCATGGAGGAAGAGCTCATAGGTCCATACATAAAACAACGAAGCACACCTGATAAGTCCGTACAGACACCAAGGGTCAGAGTCGGTAGGTCCAAAATACACCAAGGGAGCAGAAATGGCAGGTCCATACATACACAAAAGGAGCAGTGCGGGTAGGTCCATACATACACCAAGGGAGCAGAGCAGGTAAGTCCATACCTACAAAAAGGGTGTGGAACCGATAGTTCAATGCAGTAACCAAGGTAGCAGAGCCGGTAGGTTCGTACATACAACAAGGGAGCAGAGCCGATAGGTCCATGCAGTAACCAGGGAAGCAGAGCCGGTAGGTCCATACATACAACAACGGAACAGATCCGATAGGTTCATGCCTACAACAAGCGAGTAGAGCAGCGAGCTCCAAGCATACACAAAGGGAGCCAAGCCGATAAGTCCATAAGTCCGATAAGTCCGGTAGCTCCGTACCTACATCAAGAAAGCAGAGCCGATAGGACGATACATCCACTAAGGGAGCAGAGCTGGTAGGTCAATACATACACCTAGGCAAAAGAGCCGGTAGGCCCATTCATACACCAAATGAGACGAGCCAGTAAGACCTTACATACACCAAGGGAGAAGTGAGGGTAGGTCCATAAATACACCAAAGGAGCAGAACCTGTATGTCCATACATACACCATGGGAGTAGAGCCGTTAGATCCAGACATACAACAAAGGAGCAGAGTCGATCGGTCCATACATACAACAAAGGAGCAGAGTCGATATTTTCAGGCATTCTACAAGGAGCAGATCCTATAGGTGCATATATACACCAAGGTTAAGCAGCCGATAGATCCATACACACAAAAAGGGAGCAGATACGATAGGTTCATACCTACAACAAGCGAGTAGGGCCGATAGGACCATACACACACCAAGACAGCATAGCCCATAAGTCCATAAATACAGAAAGAGAGTAGAGCCGGTAGTTTCATGCCTACACCAAGGAGGCAGAGACGATAGGTCCATATATCCACAAAGGGGGGAGCAAAGCAGGTAGGTCCATACATAGACCAAGGAAGCAGCGCGGGTAGTTCTATACGTATATCAAAGGAGCAGAGCAAGCAGGTCCATATATCCACCAAGGGGGGAGCAGATCCGGTAGGTCCATGCATAGAACAAGGGAGCAGATCCGGCAGGTCCATACAGAGACGAAAAGAGCAGAGCCGGTAGGTCCATGCATACACCGAGGGAGAAGAGCCAGTGGGATCATACATACACCAAGGGAGAAGAGCTGGTAGGTCTATAAATACACCAATGGAGCAGAACTGGTAGGTCCATATTTACACCATTGGAGTAAAGCCGTTAGATCCATAAATACAACAAATGAGCAGAGCGATAGGTCCATACATACAACAAGGGAGCAGAATCGATAAGTTGATGCATCCAACAAGTGAGAAGATCTTGTAGGTGCATATATACATCAAAAAGGCAAAGCTGGTAGATCCACCGATACAAAAGGGAGCAGAGGCGATAGTTGCATACATAAAACAAGGAAGCAGAACTGATACCTTCATACATACAACAATGAAGCAGAATTGGTAGGACCATACATACACGAAGAGAGCAGAACTGATAGGTCGATACAAATAACAAGGGAGCAGAGCCGATAGGTTCATACATATAACAATGGGTCAGAACAGGTAGGTCCATACATACCACAAGGGAGCATAGCCGTTAGGTCCATATATATAACAAGGAAGCAGAGCAGATAGCTCCATAAATACACCAATGTAGCAGAACCGCTAGGTCTATACATATACCAAGGGAGAAGAAACGATCGGTCCATACATACACCAAGAGGACAGAGTCGGTAGTTCCATACATACACCGACCCATCAGAGGCGATAGGCCTATACATACATTAAGTGGGCAGATCCGATAGCTCCATAGATACACCAAGTGGACAGAGCCTGTCGTTCCATACATGCACCAATGGAGCAGAGCCGATAGGTCCATACATACAACAATTGAGCAAAGCCCGTATATCCATACATACACCAAGAGAGAAGAGTTTGTATATCCAAAAATACAACAACGGAGCAGAACTCATTGGGCCATACATACACCCTGAGAGCAGAGCTGTTAGATCCATACATACAAAATAGAGGCAGTCTTAGATAGGTCCATAAATACACGAAGAGACTAGAACTGGTAAGTCTATACCTACACCATACGAAAAGAGCTGTTAGATACATGCATACCATAAGGGAGCAGAGTCGATAGCTCCATACACACGCCCAGGGAACAGTGCAAGTATGTCTATACATATACCTCAAGGCATCAGAGCCAGTAGGTGCATATATACACCAAGGGAGAAGTGCCAGTAGGTGGATACATACAACAAGGAAGCAGAGCCGATAGGTCCATACATAAAACAAGAGAGCAGAACATGTAGTTCCATGCATACACCAAGTGAGCAAACCGTTACGTCCATACATACACCAAGGAAACAGAGCAGGTAGGTCCATATATACGCCTATGGAAAGCTGTCGGTAGGTCCATACATACCCATAGGGAACACAGCCGGTAGGTAACCTCTTACACCAAGAAAGCAGAGCCGGTAGGTCCATACATACACCGATGGAGCAGAACTGATAGGTCCATGCATACACCATGTAGGCAGATCTGTTAAATCCATACATACAGAAATAGAAGGTCCATACAAATAATATGGTTTCCGAGCCGATAGGTTCATACATATAACAAGGGACTAGAACTGGTAGCTCCTCACAGACAACATGGGACATAACACATAGCTCCATACATACAACAAGGCAGCAGAGCGGATAGCACCATACATACACCAAGGAAGCAGACAAGGTAGGTCTATACATACAACAAAGGAGCAGAACCAATAGCTCCCTACATACACCAAGGGGACTGAGCCTATAGTTCGATACATTTACCCCGCGAGCAGAGCCGGTAGTGCAATACATACATCAAGGGAAAAGATCCGGTAGGTCCATAGCTACACCAATGGACCAGTGTCACTAGGTTCATGCCTACACCAAGGGAGAAGAGCCAGTAAGTCCATAAATACACTAAGGGCACAGAACTTGTACGTCCATACATATACCCTGGAAGCAGAGCCGTTAGATCAATGAAAATTACAAGGTATCCGATCCGATAGGTCCATATATATACCAAGGGTGCAGGCCCAATTGGTCAATACATACACTTAGTGTGCAGAGTCAGTAGGTCAATACATATACCAAGTGAGCAGTGTAGATAGGAATATACATACATATTTCAAGGGATCACAGCCGGTAGGTGCATACTTACACCAAGGGAGCGCAGCTGTTAGGTCCATACATACACCAATGGTGAAGAGCCGGCAGGTCCATACATATACCATGGGATAAGAGTCGATAGATTCATAAATACACCAAAGGAGCAGAACTGGTAGGGCCATACATACAGCATGAAAACAGAGCTGTTAGATCCCTCCCTACAGCATGGCAGCACGAGTCAATAGGTCCATTAATACACCAATGGGGCAGAACGGATTTGTCCATTCATACACCATAAGAGCATAGCTGTTAGATACATGGATACAACATGGGAGCAGAGTCGATAGGTCCAAACAAACACCCAGGGATCAGAGCCGGTAGGTCCATACATATACCAAAGGAGCAGAGATGGTAGGTCCATATATACACCAGGGCAGCAGACCTTGCAGGTCCATCCATACAACATAAATGCAGAGCTGTTAGATACATGCCTTCAACAAGGGAGCAGATTGGATATGTCCATACACACACCAAAGAAGTAGAGCCGGTAGGTCCATACATACACTAAGCGAGCATATCCAGTAGGTGCATATATACACCAACGGAGAAGTGCTAGTAGGTCCATACATACAACAAGGCAGCAGAGCCGACTGGTCCATTCTTACCCCAAGGGAACAGAACCCGCACGCCCATGCATGCACTGAGGAAGATGAGCTGCTAGGTCCATAAATATACCAATGGAGCAGAGTTGGTAGGTACATACACACATCATTGGGAGCAGAGCCATTACATCCATACATACAACAAGGGTGCAGAGCCGATAGGTTAATACATACACCAAGGGAGCAGAGCCGGTAGGTCCATACATACACCAAGGGAGCAGAGCAGTTAGGTCAATACATACAACAAGAGGTCAGAGCCGTTAGGTCCATACATACACCAAGGGAGCAGAGCAAGTAGTTCATGCATAAAACAAGGGTGCAGGGCCGATAGGTCTATATATACACCAAAATACCAGAACTGGCACCTCCATACATATACAAAGGGAGCATAGTCGGTAGCTCCATTTATACACTAAGAGAGCAGAGCCGGTAGGTCTTTACATAAAACAATGGAGCAGAGCCGATAGGTCCATATATATACCAAGGGAGTAGACCCAGTAAGGCCATGCATACAACAAAGGAGGAGAGCCGATAGCTTCATACATACAAAAAGGAGTAGAGCCGATAGGTCAATATATACAACAAGGATTAGAGCCATTAGGTTCATACATACACCAATGGAGCAGAGCTAGCAGTTCTATAACACACCAAGGAAGAACAGTCGGTAGCTCAATAAATACACCATGGAATCAGAACTGGTAGGGCGATACATCAACCTTGTGAGCAGAGCTGTTAGATCTATCCCTACAATTTGGATTCACGAGCCGATAGGTCCATAAATACAACAAGGGGGCAGAGCTGATAGGTTCATTTATACACCATCAGAGCAGAGATGGTAGATACATGCATACAACAAGGGAGCTGAGTTAATAATTCCATACACACACAAAGTTAGCAGAGCCGGTAGGTCCATACATACACCAAGAGAGCAGACCCGATAGGTCCATATATACTACAAGATAGCAGAACTGCTAGATACATCCATACACCATAAAAGCAGAGCTGTTAGATACATCCATACAAGAAGGGAGCAGACTGGATATGTCCATATACAGACCAATGGGGCAGAGCTGGTAGGTTCATACCTACACCAAGCGAGCAGATCCGGTAGGTCCATATACACCCTCAGGAAAAATTGCTCTTAGATCCATACATCCGACAAGGCTGCAGAGCCGGCATGTCCATTTTTACCCCAAGGGAGCAGACCCAGCATGGCCATGCATACATCAAGGGAGATGAGCCAGTAGGTCCATAAATACACCAAGGGAGCAGAATAGTTTGGTTCATACATACACCATGAGAGCAGAGCCTTTAGATCCATACATACAACAAGGGAGTAGAGCCGATAGGCCCATACGTACACCAAGTGTGCAGATCCAATAGGTCCATACATACACCAAGTAAGCAGAGCCGCTTTGTCTATACATACACCAAAGGAGCAGAGCCGATAGATCTATACATACACAAAGGGAACAGAGCCGTTAGGTCCATTCCAGAGCGGACAGGTCCAATATACACTCAGGGAGCAGAACCGTTAGGTACATAATACACCTTTGGAGTAGAGCTGGTAGGTCCATAAATAGAGCGAGGGCGAAGAACTGGTAGGTCCATACATACACCATGGCAGCAGTTTCGTTAGATCTATACATACAACAAGAGAGCACAGCTAATAGTTACATACATCAAAGGACCATAGCCAGTAGGTTCATATATACACCAATAGAGCCAAGCTGGCAGGTCCATACATACACCAAGGAAGCAAAGCCGGTAGGTCGATATATACAACAAGGGAGCATAGCTGATAGGTCTATAAATACACCAAGGGAGCATAACTGGTAAGTCCATACATACAACACCGCAAGCGGTTCATTCACTCAGGGAGCAGAACCGATAGGTCCATAATACACCTTTGGAGTAGAGCTGGTAAGTCCATAAATAGAGCGAGGGCGCAGAACTAGTAGGTCCATATATACACCATGGCAGCAGTTCCGTTAGATCCATACATACAACAAGAGAACAGAGCCAATAGGTTCATATATCAAAGGGCCATAGCCAGTAGGTTCATATATACACCAAGAGAGCAGAGCTGGCAGGTCCATACATACACCAAGGGAGCAAAGCCGGTAGGTCGATATATACAACAAGGGAGCATAGCCGATAGGTCTATACATACACCAAGGGAGCATAACTGGTAGGTCCATACATACAACACCGGAAGCGAGCCGATAGGTTTACACATACACCGAGAGAGCAGAACTGGTAGGTCCATACATACAACAAGGGAGCATAGCCGATAGGTCCATACCTACAACAAGGAAGGAGAGCCGATAGTTTCATACATACACGAAGGTACCAATGCTGGTAGGTCTATACATATAACAAGGGAGCAGAACCAATATATCTATACATACACAAGGGGACAGACACGGTAGTTCCATACATACACCAAGGATGAGAGCCCGTAGGTCCAACATACGCCAGGGAAAGAGAGTAGGCAGCTCCATACGTACACAAATTGATACACCATGTGAGAAGAGTCTGTAGGTCCATAAATACACCAAGGGTTCAGAACTGGTAGGTATATACATACAACGTGATAGCAGAGCTGTTAGATCCATCAATACATCAAGGGATCAGAACCGATAGGTCGATACATACGTCAAGGGAGCAGATCAGATAAGTCCATACATACACCAGGTGTGCAGATTCAGCAGGTCCATACTTACACCAAGGGAGTAGAGCTGAAAGGTCTATGCATACATACACTAAGAGACCAGAGACGGTAGGTGCATACATACACTAAGGGAGCGCAGTTCGTAGGTCAATGCATACAACAAGGAAGCAGTGCTTATAGGTCCATTAATACACCAAGGGAGCATATCCGGTAGGTTCATGCATACAACAAGACTACAGAGTCGATAGGTTGATATAAACACCACATAATCAGAACTGGCAGTTCCATACATACACAAAAGAACCAGGCCGGTAGTTCCATACATACATCAAGGGAACAGAGCCGGTAGGCCAATACATAAAACAAGGGAGCAGAGCTGGTAGGTCCATACATACAACAAGGGAGCAGAACCGATAGGTTCATACCTACAGGGGAGTAGAGCCGATAGGTCCATGCATACAACAAGGGAGCAGAGCCGTTAAGGCCATACATATACAAGGGACCAGAGCTGGTAGAGTGGATAGGTCCATAATACACCATGGGAGAACATCCAGTAGGTCCATAAATACCCCGAGGGAGCAGATTTGGTAAGTTCATACATACACCATGGGAGCAGATCCGTTAGATCTATACGTAAAACAAGGGAGAAGAGCCATTATGTCAATACACACACTAAGGGAGCAGAGTCAGTAGGCTCCTACGTACACAAAGGAAGCAGAGCCGGCTGGTTCATACATACACCAAGGTAGCAGAGGAACTAGATTCATACATATAACAAGGGAATAGAGCCAATAAGTCCATACATACACCAAGGGAGCAGAACTGGTAGGTTCATACATACAATAGGTGAGCCTAGCCGATAGGTTCATACATACAACAAGGGAGCATAACTGGTAGATCCATAGATCCACAAAGGGACCGGAGCCGTTAGGTCCATAGATATAACAAGGGAGCAGAGCCGGTAGGTCCATACATATACCAAGAGAGCAGAGCCGTTAGGTCCTACATATACCAAGGGGGCAGAGCCCGTATACCCATACATACAACAAGTGAGTAGATCCGATACACAGGGAGAGCAGAACTGGTAGGTCCATAAAAATAACACGTAGAAGAGCCTATAGGTTCATACATATAACAAGGGAGCAGAACTGGTAGTACCATATATACACCAAGGGAGCAGAGCCAGTAGGTCTATATATACACCAAGGGAGCAGAGCCGGTACGTTCATACATACAACAAGGGAGCAAAGCCGGTAGGTCGATACATACAACAAGAGAGCAGAGCCGATAGGTTCATACATACACCAAGGGATCAGAAGTAGTACGTACACAAATACAACAACGGAATAGAGCCATTAGGTCTTTACATACACTAAGAGAGCAGAACTGGTAGGTCCATACATACAACAAGGGAGCATAGCCGATTGGTCCATACATAAAGCAAGGAATGAGAGCCGCTAGGTTGTTTCTCTTTATTGGGATTGGCTAGAACGTCGTATTTAAGACCCAGTGTAGAATAAAAAGAACCTTAAGGACAACGTTAACCCGCTTGAGAACTAGTACTATTCCTGCGGCCATGGTCGCGCACGAAAGAAATAATTCCTTAGACAATCTTCGGTTGCATACTTTTGTACATACAAGTTGATTGGGTACATGCTCAGTAAGAAAGAGTTTTTATTGGTCAAGTCGAAAATTAAGAAAAACGTGGCTCGCTACCGAGATTTTATGTTCAGATTGCGATTAGTTCTGGGATGGGAATCGATTCCCTCTCACAATAAGCTAAGCCTCAAATGTGAGATAAGAGTTGAAGATGCTAAAAAATTACTTTTTCCTTTTCCAAAACTTGAAACTAGGAAATATTTTATTGAAGTAATGATGTAATATAATGCATTAAGGTCAAATTAATTGAGTTAATAAGGTTGAATCTTAATTAATCTCCACTAATATTGGCAATAATTATTAGGAGATATTACGATTTTATTAAGAGTGATTTAATCCATAAGGTTCTTTAGATTGTTTGGTTTAACAAATTTGGAAATATTTGTTAGAAATGAATGAAAAATAACAAATGGAGGACCATCATTGAAAATCGGCTGCGATGAAACGGATGTATGGCAGCTGAACTTGAGGGAAATTAAATAACCAAAATTGTGACATTAGGGGGATTTTAGTGGGCTCTTGCGAAGAGGAATGTATATGAGTCTCTTCATCTAGATTCTATGAACGAGGATATATTTTCTTGTTAGGATGGCGAATGATTCACTTTTAATGACAGATGTATCGATGTACCATGAGTTTATAATGTGGTAGCTGCTAATCACACGCATTGTTTAATTAGTGACTTTCTCCCAGATTCAGGGAGACAGTGATATGACTGGATTCTAAAGGTTTCATTATCAGGCGGCAGTTGTTAGTGCATGTGTGCTTGCCCTATCTGAACTCAGTGACACTTGATGAATATCATTTGGTTTGTGTTTTGCCTTTATTTACCAACCACTCATCATTGATTGATGTCGAATAAATAGACGAGATTCGGCGTCTGTCCAAATTCCTCCCACCCTTAGCAATGGCAGAAAGGAAGGCGATCATGGGTCAACCCATCCCTGCCAAGTAGGCCGTAGGGAGAAGGGTCAGCAGGGCCCGTAGAGGTAAGAGAGGTGAAGGAGATAAGTGACGGCTGAAAAAGAATGTATAGTAAGATAAAATAAGTTTATCCATGTTGAACTTCTTCATAGTGGGGGATAGGAGGATAGAATGGAAAACTTCCATTGTTTGGGGCCCACTAATAACCGTGGAATCCGAACCACGAGATGCTTTGTCCAGTTCAATTCGATTCCTTTGTATTTTGCTGCTCTACTTGGGTGTAATCGCAACATCTTTACATTGGGCGGAGGAATCGACTAATCTCTGTCCACTTTTGTTCTTCTCTCACTCTTGTGTGTACCGTAGTAGTCATGCCGTTGTGTGGATATTTGTGTTGATTTAATGCGTAGCTGTGCGATATTATGTATGCCTTAGGTGTTTGCATTGAATGCGTTGATTGAATGTATTGTTTCTGATTATATTGGAAGTTTTATGTTTTTAGTAATTCCTTTTTACTCATTTTGTTCAATGATTTCACTTTATTTTTCTTATTTAATTCTTTGTTTTTTACCACTTTACTTGTGTCACTCAGTTTGATTCATTGAATTCACTTTTTAATTAACGTTATTTTACTTTTGTAGCAATTTCTAAGCACTTGCAGTTAGTCACCATTACTGGACTATTTCGGTTGCACTATTATTTCACTTTGGTTAGTTGTTCACATTCATGAGTTGTATTCGGGTAATGACCATTGTGGTCACTCTCTTGTGGAATTGATTCAGGCAATGAGTTTTAATCGGTTGAAGTATTTATCGGGGTATTTTTCATTGGTCGGTTGAGTTCCTTATGAGCTTATTAATTCTTTGATCGTATTAATGCTTGTCTTTCTTCTCTCAGTTATACAATGATAATTCCGCCCTCCCCTGTTGAATTGTACAGTGGGTAATCAGGATTTGAAATGAGTGTTTGCTCTGGTGGTAGTATTTTCTGCAAAGATTGGCAGAGGAGAGTTGATCTTTCTCCAAATATTTACTGCTTTCATTTTCCTGATGTAAGAATCTTTGGGCTTTTCTCTCTCTCCTTTTGTTGGTTAAAAGGTAAACAACTTTATTTTTAATTCTATGGAGTGCCTTTTTTATGTTGATAAGATTTTTAGTGGGGTGAGATGGTATATGAGCGCCTCCCTTCGTCGAGCGAGAGAGACATAATGTTTGTTTGTCGCGTTTAATCCTCTCAAGGGGCATATGAGGCTTAAAAGTGATTGGGCCTTTGGTATTCTTTCTGATACGAGTCGTATGTAGCCTGGTGAAGTTATCTTTAATCCTAGTATCGCCTTCTGGATGATTTCGGTAGAGTTGTTCTTCTACTACGATATCCACTACCTTTTATTGAGATTAGGACGATGGTGAACTTTTGACGATTAGTTGTTACTTTCCAGGCCCTCTTTAATTGGATGATGTTGCCAATCTCGATGATTGCTGTCCATGCCTGAAACTCCTCATCTCTGTATTAAAGGAGACATAATTGAGTGATGTCGCCACCGAATTTACCATTTAGTCATTAGGGCATTCTAGGTGGTGGCATGTCCGCTGGATAGATCGAATATAACGTGAGACTGAGGCAGGCAGCCACCCTCCTCTCCCTCGGCGAGACCAACTTCCAGTTCAAACTTAGGTCATTTAAATTCATTGGAAACAACGTATACTCTTTTATCTTTGAATAGTCATAGTGAATTGTCTGTTGTTGGTTATCTAGAGATTTATGATCTTGTTTTTGCATTTTTTGTCTTCGACCAAGGCGTTGTCTATCATTACGGAATCCGAAATGGTATTCTTTATTACGGTTGTTTTTCCTTCACATATTCTATAAATCCTGTATTAAAGCTCTTCTGGAGGACTATTCCAATGAAGTTCAGAAGCAATATTGGTCGATAACTGGTGAAGAGATCCTGTGTTAAAGCTCTTCTGGAGGACTATTCCAATGAAGTTCAGAAGCAATATTGGTCGATAACTGGTGAATAGATCCTGTGTTAAAGCTCTTCTGGAGGACTATTCCAATGAAGTTCAGAAGCAATATTGGTCGATAACTGGTGAATAGATCCTGTGTTAAAGCTCTTCTGGAGGACTATTCCAAGGAAGTTCAGAAGCAATATTGGTCGATAACTGGTGAGGAGGTCCGGTGGCTTTCCTAGTTTAGGGATGAAGATCATTTTTTCGAGTTTTCAATGGTCTGGGAACTATCTGGTGTTTAGGTCCATGTTAATTTTATTCTTGATTTCTATTATGCGAGTATTTATCGGCGCCTTAGTTGTGTGATCCTGGTAATTCTCACTTTTTGTTGGAATGAATAGATAGCCTTTTTATATCTCCAGTTGTTATTGTAGCTCCTGGTCCCTGGTACTCTCCCTTTTACAGCTTGACGACAGGAACTGAGGATATTTTTTCTAGGTTTTATCTATGCTTATCATTAGACATATGTTCAATTCCTGCCTTTTATCAGGTGTTATTGATAATACACTTCCAGTGTTGTCTAAAATTTCTTTGAAAGTTCTATTCTCTTGTATTTTCCATCCTTGTTCGTTTCTTAATTTTATTTGGGTACTTGGAGGTCAGCCTCTAATTGTGTCGATTAAACTCGCTTACTTTTAATCTTTTCGATGAAGTCTATCCAATATGTCCTATTTTTGTTCTCCTAAGACATGGCTCATATCTTCTTCCTAATTTGGACCCAAATTGATTTCTTTTTATTGTGAGAGTCTACCCATAGGTCAATATTTCCATAATATGATGCACCAATTGGCCGTTATTGTTGGTGGAATTTGGGGTGTCCTAGTTTAGATTTTCTGTATTGAAACGAGTTTCTCGGAGTCTCTATCACTGTTGCAATTTACGACTTATCCGTTGAAGGTTTCATGATTCTGATTAAGGCGGCCTACAGTTGCCCGTAGACTGATTGCCTCGCATATGGTTCCTTATATGGTCATACTTTTTGATCGATGGTCATGGTCATCAATAGTACTCAGAGACATGCGAGTCTACCGCGTTTCGCTGGTGAGGGTGGTGTTTCCTCCACCTCCTTTGTCTAGCGCCAAAGTCGTTCTTTTTTAGTTGTTTTTCCTCTCTCTTAGATTTTGGTTCGCTTATTCCCAGCTTTTATCTAAAAAATTGACGAGAGAAATGTGAAGGGGGGGGGGGGGTCCTTCATTGTTACGCGGTCTATAGATCCTTACTTATCTGCCTTTGGGAGAAGCACTCATCGACCACCCGATCTAAATAGCCTTATATCTGTCAGACACTTCCACTAAATTTGTGGCTCGTGGTCCTAAAGAACCCCTGTCATCAACTCCTGTAACGGGGTTTCCTTCCAGGGTTCACTCTACCATACTCTTGAGAGCTTCTAAACTTAATGGTGGTAGATTTACATATGTTACTTAGAATGGGAATAAGATAGGGTAATTGGATAAAAATCAGTAGCAAAGGATAGGGTGTCCCTTTAAGGTAGCTACCCCGTTTACTGAAAATAAGACGTATCTCCAATTAGTTTCGTGAAAGCATATATTTCATCACAGCCTTTTGTTCTATGATGTTTGTGGGACTTTCGAGATTATTGTCACCTCTAACTAGTTTGTAGCTCTATAGAGAGGATGCGTAGAAGTAAATCGGACTAGGTCTATTGTCCTTGAAGGTAAAAGCAAATGTACTTGGATCGTATTTTCCTTCTTATGCGTGAAATTTGCCTTCTTTTAAAATTCTGTAGGAACTTTAGGGACAAAGTTTATGCACTAGAGAATTATGATTAAAAATAAGGAAAAACTGTATCTTTCTAAAAAAAATGAGAAAAGGAAACAAAAAAATGTAGAAACAGAAATATAGAAGCCGGAAGTAATCACTAAAAAGGCCAAGAAGCCGTGTCCGGAAAACCACCTAAAGCACTAAGAAAAAGAATTCTTTTCAAGGTCGTCTGCAGCAGTGTAGATAAGTAAGTTGATCGTGATGTGTGTATGTGTAGGCGTGTGTCAGAAAAATAGCAAATAATTATTGTTTTGCGTTATTAAAGAAGGTCTCGTCAAAATGAGTGGTTCAAGAATGCGGCGTAGAATATCAGAAGTGACGAGGCTTCTGATTAAATTGATGGTGGCAAATTGTGAGGGACCATCATGAAAAGGAATTTAGAAAATCACAGAGTAAATTGATGAAATTGCCACCTCCAAATAACCGAAAGGAGATTGTGGTGCCAATTTTCACCAATATCAAGGATACAATTCTAAGGGAAAGGGAATTGCAGGCAATTACAGAAGATTTAGCCAAAGACAATGAAATCTAATGAGAATGACATAATAATAACACATTGGAAATAAGATTGCTGGTGTTTGACCAGAAAAGCTTATTTTGATGTTTTTACCTTTAAAAATAAATAATAACCTTAAATTTGCATATAAAAGTTAAAAAAGCCCCCTCGCTCCCCTTAAAAATAAAATAAAAGAGGAAAAATATTGCACCTGAAGTTTGGCCAAGCTACCTATATCTACAATCATATTAAACCCACCCAACCACATACCAACCATATAAAACAATATCAAACTAGAGGCAATAACTATATATCCTTAATTAAAATAAAAACATGGCAAAAAGCATCATTACTTTACCTTCCGAAACTGCACCTCGTTACACGCAATTGCTTTATAAAATGAACATGTTTGAGAGATGGTTAAAACCTGAAAAAACCTCACTTATCTCTTTGATCAAGAGGCGGAAATGGCAGAAGATTTTCTTCTAAAAAAACAACAGAAAAACAGGATTCTGATGGCTTCTGCTGACAAGCGTTCATAGAAACCAGATATATTCAGTATTGGATTGGAGGCTACGTGGGAACACAGTGGTTGTGATGGTTCGTGGTGGCTAATAAATAATGGACAATAATTTATGTATAGTGGTAGGGGATTTGCCGCCGATCTTCCTTCTTAGTAAGGTTTTTGTTTTTGTCTCAGTGTGGGCCTCTATTTTAAAGTAGATTCGAAGCAACGGGTTTCTTTAGCGTATAGCCGTTGTTGTGAAGCTGACAATATAAAGAGATCCATCCTGTGAAATGCGCCACATGATGTGTCTTAACTTCGTTAAAATCGGAAAGTGGTGTTTGCAGTAAGCAAGGCCGAATTATCCTGGAGTTCCTCAACCCTCTTCAGGAGCACCACCCATACGCCTGGACAACCATCCATTTCTCTAAAAAGAGAAATTTCAAGAAGTCTTCTGTAAGAGATATCGTTTTGTGTAATTTGGAGGAACTAGGGAGGCTTGTCTCCTCCCGGCCACTCTTAGTTATTTTTCTGCAGAAAAACATGATGGGAAGGTGCCCCCTGCCTACCCTCCCGGGGTATAAGGGTTTTGCAACCCCACCACCACGGAATGGTGGCCACCAGGAGGATCTGCCATTTACAGCCAGCATATGTCTCCGTTCTTCGATTTGCTATAAATATTTCCTTTCAGGCAGTAGCAGTGCAGCTGCCCCTGGATAGGAGGTATATTGCTATCCCCTTGTACATTCCAGCTTTACCCGACTTCGACGCAGGCGACTTCCGCCGCGTCATGGCATGGTTGCCAAGGCCCTTTCTCCTCGTTTGGGATTTAAACAGTACACACCCCATCTGGCGGGACGTAACTCTCAATCCCAGGGTCAGGTATCAGTCAACCTGATTGACAAGCTAGAAATAGGTGTACTAAATCTGCATGAGAACCGCTTAATTTTTTTGCCCTGATCTGTCCTTGTGCTCTCCGTATGCAGGGCCTTTTTTTGGAAGAGGGGGAGAAGTTGATTTATGACCTTCATGGTAGTGACTAATTTACCATTCAACTATCATTTTCTGTGCCACGTCGTCTGAAAAACTGCCCCGGTGATGAATGAAGAGAGCGCGATGGTCCAAATTTCAGGAAGTGACGGATTTATCTATTCAAGTCGAGGAGTTTAGGTCAATTGATGAGGCTTTTGAGTTTTTCTCCCGCAACTTCATCGACATGAGACTAACTACTAATTTTAGAACGTCCGGTCAATTTGCTTGCCACCCACTTCCTTGGTGGTGGACCGAGTATGAAAGGGTCCTCATCGAAAAGCGATATGCCTACATGCTTTATATGAGCCGACCGAACAATATCACACTCGGTGAATTTCGTTGAGCTAGGGCTATGTTCCAGTATAGTTCGAAGCACGCCCACTGATCTTCCTGGCATGCATATGACTTTTCACTTAACGGGAAGGTCTCTGTTTTATTTACTGCTGCTCCGCCAGCATTCAATGCACGTTTTAATGTGGCTGAAAGCTGCCGACCCGACTTTACATTCAAAGGCAGAGAACCCTTCAACGACAGTTTCACGTTTGGTTAGTTGTATTCCGCTCTCGTTGCATGCGCGGACACTACTTATAGCAAGGACGTGTCCATATGCCATGCATCAACAAATAGGTGAGCGAGAGATGGTATTTCTGCTAGATTTGATTCTCAGGATCTGGACAGAAGGTACCATATCAAACTCCTGGTAAATGGATACTGTACTCTCTTTTTTCAACCCGAAAAGAAATCACTCTACCCCGGTTGGTTTTCGCCAAATTTCTCTAACCTCTACGTGTGCAAGTTGATGAAGAAATCGGTAAATGTTACATTAGCCTTTTGTCTAGAGAGCGGAGGCCATCTATTTTATGCAGAGTGCGGCTTCCGCAAATTCCTCCCTACGTTGGGTGCTCTGCATTGACTGGTAATTGCGATCTGCGAGGCATTCCTTCATGGAGAGCAATACTTCACGGTGTTTTTCAATCATATGACACCGCATGGAATTGTTATCATAGAGACTTCACATGATGGGGAGAATTTATGAATTTTTGCGAGTTCTGCAATTCCGAGTACGGGGGGGAGAAAGCTCTCTCCGGACCAATGGTGTAGCATGGAAGTGTAATCAGTACAAGGGGCGGTCAATAACTTTTGTGAATCAGTAGGGCAGAACAGAGGAAGGGGGATGGCTGTTTGTGGGAGTGTTAGGACAAGTTATGACAAGTCAGGACCTGCAGCCGCACTCTCCTACCTCGTCTATTTAAGAAGCAGTAGCTGATCGCAGATCGTCAGTCACAAAGTTTTCAACAATGGAAAAGGTTGAGCACCGCGCAGTGATCAAATTTTTGACCAATGAAGGCAAGAATGCAAAAGAGATCCATGAACGCATGGTTGCAGTGTAAACTGACACCGCCCCTTCCTATTCAACCATTGCTCATTGGAATAGGGAGTTCTGCCATGGTCGTGAGTCCTTTGAAGATGACCCCCGTCCAGGACGCCCGTCAGACGCGATCAACGAGGACAATGTGGCCCGTGTGGAGAGGATCATCCTCGAAAATCGACGAGTGAAGATCGAAGAAATTAAGCGAGAACTTGGAATATCACATGGAAGTGTTATCAACATCCACGACAATTTGGCAATGACCAAGGTCTCTGCCCGTTGGGTCACTAGAAACCTCACGCCCCATGATCGACTTCAACGGCGTCAAAGTCCACAAGGCCAGAGTTGCACAAGCTGCCGTGCGCGAGTGCGGATTCAAGGAGCTCAGCCACCCCACCCCCCCTACAGTCCAGATCTGGCCCATAGCGACTACTTTTTATCCCGCCAGCTCAAGACTGCACTGCGTGGACGCCGGTTTGGGGACGAGGAAGATGTCCAGCTCGCCGTCCAGGAGTGGATTGAACAGCAGTCGGGAGATTTCTGGTTGTCGGGAATTCGAACCTCAGGGACAAGTGGCGCAAGTGCATTGAAGTCGAGGGTAGTTTTTTTGAAAAATAATAAAACACTTTTCCTTATATCTCGTTTCCTTATATCTGAATTGCAAACCTTTTTGACCGCCCCTCGTATCTCCCATATCCTCTGAGTATCAATGGTATCACCTCAATGCTGCTAGAAGATGTTCTCACTAATCTCTATGGTGATGGTCTTTCGATCTATTTTGGTGCGGCCCAGATACCAACTCTGGAGCCTCGACTTCACCAGGCATTGAACCGCATCTCTTACTATGCTGAAACACACAGGTTTCAGTTTTCCTTGAACAAGACTAAGGTGATGTACACCTGCCATTATGCACGAATCCACCCCGAATCGGACTTGTTACTAAACAGAGTTCAACTGAACGTGGTGGATTCGCAGCGTTCTTTGTTATTGTTTTCGATTGACGCCGCACCTTGGAGGCTCATGTTGGCAGCCTTAGTGTTTTTTGTTTGCGGAACATGGAAATTCTTCGCTATGTGACGTTAAGCACTTTGGGTGCTGATAAGGGTACTGTTTTACATTAATGCCGATCTTTTGTTCGTTCGAAGCTTAAAGCTTGACTACAGTTGGGAGTTTTACGCATTCATAGCCGGGCATGTATTGTGAAAGTTGTACTCGATCGCCACATTGGACTCTATGTGGCCACTGCCGGGGAGATGAGATTCGCTCTGCACGTACACGCTGCGTCGTCGACGGCTCTCACTGCATCCGCTGCAGATCTTGACGGTGCCTATGCTGCCATAAGACTGCACTCATACTCTAAGCCCTTTGAGTTTATTGATAGGAAACTTCTTCGAGAGCTCGGGGTAGCTTTACAGCAGGCAGCGCCTCTAGTTCTTCCCAGGACGCCATCCTGGAGGATACCAGTTTTTAATATTCGTCGCCGTGCCTATTTTCTCAAAGATTTCAGAACACCTGATTCGATTTATATGCCGTATACCCTCTGTTTAAAGTCAGCGGGGCTCTACCAAGCTCTTAGTCTGCCTTCCCGGCCAAACTGGTTGCAAACCACCACTTAGTAAGGGGAATAACGCGTCTTGCCAGGTTGAGAGAAATAATTGTGATCTTTAAGGACTCATCAAGCGACCTGAATGCTTTCAGAGTATTGGAATCTCCCGCTCCTATCCCTGTTTCGTGGTATCAGTGAGGCCATGGTTGCCACGAGCTTGCCGAATGACAAGATTATCTTCTGCTGGATTGCTGGACATTTGGCCATAGCGGGAAAAGAGGGCGACACAACCAGCATTTCGCTCTGAATGCATAGAAATAATGAGATCAATCCTACGGTCTGCCTAGCAAAGACAGCCGAAGGTAACGTAGAGTTGCGTGCCATCACGACAGGACTACTACCTTGGAACTACCCCCTAATGCCGCGATGGCCTCGGGTCGCTCTCTGTCGTGTTCGAATTGAGCAGAGTAACGGGATGCCCTACCCCTTGATGGAGCGCTACTCTGCACCTTACTGCGAGGATGGCGTTGTCCAGTAGACCGTTCGTCACATTCTTGTTGAATGTCTTAGTCTGGGTGATCTTCGCGCAATTTACCTGTGCCTGTGTCTGACGAGCTGGTCGTTACTGCTTGCACCTTATACTCTGGACGGATTCGTGCACACAGAATTGTGGACTATTCGACTTTTTGGAGAACGCAGGCATCCTCAATTTTATTTAACTCTCTTTGGCGTTGGTCGCATGTACTCAAACCAGAGGGAGATAGGCCTCCCCGACGCCGTAGCGCGCTTTCTTCATCTTGCCTTTTTTGTTTCTTGTTATGTTTCGTTCTTGTGTTATTTTCTTTGTTTTGATTTTTTTTTATAAATTTAGTCTAGAATTAGGTTATAAGTTAATTACGGCGAATTAAGCCATTGTAATAGTCGCCTGATGAATGTGCAAATATATATTTATATATTTATATATATATATATATATATATATATATATATATATATATATATATATATATATATATATATATATATAAATATAATGTAAGTTGATGCACTATCGCAAGGTTAATGAGGAATTAAACCATACTTCCTGAAGACATATTTATTCCAGAAAAGTTTCGGTGTATCACACCCTTGTCAACTGGCAACTAAGGAGCAAATTACAGAGAACCCCAAATACACCTCCGACATGTTAGACAAAGATCATGTTTCTTGACCCATTCCCCTGCTCGGGCTAATCCCAGGGAGGAGGGGGGGCATACTTTACTACCTGATTAGGACTGGGCAGTTTTACAACTTTGTTTATCTGCTTAAATATCAGATTATTAAAAGAAAATTGAGCTTCAGATAAATTGAAATTAAGAATGGATGTGATCAAACTTGATCAACAATTCTTCTTTTGGCATAATGTTTTGATTTAAATCGATGGAATGATTAAAATCTCTGACATAACAAAATAATCCACTACTTTCCTTGCCAACTCAGATGTCCCTTTTATTTTCATACAATCTCTTTCTTATCTAAATTTCTTCCCCTTTCACCTACATGAACATTTTCACAATCTTTACATGGAATTACATATGCCCTTTATCCTCTTGATATTTAGGATTTCTATAAATCATCATTTGGTTTATAGAATTATTATATTTAAAGGCAATTTTAATTCCTGTTTCCTGAAATAAGTGCTTTAACTTATTTAGTTTGTCATTAAATGGCAATGTTATACATTTACTGAAGTCATTAAAACGTGCAGGCTTGTTACAATAGTAAGTTTTCCTAGCTGCAAAATGAGCTGATGTTATAAACCAATCTGGGTAATGCAGTTCTGAAAAAATAGTCTCATTCCTGGTTAAATTAAAGATTCGTCTGGATAGCATCAACCACATCTATTATGTTTATATATATATATATATATATATATATATATATATATATATATATATATATATATATATATATTAGTCAAAATTGTATTTTAACGCAGGATAATGATAAAATGATAATAAGAATACATCCAGATTGTGTCGGTGAGGAAATTCCACGTGGAATCTCTTGTCCAGCCCCGAACTTCCATGCGCTGTAGAAGGCTCTGTTAGGCTTAAATTGGTAAGCCTACCCCCCGCCCGCTCTTCCACAAGCGGTAAAGCGGTAGCCTCGAACCGCGTCCACCACGATTCACCTTTACATGGGCTAGAATAGCCTCGGCAAGAAGATTCGAGGCCTTTCGAGAGTAGAGCTGTTTCCCACTAACCCCTCCCCCCCCGCAGGGAGAGCCTCAGACATATATATATTGCTCGCTTCCCATGAGACAAGGACAGAGTTGAGAAGTCTCGCCCGGACCCAAGAAGATTCCCCCTAGTTTCCAGTCAGGTGCCAACAACAAAGCAAAGTGACAGTTGAACTATTTGTCTATTGGAATTAGCCCCAGCCAGTGAGGTAATTCCATTTAACGATCGCTACCAAGTGATTTTTCCAACTTCTCTCATCAACTCCTGTCGAAGCCCTCCACGCTCACCCCTCGTTTTCTGGTGGCCGAAATACTCTCCCCTGGACTGGACGTTACCCCCCCCCCCCTCCTTTTTTGAGAACCGTCACACTTCAAGTTTCCGCTCCGAAGTTTTGAGCTCCCTCGCACCACTTGCAGAAGACATCCGTAAAGCCTTACCCCGTCGTCTCACCCAGAATCTTCCGTAAGCCAATCCCTCTCCCCCTTCAGTAACCCATTTGCGTTAATTCCCCCCATTTGAATAGTCTCCTCCCGTAATACATTAATTTTAACTTCATAGTCTGAATCATAACTACAACCCCCCCCCCTCGTTTATCTGATGTAATTTTGCCCGTCAATTCTCTCATTATTTTTATGTAAATAAAATTATATTTTTGTACATGCCTCTTTAAATAATCTTGAGCTTCGCCATTGCCCATAATTTACCTGACCTCGTTGCACTCTTTCTCGCTACTCAGCCCGTCTAAACTAGTGGTGTTCCGTCCCTTTTCGGTTCGCCTTTAAGTTATTGGTCCCTCCCCCATAGATATAATATGGTTTTGATGTAATATAATTTTATACTACGACAGTGTCGTAGTTATTTAAAGGTGAAAGAAGAGGAAGGAGAGCTTACAATCATGAATAGGACACCTTTGAATAGGCCACGATTGAAAGTGAAGCAACCAACCAATATTTATTTACCAAATTTCTTTATTTAACAATTTACGAGGGAGCGGTAATCTATGGTTCAGATTTGTGATTATTTATTGCATATATACTCGTATATATATATATATATATATATATATATATATATATATATATATATATATATATATATATATATATATATATATATATATATATATATATATATACAGGGGTTGGACAAAATATTTGGAGTACGTGTTAAATTGAGTGAATATTTATTTAATATGGAGTCGATCTTCCTTCTGCTTTCTGAACAGCGTCGATACGTCTTTGAATTGATTCACGCAGCTTCCTGACTTCATTAAGAGGAATCTGGAGCCATTCTTCTTGCAATAACTGTTCAAGCTGTTTCAGACACGACGGTGGAGGGTAAGGACTTCTAAATTCTCGCTCCAACATGCACATCAAGTGATCAATAACATTAAGATCTGTAAATTGTGAGGGCCACTCCATGTGTTGTAGCTCACTCCTATGCTCTTTATACTAATTCTTAACCACATGAGCGGTGTGTATCTGGGCATTGTCATCTTGAAAAAAGCACTCACCATCATGGAATAATGTCTGGACCATGGGATTAACTCGATCTTCCAAAATATTCAGATATTGGTTGCTGTTAATCCTACCACGCAGGGCAACGATTGGACCAAGAAAAATACAAGATATGGCTGCTCAAACCATCACTGACCCTCTTCCGCGCTTCACTTTAGGAAGAAGGCACTCATTGATTAAAAGCTTCCCCGGGCTTCCTCCACACATAAATTCAGCCAAGAGTGGGGGAAAGAGAAAAACTAGACACGTCAGAGAATATTACTTGCTTCCATTGGTATGTCCACTAGCCGTTGTGATATCTAAACCAGTTCAGCCCTTTTTGAATGTTTAGATTAGAAAGTAGAGGTTTACTGATGATGGCTCTTCCATGATATCCGGCTTTATTGAGCTCACGGCGAACGGTTTTGGTCGAAACTGGGCTAGTTAGATGTTTATTCGACTCTGCAGCCACTTTAGCTGCAGTTGTCCAGGGATTTTTCATCACAATGCGTTTCAACACTCATCGGTCTCCTTCAGCGAGCTTCGAAGTCCTACCAGAATTACTCCTCCTGATAGAAGGGTTTGCCCTGCTTCTTGAATACTGTCATGGTCCTTGAAATGATAGATCTCGAAGAACCAAGGAGCTGTTCTAGTAAGGCGAGCTCCTGCAATTCGAGCTCCAATTATTTGCCCTTTTTCGAACTCAGTGAGGTCACGCATCTTAGCATCTATACCACGATCTGAAAAAGAGATACAAATAATTAATCAATAAAGTTGATAAATAAAAGTATGTATCTACAATTAAAACAAAAACATTCATAATATAATGGCTCATTGAAATATTGGTTTTAAATTTCTACTGTTCCAATTATTTTGTCCAACCCCTGTATATAATATATATATATATATATATATATATATATATATATATATATATATATATATATATATATATATATATATATATATATATATATATGTATATATATATATATATATATATATATATATATATATATATATATATATATATATATATATATATATATATATATATATATATGTTAGCGTTATGTGAGTCTCCGAAAACTTTTAAATTAAGAATTGAGAAACTAATTCCCTAAGACCTTCCATTATTACTTACCTAAGGGCAGTTTAACCGGACAGGATTAACTATCTCCAATTTCAAAGCATTAACTTTATTTTAAAACTTGAGTCATTTTCCTCCTCTCTAACTAACATTTTCTTTTTCCTTACTTCATTTTGACGCTGTCATCCCCCCTTCCAATTTAACAGCAGCTCATACGAGAGAGTGGTTCCTAAAACGAATTTCAGTCTCTTAATAGCGAGAAAATACCAGTAATTTTCCAATTTTCTTTCTCTTTGACTACAACCGGTGGATAAAATATTGAATTGGCATCAAAATGATACATTTTGTCTACTCTTTATTCCCGATTTTGAGAACAACAAGAGTTAGGTCCACATCGTAATTTTAAACTTGCCTTTCTATTTCCTGTTTTTCTCTATTGCTTGTCGCGGGGACACCGAAAAATTAAGACCCCGCCGATATTTAACGATTTAATAACTATTCAGTTTCCAGTGAGGGGCCGCTAAGTTACTGTTTTCGTATGGTAGCCTTGCACATGGAAAGAAAAGGATGCAAATTTCAGCTATATAAATAGGTATATATATATATATTATATATATATATATATATATATATATATATATATATATATATATATATATATATATATATATATATATATGAGAGTCAGAAATTGACAGATTTGAGAGAGAAAGTGATTCAGAAATATGGAATGAGAAAGACAAGATTGAGAGATATCGACAGATATATAAATTGATAGAGAGAAAGAAATTGACGGATAGTTTGAAGAGTGAGATTTAGACAAAGATTTAGGCAGAGACGGAGATAGATAGATAGATAGAGATTGAAAGAGAAATAACTTAAGAAAGAAAGGTTTCAGGGAGAGATTGAGGCAGATGTGATTCAGATATAGAAATTGAGGGAATTCAAAATGATATATAGAGATTGGGAAAGTAAGAAATCGAGAGAAAGATTGAGACAGCGATTGTAAGAGAGAGATTGAGACATAAATTAGACAGCTAGAGAATGAGAAAGAAAATAAATAAATTGAACGCCAATTAAAAAGCGTCAACAGGGAATATTCACAAATCATAGATCAACACTTTAGCTCTCACAATCTTTGCCAATTCCACATACATCTTTGGCGCAGTCCACAATACTAAAACATTTTGCAAAATTAAAAAAAAAACACATCCCAAGAGGCAACACAAAACTACACAATCCCAACTTTACCCAAGAAATTCATGGTCACAGTAGACGAGACACACAACCGCACCTCAACGAGCACCTCACACAATAAACATCGCTCACAAAATACAAGTTATTAACATATAACTAAAAAAAAAATATTTAAATAAAAAACACTAAATTTCGTTAAAACACTTCATTACCTAAAACCCCTCTAGCAAAATCTACAAACATTATATAGCATCAAATTCTACAACAGTGACATATAAATCACAAGCAACAATTACCATAACATACACCATGCCATCAAATAAACTTCATCATACAACATTTCCCTCATATCATCCACCTGAACCACAGTCTGAGCATCGTCGAGTCATCCGACGTAAGCAACTCTTTCTCACAGTCTCATTCTACGCATCTTTTTCAAACTACATGAGTCACCACAACATTCACAACCTCAATCAATCGGCTGCATGTTGTCCAGATATTACTAAAATACACATTGGTTCATATGAAGTACAATCACTCATTAACATCACGAACTACAGTTATGTACTTTGTGATGGGCGTTCCCTTCGTATCTTTGTACCCTATATAAGGTTGTCTTTTCCATTTTCATGCTATTCCTTGAAAATGAATTTGCAAATATAGTTCGAAAGTGCTTGGATTAATCTTTTCATTTTTCTGCAGGTTAATTTTCATATATATATATATATATATATATATATATATATATATATATATATATATATATATATATATATATATATATATATATATATATATATATATATGTATAACTGAATCACGAAAATAAGGAACGTGAGGAATTAATGAATAACGTTACAGCCACGAGGAAAATGAAACAACGGAGAACTGCGAGGCCTTTCGACTAATGGTCCTTTACTAGTCAGGGCTAAAAAAAAAAAAAAAAGTTACCTGTAACTTCTTTTTTTTAACCCTGACGGCTCATCTCGTTAATAGGATTTTTCCAGGTATCTGCTAATCCCACCCCTTTTAATCTTTATATCCCATATTTTCATTAATCAGGTGTATAAATATCTTCCTCTTTTTCCCTGTCTTTTAGTCTGCTTAGTAAAGGACCATTAGTCGAAAGGCCTCGCAGTTCTCCGTTGTTTCATTTTCCTCGTGGCTGTAACGTTATTCATATATATATATATATATATATATATATATATATATATATATATATATATATATATATAATGGTCGAGTGGAAACGAGAACTATTGGCGCAGAGGTAGGGCGTGTATTGTCCCGGTTGCATTTATAAATATTGGAAGGAATGAGTGGCTTAGCTTATTTGCAATGCATCTGGGATAGCGAATGAGGCCTTTTCGGACCCCGATATAAGCGATGGCGATGCCAAAAGTTGCATTCACAACAAAGCACCGGATGTCCGATTCTATTCTTCTTTTTAATTCGCACTTGTAGCGCAGCATACACACATACACGCACTTCCACACAGTTTTGCGCATACGCACCGACAGACTGGCAGTCTTCCTTGCTCCTTTTCCGTTAGCCCGTCGATAAACGTTTCTCATTGTTCCGACGGGTGAGTACAGTGAAAATCACTCGGCCAACTGTTGTACGGTGATGGGTGTCAGAAAAGGGTGTTTGTAATGGAAGAAGGCAGTAGTTATATATCTTTGGGTGGGATTGAATCGAAGAAATTCTTATAGTAGTGTGGTTTCCTGTGGTAGAGTTCCGTGAAGTGTAGTAGAGTACCGTGAAGTGCAGTAGTAAGTGTAAGTGTTTTTGAAGTCACCCAGAGGTATCTCCACTCTTCCTCGTCCTCTTGAGTGAAATGAAATGGAGATCATGGCTCTAATTCACCTCTTTGCAACTTCACCACCCCACTCGTACCTCCTCGTTATATGTGACTTTCCTCTTCCCAGGACCGACCAAAGATGATGATCGGAGCTGAGATGGTCCTTGTCGCACTCTTAAGTATTTGTGATTCATTTGGCGTCATCGCAGAGATTCCAGGGATTAACTCCGAAGCCGCCGCGGTGAGAGAAATTAGAGGTTGTAGAAATGTGTAGTGCAAAAGAAAGCTATTTACGATAGGGAAACAGCGCACTTTTTGGAGCACTTATCATTCATTCTTATTTTTAGTTCAACGTGAACCCATTATAAGATTTCATAAAACTCCTAAGTGCTCATTTTTGAGGTTTCTTTGGGAGTTCATTCAATCTTGCAATCGGAGCACTACAAAATAATAGACTCTATTGAAGATTAGATGTTAATCCACTTCTAAATTATGGATAAATGTTAAAAGTAGGCCAATTAGTCTTATTAATGCTATTAGATGTACTAATAGTAGTATAAGGGGGATTAAAAGGAATTCTAATGCATCTTTGCAATTCACTTCAACAGAATCGACAAATTTAGATTCAACATAGGTAGCTACATATTAATATTATTATGTAAAGTGAATTTATGTAGTGTTGGTATATGGTTAGCATTGTAATGAGTAGCTACCTTAACACTTTATCGGGTATGCCTGGAGGATGGGAAAATTGAGGGTTAAAATATCCACTTGGTAGAGTTCTTTGTGGCTGTTAATTTGTCCTATTGGATTAAGCCACTGGATTGGCTTGGATTAGGAGCGTCCGCGAGTCGCCTGATGCAGTGTCGAGGAGGCTTAACATTTGCTATATTAATCACACGCATGTAATATATGTTTTGGGTGTGGATATAATGGACATCGACGAAGGGTGTGTAGCGTGGTGAGAGCAAAAGAGCCGCTTTCTGCCTGAGATTTTGCGAAGTGGATCGGAGGAGCGTCGCGAAGTCGGTCAATTGCATCTTCCAACCTCCATCACACTCGCCTTTATCCCTTTATCTCTTTTATCCTTTTCTCTCTTTCATAGATCATATTTAAAGATTATTTAATGGACTATTTTAATATTATTAGCTCTTGTTATTATTTTAATAAAAAGGATATTAGGATTAGGGTCGATGAGTTTATGATATCCATAGGACCCAAAGAACAGGGTTAAGGAATGCTATTAACGGGTGAACCCTCAAGTGGGCCCAACTTTCGATAGGCTTCATTTCTTAATTAAAAATCAATTAATAAATGAAGCCTATTGAAGGTTGGGACCAGTTTTGTGAGGTCACCCTGTATGATCGCTGCCATTCTCCTTACCTTCAACACTCACGAGTGTAGGTTTTCATGGAGCTTCGATGATTTGAGAAGAGAGAAACAACGCCTGGCGTTGCTTCTCTCTTCTCAGGAAGGATTGCCTTCATTGTGGCGCCCTTTGCTCTCTTTGATCCTTGTGTTCTTCCAATGTCCCTTTCTCTTAACTCTAAAAAAAAAAATCCTGTTTCTTGTCTCATTGCTCATTCGCATCAAATTTCTATTTCTCTTGTACTATATTTTCATATAGTCTGCAATACAAGGTTTCTCCATCTTTCTTTCTGTCTTCAAAATGGTTTCGAAAGGAAGAAAATAAATATGGGGAATGCCCTGTAGTGTTTATTACCACTCGCTGAACATTTATTTGTTCTTTCTTTCTATATATATATATATATATATATATATATATATATATATATATATATATATAATGGAAAAAACTAAGAATATTTCCCCGTTCATGTTGAAACAGAGGATTTAAATTAAAGTCATACCACAGTGCTTGTGTAGAAATGGGTGTTGTGAGTCAAAATGCGACTGCCTACATTTTCACTCCCAGAGATGACATTAAAAGACCTGAATAAAGTCTTGTACATTGCAACCCATAAACCCTGAATCTCTTCTTAGGAGGTGCATATCACCGAACTCCTCACTGATGTCAATGAATTTCATTGAGATATAATTTGGTCTGTGTGATGTCCCACGATGCGAGGAAGCAACCACTGTAACTATTGGCCATCAACTTTTCTACCACAAAGCGAAAGAAGACTAAAGGCAGCACATGGAATTCGACTCTTGATAAGAAATGTTGGAGAGTTTCACTGAATATCCAAAAGAGTACTTTACACAAACCTATGAGTTCCTCAAAAAATCGTCTTAAGTGTACGCACCGTCATCTGCTAGTACGGAGGAGGAATTATATAGATTTTATGATAATATTAGCACAAGACTAAACAAAGGCCAGTTCAACATCGTCGAGGGAATGAGTTATGCATGGAGAGGTTCTCCATGGGGGAAAGAAATAAAGGTGATCAACACCTGGTTATCTTTACATTAGCCTAAGACATCAAAGTTGGGTGGTGGGAGGGGAAGGGGGGAGTGGGAAGATGGATATGGGAATTGGGAGGGAGATAGGTGGGGGAGATAGGGAGAGAGAGAGATAGAGACAGAAGGGAAGAGGTAGGAGAGAGAGGAGAAGAGAGGGGGAGACAGTAGAGAAGTGGTGAGAGATTGTTCTCTCTTATTTTGTAGGTTCTTTTGTAGTGGGGGGAGAGAGGGGGAAATAGGGGTAGAGGAGGATAGAGTGAGAAGGAGAAGAGGGAGTGTGGGAGGGGAAGAGAGCTTAGGAAGGGAGATCGTTTTGGATTCCTATAAATGGACAGCACACCCATGGCCTTCATATATATATATATATATATATATATATATATATATATATATATATATATATATATATATTCAGTAAGAAGGACAAAACAAAGAAGGCGGGTCCCATCTTTAACTCCAACGTTTCGGGTTATTACAAAACTCATCTTCAGGAGCTAAAAACAAATTTTAAATGAGTAATCTAAGCCTAAAATCATAAATAACAGCACAAGTTCAAATTTAAAAACCAAAGATCAGAGAAAATCACAAAAACGACGTTAAAAATATAAAATGAACGTTACGTTAATGAACAAACAAAATAGGGTTAGAATAGTAGATTAGTAAAATAGTTGAATAGGTAGATTAGTAAAATTAGCAGATTAGTAAAATAGTTGGTTAGTAGAAATAAAAGAATTTCTTAATGAGCAAACATTTACATTTCAACTCCATTCAAAAGAAACAAAACAGAAAATGTACAGCGAGGGAAGATAAAACAAAATCTATTATAAACACTTTAGTACGAAAGAATTATTTTGTCCCTTTTCCTCCGAACTGCAGAGGGGAAGGAACAGAATACTCAGGAGCAAATGTAAAATAGATCTAAGCCATAAGTGAGCCAAACTTATGAGAAAGAGAAGTAACCGATCTAAACTTGAAACCCGAAGTAAAATAAATGCCTTTCAAAGTCTATTAGCAAAAAACTTTAGTAATTAATTGATCAAATAAGAGAATTCTCCTTATAACACTGGTCCAATACTTTTATTCATTAATGATCAATTGACAGAATCCTCATTAGGAAACTTTATATCAATAATAAAACAAATTATTTTACAACGGGTGCTTTTGCCAAATAACAAGGAGAAAATATCATATATATATATATATATAAAAAAAGCGAGATTGCGGAAATAAGCTTTCGACAAAAGGTAAAAAATTAGATAGAATGGAACATTTAGAGATGGATATAATGTACAAAACTCAGAAAAGTTATTAATAAAAATTTAGGGTATAGGAGAAACTATAAAATATAAATCTAGTGTAAAAACAAATGAAAATAAGAAGTCACAACACAGATGAAGTAATAGTCAGCATTTGGTAGATAACAAATGACAACACAAGAGGATAAACAAATAAAACACGGACATCTTAATACATGGGAAAAAAATGCGCCAGTAAAGAAAAATGACAATTATGCAAACTCTCAAGATTAGGAATAATGGTAAAGAGCCGGAGAAGATAGGCTTCTCATCGATCAAATAAAGGCAGGGAGTGAAAGGCTCGCTGAGGAATAAGCTACTCTGTTTTAGGGTTAATTTAGGTGAGGTATGAGAAAATAAGATTCAAATAACATAGTCCAAAGCTTTTGTTGTGCTTCTTATTAAAAACGCGACAGGAAAAACTAAAAGAGCTGCACCCAAATCAGTATCTTCTAAGCATCAATATAAATTACTTAAAAAGTCATAACTAACAGACTAACACAAACACGATACTGCAATCAACCACTGGGCAGGAAGATTCCCAAAGTAAATATATGTAGTAATGATAACAATCTGCAGGCTGTTCATCAATTGAGAGAACAAATGATGATAAAATACCTCTCTTCATGGGATTCGGAGACTATGTTAATGCCTTTGACTCAATAAACAACGATTTACTTACATTGTGTTACTTTCTTACATAGTCATGCAACATCGTCATTTTTGTCGCACTCCTCAGTAATAAACTCAGAATAAATGAAGAGAGAAACAGGGTGATCAAACACTCCCAAACCTTTCATAATAGTTCTTTAGGAGTATTTCAGGAGTTTGGAGTGTAAACAAAAGTTTTCACTTTCGCTTTACGGATGATATAATTTACTTCAATCTAGGATAACTAGAATCAATGATAAATGGCGAAAATAATAATTATTAATTTTGCAGAACGAATAATTATGATTTAATATCAAAATTTAGAACAAAATTACTAATACTTGGGTGAGATTGTGACTACGGATGTGAGATTGGAAAGGAAAAGCGGAAGAAAGAAAAAATTAGCTGGAATGGAGTAAAAAAGCTTAGTTACATTTTCAACTGCAATATTATTCGGTATGTAATAAATGAATCATATTAGTTTTATCTTATGGAAGTGAAACTTGTACATAACATAAAAAATGCATAAATTGAGGATAACAAAGAGAAACATGGGATATATATAATAGCTAACAGGGATCATGAAACAAATAAATGGATTTGAAAACAAACGCGTGAGAGATATGTATAATAAAAAGAATAAAAGTTCTGAACTGGAAAGACTAGTGAACATTGCTAACACCTTTATACTTAGGTAAAATTTCCCATTTACGGAGCAAAAACTTGAGAATAATAAATTAGTAATGATAAAATAAAAATAATAAATTAATACTAATATTGTGGTGATAAATGAAACATCATAATTTGCAGTGATAAAGTAAAAATGATAAATTACTAATGCAATAGTGAAAAAAAATAGAGAACTAATGACATGAACTCACTTCCACCATTATATTACGCATGTACATCCATTGTGTATGTATATATTTAAGTATTTTATGTGCATGTGTATATCCATGTATACGTATGGCATATATATAAAAGTATACTTTACTAAAATATATCGTGTGAGAGGTCAGAGGAACGAAGAAACTATTTTCCCCTTTTCAAAAACTGTGTCCATTCAGCGTAATTCCAATGCTTGCGTTTTCAAAACCGAACATCTCTCGCGACTCGCCTTTTATTTATAAATCTGCTTTGAAGACATTGTTAGGGCATCTAGTTTCAACCTACCCTCCCTTAGTACCTGCCGCAGCTGGATCGGCAGTCCCCCTTCCCCTTCCAAGTAAGACTTCTCCATTTCCTGAGTTTGCCCCGCCCTTAAAAAACAGGCGAACAATTATGTCGTTAAATTATTTGGGCGTATCTGATCAATTGGCATAAGATCTTGATATGCCACACTCTTTACAATAATCTTCCCTGGATGGTTAGACTTAACCTCCAGTTTAATCTCTTAGTTTCGTTAAGGAAGTATATAACCTCCCAATTTCTTTGTAAAATTAGCTAGTGCTCGGAGACATTCAGAGGATAACCCAATGTGATTGTAATTTTTTAGGAAGCTTGATCAAGAAATTAACTAAATAATTTCGTTTAGGTTTACTCGTACTGAGGACACAGTTCAGAGCAGTGCTTCCGCCTGCCTGTCGACAGGTTTGGATTCGACTTGGTCACGTTACAGACGAGGACCGAGTATCAGCACATGCGTGCCAATGTGAAATTGCCACGAGAAGTCTCCCATTTGTTGCCCTCAAGAACAACTGTTGCGCCAACCAGTACTAAGCCATAAACACAACGGTATTAAGGAAAGAGTCCATCCAGCACCACTAACCGGCACCCCTTTTCACTGGCGACCAGGTAAAGACACTTGATCACCTTCATCATCGTCTCCTTCTGTCGCTTTCCTTTGCTTGGAGGAGTTATCTCGTCTTGGAAATAATTTAGAAGATAAAGCAGTAGGTCTTCGTCACCTTACTCCTCAATCGGTCAAGTGTTTTCTTCAAGCAACCATTAGGTTGGAAAATCATTGGAAGTCCCAAAGAAGCGGAATAAACTACCGGAAGCCTCGCATACGCCCCTCAAAACCATATAAATACGTACACTCGCTCGTGTACAGATAAAACTACGTTTTTTTAACAAAAGCAATGAACGCTCTGATTTTCTCTAAGAGTTCTACGGTTGAATGTAAGATAACAAGGAGTGAAAAATTGCAATATAAAGAGGTATATATTCCAAGCTCCAATTAAAATTTCAGCTTAACCGTAAACTCTTATTTATATTAATTAATTTTGGTTCGTATATATAACCCCAAATAAATAGGATAGAATTTTGTACAAATTTGGTGTGGAAGGTTCTATTGTGAGCTGCACCAAAATAGAAAGTTATGTTAATAAATTTAAAAAATTGACGGGGAACAGTCGATAATTTATTATAATTTTATACAGGGTGGGGATAGTATTCGTTCGCATGATGACCATCAGAAAAAAAAATGGGTTTTCATTTTTTTAAATATACAGTATTCGTCAAATTTGGGTCAGTTTGTCTCCCTGATATTTTCTGTCGATTTCATGGCCCAAATCTCCTTCGTGCTGTAGCTGGATTTGATTGTCTGGATTGCCTTGAAGAGAGTTCAGTCGGCTAAATGGCAGGTGGTTTGTGATTGAAGAAACTCTTCGCCAGCTAGGTCTGTATTTTACGGCTGGTGTGGCAGGGAGCAGAGTCTTGCTGCCACACATAAGGCATCCCGGAAGCTACCCATTTGATCTTGGACTTCACCACCTCGCTCAGAACACGGATGTAGCCTTCGGTTTCAGCCTGAGGTCTCGGGGAAGAAGTAGGATGACATGCCGTGCCCTTCAATGGTGACGCTACCGAAGACAATTATTGCCGCTGGAAATTCCATCTGTATGACTCTGAGCACGTTATTCGCTGCCACAACAAGTTACCTGTTGTACTAGGAGTTGATCTTCTGGTCTTGGATGAATTTATTCTTGTCGGAGAAGAACATTAGTATGTCTAGCATCAAAGGGTGTTGCAACTTGTTGATCAGATTCTTGGGCTTGACTCGCTTTTACTACATCGTTTTGGACAGAATTGTCTTTTCCGCATCTTCTATGAAAAGTAGCGAATGTCCTTATGTACCACCAGCCTGATGAGCTTTTTATCAACAGCGTTATGAAGGCGTCAGATCGTTGAGCATAGGTTTCCCTCTCAGATATGGACTCTTATTTGAATTCTGAATATTCTAGCTCCTTTCTTACCTTTTCTACCATCCTCCTGCTGACAATGAGGAGGTTCAAATCTTCATTTTTCTCCACCTGGCGCAGAATTCAAAGAGGATTTCATTTGCAGATAAACATCGCCGGTCACATATCCCTCAAAGAAAAACGGCCCATATGAGGCTCATTCATTTTCGGTGAGACCTTCGTACTCACATGTGGTATGTGGATTTTCTTTGCCCCGAATGCGAACATTATGCTTGTTGACTTTGCAATTTATATGAAATATGGCCTCATCAGTGAAAACATTACGTTCATCGAACTCATCTCCTTCAAGTTTTTCTTGCATATCAACACATAATTATTGTTTTTTTTCTTTTGATTTTTAAGATTTGAACGAGCTGCATTTTGTAGTGTTTTATTCCCAAACGTTTCTTCAGGACACACCAACATGTCTGAGAAATCTAGTTTTCCAAGCTTGCTCTTTATTCGATTTTTGATGGTTTTACAAGAGTTTTTCTCTAACCCTCTCGACCGTCTCTTTCGATGCTAGTTCTTGGCCAGATTATTTTGTCCTACACAGAAAGCCTTCTTTGAACTTGTCTTTTCCAAATCTGCATTGCTGTTGTGCATTTTTAGCGAATTTTGTCCCAATGCATGTTGCACAGTCTTGTTCCACTGTGTTCGAATATAATCTTACACACAAAACAACTTTTCTCTTTCAGTGAATATATATATAGTGCTCATCCTACAGCCTGTTCAGTAGCCCAGACAAACAACATAGCGCAAATTATTTCGTTGCATTGATGCGTGGGTTCATCATATGAGTGAAACTTATGGTAATGATCAAGGGAGCTTGTGATTTGGGTTCATTGATTAACACTTGACTACTCGCTGCGATTAATAACCTAAGTGAGGATGAAATGAAAAAGTGATTAGTTATTGAGTCGGAGAGTTGCGCGAACTGAGTTCCATCCCATAGCCGGGACACCCCGTCGTCGCCCGGTCTTAATCGTGACTTCTAATGAGGCATCTCACAATGCGGTGCGCCTGTCCCCACCTCTCTTTCCTCCTCCCCTTAGGGTTTATAGGTTCGAGGTTTCCCTTCCTGCCTCTCACAAATCCAGGAGATTAATTTTTTCTTGTCTTTTGTTCGCGTTGCCAATTAGCGCCAATTTCAAATGAAACCAATTAAGTCTTGAAACCCACAAATTTATTTCTTCCTTCCGTTCTTTCCCCTTTATTTTTATTCATGTGGTAATGAGGGAAGAGAAACATTTATTATTCCATATGGGGGCGACAAGCGAGGGCATAGCCAATGGGTGTTGGAGACAAAGGTTCATAGTAACCATGTTTATATGTTTGAAAAAACGACGTTTAAGCATCTTCCAGATCTCGAGTGCTCCTCGGAATCTCTTCTCAAGACGATTCGGATATCTACCTAATACAAATGTCCTCTTTATTGTTATTATCACTTTTTTCATGAAAACCCATCTCAAACTTCTTGTTTTTAATTATGGGTTTAATAATAATAATACAACTATGGATAAAGGTATTGACAACCGACACGAATACTGATACGCCATACTTATAGATAGACATGTGTACATATTCCTGAGGTATTTGCTTCTATGGCAACCATTGTGTCTACTATTTGCAGAAAAACAACAATTTTATGTGTCAATGAGTTACAATAGTAATTGAATTTATTTTTGAATCTCACTTCTGACCATTTTACAAACATTGGGAATTATTCGGTGAATCAATAGTACCACATTCACCAAAACATTTGCAAAGAACCCAGTGGAACTGAAACGTAAATCTTCTGCATCATTTACTCTTTGTTAGCAATGGTCATACCTAGGAAAACTAATACCTTAAAGATTATTCGATACTCCTTTGTTTTCAACATTATATATGATTTCCTATTAAGTTCAATATCCATAACAATTTAATTTTATAATGTTTTTTAAGAAAACGTTTTTTAACGGGTATTTATTCCGCCTAGGTTGAGCGTAATGTTAGAGGAAACGGGCCAGTCCAGTGAGTGGAATTTTAAAATAATTTTAATGTTCGATTCCAGCTTGTCGCTTGATTGTTGATGGCCGGCTTATCTTCATTTATTAATATTGCTTCTAAGATGTTCAGCCTAGCTTTATTAACCTCTTTTCTTTTAATAACGGTGTTGACAACTAGAATATCTCTCGTTAGGTTGATGTTATGTGTACTCTTCATATGATTTTTAGGCCCTCCGCATTGCAGATGCATGGTTAAACGTCTCGAAAGTGTAGCAGTTGTCATTCCAATGTATTTTGAGTTATTATAAAGCTTATGGTCTTTACCCGGGCAGATGAACTCGTGAACTATGTTGGTTGAATTGAGATTCGAGGAGTTTAGACAGCTGTTGTTTTTCATCAAGAAATTGCGTGCTTTTGTTGTTTTATAATATATGATTAGTTGAGTTTTATCCATTTGATTTTTAACCTTGATGTTACGGTTAATAATCTCCTTGATGTTTTTTTCATCTATTTTATAGGCCGTTGACATATGATTTCTGTAATACATTTTGATGCTGTTGACTTCTCCCTGATTACTTTCAGTTTTATCCGTATCTTTACAATGATTATTTAAAAAAATCATTGGAGTTGTTTGTCAATCATGCTCTTTAAGAAACTGTTGTTCACGAGTATGTGTTTTACTCGTGCTATCTCTTGGTGGAAAAGTTCCCACGTAGAGCAGCATTTATGTGCTCGGCGGATGTATGAGCCGATTACAGATATTTTATACCTTTCTGGGCTTTCACTCTCCGCATTGAGGCATCGTCCTCTGTCCGTACTTTATATATGTACTTTACTGATGTAGCTACCATTGATGTTTTGAACCACAACGTCCAAGAAAGGGAGTTTATTGCCCGTGCTCAATTCATAAGTGAATTTTAACACGGAGTTATCTTCAAATTGCTGCATGATGTTTATCAGATGTTCTTCGTTTTGGACGTTGATGTAGATGTCGTCTACGTATCGGCAATATGTGTGTGGCTTATTTTCCATTAAGTCCAATAATATAATTTCAAGTTGACCCATATAATAGTTGGCAAACGTCGGCCCTAAGAGTGACTCCATAGCCACTCCGTCCACTTGCATATATAGATTACCGTCTGGTGTCCTGAATGGAGCTTCTGATACGAGAGGTGGTCAATATGTTTTGTGAATCGGTAGGGCAAAACAGAGGAAGGGGGATGGCTGTTTGTGGGGGTGTTAGGACAAGTGATGACAAGTCAGGACCTGCAGCCACACGCCCCTGCTTCGTCTATTTAAGAAGCAGTACCCGATCGCAGATCGTCAGTCACAAATTTTTCAACAATGGAGAAGGTTGAGCACCGCGCAGTGATCAAATTTTTGACCAAGGAAGGCAAGAATGCAAAAGAGATCCATGAACGCATGGTTGCAGTGTAAACCGAAACCGCCTCTTCCTATGCAACCATTGCTCGCTGGAATAGGGAGTCGGCCATGGTCGTGAGTCCCTTGAAGTTGACCCCCGTCCAGGACGCCCGTCAGACGTGACCAACGAGGACAATGTGGCCCGTGTGGAGAGGATCATCCTCGAAAATCGACGGGTGAAGGTCGAAGAAATCGAGCGAGAATTTGGAATATCACATGGAAGTGTTATCAACATCATCCACGACAATTTGGCCATGGCCAAGGTCTCTGCCCGTTGGTTCTCTTGAAACCTCACGCCCCATGATTGACTTCAACGTCGTCAAAGTCCAAGAGGCCAGAGTTGCACAAGCTGCCGTGCGCGAGTGCGGATTCGAGGAGCTCAATCATCCCCCTACGGTCCAGATCTGGCCCCTAGCGACTACTTTTTATTCCTCCAGCTCAAGACTGCACTACGTGGACGCCGGTTTTGGGACAATGAAGATGTCCAGCTCACTGTCTAGTAGTGGATTGAACAGCAGTCGAGAGATTTCTGGTTGTCGGGAATTCGAAGCCTCAGGGACAAGTGGTGACAAAGAATATGGTCGCTCGGTACTATAGGTCCGGGCTCGTTGCTGATGTTAAAGGGAAAGTTACGGCTCGCTCAAACTATGTCCGGTTTGGTTGCCGAAGGTTGCGCTAGGTAGGTCGGGAAATCCGTTCCTACTCTCTGGAGTCTGTCCCTTTCAGAGCGTAGTTCCAGATTCCTTGCCCTTTGGTTCGAGTCACCGTCACCAGACGCTGTGCATCTGGGGTTTAGGTTTCCACCTAGCAACGCCATTTTCTCTCGCCCAAAGATCTTGAAAAAGTTTATAATCGGCAGGTACTTTCGGCGGGGCGGCTGATAGGCCGCTTCCACAGTTAGGCCTCCTACCAGGGTTGGGAATTCGACAGCCACAAATGATTCTTCCAAGTCTGGAAGTGTTTTGAATGCTATGTTTTTTCGGATATCGATCGCTGCGCCGTCGTACTGTTCTTGTGTATGTTTTCTTGCGATCACACTGTAATTTGGTATTTTTATTATCGTAGTGTCTGTGTTTACACCGTGTTCGGAAATGAGGATCACGTAGGGATCCACTGTACCCCATATGTTTCCGTAGGGAATAGATTTCCCTTCCCATCCGTTACTGTTTTGTGAGAGTATTATTAGCGTGCTGTTTGTGTTTTCTATGTTTTCTTTGTTTGGGGTTCTTGTAGTCTATGTGAGTGTATGTGTGTTACCCTTTACTTCTTATCCCATCTCTTTTTGCCATTTCATATTTTTTTCTTCCTCCGCTTCACTTATGGTGGGGCAGGAGTCCTTGTGCAGTTGTGGGGTTGTCTGAAAATGGGGTCTGATCAGTCTTGTAGAATTGCATTTTAAACTCTTCTCCATCAAATTTAGTAAACGATTTTTAAGGGGTATTTATTCCGCCTAGGTTGAGCGTAACGTTAGAGGAAACGGGCCACTCCGGTGAATGGAACTTTAAAATAATTTTAATGTTCGATTCCAGCTTGTCGCTTGATTGTTGATGGCCGGCTTATTTTCGTTCATTAATATTGCTTCTAAGATGTTCAGCCTAGCTTTATTAACCTCTTTTCTGTTGATAACAGTGTTGTCAACTAGAATATCTCTCGTTAGGTTGATGTTATGTGCACTCTCCATATGATTTTTAGGCTCTCCGCTTTGCAGATGCATGGTTAAACGTCTCGAAAGTGTAGTAGTTGTCATTCCAATTTATTTTGAGTTATTATAAAGGTTACAGTCTTTATTGGGGAAGATGAACTCGTAAACTATGTTGGTTGACTTGAGATTCGAAAGTTTTGGCAGCTGTTGTTTTTCATCAGGAAATTGCTGGCTTTTGTTGTTTTATAATATATGATGAGTTGAATTTTATCCATTTGAATTTTAACCTTGATGTTACAGTTAATAATCTCCTTGATGTTTTTTTCATCTATTTTATAAGCCGTGGACATCTGATTTCTGTAATAAACTTTGATGTTGTTAACTTCTTCCTGATTACTTTCAGTTTTATCCATATCTTTGCAATAATTATTTAAAAATCATTAGAGTTGTTTGTCAATCATGCTATTTGAGAAACCGTTGTTCGCGAGTATTTGTTTTACTCGAGCACATAAATGCTCTTATATACTCTTTGTAAGGTAAAGTTAAATTCTTTGAAATTTGAACTGATTTCATTCGAATAAGTTTAATTGAATACCGTTTTGTTGTGCGTGACTGGATATTCCACCAGCAGTGATACGTTCAGAAGTGGCTGTTTTATCTCCTTGACTTACCTTGATTAAGGCTAGTTGAGGGAAAGGAAGAACGACTCCTCTGCGCTGCCTGAAGGTAAAGTTGCATTTTATTCATTGGACATTTTTCCACCTTCTCCACACCACTCTTCCTTATTTTCATAACGGATCCCTAAAGCTACATATATACCCAGTTACACACACCTACAGACTCGGGTCCCCCTAGATTCCCTCTCAAATTACACCCTTGAGTGTAATGGCGGAAAGATGAGGGAGAGGCGGTGGATTGCCCTGAGGACCTTGCCAGGTTGGCAAAAGCCAGACAGAGGCAAGGTCTTCGAGAGAATTTACGGCTAAATATTGCCCTCATACGGCTAATTGATTTGCCAAATGGCTACGCGGCTATCTTTTCGAGGGAGGCTAACATTGAAGCCCTCTCCTCCCCGTGTGCTTCAGATACCCTTCGAAAAATTGATATCGCACCCCAGACACCGCCACAAATACGCACACATAGAAGTATGATCTGCCGACGCCTCGACCCCTGGGTTGGAGGCCACTCGATAGACCAAATCACGGACGAGATTCTTCAAAATCATCAGTGGGCAAAAGTAGCCAAAATAATAAAATTTAAAGACTACAACCACGATTTAAAGTTGTCTTTACGTAAACCACCATGTGATTAAGGCAATAGAAAACGGCTTTCTCCTCCTTAATGTCCGCATCTTCCAGGATCAGATTGAGCGTGAGGAGTTCGTTGACCTGCAAATGAGCTTAAAGTGCTACAGATACAAAGAACACATCACTGCTACTTTCCCCAACGCTACACTCACAGTTTGTTCTGTGTGCGCCGGCCAAGACCATTTCTGGCGTGATTGTAAAAGTTCGTTCAAGAAATGCCTCAATTGTGGTAGCCCACACAAAACCCTGGCAATGACCTGTCCAATAAAGAAGGAACAAATACAAAAAGCAAAGGACGAAGAGGAGGAAAAAAAGGCTAACGCCACCTACGCGATGGTTGCTAAGGCAACGGTTGCCGAGAGTAGTGTTGCCACTGCACCTACGTACCTGCAAATCGAAAACGAGAAATCAACAAAAATAATGTGTTGCATATATTATGCACACATTGCTAACGTGACCAAGCCTGGCACCTTCGCGAAGGAACTGAACACCATGCTCGTGAATAACGGCCTGGAAAAAAGGTGGTTCCCGGAAAATGCCCGGTTAAACGAGATTCTTCGAGTGAACCTCCAACCATAGACCGAGAAGAGCGGCCAAAAAGCTCCGGACACGAGTAATGGCCTTTCATGGGATCTTCGAGTGCAAGCTATGGCTGCTCGGCAGAAGGCACAAACGAACTCACACACACACCCCACTACCCCAGCAAAGGCACAAGTCGAGCGGAAGGATGCTGCCTCTATGAGGCTTAAGAACGTGGAGCATTCGCTTCACCCCTCAAATGCCCCGCAGTCACATCGGCCGAGTAGGTCCTCGTCTTCAAAGAATCAGGCTTCCAGGTAAGTGTACTACTCGAGGATGATAAACTCAGAGTATATGCTGCCGAAGGGAACCAGTTTCCTGACGACGCAGGCCCAGAAGATATCGTCGATGGCCTTAGGGCCGGACAATACAAATGGGACTACGAGGCTGGCATACCTAAAGATCTGGGAAAGCAGGCTCTCTTTCGCGACCTTGTCCAATTCTCAACCAACGCCGACGTTGTTCTCACGGACGCAGAGTTCCGTAAGAAGAGATCTGGCAAGGGGAAGACTCCACTGTCCTCCCCCCGAGGGGCAAATGTCGACCGATAATAGAACACTCCTCGCCATAACATCTACGCTACATTGTGAGCGTAGTATCCAAAGATAGCCAAAATTGAAAAAGACCTTACGTAAACAGTAACACTAACCCAAACATGTAACACTCTTACCGATTATGACAACTCAATATACGACAACTTTCCTCTAATTTTGACTTACCGTAGTACAGAGTTTTACTAGTTACTACAAAGGCTTGAATGCCAACCAATTTCGACACCCAAAACAACACAACACGAGATTAAAATTGCCAGAGCTACCCATTGACCACAGATCTATACATCCATGCTATTGCGCACTTTATTTTTACTATACTACCTACTTTTGCTGGAGATACCCTTCAACCAGGGAAATATTCCCAATTTAAATTTACCTTTACTATCCTTGTCAAAACCCTTTCACCACTATACTCTTTTACTTTTGCTCTACTAATCTATACTTCCCAACTTGTTATGTCCAATGTCCAATTTCTTTCATTCTGTCAGATCCTCATCCACTCATTACATCGGTAAAGGAGGCAAGAACATATAAAAACGCTCCGAAAATGATCGAATAAGATCGAAAGCTTAGCAATTTAGTTTGGTTTTTACCAAACACATTCATTTAAAGGAGAAATGAATACAGGACAAGTGATCCACCATCTACAAGAGGAAATAAAAAAGATAGTTAGAAGAAGAGAAAGTTGCCAAAGGAAATTAATTCAGGCGAAATACACCATGGTCTTCAACAAAATTTGTATTCAAGAAAGACTACTACTCAACTACACTAATATTAAAACCCATGACCTACCAGCAAAAAATGAGCATATAACTATAGTCTTTCGTCGCCATCTTATAGAAAGGCAAATAGAACTTTTAAAGAAACCATCCCCTAACCTAAATGTGATGTTGAGGAAACGTTATCACAAGTTGAAGAGTTCGAAATTATACATGCAACACGAGATTCTATCACAAAAGCTCTCTCCAACAGCGATTTACAAACGAAAAACTCCGAAAAAAGCATTAAGACCAAAAAGCTTAATAAACTGTACAGGGGACGTATGACACTGCCAGAATCAACATCATCATTCATCCATCTCTCTCACCATATGCTCTCTACTAGTGTAATAGAAACTCTCAACTTCGGTTTGAACTGCCACCTACAAGCCAAATTCGATACATTTTTTTTTAAAAAAGGTGAACTAGAATCCCTGTTCTAATCCCTGTTGAAACTACAAAATCAAACCATCATTGAAATTAACTCCAGCTTAAAAGACCAACTACGCGCAGAAGCCACCAAACGAAGGTGCTTTACTGGCAGCAAACATATAACACCAGAGATACGTAAGGCCATCAGCTTTCTAAAAGACAACGAAGAAATAGTCATAAGAAAAGCTGACAAATCTAACATATACGTCATTCTAAACAAAGAAGAATATAACAACAAATTGAATACCATCCTTAGTGACACCACTAAATTTAAACGCATGAAAAAAGATCTAACAGAAGAATTAAAAAAGAAAATAAATGGACAAATAACTAAAGCCTATGCACTCATCGGAGGACTTCACTTCCAAAAGATCATCGGTGATTACACACCAGGATATCTGTATGGAAGTGTAAAAATTCATAAGCCAAACAACCCATTGATGCCTCTCATCTCTCAAGTCACGACATCAAGGTACCGTTTAGCTAAAACCCTAAATGAAGTAATAAAATCGTACATCCCTTTGAAATATGGCATAAAATCCACGCAAGAATTCATCGATATACTCCACTCTACAAGGCCGGCAGGACTAATATCATTCCTTGACGTGGAAGGCCCGTTTACGAACGTACCTATCGCTCAGACCATCGACATAATTATAAAAAAGTGTACCACCATCCTACAATGTCTCCCCCAAAGGTTGACCCAAACATCTTAAGGAGCATGTTACGTCTATGCACATCAAAGGCTCCGTTCAGGACACCGGACCGTAATCTATACAAGAAGTGAATGCAGTGGCTATAGGGTCACCCTTAGGGCCAACGTTCGCAAAGTATTATATGGGTCAACTTAAAGAGAGATTATAGGACTTCATGGAAAATAAGCCACCCACATATTGCCAATACGTAGACGATATCTACATGAACGTCCAAAAGGAAGAACGTCTGATAAACATCAAGCAGCAATTAGAGGATAACTCCGTGCTAAAATTCACTTATGAATTGAGCTCGGGCAATAAACTCCCTTTCTTGGACGTTGAGGTTCAAAACATCAATGGTAGCTACATCACTAAAGTACATATAAACGTACTGATATGGGACGATGCCTCAATGCAGAGCGTGAATGCTCAACCTCTATCAACGGTGAAACAAGGACCAAAAAATTGGAACTCCAGAGAATACAAAATAAAGCTCTCTACCAAATCACCAACACACGTAGGAGAGAGAAAAGAAGACTACATGATCTACACTAAAAAGCATGATTAGAAACGCTCAACATCAACATCAGGAATAGGGCGGAGAAAATATTTACGAAGATAGACGAACTACCTCCGATATTTGCAGAGCACACGAACACCAGAGCTTGAGTCCCCTTTAAATCTTGATTTCACAGCGCCAGACAACAGCTGAGAATCGATGAGGTTCCCCTATTTACTTAATTAGAAATTCAAAAAGAGAGAAGGAACAAACATAACGATAAATATATATACCAGACTATAAACAAACCCAACTAACGAAATAACCAACCAAGACACCAGGTTGATACCCTATTAAGACAAACAAATTTAAACAACCTAAATAGGAAGAAACAACCGACTAAGAAGACAACACAGATCAAAAGTGTAAACAGAAATAATGCGGACAAAATGAACTAAAAGTGTAATAAGTGAACTGTATTAAAAAAATGAACAAAAATGATAATGAAGTGAAAGTTAACAGTAAAACAGAAATGAAACGAACATAGTAAACTAAAAGTGTAATAAGTAAACTAATAGTATTAAAAAGTTTAACAAAAAAGATAGTGAAGTGAAAGTTAATAGTAAAATAAATGAACAAAGTGAAACTAACGTGAACAAGTGATAACAAGAAAGAAAGTGAAACAAAGTAAGGAAAGTAAAAACAAGTAACATAACAATACATAAACGAAGCTCAGAGCTCAGAGCTAAGATAACTCAAAACGGCATGAATGCTACATAAACACATATATGAAAGATGAAGAGAATAAGGAAACAGAGATTAGGCGGTCCTCCCGCTTCTATATTGGAAACATAGGTGCTAAAAGTGTGAGAAAGGAAGTAAGAATGATGAATGATGAGTAAATGCATGACGGTGGTTCGGAATCCACGTTAATCAGTAGGTTCCCCTTGCCCCTTGGGCAAGGGTATTTCACTCTTTCCACCTTTGACTACCGAGGTTGCTCATTCTGCCTCATCACCAATCTGTCCTCTTTTAACTCAAAACTTTCCGTCTCCCACAGCTATAAGCCCTCCTCTAAAGCTCGTTCCTGACTTCCCATTAAGCACTTCACTATCGGTTCATTTGAACTGAGAGTCAGAAGAATGTGAAGTTTCTCCAGGAACAAGTCGGCCGCGGGCCTCCTCTTCTTCTGTGCCCCACCCCCCAATCGTGGGAGGAGTACAGAGGGAAGGAGTAACCGCGAGCTGTACCTTTCTTCCCCCTCCCCCCCTCCCCCCCAATCTTTAATTCTGACTGCGTAGAATTCCTGGCAATTACCTCTGAATTCGATAAAGGAGGAAAAATTTGGGAAAATTTCCAGAGACTCCTCCAAGAAATTGAGGCGTTAAGACGTATGGATATCGAGCACTCGCACTCGAAAGATAGCTTACGCTACTTTCGCTTTCCAACGCTTGACTTTTTGGAGAAGAAAGAAGATCAAAGAATTACAAGAGCATTTTGCTTAAAAAAGAGATTTAATACCAGTTGGTCATAATTAACTCTATGGCTACCTAAAGTCATCACTCCCTACGCTCTCGCCTTCTAAAGCGTAGCCGTGTGTACCGCCATTCATAACCTAGTTTGAACTATGCCCGTCGCTTGACAAGGCCTAATTTGAGGCGGTTGGGAAGGCAGGTTTGTGGACTAACCCCCTGTGGAACCTTCCGTCATAGGCACCCCGAAGAAGAGGCGATGCTGCAACCGTTGGGGAAGAGTTCTTTCTACCCCTGATGGACCGGCAGTGATCATAGAGGGACATAAAACCGTTTCTATGTGATACCCAATCCCCAGAAGAGGCGGCACCCCGGGTGGTGGTAGTTAATTCAATCACCACCCATCATCAAGTCAGGGGTACATCATATCATTCATAAATCATCTTCATGCAGGCATATATACCGAGTACGCTAAGGATTGTGGGGGCGGGGGGATCATTCTCATTTTTCATTTCAAAACTTTAACATACGAGGACGGTCAATAAGTTTCGCAATTCGGATATAAGGAAACGAGATATGAGGAAAAGTGTTTTATTATTTTTCAATATAACTACCCTTGACTTCAATGCACTTGCGCCACTTGTCCCTGAGGCTTCGAATTCCCGACAACCAGAAATCTCCCGACTGCTGTTCAATCCACTCCTGGACTGCGAGCTGGACATCTTCATCGCCCCCAAGCCGGCGTCCACGCAGTGCAGCCTTGAGCTGGCGGAATAAAAAGTAGTCGCTAGGGGCCAGATCTGGACTGTAGGGGAATGGTTGAGCTCCTCGTATCGGCACTCGCGCAAGGCAGCTTGTGCAACTTTCGCCTTGTGGACTTTGACGACGTTGAAGTCGATCATGGGGCGTGAGGTTTCTAGGGACCCAATGGACCGAGACCTTAGTCATGGGCAAATTATCTTGGATGATGTTGATAACACTTCCATGTGATATTCCAAGTTCTTGCTCAATTTTTTCGACCTTCACCCGTTGATTTTCGAGGATCATCCTCTCCACTCGGGGCACATTGTCCTAGTCGGTCACGTCTGAAGGGCGTCCTGGACGGGGTCAACTTCAAGGGACTAACGACTATGGCGGAACTCCCTATTTCAGCGAGCAATTGTTGCATAGGAAAGGGCAGTGTCGGTGTAAACTGCAACCATGCGTTAATGAATCTCTTTTACATTCTTGCCTTCATTGGTAAAAAATTTGATCACTGCGCGGTGCTCAACCTTCTCCATTGTTGAAAATGTTGTGACTGACGATCTGCGATCGGCCTATGCTTCTTAAATAGAGGAGGCAGGAGCGTGCAGCTGCAGGTCCTGACTTGTCATAACTTGTCCTAACACCCCCACAAACAGCTATCCCCGTTTCTCTTTTTTATCCTACCGATTCGCAAAACTTATTGACCACCCCTCGTACTTTTATCCCAGGCAAATCAATAGATACAAAGAAGAAAAAATAAAAACTTAAAGAAGAAGGATGCTCTAACGAGGCAAAGTGCACGACCGTGAATGAGCGAAGAGGGTCCTCCTTCGCATCCTTCCTGGCCGGAAGAAACCAACTCGCCAATTGGCTCTAAGGATTATCTACGCCGATATTGGGGTGATACTTCTTAGACTAAAAGACTAGCACAAGGGTTATGTGGCGCTATGTGACACATAAAAGGACCTAGATCTCCTCCTGAGCGAAAACACAGCCAAAAAATTGGAAAAAGGTTGGACTCGCATCTCGGACCCTTCCGGACGTACAAACGAAAAGATCCGTGATCTACAGACAACTCGACCCCTGGGTTGGTGAGCACCCTCCAAAACAAATCAAGGGAGAACTCGAAAAACAACAGGATTAGGCAAAAATCGAAGAAATATTTAAATTTAAAAACCAAAATGGAGAAGAGCACCATCACGTCTTCAAAGTGGTTTTTAGATCTACAGAAATATCTAAAAGAGCCTCGGAACAGATACTGCTTACCTTCCACAGTAAAATCTCACCCGATCAAATTGAGAGGAAGATATTTGTCCCCGTGCAAGTATGCTTCACATGCTATGCCCTCGACAAACACCCGACCAAAGACTGCAATTACAAAGGAAATACATGCTCTGAATGCGCAAGCCAAGACCACAGGTGGGACCAATGCAGGAGCACGGTAAAGAAATGCTTAAACTGTGAAAATGCCCACAGAACCTCGGCTATGTCTTGCCCAATAAAGAAGTAGCTCATACGAAAGAAAAAACTAGAAATATGCACAGAAAAATAAAGAAGGGAAACTACCTCCTACGCTGCAGCAACTGCAAGTGGAAACACCGCAACCTCACCCACACAAACCACAACGGTGAACATAAAGGGAAACATGAGGCAAGATTTAATTCCATGCATAATGCACGCCCACTTCGTAAACATGGTGAAGCCTGGTTCATACGCAAACGAATTGAACAGCATGCTGGAAAAGAACGGACTTAAAAAAAATGTGGTTCCCGCAGAATCTTCCTTCGAACGAACTGTACAAAATAAACATGACCCAAGAAGAGACTCCGAAAAATACGAACAGGGAAGATGACGAAGTCGGAATGGATACCGATCCTGAAGAGGAATCCACCGACGAAGAAACCTCGAAGACCTCCCCAGAAAGCTCAAAACAGAAGCAAAAACCAAAACTGAATACCCAAGATTTGAACATAAAAATTTACTGTTCTCACGCCAACCCGTTACCTAAACAACTCAAACAAAAAGAAATCATGGACAGACTAGTTAAGGGAAAATACAGGTGGGAATATGAGGCAGACGCCGATGAGACAAAGATTCACAATGCTTTAAAGCAAGGCATGATACATATCACCCCTGAATCATGTCAAAACATCTCAAACGGCGAATTCAAGAAAAAAGAAATGGACGCATTCGTTTCCCAGGCCACCCGGAAAAAACGAAGAAAGAAAGAGACCACAGCAAATAATTAAACATGGATACGTATCAAAGAAAAAATAAAATATTTACACTAAATGTAAACGGTTGGCAAGGAAAAAGAATATCATATTCAAACATAATAAGAAAAGAAGTCGCAGACATGATTATTCTACCTGAACATGGACTAAACACAGAGATCGACACTATAAAAATTCCAAAGCAACCTGTTGAGCAGAAAAGGGTCAGACTTCCCAACTTACCTAACAGCCCAAACCTCGACAACTCCTGACATTGTATTTATGAACCAAAATTTCAACCTAAATGACCACACAGAACCAGGCCCCGCAACCCAATCCGACCATTTAAGTATGATAACGATCATTTCAACTTCCCCTATCCAAATTAAAATTCCACAAAGAAAAGCCATCAGTAGAACAAACTGGAATGGTTACAAAGAACACTTAAGTACACTAGAAACTGGATCCCTAAGCAACAGAAGAAATAGAAAACCAATTAAAACTAATCACCGAAAATATCATTGAAGCAGACAGAATTCATACCCCAATAATAGAATACATAACCCTACTTGCTCTCAGATGGAACCACGAAATACAGGAAAAGATTGAAGAATTTCAGAACTTAACAAAAGAAATTACAGAAATAGCTACTAATATGGAGAAATACACATGGCTAATCACAAGCAGAAGGTAAATAGATACTCTTATTAAAGAAAAGTCAAATCTAGTATGGAACATTATAATAGGAAAAATGGATGTCGAAACAGATCCGAGGAAATTCTGGAGAGACTACAGAAAACTACGAGGATCACAACCAAAAGAAAATATATATCCAAAAATACAGGACAGGGAAGTGCAAATAACGAAGAACTCCAAGAGCACTTCCAAAATCACTGGAAATAAATATTTTTAATAACACCAGAGTAGAACCAAGAATATGATATGGAGCATGAAAAGGAAATCCTACAAACCCTAGAGGCACAACAAGAACGCACTGCACCATACAGATACGTCGACAAAGAGAGAAACCACCCCTTGGGGAAGGGAATGCCCTTCTCAATGACTGAATACCAAACAGTCTTAAAATCTTTCAAACAAAAAGCACCAGGTCAAATCGGCATAACAAAGGCACTCCTAATAAATGCTCCTGAAAATGTGCATGAATCGATAGTGAAGATTTTCAACGCTCTCCTTAATATTGGATATTTTCCCAAAACTTTTAAAAAGGCAAAGATGATCTTCCTACCGAAGCCGGGTAAACCAAAACACCAAGTCGGAAGCTACCGCCCAATCTCGTTCTTGGAATTTCTAGGTGAAGTCCAAGAAAAACTCCTAAACGACATGTTAATTAAACTTACGGAAAATAACCTGTAAAATCCACAACAACACTGGGTCAGGAACAAGAGAGGAAAGGAGACCGCGCTGACGATTATAACCGAGAAAATTGCCAAAGAAACAGCGCGAGGCAACAAAGTAGACATAGTACTCCGCCACGTTGCTAAAGCCTTCGACAAGGTGTGGTTGCCCGGCCTAAAAGCCAAGATCTTCAGCCTTAACCTGCAAATAAACGTCAAAACAAGCGACCATATCGACCTTCACCGGGTGTTCCCCAGGAAGGATGCCTCTCTCCAACACTGTATACGATTTACACCAGAGACCTCCCACAACCAACCAACGAATGTGCGATGTACGTCCAACTAGCGAATGACATCACACAAATAATCACCAGCGACAGGAAGAACCCCCGAGACGTAGCTCAAAAAACAGCGAGGGAAATAAAAAACCTGAATGACTACGAAAAAAGAAACAAAATCAAAACAAACAAAGATAACTTTAAATTAATACCCATAAACAGATGGAAACCAGCTGCAGTACGAGTCGATGGAGAAGCATATCCATATTCCACCGAAGGACGCATCCTCGGTCTAAAATTAATAACAACAGGGTACAACTGCCACATAACGAAACGAAAATTACCATGTCGGCGCTGTACAGATACAAAAACCTAAGCAATAAAAACAAATGAAAATTATACATGACCCTAGTTCGTCCCAAGCTCCTTTACCCAATAGTACCGATGAATACGTTAAATAATTCACAATTAAAAAAGGTCCAACGAATTCAAAATCAAGCCACAGGATTCATCACAAACTCTTAATTTTAAATTTAATAAATAAATATATTTATATATATTTATACATATTGTCGTAGAATGGACTCTCGACGATATACCAAATATAACTATTCGTTGAGGGAACTTCTTTAATTATCTTTAGAGTGCGTAATTGTCTGGCGGGCCGATATTATGTATCTTCGATATGCTTAAGAAGTGGAACTGAGCCCAAGGATAATAATATTGCTATCATTAATAAAATAGAGTTTTATTAATAATAACTATCAACAAATACAAAACGGAAAATATTGACATAAACAGAGAATGGAAAGGGTCGTGGGGGCTCGGGCTAATCCGAGGATTAAAGGATTTAAAAAGGTAAAATAAATATAGAGTTAAAGGGATGGGATGGTTCGCTAAACCATTTAAAGCACAGGATAAAATTGACAAAAGGGTTAAGTACTCAAAGGTGACGTTTGGCTTACGTAACTTTATACTAGTTGTGCAGTGGAAGGCGACGTGAAGGAATTTTCGGTCCGCTGGCGAGTTCCAGCCGAAGGGGGGGATAAAAGGATCCTGACGTGGCGTCTTGGGAATGAGAACCGTTTCTCGACGAACGGCTTGAAGAACAATGGCTGTTCTACGTTGTTCTCCTCTGAACAACCGGGGTGGGGGGGGGGGGAGAACCGTCTCAATGGCTGTTCTAATGTTGTTCTCCTCTGAACAACAAGGGGGAAGGGTGAGAACCGTTTCTTGGCGAAGAGCTCAAAAGAACAATGGCTGTTCTACGTTGTTCTCTTCTGAACAACATGTGGGTGGGGGGGGGGGGGGGGTTAGAACCGTCTCTTTTCTACGGCCTCAAGAACAATGGCTGTTCTAACGTTGTTCTCTTTCTGAACAACGAGGGGGAAGCCTTGAGGACTTGGCGTCACGAAAGGCTCGAACCTTTGGCACTCAAGGGATATTGTCCTCCTTCTGGACAAGTGATGGTGAATCTCGAGGTCGAGGTCCCTTGGCGCACAAAGGGAGAGAGGGTCGGGGGGATGTTTCGCGACGAAAATCTGGATCTCCAATCTGATCTTAGTGGTAAAGTTTCCATCTAAATAGTCGAGACACTCCTTTGGCGTGGAGGACAATGGAGTGTGAGCTTCGAGGGAATGCACAGCCGAGGCTGGGAACAATGCCTTATCTGCCCAGAAGCCTAACTCAATCTGGCGAGGTCGGCGTATGGGGGCGAACGGGGGGACGATAACCTCCTTGTTTAAACATTGACATCCGGTGGCTGCGATAAGACGCCAAGCTTCGAAGCGAAGATGCACGTGGGAGCATCATGGTTTTAAATAATATGTGATAGGAGTTGAAACTAACGCTGCCTCAACATGTTCTATCACACCCCTCCATTCCGGGGGGAAGTTGTCACTTCGAAAAAAAGAGAGAAGGGACAACGATAGAGCTCCGTTGTGGGGAACTCGTTTTCTTGTACCAACCGTACCTTCCTGCACCTAACTAGCATTACCTCAATACATATGATTATTTTGATCTTTAGATTACAGGGGAAAATAACCTTTAATACAACTTAATAAAAAAAAGGGTCATGGAACAATGAAATGATATAAATATAGTACATATGGGACAAAATAATTTATACGTAATTAATGGGTACAAATATATATACATACAAAAAAAATAGACATTGAGCGTTACAAAATTCAGACATATACATTAACTAATTATATTACAAGAGAATCTTAATGTAAGTCGTACAAGACGGTATATACCTACATGGAGATACTAATCCTATGAATACAATTATTCTACGCTATTCGGTAACGCATTCCTACTGAGTGCGTCAGCGACCTGGTTATCGGAACCTTTTATATAATTTATTTTAAATTGATACTCTTGCAAGAGTAAACTCCAGCGCATGGTTCGGCCGTTAGAGTGTCGCACATTCCTAATATAGGCTAACGGACGGTGGTCGGTTCCTATCTGAAATTCTTTACCTATCAAGTACATCTTGAATTTGTCTATGACCCATATAATTGATAGAGCTTCCTTTTCTATAGTGGCATATCTCTTTTCGCGTGGTTATAATTGACGACTAGTATATGCAACTGGATGACTCGTTCCGTCATCTTCGTATTGAAGGAGTACACCTCCAATGCCCTCGTTGGACGCGTCGGACCTAATCCCAAAGGATTTTTCCGGGTTGGGCAACTTTAAAATGGGGGCAGAAATGAGCTTACTCTTGAGCTGATTAAAATGGGAAATAGCCACATGGTTCCAACGTAGACGATCGGGTGAATTCTTTTTTAAAAGGAAGCTGAGGGGCGCCGAAATCGCAGCGAAATTCGGAACGAATCGCCGATAGTACGAAGCTGATCCTAGGAACGATCTTAATTGCTTCTTTGTAATCGGGAGGGGCATGTCGGCGATTGCCTTAATCTTATCCTCTTGGGGACCCAACTGGCTTTGTCCTATTTTGAAACCCAAATATTTGATGGTTTCGTGGGCAAAATGGCATTTGCGGGGGCCAATGGTGAGGTCATTTTCGCGTAGTCGCTCGAAAAGAGCTAATAGGGTGGTTAAATGGTGATTCCATTCAAATAGTTCTTGTAGCTGACTCTTTTGATGTGATGTCAGCTGCGCGTCAATATCCAGGTCAGAGGGTTCCAAAGACTCGCCTGGTAGGGAAGGAGGAGGGTAATCGGCATCAGGTTGGGTGCACACTATCTGTATTACATTAAGGGACTCCGCGGGGTAATCTTCTTCAAGCGCCGATGTTTCGTCCAGTTCTACGAAGGTATCTCCATGGGCGCGTTGGGGGTTCTTTTTTTCTTGGGGTCCACGGACAGTCTCCGTGTCCTTGTCTTGGGCCTTATCACCTAAGGGTGTTAGTAATTCACACTCCTTTTGTGCCATCCTAAAGTCCTGGTTAGGGGTCTCCGAGAAATCGGACGGTATCGGGGTTCTGATGGGGACGGGCTCCTGGGCTTCTTTCTTAGCTCGGCCTCGAGGAAGGGCAGCCTGAGACACAGGGTTGGAACTTACTTGGGGGCTCTGTCCTATAAGTACGGAACAGAATTGTATGGGTGCTGAAATGACTTCAGCCCAGCCATCATAATATTGACACTGCAGGTAACATCTAACGACGGGGAATTGGTTCACCCGCCCAAGGTAGTCATGTACCACCGCAAATTTTTTGTGGTTAGGGTCCACTGGGGGGAGGAGTTCGTCGGACACGATGAAACACGTACATCCTGTGTCCCTGACGAGAGTCGATACTCGGCAGCCATTCACGCTGCCCTCCTCAAATTTCAAAGTTCCCGATGAACTTTTATCAAAAATAAAATTTACCTGGTGGCCTGACGGAGGGGGAGAAGTTTCTGCTTGGGTCTGCACCACCGGGGGAGCCGAGGTGGCATTAATCTGGTGAACTTGGTGGGGTGGTCCGCTTTTAAGCCTAGAATTTTGGGGGCAATTCCAGCTCATGTGGTTTTCTACACCACAGGTGAAGCATATAATTGGTCGCTTCGGGAAGAGAGATGGAGGAGAAATCTTAACGGGAGGTTTAGAGTCCCGTTGTTGGTTTTGGGGAAAAAAGTTTTGGGGTTTTACGGGGCTCGGAAACTTCGTCGGCTTTCCTGTGAAGGGGCGCGAATCCTTCCTTCTTTCCTTGTAGGGGGATTGGTGAGAAGTTCGATTCTCCTTTGGGTATAAATTATGGCTTGCAGCATAGACATCCGCTTCCTCGGTACATTCTTTAAAGGTCTGGCACCGACGATCCTTGACGAACGCACGGATCTCCGTCGGGAGAGACGCCAAAAATTGATCTCGCAACACGAAGTCTGTTAAGGACTCGTAGTTCGGATCAACCTTTGAGGATTCTAACCAAAATTTAAAATTCCTCTGAAGAATGTATCCGAATTGACGGAACGTCTGTCCGGGTTTAATACGACCTCCTCGAAATTCTTGGCGGTAGAAATCGGGAGTCATATTATCAGCGGCCAATGACTCAGCTTTTAAGGTGCTGTAGTTAATTGTACACTCAGATGGTAAAGATATAAAAATTTCGCGCAATTTGCAATTTAACAGGGGAAGTAATCTGGCTACACCTTCAGCCTCCAGATCCATGTTATTGATTTCGAGGATCTTTTCGAAGTGGGCTAAAAATGCATCGAAATCCTCTCCATCCTTGAAATTGGGGAGCTTTAGTGAGAGATTGGGGGGGGGGGCTTCGGAACGGGAACTGGCGGACTGTATCTCTGCTTCAACACGAGCTAATTCAATCTGATGGTGAAGCTCAGCTTGTCTTATCCGTTCCTCTCTTTCTCTTTCTCTTTCTTCTCGTTGGATTTCTCTTCCTCTTTCTTTTTCTTTTTCTTCACGCTCTTTTCTTTGCTCCTCTTGAACGTACTCAATTAGTTTTTTTCTGGAGAGTCCCAAGGATTCTCCTTGCGCTTTAAAGATCTTTGCACTTGGGGGCGCACTAGTCAACCAACTAAAATTCCTTGCAACAAGAATTATGCCTTCTAGAGAAATAAGCCTACCTAAATATGGGCACTGACCTATTCGTACTTGGTTTCTCGATCTAAATAACCAATGACTAAAATCACAAAAAAACACAAACAAATTATTATAACAGTTCCTTGAGCTACTCCAGCTTCTTAAGTTTAAAAAAAAAGGGATAGCAATCGTTAAAACAAAAGGGAACTACTATACTCTATTATTATAACGAATAACACTATGCTTTACTCGACTGAGACCAGTGTTTGCAAAGAGATAGCGTTAAACACCACACCTGACACCAAATTTAAATAGTATATATATATATATATATATATATATATATATATATATATATATATATATGTCGTAGAATGGACTCTCGACGATATACCATATATAACTATTCGTTGAGGGAACTTCTTTAATTATCTTTAGAGTGCGTGATTGTCTGGCGGGCCGATATTATGTATCTTCGATATGCTTAAGAAGTGGAACTGAGCTCAAGGATAATAATATTGCTATCATTAATAATGTAGAGTTTTATTAATAATAACTATCAACAAATACAAAACGGAAAATATTGACATAAACAGAGAATGGAAAGGGTCGTGGGGGCTCGGGCTAATCCGAGGATTAAAGGATTTAAAAAGGTAAAACAAATATAGAGTTAAAGGGATGGGATGGTTCGCTAAACCATTTAAAGCACATGATAAAATTGACAAAAGGGTTAAGTACTCAATGGTGACGTTTGGCTTACGTAACTTTATACTAGTTGTGCAGTGGAAGGCGACGTGAAGGAATTTTCGGTCCGCTGGCGAGTTCCAGCCGAAGGGGAGGATAAAAGGATCCTGACGTGGCGTCTTGGGAATGAGAACCGTTTCTCGACGAACGGCTTGAAGAACAATGGCTGTTCTACGTTGTTCTCCTCTGAACAACCGGGGTGGGGGGGGGGAGAACCGTCTCAATGGCTGTTCTAATGTTGTTCTCCTCTGAACAACAAGGGGGAAGGGTGAGAACCGTTTCTTGGCGAAGAGCTCAAAAGAACAATGGCTGTTCTACGTTGTTCTCTTCTGAACAACATGTGGGTGGGGGGGGGGGGGGTTAGAACCGTCTCTTTTCTACGGCCTCAAGAACAATGGCTGTTCTAACGTTGTTCTCTTTCTGAACAACGAGGGGGAAGCCTTGAGGACTTGGCGTCACGAAAGGCTCGAACCTTTGGCACTCAAGGGATATTGTCCTCCTTCTGGACAAGTGATGGTGAATCTCGAGGTCGAGGTCCCTTGGCGCACAAAGGGAGAGAGGGTCGGGGGGATGTTTCGCGACGAAAATCTGGATCTCCAATCTGATCTTAGTGGTAAAGTTTCCATCTAAATAGTCGAGACACTCCCTTGGCGTGGAGGACAATGGAGTGGGAGCTTCGAGGGAATGCACAGCCGAGGCTGGGAACAATGCCTTATCTGCCCAGAAGCCTAACTCAATCTGGCGAGGTCGGCGTATGGGGGCGAACGGGGGGACGATAACCTCCTTGTTTAAACATTGACATCCGGTGGCTGCGATAAGACGCCAAGCTTCGAAGCGAAGATGCACGTGGGAGCATCGTGGTTTTAAATAATATGTGATAGGAGTTGAATTGAAACTAACGCTGCCTCAACCGGTTCTATCACACACATATATATATATAGATATTTATATATATATATATATATATATATATATATATATATATATATATATATATATATATATATATATATTAATAATAATAATGAAAAAAAGAAGCGAAAGAAGCACAAAATAATCCAAAACTAATAAATACAAAAAAGTAAGGATGCTCGATTGAAAAAAAAAAAATTCAAAGGCTCGATTGCTAAATTATTTATACCTACGAGTAATTCACTTAAAATCAAATCAAAAAGCAAAAACAAAACAAAAAGGAAAGCGTTAGCCAGGCAAACTGGTACAAATCATTATCATCCTCACCTAATTTACACAGTTATTACAACCAATTCATGTAAGTAATCTAAAACTATATTTCTCATTATTGTTAAATTGCTAATGAATTGTCATATATTCCTAGGAAGCAGAAGATGAGTGAACAAGCTCTCGAAACGTTGTTTTGAATAAATGGATTTAGAAAAATGATTGGATTATTTTTAGTCATTGGCTTTATATTGAAAATTATATATATATATTTATATATATATATATATATATATATATATATATATATATATATATATATATATATATATATATATATATATATTTATAAATCTATATATACATATATATATATATATATATATATATATATATATATATATATATATATATATATATATATATATATATGATAGTGAAACCACTGTATAGGAGCCAAAGGTTGAATTTACGAGACTAGTTTCAGTATATAGTTTATCATACCCTCTTCAGTCGTATATTGAGAATACAATTGTTACAAAAGTCTATAAATAGCGCATACCCTCTGATTAATGACATTTTTTCCCCGTTTTGTGTTTCTTTTTTGTTTTTTCGTTTTGTTTTGCTGATATGTACGCTATTTATAGACTTTTGTAATAATTGCATTCTCAGTAAAAGACTGAAGAAGGTATGATAAACTACATACTGAAACTAGTCTCGTAAATTTAACTTTTGGCTTCTATACAGTGGTTTCACTATCATATACCACACCTCTCCATTGAGTTTTTATATATATATATATATATATATATATATATATATATATATATATATATATATATATATATATATATATATTTAAAATTTTGGTAGTGATCAATCATCGACCATTCATTTTATGAGCACTTTCATTTTTCTGCGAAATGACCTGCCTTCCTTTAAGTGAACATTACATTGCTTTGGAAATAGTTGCGTGAACCTCCAGTTCACTTTTTTATGTACACTTCATCTTGTACATTTTGTTTGACTTTACAATATTTTTCAAGCCTTTTCGAATATCTTTCTGGCAAAGATTTCTACCTTGATATTGCTTTCTTCCCTGAAATCTAAGGGAATTTTCCTTTAGTTTCTTGCCGTAGAATCAGGGCTAACTTGAAGGAGCTGTCGAGGCTCGTTTCTTCGCGTTTCATTTTTCTGTTTGTCTTCAGGAAATTTTGTACTTGTGTCATCTGCACAGCATCCAGATATTAATATTTTACAATTTCACTACCAATAGTTTTTGTATCTTTTCCCTTTTCACTGTTTTCTGGTTATTATACCCTTAGAATAGGGATGTCATTAATTTTGACGGCTATGCACTTGATGCCCTTATTTTTTAACCTGAAATCTTGATAAATAAGGAAATTCCCTCACTGGCCAATTCCATTTTCAGACACCACCGAGACAGAAGCGTCAGGCCCCGTCTGACGACAACTGTCAATTCGACGTCTCTAATACAAATGGCATCAGCAAGTGTGACCTCATCATCCACGCAGACAGGTGCGTATGAGGGCAGGGTAATCTGTCCACGAATAATACCAACAATACTAGGGTAAACCAGAATCGAACGGTTGCTGTAGAATAATTAGTGTTGACATCTAAGAATGCACAGAGGAGCCTCCACTGAGAAATAATTTTACTTATTTTTTTTTTTTTTAGAAAAGAAACAAATAGACTTTTTTTATCTCTGATATAAAATTAGAAAAAGCTAAGAGTAGTAAAGTTAAGGCAATTCAAAATGTCAAGATGAATACCCAGATGGGTGAGGGGGAGAGAGCTAAGAAACTTGCTATCATGAGGATGACGTTGCATAAGAATAATAAAAAAAGATGATTGGAAATAAAACTAAAAGTGCACAGAAATGGAAGAAAAATGGAGAGTGAGAAAATAAAAGGTACAGGAAAAACAATCAAAACAACGTACTAGTAAATAAAAGATTAATGTTGTGGAGACCAGTATTGGTGGTGTAAGTTTAAAACACTTTACAAACAAACGTGTACAAAACCACAGTAAATTGAGATGGTAGGAGAAGGGTGGTCAAATTTAGAACCAAGATTCTACTTTTGAACAATCAAATTTAATCTCATTTTGCATTTGGCTGAAAATAATCTGGGGCTATATTGCCAGACTAGGATTACTCCTTGTTCTACTGTAAAGAAGATCGATTTAAATAAGTCAATAACATTCATAATCATAACATATCTCAGGAATTAGCAAAATTATACTATATCACAAAGTTGACTGATTTTCAACCGGGTTTTTTCAGTCAATTAAACGCTCTACTTTTATTAAAAAAATAAATTATTATTTCTGAGAATGAAGATTCAGAGAAAGTGATTGATGTTTGTTATAATTGGCTCCATGGTAGCATCACCATGACGATTCTAATATAAATCTGGCATAAAATGATAGAATAGCCTTAAAAATTTGAATTATTTTAATTTAAATCACACAATCGTACAACTTTCCACAAAGCAGTTTTAAAAAGGAGAGTCAGTTGAAGGTATAATACAAAGCAAAAGAGAGAATTATGTTCTCTGGGCTGAGGCGAGAGAACTCCGGTTCCCCTCGAACGAATTAATACCTCAAAGTGGTATTACTTTTCATCTTCCTCACGTATTCCGTCTAACTTTAATCTTCCAGGTTATTTTTCACCAACTAGAACAACATAACTCAATTAACGGCAGTCTTAGATATAGTTGGAAAGTAAGATATAAATATTAAGCCCCTGCAGGAGACCCTGTTAGGGGGGGCATAAAGGGGGGCCGTTATCGACCACCAGCCTGAAACCAACTGTGGACTGCTGCTAGGGACAGGACTCTGCAAATTCTTATAGGTAGGAAAGATAAAAATAGGGATAGTTTTACACTAGAGGAAAAAGAAATAATAATTGGGGACACGGGTAGTTTCAGAGAAAGAAAAAAGATGGAGATGGAGTACAAAAGAGTTGCTCTCTGATGAAGCTTGGGAAAGCCCCGAAACCGGACAGGTGCAAAGTTGTACCGAGATATGAAGGTGTCATTAGTGAAATCAATGCACACCTCCACAGGGTATATCACGATATGCCACCAAGAAAGAGATGCGGAAAGACTAGTTTCAAATTATTGCGAATAGAAGCGTAATTTGCAGGGAAGTAGATTTATGGATAGGATCACACTCAGCGGAAGAATTGAAATATGAGATTGAGAAGAGCAACTAAAATATCAAGAGTGCACCAGATGATTAAAATTCGGACATAACACCCATGTATTTACGGTGTGTACAATCAGTGATATGGCAAACACGATAGCCACAAAAGGATTGCTCGCATTTAACATGAGAACTCCAGCTGAATACATTGAAAATGAAAAATTTATCAATATATAAATTTGTTACAACTATTTATGCACGTTAAAACCCTACAGTGAGAAATTGCACAATGACAGAAAAAAATGTTCAGAATGCTTTGGTGAACATGGATGTAACTCCACCACAAAGAAATGTTTAAATTGCGATGGAAACCATCGTACCTTAGCAATGAGTTGTCCAAAAAGCAGAGCAATTATAGAGAATAAAGGAAGGAAAAAAAACAGGCTAACAGAGGGTGAAAATTGTCATTTATGCAAGAGTGGCAAAAGCAACCATAAATGAAAGGAAAAAATGCATATTATATGCACGTTTGGTCAACATAGGCAAACCAGAAACATTTACAAACACGCTGAACCAATTATTGGTAAAAAGCGAAATTAAGGAAATGTGGCTCCCAGAAAACCGAAAGACGTCCGATTTCTTAAGAATTGATATCCTAGAAAAGAAAGAAAATACACTACAAATGGGAATCCAACCAAAAGAAAAGGAAAAAAAATTCAAGCGACAAAGAAAACAACATCCTCAAATAAAATAGGGGAAGTGCAAAAACAATAAAAATTAGACCTAACAAAAAAGAAGGAATAGTGCGCGAAGTGAAAGATCTCCTTTTGAAGATCTACACCAGCGAATCCATGCCAATGGCAAGAAAGATAAACCACTTATTCCTATTTATGACCTTATGATTTTCAAAACTTGCAATAATTCCCGGCTAACCTTGGGAGGACGTTGGCAATTATATCATTCGAAATAAAATGTAAAGGAGCATAACAAGGTCAAATTTCGTTAAAATCGGCCGAATACTTATGATGTTATTCCCCTCAAAATAATTTTAGGGCTAACCTTAGGAGAACTTTGGCAATTTTATTATTCGAAAGAGAATGTAAAACAATATAAGGTTTCAAATTTCGTTAGAATCGCCCAAAAGGTTATGATGTTATTGCCAAAACAAAATAATTCCCAGGCTAAACTTGAGAGGACTTTGGCAATTATACCATTCGAAAGAGAATGTAAAACTATATAAGGGATTCAAATTTAGTTAGAATCAGCCGAATAGTTATGATGGTATTGCCAAAACAAATTAATTCCCGGGCTAACCTTGGTAGGACTTTGGCAATTATATCATTCGAAAAGAATGTAAAGCAATATAAGGGTTTCAGATTTCGTTAGAATCGGCCGAATAGTTACAATGTTATTACCCAAACCAAAAAAAAGCAAAACGGGGACCAACCAACCGACATATATATAACTATACCATCATAGCAAACAACCCATCAGAAGAAAGAAATTATGGGGTGGCTATAGCAATTAAAAGAGGCCTCAAATGCACCGACATTCTTCTAATTGTAGATAAAGAATCATAGCCATTAAAAGAGAACTAGTAACTACTCCACTAATAATATCGACGAGATATCAAGCGGCTAGATGTAATATTTTACCTGCACATAATTTCATTCGGTCGAGGTCACCCAACAAAATTCTTTAGTCACCGCGGAGGGGCCTTGTCCCCGGACATCGTCCTTCGCCACGACCACGCTACATGTTTCCACACACACATAGCCCGATATCTGACCTCATCTCCATATGCCTCCTCCTCCCCTCATACTCACACCACCCATATATGCCTGCACACACACGAACTGGGACGAGTTATAAAGCCACATTTCCACGAACACTTCACACAAACTCAATTACGACAACACCGACCCTGCACAATTAGACACTCACTGGAGCACACTCATGGACACAATAAACACAGCTAGAAACATTACACATATCACGGAAATACACATTGATCAAACAATTCATATTCTCCATACACACAAAGACTCATCACCATATATAACAATCACTACGGCCAAAGCCCACGCCGACCTAACATTACACTCCTACGAGCCCACATCCTCTAATGAGGGCAGCTAGATCGGAAGCATGCTAGCGCCTACACTATACTTATATAATGTACACAAACGACTCCCCAGGGGTTCCAGAAAAATACAGGCACACATACACACTGCCCTACGTTGATAACTTGACCATTCTATTCTCCGGCAAGGGACCTGAAACAACCGTGCACCGTGCACAGATGATACTAGACTAGAACACAGATAATGAGGACAAGTGAAGAATAGCTACGAAATATCCGAAGAAAAAAAATGACACTCTTCAGTGTGCGAGATCAATACATGTAAAATATACAAATATACACACACACCAGAACTAAACTACACAAACATAACATAACATAACATAACATAACATAACATAATTTCACGGATGACAAAAGCATCAAGGGCCTATCAAAGGTCATCCGCATCCGTCAAAACCCACCCACAAAAAGCACCATCACCAGGGAAAGACAAAATCAAAGTCCCCCACAATATAATATAACAGATGACATCCGAGTCAAACGGCCTCTTTTTTAAGGCACCAAAACTCCCAGGAAAACTACATCCAGAGGATTGCGTCCTCAAACAAGGGTATCACCAATCAAGGCTTGTCAAGAACTAAATCATGCAGCATAGATATATACAAACAATATTAATATATACAAAACTTATGAACCATCACAACCTTCCCTCCCCATAAACTCATCCAACCTACTCTTAAATACATTTAAATTTGGACTACCTACTACCCTCCGTGGCAATTTGTTCCAAAAGTCTACCACTCTATTGGTGAAATAATATTTTCTTAAATCCAACCTACACCCGTGCTTTTTAATTTTCAAGTGGTGACCTCTAGTCTGATTTCCATCATCTAACTCAAAAAACTTGCTAACATCCAATTTATTTATCCCAGAAAATATTTTAAAGAGCTCAATCATATCCCCTCTCACATACCACCTTTCGAACGAAAACATATTTAATACCCTCAGTCTATCTATATATTCAAGGTGCCTCAGGGAAGAAATAATCTTTGTTGCCCTCCGTTGCACTGACTCAAGAAGGTTAATATCGTGTCTAAAATGTGGGGACCATGCCTGTATACAGTACTCTAGATTGTGGCTAACATATGAGTTATAGAGTTTAAGAATAACCTCCTTACTTTTGTAAGTGACATTTCTCTTAATGAAACCCAGCACTCTATTTGCCCTATTTCTTGCTTCAATACACTGCTTAGAAAACCTTAATTACTTATCTATTACTACTCCTAGATCTTTCTCATCCTCTACTGAGCTCAGCCAATGCCCATCCATTTCATAGTTAAATTCTCTATTATCTTTTCCTATGTTAATAACTTTGCACTTATCAAGGTTGAAAGTCATTTGCCACTTATGTGCCCAGGATAACAATATATTTAAATCCCCCTGCACTTTAAAATTATCATCAATATCTTTAACTACAGCTGCTAATTTGGTATCATCCGCAAAAATTGACCCTTAATTATTAACTGCCTCCCCAAGATCGTTTATATAGATGACAAATAATAATGGACCGAGAACTGATCCCTGAGGAACCCCACTGATAACATCCTTCCACCCTGACTTTACACCATTAAGCCCTACCCTTTGCTTCTTGTCTTTCAGCCACTCAGCTATCAAATTTGAAACACCCCCACATATCCCAATCATTTTTAATTTATGAACTAGTCTCCTATGTGGTACCTTATCAACTGCTTTACTAAAATCTAATTAAATTATATCTACATTTTCTCCATTATCTACTTAAATTATTCAAACATGATCTACCTGATCTAAACCCATGCTGATCATCGCTGATTAACCCCTCCCTCTCTAGATGTTGGCAAATCCCTTTTTTAACTATTTTCTCAAGAATTTTACAGACTACAGGAGTTAGGCTAACCGGTCTAAAGTTATCTGGATCCTCTTTACTACCCTTCTTGAAAATAGGGACTACATTCGCTCTCTTCCAATCATCGGGTATTTCTCCATATTCCAGTGACCTAGTATACAACTTCTCCAGAGCTATTGAGATACTTTCTACCCCTTCTTTAAGTATCCTAGAATGAATATTATCAGGGCCGGAGGGCTTGGTAGCATCTAACTCACCTATTAGTTCTTTTATTGTCCTCCAATCCACACTAATGGTAGTAAACACCTCTTTTTCTGACCCATGAGTACTATACATAAGACTATTTAGTTTCTCCTTTGTAAATACTGATGCAAAATCACCATTTAGTACCTCAACTAGTTCCTCATCAGTTTCTCTCACAACCCCTTCATATTTGATAGGCCCTATTTTAACTCCGCCAGACTTATTATTAATTTTATAGTAACTAAAGAACTTTCTAGGATCTTTGTTGCTATCCTGAGCTAATTTAATTTCTGAGACCCTTTTTTTCTTCTTTATAATCTTATTTAACTCATTCCTAGCCATTCTATAATCACTTAAATTTTGAATATTATTTTGTACCTGTAATTTTTTATATGCCCTTTTCTTCTATGAAATTTTTCTAGCTATCTCCTCCTGATTCTACCATAATGGTTTCCTACTTTGGTTCCTAATGGCCTTCATTGGGATGCATTGTTCTTGGACTACATTTATTATATGCTTGAAAGTATCCCACATCCCATAAGCATTTTTACCTCTGAATTCTACATCCCAGTCTACCAAATTTAGCAAGCTTCGGAGTTTTACATAATCTCCCTTATGAAAATTTGGAACTTTTACAGCATTCTCGGTTATTTTCCTTTCTCAATTCCCAAGTTAAAACGAACTATCTGATGGTCACTATTTCCCAATGCTTCCACAACAGTCAATTCTTGAACTAAATGATCACTGTTTGAAAGTACTAAATCTAATATATTGTCCCCCCTCATTGGCTCATTAACAAATTGATTCAAAAAATTATCCTCAAAGCATTCTATGAACCTGCTACTTGTTCTATCCCTACCTATCATATTTTCCCAGTCCACAAAGTTGAAGTTGAAGTCCCCAATAATAACTGCATCTATTTCACATCCCTTACTTATTTCCCTTATATCATATCATCAGTCTGCCCAGGTGGCATGTAAAAAGCTCCCAAATTCACAATTCTATTTTTACTGAACCTAATATCTATCCAAAGTGACTCAACTCCATCCTGCTTTATTGAAGTATTTAAACTTGAAACAATGTTGTTTTTTATATAGATAATTATTCCTCCACCAATCCTACCTGTCCTTTGACTAATGTACATATTATAGCCCTGTAAATCAAATTCACTTATAGTGTCACTAAATTCTATTTCATTAACCCATGATTCAGTAACACATAATATATCTATATCCTCATTGCTAATATAACTAAATAGCTCATCCTTCTTGTTTCTAAGACTACGAGCATTTGTATAAAAACAATTTAACCCCCCTATCCCTGAAGCACCTCTTGAAACTTGAATGACCTCACCTCTAGTGCCTTGGAACCTATTTCTGTTATCTGCCAAGTCCATTCTACTTTCAGTACTATAATGTCCTCTCATAATTCCCTGACCACTATTAGTATCTAGTTTCCCGCCCGCAAAGACCTAATAACACGATCATACTCCTCCCACAACACATCTACCCCCCTCCTACTCAAATGCAGTCTATCCATCGCATACATTTCTTTCATTCCAACAAACCTATCCCACACATCCACAAACATGACACCTTCCCACAAGACTAACATACGAACCTCACACGAAAATACTCGGGGCCACCCACATTCGACAAGTTTCTACATTTCCCCGTATACCAAAACACTAGACAAACAAAAGCTAAATCTATCAACAAAATCTAGGAAGGTTCTATCATGAGAGCCTTAAAATGAAATAAGTTATTTACAAGAGACTTGACACCTATCAGACTTCTCCTTACACACTCACCAATTACACTCACATCTCGAGCAACCGTGGCATAGAAAAGCATAGAGTATTCAAAACTATGCACTGAAGCGCGAATGCTGCTTTCCTCCATTTACCAACATGTCTACACTACATGACAACAACAAACTCACACCAATGTACATATACATGCATAACCACACAACACGTGAGTGAGGGAATATCGCAAGAGACGGCACATGCATACATCCAAGTACACGGCAGACAATACGCTACACTAACATTGACATACCCAGCAGCCCAGAATCATCCACAACCAAAATCCATATTCACATAAGAGAGCACCATGAATTTCGCGTTTCCTCAACTCACGCCTCATCATTTTCACCAGCGCCTTTGTCTCTAAAACCCAATACCACAATAAACACGCACAACACATGTTGCATCGGTATCTAGCCACTGACCTTTAACCCCCCTGAAAAATTTTCCTTACCATTTTCCTCTCTCGCTTCTCGATCTCTCTGGCTCAACTCTGTAATCTCTCTGCTTTTCCTTTTATTCTAATCATTGCATTGATTAGGATTTGAGCAGAAACTGGTTTGCTTCTCCTATAAAATTTCGCTAGGGTGAAGTTCAATGTATGCACCAAAAATTCTCTCTTTGCACACTCGAAGTCCCTCATTTATTTTCCAGGCTGCACATGCTGCCTTGGCGATTGGGGGTTGGAAAGAGTTCCAACTGGATCGGTGGACCAACGCAAGATGCCAGTGACAGCGCTGACGGTAATCAGGCTTCCTCTCTGGTTCTTTTATAATGATAAACTACCTCTTTGGCTTTTGGTCCCTCAGTTCTTTTGCTCAATGGTTTTACCATCCTCACATGATAAAACATTCAACAATGAATTTTAAGTATTCGACTGTATTTTGCATTTGTTGATTTTTTTAGTTAAACTAAAAAGGTTACAATTACTCACCATTAATCACTTTTCTCTCATTTAATTCTCATGTTAATCGTTAAGCAGAGCTCCTCTTAATTCATATACTAGCATCCTTCTTTTCTTCCTTAATTTTGCTTATGGAAACTGTTGATCTGTCACTCCCATTCTCATAGTAGAGTGGGACGCTTTAGCTAGCCATTCGGCCGTCATAATCCTATTAGGAAAGTCTCTTTTAAATAATTATGACAAAGAAACCAAAGTTAGAGCCTGAGATATGATATTGGGTGCGGAAACCCCTGGTCTGGATTAGAGAGACTTTTCTACCGAACGTTTCCTAACTGTCTGTTTCCTCTCGCAGGCGGCTACGCATTTGCCAGCATGTCTGATCTAATGGAATATGGGGGCAACGACACCGCTTGGATGTTTACTACTCCTCGACCATCCACGGATGCTGATGGCAAATGCCTCAAGTTCAAGGTTCTGAGCTGTACTAAAAGGAGGAAGGAATAAAGGATGCTTGATTTTTACGTCGGCCTACGGGAATTGTTTTTGGGGGTATAGGAACTGCAAATTCTAAAGTCTTGGGTAGAAATTCAGATCATCATTCTTTCTCCATATGTTTATGCGCGTCTTGTTTATACACTTATCCTGTTAGGAAAGAAAGGAGGTTCCCTTTTGAAGAAGATCAAGATCAACATGAGACTTTCCAAAGAAAACTAAATAACACCGCCGATGCCATTTAGGAAACAATTGATCGTAATCCTTAACGAGTAATCTCGGAAGAGACAGAGTTTCTTATGGATATAACCGAGCAGAATCGTGGAGATGGGCATCTTTAGATGAAAACTAAACCCGAAGTTCCCTTGTGTCAAAGAGATAGGGTTTCAACACGAACTCTAAAGCAGAAAGTTAATGGGGTTAATATTAAGGGTTATATACTAAGTTAAACCCGAGATCATTAATGGTGATATACATTTTGAATGGAGACTAAAATTGCATTTCTTTTTTCTTAAAAAGACACGGTTTCCATGGTGATTGGACCAAACAGTTTGACATCTTGGGATGGAGAATAATAGTGGCCTTTCTTTGTTTTGATCTCAGTATGCTATGAAGGGACTTAGCGTACGTGGTTTCACGGTCTACTTGGTCACGTTTCGCTTCGACAACGTTACTGCCATCGACCTCGGCTCTAAGGCCACAAGTCCAGAAGGCGAGGAAGAGGCGGAGACTGCCGAGAATGCTGAGGCTTCGGAGACGGACACTGGAGGAGTCACAGATGCAACGAAGTTGACTTTTCAAGAAAAAACCGCCCCAGCAGTCCAATTTGACCTCACAGAACTCCTTCACCTCACGGGCACGACGCAGGGGCAGTGGGTGGATGGAAAGGCGTCCTTCACGTCAGCCGCTCTTCACAGCCTCGCTTTTGTTGCCAAGTCCAATGTCCGGTACTCACTCTACAGGGGTTTTGTGGCCGTAGATAATGTTGCCTTCGACACTGGACCTTGTGACAGTAAGTAGACCATACAAACCATCCATTGCTTTGGCGGAGGAGGAACGACTCATGGTCATTTTTAATTAACGCTTTTACCAGGGAGTTTCGAGATGAGGCGACGAAAGGGATATTTCAGGATCGAAACATGTCTCCGTGTCAGTTTTCCCCTTTGAGTTCCCTAACATCGGCTTTTCCCTTTTCTTCCCTTCTCCTAGGTATTCTCCCCTCAAAGAGAATGTTTTCATTTTTTACCATCAAGATTGTTATAGTTCGTACTTTCGAATACCTGTGCTTAATTCCGACTAGACGTTCCTACATTAGAATAGTGTGTTGTACATTCGAATGTTAGTTCATACTTCCGAATATATATTCATACTTTCGAATAATGCTCGTATTTCTGAATAGACTTTCTCACTTTCGAATACCGGTTCTTACTTTTGAATAACTGTTCATACATGCGAATACCCGTTCATATTTCCGATCATATGCTCTTACGTTCGAATACATGCCTGTATTTCCGAATAGGCGTTCGTTCTTACTTTCGAATACCGTTTTGTACTTTTGAATAATTGTTCGTCCTTCGAATACACCTTAACACTTCATATAGATGTTCGTACTTTCGACTACATGCCTGTATCTCCGATAGACGGTCGTACTTTAGAATACCTGTTTTTCTCCTACAAATTCGTTCTGCAAATACATCAATTTACACCCTTGTTATTTCTTATTTTTCCGATTCTTTATTTTGTTTCTCCATCCTCTCTTCTTCTTTCGATAAATAAATATTCCCTAACTGACTTACACTAATTTTGTTGTAGTCTTATTTATAAATCACGTAATCAGACATTTTGGATTAAATAAGATCCAAGATTCCTTGTTGCTAAAATGATTAAATTACAATATCCTTCTACGGGTCCCACATAGCCAGCCTTTCCTTGTGTCCCTAAATATTTATCCCCTTCTATAGTATGTGAGCACCACTAGCAATGATAGCACTATATTGTGACGCTATGAAATTGCTGTGGCCCCTACTGACTATTGCTTTGATTCACCTCTGAACGAACCAAGGCCGTGACTGGTTGGAGTAAATTTGAAGGACGTTTAATGTATACATTTTACATTGGAAGTTTGTATGGAAAGAGCTTGGATTGTGATTCATTACAAAAATATTCAATTTATTAATATTTAGTAATTATATGAAATATAGTAAGACATAAATGATGGAATTATTCGTTTCAATAAAAATTTATTTCAAATGATTGCACTGAATTTATTCGCTTTAATTTAGGCACAGTGAAAACACTAATTATATTTATGAATTCATAATTATGCTTTTCACCGTTTATTAAATTTTGTGAACACGCTAAGTGAATTAAATGGTGCTCAGGTTCGGTGAAGTTATACAAGAAGCACGTGTAAAAACTTACCAGGTAATGGAGATGTAGGCTTAGAAATGCAGCGAGTATATGATCGAGCTTCGAAACAGAAGACCAAATTCTTGCTTGACTCGATTGAACTTATCTAATCTCAATTGCTTCTAGACATACCGTTTTTTTCCTCCCAAAGTAGGGCATTGTAGCGTGTACCTTTTCTTGGAGAAGAATTGAGTTCCCAGTGAAATTGCTTCTAGAGGAAACAGAAATGGAAGTTAGCAGGAATCATATGTGTGAAACGGAGAGAAAGTATCTTTTGCTTTCTCTCTCGCTCTACAAAGGCAGGTGTAAGATTGGCAGGAAATTTCCTTGGTTGTACTGGCATTCTCCGGGTGTAGGTGCAAGTAGATGTTCGTGAAAAACAGGTGGCCGGTGTCTTATACATATCTAATACCTAACCTTTCTCAATTCTCTTTTCTTAAGCTGTTTTTATTGAGACTTACAAATATACGCACAACTCTCTCGAATACTACCATAAAATTATCTAAACTCCATCCTAATATCAAAATTAATCCCTATTCCTTCCATTTTCTACCTATCTCTCCAAAAAGAAACATTAAACTTATATTTTCACCCCAGACCCATATTCACATTATGCCTTTTGAATATTTTACTGACGGCGTCTGTTTATGAACAGACGACTGCACCTTCGACAAGGATTTCTGCACATGGATTAACGCCGAGAAAGAAGGTGATGCGGAGTTCTTGTGGTCTCTAGCGCGAAGCACGACAAAACGAGGAACCGGACCACCACGTGACCAATTGTCTTCAGCAACCAAATCACTCAAATCAGGTTCTCTTATGATTGGAAACGGAATGGGCTGAATTTGAGGTTATTGTGGGGGATAGGCGGGCTGGGTTTTTAATTGTGTATAAATGGTTCGTACTTAATAAATGGGATGTTGATGATTAACTACAGGTCCAGATAGCAAGCTTATGTATTTTTCACATTATTTCACTGAAATTTGTAATTTTTCTTTAGTTTGGGGTAAATCAGGGATTTTTTAGGAATAAACCAATTTCCTTTGAGGTGCTTTCAATTCCTCTCATGTATTTAGCAATATTTTAACTCAAGTTCCTCAAATCGCACAAGTACCAGAAGGTATCCTTCACTAATAAACACTTATAAACATGATGTTCCCGATAAGAATGGGAGCCACCAAATTTGATTTCTTCTGATAATTTCTCATTTTAGGCGGATACATTTTCATCGATTCCGGATATCCGCGAAGATCAGGAGACAGGGCTCGATTGGTGTCTGCTATCATCACAGCTGAAGAAGTTCCCCTGTGTTTGGTGTTCTGGGCTCACATGTACGGAGGTGGGGTTGGACAGCTCAGGTGAGATTAAGTGACAACCCCACCCCCATCATTAATAGACCATCAATTTTGTGTTTTAACTAACAGAGGCTTAAGTAATTGTATATTTAGACATCTCGATAGATGATGGTAACTAGATTTACTCATAGTAGTGATCTCTTCGATTCCAGTTTCCTTCATCACCTGACCATGTAAACTGCGATTTCTTCCGTGTGGTAGATTCAAGCTAGTTACGCGTACTCTTATTTCCTCATGACACAAATAGTCCACCTAGGCAATATAGCCTTCCTCCATTTTCAATTTCCTTAGTTCGACATTTTTAGGAAAAACTTGTCATTTTATTAATCATTTTAAAAATAGTTGCCAAGAACTCTTTTATCAAGTGTCAAGTCAAATCAAGCAAATCAAATCAATTCACATGAGATCAAGTTTATCGGGTTAAATCACAGAAGTGAGATAATGTTAGGCCATTTTATTTGTCTTAATCAAGTGGATTTTTCTAAGAGTTCGACGCTTCCCTGGCTCTTACTTGGGCCTCGTCAGGCCTTGGAAATAATGAAGAATGAATAAAAAATAATATAACTGCTTTAGAAAACTTGGATATGTCTAAATTCATGGGTGAAGAAAAGTGTGCAAGTAATTTAAATTACAAATTGCCCCCTCCCACTAGGGGTCCAAACTCAAGGCCACTTAAGGTAAATCGAGTCATCTTTAAAAGAGCTTAATTAAGTCGATTGAGTTTTAGGATTTAGAGTTAAGTCGAGATGATTAAGTTGATATCAATTTGTTCCAGCGTTTTGAGGCAGATTGGTGAAGAGGAACCTGTAGTGTTGTGGCAGAAGAAGGGCGCACACAACTTCATGTGGATGATGAGCCAGCTGACGGTGACCGCTAGGCTGGAAACTGAGTACAAGGTCATATTCGAAGCCTCGGTCGGCGCGAGGGGTTCTGGAGACATCGCCATAGATACACTCTCTTTCACGAAGGGCGCTTGTCCACGTAAGTCCGGGTGTAAGAAAAGATGAAACTTGAATAATTTTGGAGGGAAGCCAAATAACAGGAAAACCTGAAGAGTGGTAATGAGAAACATAGATTATCAGGGGAAAAAAGACTAAACAAGATAAAAGATTAGCTTTTAAAATATAAATGAGAATGAAAAGGTTAGTGATTGAGTGCAGGGATGAAAATTATTACCCGACCTAACCCCAACTTCCCTAATTCGCAAAATATGGTCTCCCCACCCCACACATAAATAACTAGGATCATAAGCCTCACCAGAACTTTCAAGTCATCTCTTTCATCCCCTGCTGGATACATACAGAATTGCCTCCGGGGAGTTCGAAGGGGCCTTCGAAAGCAGACTGCACCTTCCTCTCGAACACGTGCCAGTGGAAATTGCACCAGCCTGAGACACTTACCACATCCTTCACCCCGATGCTCAGCCTAGCCACTGGGTCAGGGACAGGGTCAATCCTATTCGGAAAGACACAGTAAGGAGCACCTGACCTCTTGCACTCATGTAGATCCTCTCTTCAGTTCTGTTTGCCCTGAACTTAAGTAGTAGTGGTTGAACCAAACCTATCACTGTTTCTTCTTTCTATTTTTTAGTCACCTGATTTCCATAGCTTGTCTAAGTCTTATAATTTGTATTACTCACTTTAAATGCTTTCGTTGATTATAAGTTTCCATTTTTAAGGAAACGAAAAGATAAAATATCCTTTTTAGAACTTCCAATAATGTTCCCAATCTGCAGAATCATGCGCTTTCTCCTGATCCCGAAACCTAACTATACATAACTTACCTCTCTTGCCATCGCTGTTTCAATGTAACACTCCCACAGCTCTAATCCCACCTTACTCATCTCCTATCATACACCAGTACTTTATTGTCCCTATTGAATGCTTGTTTAACTTCTCTTTTTGGCTCCTTGTATCCAATTCAGCCATATCTTCCATACATTCACATCTGAACAAGAAAGTATCTGAAAGCACGTCCCCCTTTTTATCCCCATTGCACATTTCAAATCATTATTCCAACATTCCCATTTCTCATTCCATTTCCAGCACACCCACAGAAAGTCTCACACCATTAAATACGCTAATTTTTCCCTCTTAAATTTGTTCCACGTTTGCTCTTAATGACCCTCAGGTACTCCTAGGCATTCTTACATATTATCCTTGTCCAGTTGATTCATGTCTTTCAATTTTGAAACTCCTTTCTTTTTCACTTTTTTCATGGCCTCTGTACATACATCAACAAATTTAACCTTACAGAACATAGCTACATTTTTAGATAGTTCTATACTCATATCTTTCACCCAGCCCCAGAATTTTCTGTCTTACTAAGAGCAGATTAATCATACCCTTTGATTCTCTCTCTCTTTTTTATCCGAATCAGATCTATATAAGTACATGTTTGTGCTGAAAGAACGCATATCTCTTCTCCTATCCTTCCCCAATCCCCCCCTTCGAATCTACAAATATACTCATTCTCAACTGCATCCACTAGTCATCTAATCTCCTTCCACAAACTTTCTTTCCTAACCTTACTTTTTATTATTACCCGTTCCATAAATTATACCCACAAACACTCTCCTTCCTGGTAAATCTCAACTTCAACCACATCATTCTCGAGCATACATATTCAGCTCTCCTCAGTTAAAAGCACGGCCAAGCTAACCATACACCTACCATTACGATTAAAACTTGAACGCACTCCATTTACTGACCACACAAACTCTTTCTTCCCTTTCATTTTTGTCTCTCTATAAAATTATTATTACTTAAAGCGCCGCGAGAACGTACAACCGCCGCTCGGACCACTTTTGCTCCTCATGGTTTTAGGCCTATGGAAAATTCCATTTTACTCTTAATGGTAGTTTTTCTCCGGCACTGGCGCGTTTCTCCATTATCTTAGCGTGGTGGTTTAAAGGTTAAAACTAGAGGCGAAAACCAACGAGTCCAGCTGCCCATGTAGAAGGTATATTACCCTAAGTCGATTAAAGATAATACTACTTATTAGAGAGCATGGATTGGGGCGGCACTCAAGTCGTCAGACCCTCCTCAACCTTAACGATGAAGTAGATCCCCTGTGAGGATCTACGAGCGACTATTTGGACAAAAATAAAATCAACCCCACCGAATGTCCTACCTTTTCCATGACAATGTGTATACCTCATTACAGAGTCCCATTTACGGACATCGATTACTACATGAGCTTCCAAATGGGTAACTATAAACATCGTATGCGCGACAGCGCGTACCTCATTTCGCCAACCATTCAGAATACAGGCGAAACCATCTGCCTCTCCTTCTGGGTCTACATGTTCACTACCGATCCGTCTTCCATAAAGATTGGATCCATAAGTGTAAGTAAAAATAATTATGAGTTATTGAACTTATTTTCTTCTCCTTCTTCTCTATTTTCATGGTTTTGTTGTTATTTTCCTTCATTGAATTTTTACCCACTAGTGAAAGGCAGATAACCCATTTTTTATGATTTTAAAAGAATGTTCTCGTGATATTGTTTGGATAGCGTCCTAAGCAAAGCAAGCAGTGCTCAAATCCTACGAATAGGGAGTTAAAAAATGTATTTGGAATAAAAAGCGAATCTATAGAGATATAAAAGTGGCAAAATGTTCATTTTATAATGTAAGAAACGCTAAGAAAATGAAGAAAAATCACGGAAATTGGTTTTTAAGGAATATCAACACAAAAACAACAATTATATAGTAATTTTGCTTATGAAAAGTTCTTCGGAGAAAGAACTGGAACGAAATAGTTAGTAATAGTTCTAAAAACAAGGATGAACTCAGTGAAGTCCTTAAATAAACATTTTACAGATATTTACTGTTGAAAGATCGCTCCAGCTTCTTTCATCACACAAGTAAATTGGGTTTGGGAACAAATCCATGCATTCATTTATTGTAATTAAGTGGAGTGACACAATTAAAAGCTTTAAAATATAAAAAATATAAAAAGCACTTGTACATGCCTTCGTTGTAGACCAGAGGTCGGCGACCTTTTACTAGGTGAAACCCCCAAACAAAGCGTGTACAGCGAAATTACCCGCAAAAATCCGGTAAGAACAGAGCCTTTAAATTAATAATATTAGGTTAGAAACAAAGTTCCCGCACAACCTTTCTTTAAAGTTTATTTATTTATAGATTTATACAGGCCGTTTGACTAGTTATTGTGCAGTGGCCTAGTCTTTCCTAGACCTCCCTTGAAAGTGCTCAGTGATCTAGAGCCTAGATAGACTAGGTCACTATGCACTTTCAAGTGAAGCTTAGGAAAGCCAGGGTCACTACACAGTAATTAGTCGGACACCATTGGGACTATATAATATCTAAAGTTTAAAAAATTACCCCTCAAATGACTCTCGTAAGCAGCAATGTACTCTTTCACAGTATGATTACAAGTCCAGCCTAAACGCTGCCCAATCGTAACGTCGTGTCAATCAAGCATTTGGAGAAGAAACAATAAGTCGTCGCACAACCTAAGATTGGCTTAAGAAGTTTCAGAGTCGCCATTTCGATCTCAAAGATCAGCCAAGAAGTGGTCTCCCTTCACCTATTAACAATGATCGTTTGTGCCCCTGTGTCCAAACCTATCCACATTTGACATCACACGAGCTGACTGAAAAGTTTAGCGTCAGCCATACAGCCATTTTACATCATTTAGAGGAAAGGGGCAAAGTCAGCAAACTGGCGTATGGATTCCACGTAAACTGACAGACTTTGACCGTCAGTACAGCATAGACGCCTATATGATACTACTGTCCAAGAAACGTCGTTTTGATTGGCTGATCAAAGTGATTACTGCAGATGAGAAATGGTGTATACACTCGAACATAACACGCAAGAGAAGCTAAACAGACAAAGGTGCTCCTGCATAACTTCATGCAAAGGCCGAACGACATCAAAAGAGGCATATTGTTTGTGCCTAGTGGAATATGGAGAGAGTGATTTACTGGGATTTGTTTGAACGCAATCAGTCTATCGACGCTCAATTATACAGTCAACAACTGCAACAGGTGGCAAATGCAATTGCGCAGAAACGACCAGAATTGAAATATGTCATTTTCTTCATGATAACGCCCGACCTCACGTTCCAAATCATTCACGTGAAAAACTCCTGGAGCTGAGGTGGGAAGTTCTCTCTCACTCACCGTACACACCAGACCTTGCGCCAACAGACTGCCATCTATTGTGTGAACTGCAGATCTTGAATGGCAAAACGTTCGCAAATGATGACGAAATGAAAGATGCAGTTAGAGTCTTCTTTCAGAGCAAACCAATTGAATTTTACAACATAGGCATCCATGATCTATCCCGTCGTTGGAAGCAGGTGCTCGAAAATAACGGTGATTAAATTGTACGTTAAGTGTTATGTTTATTTTGCTGCATTCTCAATAAATGTTGTGCGATAACTTTATTTCCAACATAATATATATATATATATATATATATATATATATATATATACAGGGTGTCCACAAAGTCTGGGTACATAGGAATTTTAATATTTTATTTATTTATGTTATTTTTCCTCCCCAGATCGAACGATGGCTCTGTCTAAAGAAGAAAGAATCGAGTTGGTACTCTTAAGTGGACGAGAAGGATGTTCTTATCGCAAAATCGCCGATGAATTTAAGTCGGGAAATTGCTCACGAAGTTTAAAGAAACAGGCAGTGTCTTGGACAAACCTCGTTCCGGGCGACCAAAGACTTCAGACGAAACGAAAGAGGATATCATGGCCAAGATTGCTGCTAGCCCAAAGAAATCACTTTGTCGGACATCCATGGAGTTGGGTGTTCCAAGGTCAACTATCCACAAAATCCTGGTAGAGCAGAAGTTTCATCCGTACAAATTACAGATATTGCATCACTTAAATGAAGATGACCCCGATAGACGAATGCAGATGTTCGAATGGTTTTCGGATAGATTGGATGAAAATATCAATTTTACTAAAGACCTTTTGTTGTTCAGTGATGAAGCTTTGTTTTATGTTAATGGTGAAGTCAACAGACATAATCTTCGATACTGGTCTCAAGACAATCCACATTGGATGGATCCATCCAAACAGCAAGGCTGCCAAAAGGTGATGGTGTGATGTGGTTTGTGGAAAGCTCATGTGCTAGGACCCTTCTTCTTTGATGAACATGTAACCGGTGAGACTTATCTGAAGATGTTGAGATACAAATTAATGCCTCAAATTGAGAGCCTAGGCGAGGGACTTGTGGACTGGTTTCAGCAGGATGGAGCCCCTGCCCATTTTGCTACAAATGTTAGAGATTGGCTGAATGGCACTTTTCCTCACTGGATTGGAAGAAGAGGTCATGTGGAGTAGTCCCCTCGTTCACCAGACCTTTCTCCCCTTGATTTCTTTTTCTGGGGTATGATAAAAGAGAAAGTTTACTCAATGAAGATTGCAAATCTAAACCACTTGAGAGAACGCATTATCAGTCAGTGAGCTGAAATCGACGGCAATGTACACCTATTCAATCGAGTTCACCAGAATTTAGCAAGGCGCATCGAATTATGCATTGCAAATAATGGAAATCTTATTGAAAATATAATTTCTTAACATTATAATTAAATAAAATTGTTTTGTTCTAAAGGTATGTATTTATCCCCTATGTACCCAGACTTTGTGGACACCCTGTATATATATATATAATATATATATATATATATATATATATATATATATATATATATATATATATATATATATATATATATATATATATATATATATATATATATATTTAAATAAGCAGGCTAAATTTAGGAAGTTCATTACTATATTATAACTTCTTGTTACCGACGTTTCGGGTAGGAACCCATTCTCAAGGATGTGAGATTATAAATATATACAAACCTAAGAATTTTTTAGATAAGTTATCAGATATTTATAAATTAACTATATAAGAAATGGGAAGCAGCAGAGGTGGTAATATTCAAATTATCAAAATGCAGGGCTTTTAACTATTAGGGAATAGGAAATATGTTTTTGTTTTAAATAAAACTGAGATTAATTAGTTTTGGGTGTCTTCATTGTAAAAAGTGTGAGATAATAGAAATATTTAAAAGATAGGGGTTGTTTTTTTTTGGGGGGGAATGGATTTGGCGTGTGTAATTTGTGGATGATTATAGTTGTATTAAAAGTAGAAATGAGCTTGTGTCAGAGTTTAAAATGGGGTTTTTAAATCTAATATAAAGAGATTCCAGTGTACGTAGTTAGTTTTCGTTGTTTGCTGTGTCTTTAATTGAAAAATTATTTAAGTTTGGTTTATGGTGTGGATGTCTGTTTTCGTAGGGTATTCGGATAGGGGAGAACTCGGGAGTAGTAAGAGGGGCTCCAGTTCTATTGCTGTTGCCTAAATGTGTGCAAATACGGGTACGTAGTGTGCGCTGTGTCGATCCTAAATACACCTCGGAATTACATCTCGAGCAGTTGAATTCATATATGATGGAGGATCGAAGTAGCGTTGGTATTTTGTCTTTAATGTTGAAAAGATGTACTTTGCGTGTTTTAAAAAATTAGTATAAAATGTGTTGCAGGAAATTAATTCTTAAGAAATGGTGAGAGTTTGGTCCAGAAAAGTAAATTGAGGGGTCCTATATATGGGAGAGGTACAAAATCCTTTTCTTTAGGGACGTTGTATGAGGGATCTTTCGGGGTAAATATTTTATTGATAAAAGTTCGAAGAGTTCGGTCGTATAAGTTTGAAGGATATCCGTTTTGTTGGAAATATTTAGTGAGGAAAGTGATCTCGTTGTAGAAATTGAGGTATGATGTGGAGAGATTGTAAGCGCGAGAAAGTAAGGTTTTGATAGAATTTAATTTCATTTTGGTGGAACTGCTCGAGATGTAATTCCGAGGTGTATTTAGGATCGACACAGCGCACACTACATACCCGTATTTGCGCATATTTAGGCATCAACAATAGAACTGGAGCCCCTCTCATTACTCCCGAGTTCTCCCCTATCCGAATACACTACGAAAACAGACATCCACACCATAAACCAAACTTAAATAATTGTGTTGCAGGAAATGAATTCTTAAGAAATGGTGAGAGTTTGGCCAAGAGAAGTGAATTGAGGGGTCCTATATATGGAAGAGGCACAAAAACCTTTTCTTTAGGGACATTGTATAAGGGATCTTTCGGGGTAAATATTATATTGATAAAATTTTCGAAGAGTTCGGTCGTATAAGTTTGAAGGATATCCGTTTTGTTGGAAATAGTTAGTGAGGAAAGTGATCTCGTTGTGGAAATTGAGGTATGATGTGGATAGATTGTAAGCGCGAGAAAGTAAGGTTTTGATAGAATTTAATTTGATTTTGGTGGAACAATGACTAAAAAAATGGAGTCCAGAGCCCATATGTGTAGGTTTTCGGTGAATGGAAGTGGAGAAACCGTCGGTTGTGCGTGTTATTAGTAAGTCTAAGAAAGGAATGGAGTCGTTGTTTTCCTTTTCTGGAGTGAATTTAATATTTGGATGTAACTGGTTTATGTACTCAGGGAATTTATCAGATGAACTTTTAGAGCGGAAAAGGGCGATGGTGTCGTCTACGTATCTCCTGTAGAAGATAGGACGGAATTGTAAGGGGCATTTGTCCAGTGCTTCTTCTTCTAAGTTACACATGAAGAGATTTGCGAGAGGGGCGGCAATAGGACTTCCCATTGCCAGGCCATCTATTTGGTGAAAAAAGTTTCCATTAAACGAGAAATATTTTTCGTGAGAAACTGTAAGTAGTATTTTATTTATTTGTTTCTCATTTAATCAGTGAAAGAGAGAATTGGGGAAAGGGAACGCGCGAGAAAGAAAAATATTAATTGTTTCTAAAAGTGGAATACTGGTGTATAGGGAGGATACGTCAAAACTAGCCATATATAGGTTGGAATTTTGTTTTGTAATTTCTTCTTTTGTGTAGAGAATTTTTGACAGTGTATTGGTTTGTGGTAAGGGGGGTAATAAGTGGGTCAATGAATTTGGCTGTTTTATAATTAGAGAGGTTATAGGTTGCTAGAATAGGTCGAAGGGGTACATTAGGTTTATGGATTTTAGGGAGACCGTAGAGTTGGCCGTAGGTGGAGCCTGTAGAGTGAAGCTATCTGTAGGTTTCTTCGCCAAGAGCGTGCGATTCTTTGAGTGAAAGAAGAAGCCTATTGACTTGGTCTTCGAGTCGGAGGGAGAGTTTCAGCGGGTCTTATTGGACGGGAGAAAATTTAGATCGGTCATCTAAAATCATGTGCATTTTTCGTGTATATTCTTCTCTGTTCATTATAACTACTCCTCTACCTTTGTCAGGGTGGGTAATAATAGGGTTATCTTTTGAAGATATTTCTTGTAACAGAGTTATATCATCTTTATGGAAATATAAAGGGATCGTACGAAAACGTTTCACCTTGTGAAAAAATACGTGGGCGATGTTAGAAATACTCACTTGTATATATTTGTAATCTTCACATCCTTGAGAATGGGTTTCTACCCGAAACATCGGTAACAAGAAGTTATAATATAGTAATGAACTTCCTTAATTTAGCCTGCTTATTTATCCTAAAAATACGTATAAGCCTGGCAACACTCAACCCCTCTGCTCTCTTAAGATATATATATATATATATATACAACGAAGGAGCAACTACAGGATCTGCGGGTGATTATACAACCACCTCAGGGGTATGTATATATATATATATATATATATATATATATATATATATATATATATATAAATATATGTATATATATATATATATATATATATATATATATATATATATATATATAAGAGGGATGGTCAATAAGTCCCGGCGGGATTCGAGTCACGCATAGGGACAGGTGATGAAACGTGGGTCCATCACTGGGATCCCGAGACTAAGCTCAAAAGCATGGCTTGGAAGCACAGGGGCTCTCCGACCCCCATCAAGTTCTAGACCCAACCCTCAGCCGGGAAGATCATGGCCACCATCTTCTGGGATTCTGATGGAGTGTTGATGGTGGACTATGCGCCTCGTGGAAGGTACATCACAGGCCAATATTACGCCGAGGAACTGGCTGGGTTGAAGAAATGCATCCGTCAGAAGCGGCGTGGCAAGTTGACACGCGGTGTCCTGCTCCTCCACGACAATGCCCCTGTCCACAAGGCCAGAGTTGCACAAGCTGCCTTACGCGAGTGCTGATTCGAGAAGCTCAATCATCCCCCCTACAGTCGAGATCTGGCCCCTAGAGACTACTTTTTATTCGGCAGCTTAAGGCTGCACTGCGTGGACGCCGGTTTGGTGACGATAAAGATATCCAGCGCTCCATCCAGAAGTGGATTGAACAGCAGTCAGGAGATTGCTGGTTGTCGGGAATTCGAAGCCTCAGGGACAAGTGGCGCAAGTGCATTGAAGTCGAGGGTAGTTATATTAAAATATAATAAAACACTTTTCCTCATATCTCGTTTCCTTATATCCGAATTGCAAAACTTATTGACCGCCCCTCGTATATATATATATATATATATATATATATATATATATATATATATATATATATATATATATATATATATATATAATAATAAAAATGAAGTATGTCTGTCTGTGTGCGAGTGTGTGTGTGTGTCTGTCCATTAATAAGAAAAAAGTTGACAATCTACAAAATCATTGTTTAGGTGTGGGAAGCAAAAGCAATCTGTTTTTCCATGTACCACAAGAAAAGGCAAATAATATTGTTTACAAAGAAGTGTTGTGATGTAGCATTGGTTAAAGAATAATTTGTGATAAATATAATTTTTCTTCCCCTGGCAACGCCAGTTACCTCATTTAGCGCCTCTTGCCTTAGCAGTATTAGGCAGGACAATGTGAGACATTATGGATTGTGAGACTCCTATGGAAGGTGTCATCGTTTGCTGTAAGCTGATTTCAGGCAGATACTTCCATTGACCCCTAAAGGAACTATGGCATATGAGATCCGAACTTGCCTAAAATCATCTTTGTGCAGGAATATTTGAACGCTGTCCCTAAACACAAATATGAGAGCAGAAACTTTTGGTAATCAACTCTCAGCACAATTTGCCAAAAACATTCTAACACTGGGAAATGGCAAGGTACCTCTTGATGATGATGGTGGAATAAAAATATCTCCTCTCTGCATACTTATTAATACTGTTGATGATCTCAAGGAAAAAGTATTACCCAATTTCAGCAAAATTACAAAAACTACAACTGGCTGGTCAACTCAGAGTTGAAAGCAAAAGTAATATGTTACAATATGCTCTACAATGAAAAATTAAAAATATTGTGTACCAAGAAGTTCTGTAGTTTTGCTGAACAAGACTAAGTTTAGTTCATTATGAACGTAAATTGTACGTCCGTAAATAAACTAAGACGGATTTGATATTGTATTTTTGTATTCTTTGTCGGGGTATGACCAGGTGTACGCGGTTATACGAACACTGGCCTACTGGCCGACCGAAATTAAGGTTCTACCTGGGGATTCTTATAAGAGTGTTTTAAATACACTATAAAAGAACAACCTCTGACACCGCCCCCCCCAATTTATCGGAAACCATCTGATATTAGTATCCCGCCATGGACGCCTTCATTTCCTGTTCGAACATTCTCGAATTTTCGACTCCTGAGCACGTTGGGAAAATATTTCCTAATCCTGCGAACTCGTGCGAAAGAGCCGCTATGTCTTGCCCGTCGCTGCTAAATGATGAATAGACTCCGCCTCAGGATTAAGATGTCTGGAGCATGTGACTTCTTTCTCCAAACTCCCCCCCCCCCCAGAATCGGGCATTTAAATACTCAGGTCATTCTGTATTTCGGAGAGTCCAGCCCGCATCTCTAGGCCGTCCTTATCATCTCGTCCCGTGAGCGTTTGTCAGACAGCAAGACTTCTTCAGCCGTGATTCTACCCAAGTCAATTGGTAGCTTCTCTGAACGGCAAGCCTCTGAATTTGCGCAACAGTCTTCCTTCGTTTAATCGAACCGAAGAAAATCTCCATCAATTACCCTTGAGGAAAAAGAAGATTCCTCTTTCAGTGGAATTACGAGAATTCCCACATTTCCCATCGAACGTCATCTTTGAAGTTTTGCTATCTTCATCGGAAGGTTGGTTCGAATCATGCCTCACCTGCCTCATTCTGATCGTTCCCCACCTCCCTAATTCGGATCGTGCCCCACTTGCCTCATCGGATCGTTCACCGCTCGCCTCATCGCAAGAAGGACTTTCCTCGAAGTCATCGACCTGTAAGACTAAAACCCCTTACATTATTAGTATTGTCAAGTTCCCCCTTTTGATCTGAGCCTAGTTACATTAATAAATTAATTCCATTGAAAATCCCTCCTCATAATAATTATTAAGAGACTCTTTCAATTTAAATAATTCCTCTTTACCTATTATTATTCTTATTTTGATATTTGTAAATAAAATTATATTTTGCTGTTTCATCTTTAATTAACCTTGAACAATACTCTCGGCCTATTCAAGTAAATCTCGCCAACCATTTATGTACTCTGGTAATTATTAAGGATTTGAAACCCAACGCCTCAAGTGTGACCGCCTAGTCGGTCGTTAATCCCTGCGAACAGTCCTTCAATGGTTCGCGTTGCAGTAGGTGATTAATTCAGGCCCCAAATAATATAGGAGTACTGTATGGTATAGAGTGGTTGTACTACGACATACACAGTTGCTAGATCAAGAAATATTCAAACACGACTAGAAAAATATACTTTAATAGGACTAAAGATTACATATACATATAGGGTAAGTTAAATGACAATGCAATTAAATATTGACTGTTCACTGCTAAGATGATTAACACTATCAATTAAGTTTTAACCGAATGATAATTACTAAGTAATGATTTTACAATTATGCAAGTTCTAGAAGAAAAGTGATTCTTGAGGTTCGACACGGTAAAGTTGGGAGAAGCGTGACGAATCGGGGTTAAATCCATTTTACTTTGATGCACGTCAAGTAGGACCATGTAGGTAAGTTCGACCTTGAACTTGTGGGCGTCTCACGGGACGCTCAATTCAACTTCGAGAAACTGAAGTTGGGGTCCTTTTATCCTTAAGATGCAAACGAAGGGTGCTTCTGGGATGGCTTTTCCTATCTTTAAAATCCGAAGACGTGGTGAGAAGGGTTGAAGCGCGCCTAACTATTTCCACGAACAACATTAGGTGACGACTAGCTCTTCCTTGGCTCTTCGACAATCACTCAATTCTTCTCTGGATGATAATGTAGTAGATTCCCTCTCGACTAACGAAGACGTTACGGCTAACGTACTGGACGGCGGCTTCAGACACAATCTGCATGTGAATTCCGAAGTGTCGAATATATACTCCGAAATTATCTAGATGGGGTGAGAGATTCATCGCCAACAGACTTCCTTAATTGCCTTGGTTCGCGATGCCTCCTTAGTGGTCTTTCCATTGTTCTAATTGTCGCAGTATATAGGGCAGACGAATTTAGAACGGTCAACGGCGAACTGGGAAAGTCGGGGGGGGGGGATTCCTTCTCTCTCTCCTTATTCTTCCACATTCTCCACAAACAATATTCTCATTCTATGAACTAAACTTAATCTTGTTCAGCAACGATACAGAGCTTCTTGGTAAACAATTTTCTTAATTTTTTGCTTGTGGAGTATATACAAACAGATTACTTTTCTTTCTAACTCAAGAGCAATCAACATAGAGTTGACTAAAATAAAAACAGGGTTCCTCTAATTGCAACTAATAGAGTCTCACCTTAAGATTTTTTTTAATTCATATTGCAAAACTTACACTGACTGGAAAATTTAGTCTTCTGAATTTAAATGCCAATTCTGATCCTGATTGATTTAGGGGTATTCTATGAATGAAGACATTCTCTCCTTTTCCGCTTTCAGTAAGAATTGTTGCCTCTATGACATGGGGCATAAAATTATTTACCACTAGACGAGTGAAATTTGAGAGTTTTGTTAGATCGAAATTGCGCAAAAACATTATTTAGATTTTCTAGTGAGGAGGGATGTCAGGAGGTTCTAGAGTTTAAGAACTCTGTGGAATAATCGACGATTTGACTATGATCCGAAATTGTATCAACTGACTTGTAAATTTTTTGACTTCGTGAAAGGGAAAGCAATAGATGTTTATTGATTTTGCAAACAATATTTTACTTCGAAGTCAATATAGCTCTTTCACTAAGCAAGTTGTAGTTTTGCTGAAGATACAGTAATACCTTTGCCTTGAGATTATCAATAGTATTAATGGCTATGCAGACACGATATATTTATATTTCATCATCAGCATCAAGAGTTAGATGCCATTTCCGAGGGTCAGAATGTTTTGGGCAAATTGGGCTGACAGTTAATGACCAAAGAACTCTGCCCTCATATTTATGTTTAGCGACAGTATTCTAATATTTCTACGCAAAAAAAAGAGGATTCTAGGCAAGCTGGACCTAATCTGTCCTGGTTAATTTATGGATCACTGTAAGTGTCTGCTTGAAATCAGTTTACTTCAAAAGAGTGACCCCTCCCATAGGATCTTCACAATCCCTTATGTCTCGCATTGTCCTGCCTAGTGCTTCTAAGGCTCAATTATGAGCCACTGAATGAGGTACCCGGCGTTGCCTGGGTAAAAAAAAAATCATAAGCAACATATAGGTTGAAATTCTTATATTTATTAAAAATTATTCTTTAACCAATGCTACATCATAATACTTCTTGGTAGACAATATTATTCGTCTTTCCTTGTGGTGCATGGACAAACAGATTGCTTTTGCTTCTCACATGTGAAGAATGATGTAGAGTAGAATTAACCTGTCTCCTGGGTCTAAACCAGCTCACGTTCCCTCGGTCGAACAGACGGGACAAGTTTGGAAAAGGGCCCATTGCTCCATTTGGGTGGCACTTAGAGACTCGGGACCACTTTTATTATCTTCCTCTGAAAGTTTTACATAAGAATACACTTTTATATTATATATATATATATATATATATATATATATATATATATATATATATATACAGTGCACGCATCAATTTACAACACAACATTAAAAACAGACGTTTATGTATTTGTAAGCACGATAGGTAATAAAACTTTTATTACTGAGAGAATATGTATTCAAACACTAAATTAAACCATCAGGACCATACAAAAACATCAATATAGTTTTTTGTTGGAGAAATACAATTAATTAGTAACGCAAAAGGTTTACCACACATATATCAAAGCTCAGAAGAGAACCAACAAACATTTCTGAACTGAAGAAAATATGCATTGAGGAATAGAGTAATATTAACACACACACATGTAAGAAGTACTTAGGAGACTACTCTAAGCGGCTACAAGCTGTTATTAGCAAAAGTAGTTTTGATATATTAGCAACAGTGGTTATGCTACTAAATATTAAGAAACGATTTGATATATGTGTTGTAACTTTTGCGTTACTAATTAATTGTATTTCTTCGACAAAAAACTATATTGATGTTTTTGTATGGTCCTGATGGTTTAATTTATTGTTTGAATACATATCCTGTCAGTAATAAAAGTTCAATTTACCTATTGTGCTTACAAATACATAAACGTCTGTTTTTCATAGTGTATTGTAAACTTTTGCGGGGCACTATATATATATATATATATATATATATATATATATATATATATATATATATATATATATATATATATATTTATATATATATATATATATATATATATATATATATATATATATATATATATATATATATATATTCTAACCTTTCTTCCTATAGATGAACACACACACATACGCACACACATACTTCAGAGATGCGGAAAATTTTCAACATGAGCTAAATTTCGTAAAGTTTATTTCAACCGCAAACAATATTCGAAAAAGGCAATTATGCAATACCAGAATTTGCGATTTGCAGAACTGATTACGGAAGTGCCTACCTCTTATAAATACAATAAATAAATAATATCTACTAAAATTTACCTAATAGCATTGTTTTCATAATTTGGTCTGTTTTCTGGATAGCGATTCATAGATGTCAGCGACATTCTTCTAATTTGAAAGCAACTTTATAGAAAATTCAGAAGATTGTTAAGCCTCTCTGTTAAAATATACTTTTCTATCTTTATTTAGCTGGTTTTATAGTTAACTCTTACATTTTTCCAAAGAAATATAACGCAATTGTTTTCTTTTATAGAAGGTTGTAATTGCGAATGTTTTAAATACATATGGCGTCATATTTAACACCTAATTATATCATGTAAGATAATTTTGAATAAGTGGCGCACGCGTTTTAGCCACTAAAGCCTGTAATACTTGATAGAAGTAATATGTATATCGATGGCAGAGAGGGCCTATCAAACATTATAAGGACACAAAAAGACAATCTTTCACCCCAATTCTGCAAAGAAATTCTTCTTCTACTTCGTTATCTTGAAATAAGTATTACAAGCTTTAGTAGCCTAAAAGGCATCAACTCTCTTAACACATTTCGATAAAAACTAAACCACTCCACCAAGGTTCTGACTTGAGACAGAGAGGTAGGTGTGCATTCGAAAAAATCTCTCCTCGCAAAAGCCTATTTTTAAACCTGCACCTGCAAGTAGACAATTTTTTGTATTACATCGCGACCGTAAATTAAGCATTTCAATGGTTGAAATATTGTCTTTTTGTAACTTTATAATGTGATAGACCATCTGCGCCATCGGAATATTACTCCGAGAACACGATTTCAATGCTGCTAAGAAATATTTCAGGCTTTAGTAGCTTATAATGCGGATACCATCCTTATTTAAAATTACCTACAAATATTTCGATAACATAACATAATGCCAGATGACAAAGGTCCACCAGAGGCCATCTATTACCAAAAATATTAAATTACATTTTTGCAATGGGTAACGTCAAATGTAGGGAGAATCTAATACCTTCAATCGCAATTCCATTCACAGCACTTGCAGACTAGAGAGCAATATACATAGATGTCAGTGAAATCGCTCTTAAGTTTTTATTATATAATATATACTGACTGCTCACAGTGTTAATAGTATATCTATTTCTGTACAAGTCTATCTATACCTTTCCTTTACATGTTGTCTTGGTCCATAAATATATCCAACTTCCCTCTAAACATAGCCAGACTGGTACTATTAACTATCTCTAGAGGCAGTCTCTTCTACAAATCTACGAATCAATGAGTGTGTAGAACCTATATTGCAGGATAGATAGTCCTAACAAGCAACCCCCATAAATAGGTGCTCAATGGATCTATGAAATCCTAAAATTGAACACATACATTAATTAATTAGGTAATATGACATGTAATAAGTAGTAAACCATTGTAAAAATAGAAAAATACCTATATCATAACTATGCATTTATTAGAAAAGCATAAAAAAGGCAAGTAAATAACTGGCTTCCCACGCGGCCACACACACACATACACGCATCCATATACACAAAGGAGCAGCTGCGAGTCCTAAGATGCCGACGCTTGATAACGGGAAGTCGAGTAAATACAAAAGTGGTATAGGCTTTGGCAGACCGAGTTCTCATGAAGGTGTTTAAATGAAAAATAAACAGTCGTATCTTGATAGGATCTGCCAGCCCGGTCTGAAAATGTGTACATATACTCGAGAGGCGCACACACCTCTGACGACTCCACCCAACAGTCAGTAGAGAGGCTAACAAGGGAGTTTCCTATCGTTAGCTCTGCACCGCCCCTTGATATGAGAAAAAAAGAGGTCACGCTCCCCTTAAGCAAGGAACTATAAATTAACGAACTTAAACATTGAGAGAGAGAGAGAGCAGTTAAGTCGTTCAGCCGGATAGGCTTAAGTAAGGGCATCTGCCTCGTCCGATTATATTACTGACATCACGAGGTTCGTCCTTCGCTCTTAAGTCCTGCCGCCTTTGCCTCGGCTACCCCTTGATTAGTAAAACTTACATACCGCCGCATAGAACTAGATTTATTTCTCTTACACCTAATAAGGTAGACGCTATTTCAAGAATAAAAACCTACTTATCGTCGCTTTCCCTTTGAGTCCTTTCCTTTAACCCCAAGGTAACCAAAGTACCTTCTGGAACCCAGCCTAGAAGCAGGATCTACGTCAAACCGGTAACCTTAAGACGCGCAATAACACCGAAGACCTTTTCCCATGGCATTTTTGGCAACCGTCCTTCTCCTATAAATAATGATCTTGAGCAAGTCTAACCGACAGTTCTTAACTCTTAAGCTTCATATTATGACTCTTTGTCATATTCTCTCTAAATCAAAATATCTAGAAATCTCTAATTTATCCATATAAGTAAACATTAAATTATTATTTCTTCCCACCCTTAAACATGCCAGTTCAAAGGAAAACATATGAAGGGCCTTTAGCCAAGCGATTATTCTAGTTGGCTTACACTGAACTGTGTTTAACATATCAACATCTTATTTATAATGTAGGTACTATGCTTGAATGCAGTAGTAGTCCAGGTGAAGCATGAACTGAGAATTAAAAAAAACTTAGGATAACCTCTTTGTTTTAATAGTTAACACAACCGTAGTATTAGCGAGATTTATAAGTGGATAGTGCGATGCAAATGAAAACTGTGTTTTAAGAGGACGAATTTTTTCTTTTAGATCATAAGAACAGGACTAATTTCGCAGCATCACACTCCATCATTCATCTGTAGAAACACAAAGTATGACATAAACAAATTATAGAAAAACGAGGCGGGAAAAAGAGCAGCAAAAACAACAATTAATAATAATAATATTATTAAAAATATTTATTTTAATAATGATACTACTAATAATATTACTACTTTACTACTACTAGTAATAAGAATAATAATAACAACCTCCACGAGAGAGCAAGAGATAATAAATAATGGAGGGAATATTTACAAAGAGCAGCTGCCTTTTCCTGATGGCCAGTCGATTCCGATCTGCCAGGCGATCAAATAATTGATCTGATGACCTAGTTGAACCGGAAGTTCCATTTAGGGAGAATAAAATTTGAGGGAGGGAATCAATTAAAGTCGCTTCAATTGAACCCATTCATTCGAGGTTTAAATTAATTCTGTTTTCACCCAATTGATGTTGTGATTTGTGGGACTAAATGTGTATAAACCTGGCATTGGTCTCGTTATCTGCACGTACAGAATAATTGCGTTCGTAATTCCTTTGTGATATGGTTTGGCCAGTTTGTTTTATTTACATTTTATCGCAAATTTGCATGGAATTTTATACACACCTACTTAATCAGGGGATAGTGGGAGGCTTATTCAGGATTAGTTGTTTTACAAAGGAAATTTTGGATGCGAAAGACTAATTTAAGATTAGAATTTTTCAAATAGCAAATAATACCTTTAAGGGACGGATCGTACGAAGGAATAATTAACATATATTGAAGGTAATTTAAATTATTGGGATGATAGATATATTTCATTATTACTAATTTTTAATTTACAATCAATCTTGTTTCTGTCTTGTAAAAATGCGCTTCATTAATAACATTGCAGGATATGAGAGTAGATATACGATATTAATAATATTAATTTCACTATCGATGGATTTAGGATCACATATTCTGTAGGTGCCGAGGAAAACGGTCGAAGCAGCTAATTTCTTTATTGTATCACAAAGAGCAGAGAAAAGGTGTATGTAAGAATTTGATTCAGGAGGTTTACTGCAAACAGTTAATTTAAGAAAGGTGGAATTTGTATCACAGTGGACGCGCGTATCAAGGAATTGGGGAGCGAAGTTCGATTACCATTCAAATTTAATGAAGGGATGGAGATTAATGAGAGGCTTAGGAAGTTATGGATATAGGTATTAATGAAGAGATGGAGATTAATAAATTGGCTTAGGAAGTTATGTCAATTGCCATTAAATGTAGGATGGCGATTAATTAGTTGGCTTATGATGTTATCAAAAATGCCATTAATATAGGGCTTAGCAAGTTATCTAAATTGCCATTAATGGAGGGATGGAGATTAATGAGTACGGGAGTGCCATGTCTAGGATTTTTTTGTACATCTTGTTTTGTTTCTCTCTACATTGTGTTCTCTTTCCTGCCCATTTCCACTATAGAGCTTTCATTCATTCTGTTATATCTTTAATCTGCGTATGTGTTCTTATCTGTCTATTTCTTTTATGATTCCCGTAGATATTCTAAACTTGTATCGTTCTATGTTTCTCTGAGTTGATCCAGATTACTGCGTATTTAACGTTAAGTGCAGAATTCTTTACTTTAGGACATAATTGCTCAGTCAGCATTAGAGATAATCCCCAAATAGAGCTAAGTTAATAATTATTATTTTATTATTATTATCTTTAAGCAACCAAAGCCTTCCCCCAGGGTGCAGATACAACAGAATTGAATTCGCACAAAATACCAGGGGTACTGGAGAAAGGCAGAGGCAACAAAAGGAAATAAGCTCCTAGTGAGCCCAAATAATGAATGATAAATTACTGTAATAAATAAACATTTAATCGAGAATTAAATGTAGAGATGTTAGGGAAAGAGACAATATAATTGGGAAATTGATTCCAAATTTTGACCAATGAAGGAACAAAACACCCAGAAAATTGCACAGTGCGAGCATTCATGGGATTCATAGCGAAATCATTAAGACTAAAAGTATGTCTTGTCACACGGACAGGATTGAAAGGTCCAGGCGAGACACTATGTAACGGATACCGATTGTTATTAAAAACTTTAAATAAAACGCTAAGTGCGCCAACTTTCCGCCGATGGTACAAATCAAGGGAAAGCTCAGGAGAGATGAACTTAATAGAATTCAAAGCTCTATCCAGCAATGTCAAATGGAAGTTGGCCGCAGACATCCAAACAGGAGCACAGTAATCAAAATGAGGCAATATGAAAGCCTAAAAGTATTTTATTACTGTAGAGTCACGGCCAAAAGTTTTCGAGCAATTGAGGAAGATAAGAAACAGATGTGCTTCTCAAAAGTCAGCTTAAAGTAAAAAAATACCCCCAACAAACGCAAACTAGAAACTTCTTCAACTTGTTCACCAGAAATATGTAGACAGAGATGAGGTGGATCCAATATACGGGATTTGCTGATAGTAATAGAATACGTTTTGCTAGCATTAAGTTTCATGCCCCAATAAGTGATCCTAGCCAAATCTCGGTTCAAGGACGCAGCAGCTTCACTTATGTTACTCTAAGAGAGTTAACAGAGGAGTACAGTGTAGTATCAAAAGCAAATTAACCTTAAATGGGGGAATTACAAGCTTTCATTAAGAAAATATCCCATTTTTTGTGCCTAGATTGATTCTACATGTGCGTAATCCATGTCGAGCCTATTACTATCTAACCTGTTTTGAAAATTGGTAAGAGAAAGTTCTGAATTGAAGAGGAACCTACTTTGAGCCTTCTAACTTTGGTACTTTTATCAATATCATCTACAGGTAATGGTGGTAACGAGCTCTGCTAACAGCACCGTTTGGAGGTTGCAGAATGTTCAGCAGTCGAGGTGGGAATATGCACAGGTAAGTGGGAACATCCTCCTGGTGACATCTCCTGGTGCTTCGGTTTCGAATTAGATGACTTCCATTCTTGCGGGATGGAGTTGATCAGATTCAAAGTCACCACGACAAACAAATGTGTCGATAACGCAACAGAAGAGAATCTCAACAGATCCATTCTCATTTGAACCATCAATATCTACACACGTTTATACACTATAAGTAAACAATCGAGGATAAAATTTTAGTAAAATACTAACGTTTACCTGAGTAACTTTAGTTTAAGGTAACATGCACGAGAGTAGTAACAACAGGTGATAAGAGTGAGTGGGGCAGGTGCTGATAGGGAGTACAAAATCTCAACCGTTTCTATCTCATATCCGCCAATGACATTAATACTAATACTATATATAATAAATTATACAATGGTTGGTAAAGTTCTCTCTCAGTAATGGTTTTTATTGATTAGGTGGCCATCAACCAGACCAGCCCATTCCAAGTGTATCTGCAGGGAACGAAGGGCACAAAGAACCACGGTTATATTTGTGTTGACGACATCGCCTTTTACCCATCTGAATGCCAGTGTGAGTCTCGTTTACATTCAGATGCATCAAAGGGGTTGAATTCAGATGGATCAAAAGGGTTAAATTTTGGTGGATCAAAGGGGTTGAATTCAGATGGATCAACGGGCTTGAATTCAGATGGATCATAGGAGTTGAATTTAAAACAAATAAATAATTATTGGGAAGAATTGAAAATTATCTGTTATAAATTGATTCGAAGTAGGAAGCATTTCAGAATCCTTGGATGCAGAATTAATTTCGTATATTTAAGTACTTGAAAGATCTTGAAGCTACGAGTATAAAATAACTATGGTAATAAATAAATATTTAGTATGGCTAAGTTTAAAGCCATGGCCCTTCACAGCGGACCTTTTCTCTGAACTAACGAGAAGTCTGAGAGAAGAAAGAGATGGGTCTTTACGACATGCGTGGAAGGCACTGACGCAAAGTGACGAAACATTTTTGGATAATTTTTACGAATAAAATGAAGAAACCATCGGAAGTATTTTGCACTTAGAAATATTTTAATACAAGGTCGTTAAGTAGTGAAGTTAGGAGATGTGAGAATGTGGAGCCAGTTTTTAGATATGAGATCTGGCCATGAAGTAATATAAATAAAAATATCCCTAGCCTTGACCTCTTACACTCCGTCTCTTTATTCACCCTTCTGCCTTACTTCCATCACTCATGACCTCCTTTAAACCTTTATAATCAATTCAACTATTAACTTCCCTTCCAAACCCCTATTTGTATATCTCTCATTCATTATTTCCCCTTGCTCTTACTTCGACGATATTCTTCTTCCCTCCCTTTCGGCTTCTGATTGGTCACACTCGCTTGGTGCAGCGCTATCTGATCGAGCGCTCTCTTAAGCATTTGAGCAAAGACGGCCGGGTACGGATAACACAGAGTATTCGCTACTTTGGCCTCGAATGTCCTATTCTAGGGGAGTTTGTGACCCGTACCAGTGACGAGTGGGGACGCTACCGATTCTCCCTCCTGCTTGTGGTCTTGCTCCTGCACACCAGACAGCTTACTATTGATTTTTGTATATATACCTTATATATTTTTGATAACACGTGCCTCACCTGGGACACCTAAGTTTGTCTCTGAATTGGCTTCGTTTGTGAGCCATTGTTCTATTTGTTATAGTTGTGAGAATGGATAATTAATTAGTATATTGTGAGGTATAAAATTTAATTTGCCTTTTTTATGGTTGAGGACCATCAGAAGAAAAGGCTAAAATGAAAACAGAAACTATCACTTCATTTAAGGACCTCTCTCATTCTCATCCAGCCTCTCCCTTTCCTCCTATGCTCCAATCACCAATTGATTCGTCTCCATATACATCCATCTCCTGTGTTTCCATCACTCCATGCTACATTTCCATATTCATCAATTTGCCATGCTTCCATCACCCTATTCTTCATCTCTATATTCATCTATCTCCCGTGCTCCCATAACCGTATGATTCATCCCCATATTCATCTATCTCCCGTGCTTCCATCACCCCACAATTCATCTCGATATTCATCCATCTACCGTGCTTCCATCACTCCATGTTTCATCTCCATCATCTTCTTATTCATCATTCTCCCATCACCCTATGCTTCAACACCATATTTAACCCTCTCCTCTGCTTCTACCACCTATGCTTCATTTCTATATTCAGCCATCCCCATGATTCATCTCTATATAGATTCATCTCTCATGCTTCGTCCCCCTAATCTTCCTCTTCCATGCTACCATCACACATGCTTTCGTCCCACCATGACTCCTCTCGCTATTCACCCATCTCCCGTGCTTCCGTCCCCTCAAGCTTCCTTTCCCTAATCACCCATCACCCAAGCTTCTATACACCTATACTTCCTCACCTTATGTAACCATCTCCCATGATTCCGTGTCTCATGCTTTTTCTTCCTCTGCACCCATCGGCCATGCTTACGTACCACTATGCTTCCTTTGCTTATTCAACCATCATCCATGCATCCCCTACCTATTTACCCAAACCATATGCTTCCTCCCCAATGTTTCCTCTCTATATTTACCCATCAATCACCCATGATTCAACTAAACCTCATACTTCGTCTCCCTATTCACCTATGATTCCGTTAAGCCTCATGCTTCATCTCTCTATTCACCCATGATTCCGTTAAACCTCATGCTTCATATCCCTATTCACTTTATCACCCAAGCCTTATCCCAAATATCCCCACTCCTTATTAACCTATCACCCATGCTAATATTCACTAAGCACCAAACCCATGTTTTCGTGCACCTATGATTTCCCTCCCTAAGCAACGATCACATACGCTTCCGTACCACCATGCTTCCTCCCCCTATTCATCCATCACCGTTAACCGCATTCTTCCTCACACTATGCAGCCATCATCCATACTTACGTACCGCCATGATTTCTCTTCCTATTAACCCATATCCCATGCTTCAGTTCCTCATGCTTCCTCTTTATATTCACCCATCACCTATGCTTCCCCTCCCTATTCACCCAGCTCCCATGCTTCAGTACCCCATGCTTCAGTTCCGCTTGCTTCCTCTTTATATTCACCCATCACCCATGCTTCTTCTTCCTATTTATTCATCTCACACGCTACAGTATCCCATGCTTCATCTCTATATTCACTCACTCCCATGCTTCAGTTACCCAATCTTACGCTCCCTATTCACTTATCAACATGCTCCCTCCCAAATGCTTCCCGTCCCTATTCAAACATCACCCGTTCTTCTGTCAACCACATGCTTCCTCTCCCTATTCACCCATTACTCATGTTTTCGTCAACCCCATGCTTCCTCTCCCTATTCACCCATTACTCATGCTTTCGTCAACCCCATGCTTCCTCTCCCTATTCACCCATTACTCATGCTTTCGTCAACCCCATGCTTCCTCTTCCTATGCAGTCATCCTCCAAGCTTCCTTTCCCTATGCAGTCATCACCCATGCTGCTTCTCCCTATATACCCATCATCCATGCTTCCCTCGACCCCATACTTCATCTCCCTATGCACCCATCATCCATGCCTCCTTCAACCCCATACTTTCTCTCCCCATTCAGCCATCACCAATGCTTCTGTACTTCAATGATTTCTCACATTATAACCCATATCACTTGCTTCAGTTTCCCATGCTTCCTCTCCCTATTAACCCTTATCCCATGCTTCAACCCCTTATCATCGCCTCATTTCACGCAAGACTCCCAGATGCATTCCGTGATCCCTTTAAACTCACATGCATTTTCTCTCCCCGCCCGTCTATGGCACCAGTGCAACCCCCGGTGGCATTCGTCTCCCCCCACGACTGCGCCTTCAACGCGGACGAGTGCCACTGGAAGGTGGAGACGCCTGAGTCAGTGACCCCGTCTGGCACCGATGCCAAGTGGAAGTACGCCCACTATGGCTCTCCTATCACCATCCTCAAGGACCACACATTCGGCGTCGAGAATTGTAGGTTCACCTTCTCCTTAAGACTCATGTACTCGTGTGTGCGAGCGTACACGTGTGTAAATAAAATACGTCCAGGTGGAGAGGGAGGGATGGCCGCTCTTCTCCTTTGAGAGCACCAAATCCGAGCGTTAATTTTCCTGCTCTTTGTACAAGCCTGTTCCTGGAGATGCAGGGATATATCATTACAACGGCTTTAAAGAATTGAGGCGCTTTGTCTACTTCTTCTTTTCATTCTCGTTCTTTTCATTATTTCAACCTTCTGTTCTTATTAACCGTCTGTCCGCATCCTCATCATTGATCATATGAGTAAAGCGTCCCACATTGGATTACACACATTTAGGCTGTAGTGTCTTTTATACAATCTTCGATCAAGTTGATAAATAATTCGTATATTTTAAGGAAGAATGCATTGCTTTATTTTCGTGATCTACCAGGCATATGTAGTTGATAGACTAACAAATAGGAGAAATTAATAAATAGATACCAGGTTTTATGCTATGGATTAACAGAAAGATAAGGTAAAATGACAGAGGTGTACATACAATAGTTAACGAGATAAAATTATATTTTTAATCGCAGTTGATTATAAATTTAATATATAAGTGAAAATATAAATAATATGGTATATATGGGCAGGGAGTTAAAAATGAATCCCTTAGTTATAAAATAAAAATAGAGCTAATGGTAGATAAAATGGCAGGCATAGGTTAATAGGTAACAGGTGTATCTTTCTAATCCAGATGAACCCCATTTGCAGCTGGGTACATGTACATTCAGGGTTATAACAGCGATGTTACTAGTCAGCTGGTGTCGCCGAAGCTGGAAGAGGAAGCGGAACTCTGCCTTGGTTTCTACTTCGCGTCATTCTACACCGATAATGTGGCTGCACTCAACATCACGAGGTAGGTGGCTGCACTCAACATCACTATGAAATTGGCTGCACTCAAGATCACTACGAAAGTGGCTGCCCTCAACATCACGAGGTACGTGGCTGCCATCAACTTCACCAGGAACGTACCTGGCCCCAACATCATAAGTTACGTAGATGCAGGCAGCGTCTCTTCACCTGTAGAGTGCCATTCTTATTCGTAGGAAGAAATAATGTGATAAAGCCTAATTAGAGTCACCGTGTTGAAGTGTAATGGTGGATGAGTTCCTGATACGATCAAGGGAAAGAATTTATTTAGAAACCGTTTCTTTCACTCCTGAACACTCAAGGGAACGGGATTTTCTTTTTTAAAAAAGGCAAAGTAACATGTGGCCCCGTGCCAAAATGGGTTGAATGGTGTGTTTTCAATTGCTAAATTTATGGCAAGTACAAATGTGTTAACATTCAGAACGCACACATTCAAAAAGACGAGACTACATGTAAGTATAGGGAGAGGAGAGCTCGCGACCTTCACAAACCTTGATCCATAAGATAGACAATGATTTTGTGCATCTGGTGCTTTACAATCTCCCCTTAGCCGAGTCACCGACACATGGACTTTCGTCGTGAGCAGTGAGAGGGACACCCGTGGATTTTCCTTTCATTTCCTCCTTGTCTTCCCTTTACAGCCGAAACAGCGCTGGGGCTGTGGTAACCCTGTGGCGGGTCCTTCAGAGCGACCTCCCCCCCCGCCCGGATCCAGACGTAGAGGTCCAGTGGGAATATGGTCAAGTTACCATCAAGGCTCCAACACAGGTACGTGTACGTGCGGCCAAAGATCGACGCCGATTAAAGGGACACCTTCGGTTAAGAGGGACGTGGGTAACCTCGGTTAGGTTAATTTTTATCGCTTGGGGTCTCGTTAACTTCCCTAATTTCTCGGTTGGTTCGGTTAATTTGTTCCAGTTAATTTGGTCTCAAGAATTTTCAGTAAGGGTAGGTAATTTTCTGTTGGTTATTTTTCCCAATTAATTTTGATTGGGTTAAGTTAGGTTAGGTTAGATTTACTTTAAGTCGGGTTATGGTTGGTTTGGTTAGGTTAATCTGAATTGTTATTTTGTGATTTTTAGTTCAGATGATTTCGGTTAATTCATTTGGGTCTGTTTAGTAAGTTCTGGTTAGTTTAGGTTCGTCGCAATCTGTTAATTTGTTTTTTTTTCGATAACTTTGGTTAATGCTAATTCCGGTTAGGTGATGGGATTTGTTCTTAGAGTTTAAAGTTAAATGGGTTTGTATTTAAATTGCCTAAGTTTAGTTTAGACAGTTTAGGGTGTAATAAAATGAGTAAATCAACTTATATTATTTATGATAAGGTTAGGTTAGGTTAGGTTATATATGTATAATGGATATGTTGTAAATTCCAGCAGCTACAGACACAGCTTGTAAAAGAATCAACAGGCCCCAAAATACGGTGGTAAAAATACGGTTTCCCTAGATGCCTATTCGTAGGAGATAAAGAAAATTGAATAATTTAATATATATTTAAATCAGCGAAAATAAAACATTAGAATATGTCGTTATTAAAATACAAATTAATCAATGAAGAATTTAGTTAAGATGATATTAAGCAAGAAGAATGAAAAGTCTTACTAATTTATCTCTCTCATAAATTACCTCAATTGACAACATTTAACTTAAACTAACCTAACCTTACCTAATACAACCTAATCTAAAGTAACTTTACCAAACCTAAACTAACCCCTAACCTAAGCCAACATAACGTAATCTAACCCAAAGTTAACCTAACCCAACTAAGCCCTAACGTAAGCCAACCTAAACAAACCTAACCCAACCCAACCCACCCAACCTGAGCCAACCCAAACCATCCTAACTTAACCTAACCTAACATAACACAACCTAATCCAACCTAAACTAACTTTACCGAAACTAAACTAATCCAACCTAACCCAACCTCATCCATAACCTATCCCAAACTAACCCAACTTAACCTAACCTAAACTAACCCTAACCCTAACCGAATTTATCGAGCCTAACCCAACTTAACCTAACCAAACCTAACCAAACTAAACCTAACCTTAATCAGCTCGTAAATAAAGACAAGCAGCTTCCAATATACAGTGCTTGCAAAAAATATTCAATCATCCTGAAAATTTGTATTATTTTCAATGATATTCACAGACGCATAATTCGCTTTCTATTTGTTCTATCAACATCTGGTAGCTTTTATATAACGCTCTGATATGACAGCTTTCAATGCAATCTTAAATTAGTATTGTGGTAGCGTTCGTTGCGTGTGAGCGTGCGTCAAATTTGTCCGATTTTATGTTTTTTGACATTTTGTGATTTTCTTTTACAGAAATGGGTCTAAATAAAATTTATTTCTAATGTGTGCTAAGAAATAACTCGAGTTATTGTCGAAGTGCTATTGTTGCTCTTCATAAATGTAAGAAATCTAAGAGACAGATAACTAATAAATTAAACCGCCCAAAGTACTGTTAATTTATGGGTGTGACGTGCTAAAAACAATGTTAGCTTATCCACGTCAGTACCTAAAAAACGATTTGGTAAACCGAGAAAAACGAATTTGCCAACAGACATGCTTACGAAACGTTTGCTAGTGAATAATCCAACAATAATTAATTATCTGATGTTTCTGAACGAACTATCCAGGCGCAGCTACAAAAAGAACTCGGATTACCCTCTCACCATGCTCAAATAAAGCATTCATTAATGAAAAAATGCAAAACAAACGTGTCGCATTTTGTAAAAAATACATTCATTGTATTGTTAAATACTAAAAATTATAAATCTACGAATGTAAGTTTACTTATTTGGACATATAAAGTGATATTACCGCATTACGTCAAAAATTCCCATGTTCCCCCTGAGTCTGTTTTGAAAGCCATTGGGCCTAAACTCAACTAAATGATTAGAAGTGCAGCGCTGCCACATCCATTTTGTTTAACTAATCTCTTCACTCTTTGAATTTATAAATTAAAACAATCACTCATCAATCAAAACCTAACAACCTTCAAAGTAAAAATTTTAACAATTCAACATTACTGTTTCTCCCAGTAATTAAACAAACTCCCATAACACATAAGCACTGTTGTCACATTTGTCCATTCATCCTTAAAAAGAATGGCTCCTCCTACTCTCAGGAAGGCAGAAAAAGAAAAAAATACTCCAATTACAAGAGGAAAAACCGAATTAAACGAACCAGTTAATTTTAATGAACTGCAGACCCATATTTCCTCATCTACGCTATCAGGTGATGCCAAAGACATTATGAACGTTCTCTTTAAGTATTTTTTAATCATCTTTTGCCAAACAAGAACAAAAAATCATCTCTCTCGAAAAGTCTAACGAAGAAATGAGATCAAAAATCGAAAAATTAGAAGAAAAGGTTGATTCTTCCGACGCTTATGAAAGACGAGATACGATTATATTCTCAGGCAATATACCTGAAGCTACCAATAATCAAAACTGCAGCAATATCATCCACAAACTTATTAAAAGATAACTGCCACATACAAATGCAAAAAGCTGACATCTCTGTTGTTCATCGTCTAGGTCCCAAGCCTAAGGTACAAGGGCCCGACAAAAGAAACATAATTGTGAAGTTGCGCAGAAGTGATCTGAAGCGTGATATCTTATCAGCATGCAAAGAATTCAAACCTTCATTCTATGTAAACGAACAACTGACTCTAAATCGCAACAAAATCTTTTTTGTCCTCCGCCAAGCTAAAAAGAAATTCTCCACAAAGATCGTCGGCTGCACTACCAGAGATGGATTCATCAACGTTTTCCTGCCATCACCCTCCGGTCGCCGTGACCTACGTATAGTTATCAATACCCGAGCTGCCCTCCAAAAATTTCTGTCGGAACAGCTCAATTCGAGGCTTGCAGACTTTAATGGTGAGAATCTCTAAAACGATCAGTAATAATACCTTCGGCGATATTACTGCTTTAGATGAGAAAAAACCCCCAAACAAACCATGTTTTTACCTAGCATTCACTTACTTTTATTTCAATTGTATTACATACTTTATTCCTTTTTCTCTTATTAAAGTTATCATAAAAAATAGTATTTTAACTGTTTATAGATATTTTATACGTAATTTCAATTTGTAACCTTTAAGTTTTAAATTCCAATAGAACTACCTTTATGTTTGAACAACTCAATCACTTCAATAATATCGATCCAGACATAAACCATTTTGATGAATTATATCCAAATTTTAAAGAAAATAACGTAAGAAACCAATACTATGATTGTGATAAATTTAACACTACATTTTCATTTGAAAAAACAGACCTGTCCATTTTAAATCTTAATATTCGATCTTTGCACGCAAACATTGATGAATTTTCAATATTTTTGTCAACACTTAATTATAAATTTTCCGTTTTGGCATTCACCAAGAGCTGGCTAACAAATAACAATATACACCTTATCAGTGTCCCAAACTATAGCTCTTTTCATTCACTACGCGACGTAAACAAGATAGGGGGAGGTATACGCGTGTATATATCTGACAGACTCAATACTAAAAAAGTTGACGAAATTAGTATTTCCTATAACTATATTGAAACTTTATGAATCGAAGTAAAATCAAATGGTAAAACAATAATCATTGGAACCCTATATAAATCTCCTTCTGGTGACCCTGAGATGTTTATAGATAAGATTGCTCAAATAATCAATTACTTCAATGTTACAAACTATGACGACATAATAATTACAGGAGCTTTTAACTTCGATCTATTAAACTTTGGAAACCACGCATTAACTCAGTCCTTCCTAAATACTTTTTATTCTCATTCCTTACTTCCAATTATAACAAAACCGACAAGAATAACCCAAAACTCAGCAACACTAATTGACAATATTTTCAGAGTTCACCCCGAAAATTACTCTTGCGGTATTCTCCTTTGTGACATATCGGACCATCTTCCTGTATTCATGATCCAAAAGTCTTCTTTCAACTCGAACAATATTCATCAAAACCGTACAATAACCTACCGCATAATTAACGAAAATACCTTATCAAACTTCTATAACTATGTTCTAAATCAGAATCGATATGAAATTTCCTATATAAATGACATCTATTCTGCTACCGAAGAGTTAATTTCAAGGCTAGACGATGCTTTTAAGTTTAATTGTCTTATAAAATCTAAAACCATATCATATAAACACAAAACAAAACCTTGGATAACAAACGCAATTATAAAAAACATCAAAAAACGTCAGAAATACTTTTCTCTTTATAAGCTTAGTCAAATTCCAAAACACACATAAAAATTTTCGGAATCAAGTTTGTCGTAGAATTGCTCATAGTCTGGTCCAATAATTATTCTAGTCCTTGATCTGGACACACCGCTTTTGCCTAAGTCGATGGTATTGACCCTATGACTCAATCTACGATCATATATATTTATGTAGGCTTTAATTCCTACTGAACATGCGAAGGCTGGTTAGAGGCGAGTTGTGCCACTGCCAGGATTCACACTATAAAAGTCCCACTTGTTACTGGGGGGGAGGTTTGTGATTGTTAAATTCTAAGAGTGCATAATACAGGTTAAATAAATTAGCCGAAGGGATTCTTAATTAAAGTCTTGCCAAGGGTACGTCCAAAAGGAAGAGCCACAAATAAACACACGTACAAAAATAAACTTTACTTTACACAAAAATAATAATTAGAAGCAATAGTTAAACGGGCATTTAGGTAAATAAGGATTATATATTAAACCGGATTAGTCCGGGTTGACAGCAATTATAAATAACAATATCAAGGAATGACTCCCTTTAATCTCTTTAAACAAGGAGGGGAGGATAACACTGACGTTAAGCGTCTAGATTTATAATGACTCAATGGGAGTACCAATCACTGTTAATCAAATAGTCAATTTAAGAATAGAGGGACACTGGGCTTACAGATTACCATTAATTGTGATGGATTGGAGAGACGACTACTTAGGTCCAGACGGATGTCAATAAGGAAAAAGCGAATGAATTCAATAATTTTTTTGTCAACGTAGGTAAAAAAATCTCAGACTCCTTCAAAATAGTCGATAAATCTTTTCTTTCGTATTTTAATGAGATTAGGGACCAAATTCCTTGTTCTTTTCTCCTGTAAGCGTAGCCGATATAAAAAAAAATCATTAGTTCACTAAAAAATAAAAAATCAGGTATTAATTCAATCTCCACTAAAATTTTAAAATTCATCTCTGATATAGTTGCTCCAATTTTAGCATCAATAATTAATAAATCATTTACGCAGGGTATATTCCCAAGTGTATTAAAAGTTGCTCGGGTAACACCGTTACCAAAGGGCGGAGACCTCACAAACGTCAGCAATTACCCCCCTATTTCATAGCTTACAATGTTCAGTAAAATATTTGAAAAAATAGCATTCAATAAACTTTATAAATTTATGGAATCTAATTCACTGTTGTATAAACACCAATATGGTTTTAGACGTCAGAAATCAACGATTCACGCGATAATTAACCACCTTCAATATTTATATAACATTGAAAAAGGCCACATTGTATTCTCAATTTTTCTCGATTTTAAAAAAGCTTTCGATTATGTCAACCATAATATTCTACTCTCAAAATAAGCTATGTACGGAATTAGAGGCAACTGTCAAAATTGGTTCAAATCATATTTAACTGAAAGAAAGCAATTTGTCTCTGTCAATGGTCAAGACTCATCCCACCTTAATATTACAACTGGGGTCCCACAAGGCTCCGTGCTAGGGCCACTGTTATTTTTAATCTATATTAATGATATATTGTTAAAGCATCTTCTCTGTTTAAATTTATATTATTCGCGGATGATAGTGCCTTATAAACTCCCTAGCCGTATGACAAAGCGAGCAACATTGCATCTACAATAAATAAAGAACTCGAAATGTCTTCAGGTGGCTTAATGTTAATAAACTATCAATAAATGTAGATAAAACCAAATATATTCTTTTCTCTTACAAAAAATATATTGAATTGCCCCATATTAAAATGGGCGACGGAATAATTTAGGAAACTACTCATATCAAATTCCTAGGCATCTTTATTGTAAAAAATCTGAGTTTTAAACAACATATTACGCATATCTCCACATCTATCAAAATCGATTGGAATATTATATAAATTAAATAAGTTTCTTCCTAAATCTATTCTACACTCTTTATATATGACAATGGTGCAACCTTACTTGACATATGGCATAGAGAGTTGGTATGGAAAATATCAAAATTATCTCAATAAATTAGTCATATTACAGAAAAAAGCAATTCGAGCCATCCATCAACTTGACTACAAAGAGCACACTAATCGATATTTTAAAGAATCCAGAACTCTAAAATTAAATGATATCTTTGTTTTTCAAGCATCCTTATTCCTTTACAAAACAATAAAGTGTTCCTATAATAACTATATATTCAATATGTTACAAACAGCTGATAATACCCATAATCACCAAACCCGCAATAGAACAAAATTTATTTCACCCTTGTATTCAAAATCAAAATCACAATGTAGCTTTCTCTACAAATCTATCAAAATATGGAATAGCTTGGACGACAATATCAAATCCCAAACCAATTAGCTCAATTCAAAAAAGCTCTTAAAAACAATATAATTTCGGCTTACTAAATTTCTATTCAGTTTTTGTTATTGTGTATTTATTTGTTACCGTACACTATTATACCCTGTACTATTACTTTGATTTATACATTATAAATATGTTATTATTTATATAAGACTGTTGACTATGTTAACTACAGATCTTTTGAAATAATCGCTAGAAATAAAATAGTTTTTTAATTTATCTCTAAATTTAAATAATATAATTATTCGTTATTTGCAATCTTTACAATGGTTAGGTTCTCAAATGTATACTAAGTTGTTTATATTTTTATAACAAAGGCGTTCTCTGTTCGTAAACATGAAGGGATAATATTCTTGATAATGTTATGCTTAGTCTTAAGTTTTAAGTTTCTGCCCTAAAACTCACTGACTTATTTTGGGCCCATAACTAATCTTTGTATGTATATACATATATACGAGTATGTATAAGTACTTATTGTAACTTGTCATTAAGATTTAAAATGTAATATGTTTATACTGTACATTGGATTAATATGGAATAAATAAATAAAAGTCTTTGTTTTATTTCAATTTACCAACTCATTATATCTAATTCCATAAAAAGAATACAATTATGTATGGAACAACTCTTTTCCAAACAATTATGTTAATTGTTCTTTTGTTTTTGTTTGTTTTTTCCCCTCTGGATCATTAACATTTGTAGGAAAAATCAAGGGTGCCAGATTACGTCGTGTATCTAAAACAATCTCAGGAGAGTTGCGTCCCCTAGAAATCCCAAACTCCTAAATGGTCCCCTACTTTGTTTATTCAAGTTTGTAGCCTCGACACATTTTTAGTTCCCCTAACTTTATCATTTATTGTTTTTTTCCTCTGAATCATTAACATTTGTAGTAAAAATCAAGGTTGTCAGATTACGTCGTGTATATAGAGCAATCTCAGGAGAGTTGCGTCCCCTAGAAATCCCAAACTCCTAAGTGGTCCCTTATTTTGTTTATTCAAGTTTGAAGCCTCGACCCATTTTTAGTTCCCCTAACTTCATCATTTATTCTTGTTGTTGATTTAAAAAAACTTTGTGGCAAAGAAGTCCTCATTGGTGAGCAGCTTTTAAACTAAACTAACTCAAAGCTAAATAGGAAGAATAAAAAATATAGGACTTCGTCATTAATATAGATTTTGTATAAGATTGTTCTTGAAAGTTAAAATACGACCTCGCAATAGCAAATTGTAGTCACCTTGTGGTGGAGCGAATGCGAGTGTGTGTGTGGAGGGCCATTCTCCCACCTTTTACCCAATACCCTCTCCCTCCCTCTGTAAGAATGTGTGTGTGAGTGGGAATGAGTTTTTTTATATTTTCTTTTTGTATATATATGTATTTGATTTCATGTATTAAAAGTTTTTTGCTTTCTCAGATTGTACTTAGTTTCATATGTCAGTTTTATATTACTTTAGCTGAAAACAAAAGAAAAGAGTTAGATGTAAAAATAGATTGAAAGCATAATATTTATATACATTTCAAAAGAACGCTAGCGGGGAAGAGTATTGTCTGATTAAAGAAGATTTACTGAGTTCGAGCATAGAGTGGAGACCGTGTGGACGCAACCGTGGGACAACAAAATTCTAGCAGAAGTTGGAAAGAGGCCTAGAGGGTTCCTACCCGTATCCTGATAGGAGGGTTTACACGACCTCTCATTGGAAACCACGACCGCACCTGGTTTCGCCAGCCCTTATCGTGAACCAATAATTATACAGCCTTGCCTTAACTCGCGAGTCATACCCCTACACCCCCTTTTTGTTTTAAAAAGCATCGTATGGTGTTGATTGGACTATCTTGTAACGTTCAGTTTTTCTTTTCATATTTTTTTTCAGCGCGCATTGTTTGACTCAGTACCGATTGGTGTCATTGTATAATTTTTTTCCCTCTTTGTCCGTCGTAGTTTTTTATCTTGTTTTTTGATTGGGGAATTTTGGCCTTGTTTGTGGTGTGCACACATTTTTTTCTTTGAGTTCTTATAAGAAAATTTAATTTTCTTTTGTAATTATTGTATTTTTTGTTAGTAAAGGACTGTACATACAATCCATTTCATTCTCCTTCGATTTCTCACGTCCGGATTAGTGTAGGAAGCGGATTGGATCAATTGGGGTTAGTCTAATTTTTTCGGCCCGCTACAACCTGAAAGCATATTATTGTTTTTCCATCATTTTTACATTTTGTTTAATCAATTCATTTCTATTCATTTTCATTTGTTTTCTTCCTTGTATATCCATTAGTAAATAAAATACCTCATATCATTAAACTTTCCTTATTTATTAAAATTTTACAACTATGTTCAATTATTATGTTTGTTGACTCATAGCGTTTACAACTTTCGCCTCTTTTGACAGGCTGTGATCTACGCTAAAGTTCGTCTTGGCGCTTGGGCAGTGGATGACATCACCTTTACCAATGGCACTTGTCCCGGTATGTACCACGGGCGCTACACTGCCCTTTGAGCAAATCTTGTTTTCCTTCACACATATTACACCGACTTGATTTTTCTGGAGCTCTCCTGGGTACAGCGTTGGATTTATAGCATCAGGGCAAGCATTCAATTACAGGGAGTGTAGCTGCAAATCCTTCAGCGGCATCATGAGCTAGACGTCCATTGGGCGGATACGTTAATACTCACCCCAGTGGAGATAAATAGGTTCACATGCATCATGCACATAGCCAATCTCAACATTGCTCTCATTTCCCTTACCGCCTTCACAACACAACATACCCATTCTCTCTGTTCCTGAACGCTGCCGAATTGAGTATGCGTCGCTTTGGGGGGTGGAGACACTCATATATACATACCCCTGACGGGAAACTGGTGCACACCCACCCTTGGGGTCCCGAAAAGTTCAACCATGGCTGGTTGTTGTCATAAAACACAATAGAACCATGACACGCCCCCATCGATGACCAGGGACTCACCAGTGAGTGTGAGTCTAATCTCTATTAGAGCTCAATCCAGGAGTTTATTGACTCTTGGAGAAAATTTCCGTAAACGGATTATGTTTTTAATATTTTGTTATTCTTTGTTTTTTTTTCTAAATTTGAATAAAGGGATTAGAAAGTTCAAAGGGCGTTTGTAATTTGAATTGGAGCTTGTCGAGGACTTTGACAATAAAAAATAAATTGTTAGCTTATTTACCTCACTGATAAAAGTTGACTGAACACTCACATAATAAAAACACCGACAAATACAAATTAAACATAAAGGCGAAAAGGAAGAGAAGGTCAAGAGTTGAAAGAGAATGGAGAGGTTAGTAGGTTTAGAATGAAAAGAAAAGGCAAGTAGGACGGAAGAAATGGATTTAATGTTTGAATTTCCTTTTCCTTTTTTTCTTTTTCTAGAGAAAGTTGTGAAAAAGAGGGGGTGAATAGTTAATAAAAGAGAGAGTGGGAGGGAAAATAGTGTGGAAATGAAAGAAGCATTAGATTTTTATTTTAGTTCCCCGGTGTTCGGGCCATCTCTATTGGTTTTGATTGTTAAGTTTTTTCGTAGTGCCAGTGATGAAACGAAGTCCTTGGTTCTGCACTCTTTGAAGCATCGAAATGTTTTTGTTAGAGGCTGCGTTAAGTGGTATACTGGGGTACACCAGTTTGGATCTAACCAAAGTGATGTAAAACTCTTTCTTGTTCGCTACTGTGAGGTTTATAAATATGTGAAGTTTGTCTAGTTCAGCTTTTGCATATCCAATTCTAGTGCTCACGTGTTTGCTCATTCCGGAACTGGAGAGTCTGTATCCGAGAATAGACGCGTGAGGAGAGTATTCAATGTCGGTGTCTCCTATATTGAAAGGGACAGTACGATGTCTTCCTATTGCAGTTGCAGAGAACTTTGACACATCTGTTTAGATTTTCCAGCGTCTTTCAAAGTTGGAGATTTTTTCGGCTTCTGCTGCCATGGCTCTAGCTATCAGCCTTGCCGATTTTGTCCTCCGCACTACAACTTGGGTGACATCATCCGCGTATTGTATGTTTAGTGTTATTCCGTCGATTGGTTTAGGGATGGTTCTCGTGTAGATGGTAAAGAGAGTGGGGCTAAGGCATCCTCCTTGTGGAACACCGGAGGCGAGGTCAAAGGCTTTCCTTGTATGCTCTTCGAAGGCTATCACCGCTCGCCTATTGGTTAAATAGCTACAGAGGATCTTTTCGAAATAGGGAGTGAGTTTTAGTCTTGAGATTTTGTATTTCAGGCCTTCGATCCAAACATTATCGAAGGCCTTCCTTACGTCCTTGCAGACGACGTCAACCCAACAACCTCTAGCTCGCCATGCTGCCACGTGTTGCAGCATATGGGCTATTGCTGTCTCCGTGCCTAAGTGCTCTCTAAATCCGTGTTGTTCTTCGTTCAGTAGGTTCTTTTCTGCTAGGTGTATTGCCAGTCTGCCGTTGAGAATTTTTTCAAAAACCTTCCCAACGGTCTCCAGCAGTGAGATGGGTCTATAATTCATGACCTGATTTGATGGTTTTCCCGGTCTGGGTATGAATATTATTTTGGAGGTCTTCAGGCCATCCGGGAAGTAGCCCATTGCTAGAGACGCGTTAAATAAGTTCAGCAGCCTGGTCCTATTTTCTCCGGAGCTTATTTTAAATGCCTGTTGGTAATTTGGCTGAGCCCCGGAGCTTTAGACTTGAATGAAGAAATTGCATTTGATAGTTCCTCCATTGTTATTCTCCTTCTTTCCTGAGGGTTACCTTGAAGCCGATGGAAGCATGAGGTTCTATAAGGGTTAAACCTGCCTTCTCTCCTTTCCATATACTTGAGAACCTGGTCCTCAAAGCCTAGGTCAAAGTATTCTTCTTCTTCGTCGGATATTTTGAAGACATTTTCCCAGACTCCGCGGAACAGCTTCTCTTTATCGCTGGGAGTGACCGTCGTAGTTCCTTCATGCTTGATTTCAGATTGGCCTAGGGTTGAGATCTTGCAGGCGTTCTGTCTTCGAAAAGTGGAAACAACTTTCTTCATATAGAGGGCGGGCCTTCAATACGCCTCCCAAACCATAGCCTCAAGCTTGATTAGGCCGTTGTCCTTAAGCCCAACACATCACCGTAAAGTACAAACCAGGGACGCCAGAGAAAACATAGGCTCCCCCAATCACGGATGACTCTAGAAATCCACCTACGAATTTTGCATTTCTGACCAGCCATAATCGTCTAAGGCTGGAGAAGGGACCAAGATTCGAAAAACAATGCCGAGAGATCTTGTCCACTATGTGAGGGACAAATGGCGCTACCTACATATGTACATACTTAATGGCTATGTCATGGTTCCGACGATTACTTATTTTTTGGTACTCTTTCAAACGTTATGTTCTAACTCGACCAAATCCTTGGAGCTAGTTCCTCAAGAATGTGGGACCTTAATCTTGTACAGGGTAGCAATATTCTCTTGCCTAAAATCAATTCAGTGTCCAGTTAATTTTTCATAATTATCAAAGTGGCATATTCTTCCTCTCCCCAACAGTTTAGCTTCTTAATTTTAAGCGCCTAGTGCTCCTATGGACAATATTTCTTCCTGCTACTCTCTACTTTAACTTAAGGCTAATTTTGTACAAATTCTTTCACTTTGATTTTGTCTTTAACTCCTTTTTAATTGCATGTTATCTTGTCTATTTATTCGATTTTCCTTTCTTCATACTCAACTACACAAAACATAGTGACCAAAATACGTCCTTCTCGCCGCAGTCCGCCCACTGTTCGCCGCCGTGGACAGTAACGCCGCCGCCGAGACCGCCGAAGACCCAGCGCCCTCTAGCGACGACGCCTAGGGCCACGCCAACCGCTCTGCCTCACACGAGCGATTCGACGACGGGCAAAGCTTACAAATCGCTATATATTATCGCAATTTTGTAGTGAATTAAGATTAGTTGTAATATACAGAAATTAGCCAGGTATTTAGTGCTTGAGTCTCGGGTTTATCTGGTACGTAAAAGCAGGACCGAGAGCGTGGTGGTCTAGAGATTGATATTTGCACCTTTATTTATCATTATTGCTTTTCCCATTTACTCTTCTTTCTATCCACCAAAAAAAGAAGACAAGCTCGTACTTTTAAGCACCCTCGCCTTTACTACGAACTACTTCTTAGTGGTTGGAATTACTATACTGCTCCTTTTAAATAATCGTAGCGAGGTTCGTGCAAAGATTTTACATCATTTCCATTCTTCCCTTTCACATTTTTCCTTTATCTCTCCCAGTCTTCATTATTTCCCTACTGGATAAATATTCCCTCGTTGGTCTCACATAATTTTCTCTTTTTTTAAATTACCCCAAATTTTTATAGCCCAACTTGGTTAATATTAGTTATCTTTCGTCAATGATAGATTTTGAACTCAAAATTTAAAAAAAATAATAAATTTAATGAATCAGAGGATTTTATATTGACCTCTTTTGCTGAATTTAATAGAAATTATAAATTCTATTGTATTATTTTTACTCCATTCTTTTTTCAGTCAACTGCTATTAGTTTGATGGTGATTAATGCGTACCCAACTGGCCCCAATAAAGGCAGAGACAGGGTCGATATCTTTTATCCAATTTTGCTTTCTCTATCTACCCTTTACTTTTTTTTAACAGAACTCTACTACGTTGTATGAGGGAGGCCTTCCTTTAGTTTTTTACTATAATTTAATGAATTAATGGCGATAATTAATAATATTAAAACCATGACAAAAAAGATCTTTTTTATCTTTTCGGGCAACACGAGAAGTCCATACATGAGATTAAGTCTATAACCTGAAATTAAGAGTTTGGCTCCAGGGATGTGATAATAGGCAGGCAACAAATGAGGGTAATAATGAAATAATATGTGATATATATTAATTCAGCAATAAAAAGTGGTAAGAAGATTTAGAAACATAGGAATAACTCCGTATATCGAAAAGATACAATACGAAAATTGGAGAGAAAGACTGGGTACATGGCAATACCAATTTATTTTTGTAGAATCTAAATACAGGTCAAATAAATTTAAATTAGAGGGATTAACGTGAAAGGAGTTCATTCATGCCCTACCTGTGGTAATGAAAGTGAGAATAAGGAATACTTTTTGTTTTGTCCTAATTAAAATGATATAAGAAACTGCTACCCTTTACTGCAACATTCATATATAGAAAATAAAGAAGAAGTAATCGAAATTTATTATTCTATAACAAAGATAGACAATGAAACTATTATCTAAGCGCCATTGCTAAGGCAAAATTCCAGCAGCTCTATCTGATCTGGGATGAGGTTCCAGTTATGGCTGATGTTGTTGTTGTTGTTGTTTTTCTTCCTTTTGTTATTATGATATTATTAGAATTACTGACCGGAGCTGTTGGTTATCCTTTATCAATCGCAAAGGTTCTTTTCCTACCCCGACACAAGATTTACTATGCAAACAATGCCAGTTCTTTCTACAAGAAACATAAGAGTTAGGATCATTTTGGCTATTAATTTTTCGGAGTAAATTTCTTATCGGATGAAAACTTTTGTTTGATTCATCCAAATTCGCATATGTTTTTTCCCATACCTAGATTATACCTGTAGTTTGAGAGAGAGTGAGAGAGAGAGAAAGAGAGGAAGAGAGAGAGAGAAAGAGAAAGAGAACTACAGAACTACAGAAATAGGAACCAGCAAAGACCCTAAAGTCCGCTCAAGGCCAGTCCGCTTACACATTTTAACGTTAGTGTATCATGCTCTTTTTTGTTATATATATATATATATATATATATATATATATATATATATATATATATATATATATATATATATATATATATATATATATATATATATATATATATATATTTAACTATTTCAACTCTACGGTACACACTTATCTACATGTGTACCCTTGACATGCAGGTTTAGCTATCCCTCAAATACACTAACATAACACGCTTTTTCGAACCAGGTGGGGAGGGGGGATAGGACAGTACTCTCTTCTCCCGCAGGCGTCGCCTGCTAATGACGAAAATTATATACTTATAGGACAGGCAGAAAAAGAAAAGGGGAATTCACATTCACTCCATGCATGGAGGCGTCGCTGGCATCTTTCTATTCATCATTTCATTTTAATCCTCCACTCCTTATAATATATGAGTTTTTAATCTGTGCTCATACTACGTTATATTTACGCTATTGAAGTACTCATCAAGTCGGTTTTTGAACATATTAACTGAAGTGCGTTCAACGACACGGTTGGGAAGGCCATTCCACGTTTGCGTGATTTTAAACGTGAAGTAATTTTGGGCTATAGTAGAGTTAAATCGCTTGTTCACTAATTTTTAACCATTTTGGCGTGTGTGGGCCCTTTCGTCCAGCTCGAACAATAGTCTGTAATCAATATTAGTAAATACTTTTAAGATTTTGAATAATTCTATCAATTGTCCACGTAATCGTCTACTTTCAAGTGATAGTAGGTTTAATAAGCGTAGTCTATCTTCGTACGGTTTGTTTCGGATTTCAGGAATTAGTTTCGTAGCCCGACGTTGCACTCTTTCTAAGTGCGTTATATCCTTATTTAGGGAGGGACACCAAAATTGGACTGCGTATTCGAGGTGTGGGCGCACGAGCGATTTGTATAGTGGCATGATTATATCTTTCGATTTGAAAGTAAAATTCCGAGCAATATATCTTAGCATTCGGTTTGCTTTTTTTGCAAGCTTCTGCGCATTGCTTTGATACTTTAAGGTCCTCCGAGATTAAAATCCCTAGGTCTTTTTCTAAGTTAACGGATTCTAGAATTTGGTCTTTCATATGGTATTCTACTTTTAAGTTCTGACATCCTAAATGCATGACCTTGCATTTACTTATGTTGAAGCCCATTTGCCATTTATCCGCCCATTCAACAATTTTATTAAGGTCCCTTTGCATTTGCTCTACATCGGGTCTCGCAAGGGCACGGCTTTCTAGCTTTGTGTCATCTGCAAATTTAGAGATCCTACTAAACACTCCATTATCCAAGTCATTAATTTACACAATAAATAATAATGGGCCCAGGACTGACCCCTGTGGTATCCCGCTGGTGACTGGGGCCCAGTCTGAACACGCTCCATTTACAACAACCCGCTGTGAATGATTTGATAGCTAGTTTCTAATCCATTTAAGTATGTTGCCCCTCACCCCAATTGCTCTTATTTTCATCAATAGCCTTTCGTGCGGGACTGTATCAAAGGCCTTTTTAAAATCAAGGTAAATTATATCCGCCGCTTTAGTTTCATCATAGATGCAAATCATGTTATGAAAGAATTTGAGTAAATTGGTTAGGCACGAGCGCCCCCGTCTAAATCCATGCTGGTAGTCTGCAATTGAATTATTTGTTTCACAATGGCTCACCAACCTATCTAAAATTATCGATTCTAAGAGTTTTCCAATTACAGAAGTTAGACTGATGGGACGGAAATTAGTAGGCTCAGTTTTATCCTCTTTTTTGAATATCGGCGTAACATTAGCACGCTTGAACTCTATTGGAACTAGGCCTTCCTCTATTGATCGATTGAAAATCGTTCAGGGCGGTCTTGCTAATTCATTTTTTAGTTCTTTAAGATGTGTTGGGTACACCCCATCCTGACCGGGTGACTTCGACTTTTTCATTTTATTAATATATGAGAGAATCTCCCCTTCATTTATATTTATATTGGATAGGGTATTTTGTCTTTCAAAATTAATTTCCTCGCCTAGTGTTTCTAATTGCGTCACGTCTTCAATAGTAAAAACGCTCGATTATTGCTCATTTAATATTTTAGCAAATTGTTCTGGGACGTCCGTCATAACACCATTTTTACCTCTGATCGGCCCTATTAAACGCTTTATTGGCTCTCTACTGTTAACGTAACATTAAAACCGTTTCGGTTCGTGTTTCGAATTTATAGCAAGGTCTTTTTCATATTTCAACTTAGATTCTCTAATGGCCCGCTTTACCAGCCTTCAAGCGTCTACGTATTTTTGCCGATTTGTTGTCGTTTCGTTTTTTTTTAAACTTTGATAGTCTTTATTACGCTCCTGAATTAAGTTAATTATTAAAGGGCTAACCCATGGTGCTCTCTTTGACTTTCCATTATTTCGACGAACGTACTTAACTAACTCGGAATCCACCGTGAGCACATTTTGCTGTAGCTCCGAGTACATTCCTTGTACTGTCTTATTATCAAAACATCTTCCCCAGTCTATCCTTTTAATCCAGGTACGGAAGGTTTCAAAATTATAACTCCCAAATCGTGGGATAAGTTGTGAACTCTTTTTTACCTCAACGCACGTATTAATTTCAAACCGAATTACATTATGGTCACTCGTCGCCAAATGCTCACCCACGCAAACGTTTTCTACCAAAGTTTCCTCTGTTGAAATAATCAAATCCAGTATATTTTGTTCACGCATAGGTTCCTCTACTTTTTGCACAAGAAAATTATACTGGATGAAATGTACTAATCTCTCCCCAACTTTATCCGAAGTATAGTTTGTAAAGTTAACGTTAGGGTCTTTGAAATCTCCGCAAATTATAGTTTTGCCTTTTCTCACCACGGATAAAAGGCACTCAAAGAGTAACAACAAGGAGCAAAAACAAGGAAAGAAGGTACTCTAGAAGACCTTATGGTCCATTCAAAGAGGGTATCTTTTGGACTAGCAATCGAACAGGTAAATAGCTGCTCAATTGTTTTGCATCCCTAAATGGCTACTTTTCAAGACTTTGTCTAGTCTTGACTTGAACTGGTCAACAGATTCACTGTTAACAACTTCCACTAGAAGTGCGTTCCACTTACCGCAGATACTGTAAGTGAAAAGATTTCCACACAGATTGCGGTTGTAACGCTTCAGTTCAAGTTTGAAGCCGTGATTGCGCGTTCTGTTCTCACTGAGTGTGAAAATATCCCGGTAGTCAACATTGTCAAACCCGCGAAGTATTTTGAAAACTTCGATGAGCTGACTACGCAATCTACGGGTTTCAAGCGAGAACAGATCTAATTCCCTTAGTCTATCCTCATAACTTTTATGTCGGATAAAGGGGATCAGCTTGGTTGCCCTGGCTTGTACGCGTTCCAACCTTGCGATATCCTTTCGAAACGAAGGACTCCAAAATCGTACGGCATACTCCAGGTGCGGTCAAACGAGGGAGTTGTACAGACAAAGTACTATCTCCTTGTTATGGTATCCAAACTGGCACTTTATGTATCTTAACATCCTTTGGGCTTTCTTCTCTACATCGATGCACTGTTTCGAGAATTTGAGGTAGCTAGGGATAGTTACACCCAAGTCCTTCTCAGTGTCGGTGGATTCAAGAGCAGTGCCCTTAAGGCTAAACTGAAATTGGGGGTTTTTGTGGCCGATACGCATCACTTTGCATTTCTTCACGTTAAAAGGCATTTACCACGTGTCCGACCACTCCCCAATCTTCCCAAGATATTCCTGCAGGCAGGCAGTATTTCCATCCTTTGCAACGTTCATACCAAGCTTAGTATCGTCGGCAAATTTGGAAATCTTGGCAACCATGTCACCGTCCATGTCGTTGACATAGATGATGAATAGTAGTGGTCACAGGACAGAACCTTGAGGCACCCCGCTAGTAACGGGCACCCACTCAGAAGCCTGTCCATTCACCACCACCCGTTGCCGTCTGCTACTTCACCAGTTCTCGATCGAGCCTGCAACTTTTCCGTCTATGCACAGCGCTCGCACTTTCCGGAGAAGGCGGTGGTGTAGTACCTTATCAAAGGCTTTCTGAAATTCTAACTAGAACCACATCCACCGCCTTGTTTCGATTGTGCTCAGTGAACACGAAGTGGAAGAATTCCACAAGGTTCGTCAGGCATGACCGTTGCCTTCGGAAGCCGTGCTAGGAACTCCTCAGTAGCAGCTTTGACTCTAAATACGACGTCATTTTGTCCACCATCATGCTTTCCATGAGTTCACCGACTATCTAAGTCAGACTGATAGGTCGGTAGTTTGACGGTTGGCTACGGTCTCCTTTCTTGAAGATCGGAATCACCTCCGCCTCACGCCAGTCTCTAGGAACGCATTCGGTCCGGATTGACATGCTGAAGATTGCGCTCAGGTGTCGTGATACTTTATTGCGCACTTCTTTCAACACTTTAGGTATAAACCCATCCAGGCCAGGTGACTTATTCGTCATTAGGTCAGTGATCTCTTTTTTATTTCCTCTTTGGTGAAGTCCATAACTTCCAGCTTTCCCCCCGAGTAGGAAACTATTGGATGGGGGATGGGACCACACTCTTCAGTAAACATTAAAGAGAAGTAGTCGTTGAGGAGGTTATCATTTTCTGCATCTAAGTGCTTTAATGCCCCCTCCTCATTTCTCCAAGGGCCAATCGTTCGACGGATTGGTTTACGGCTGTTCACATATCCAAAATCTCCTTACGATTCTCTTCACAGAGTCTCGCCACTCGGAGTTCCTCAGACCGCTTAGCCGCCCTTATGCTGGACTTCACTCTCCTGGCTAGCCTTCGGTATTTGTCAAAGTCACCCGAGATTTTAGATTGCCGGTACACAGTTCTCTTCTTCCTAAGCAGTTAGCCGATTTCTCGATTAAACCACTTTGGTTGAACAGAAGACCGACGGGGACATTTCAGAGGGATAAAACGTGATTAAAGACTCATGAATGTGGTTTTGAAACTGTTCCACGAGTCTTCAACGACATCGCACATTTCTAGCCTCACGTCCGTCAGTCCAGCACGAAGACCTGCAAAGTCTGCTCTTTTCAAATCGAGTTTCCTCGATTTACTAGTTGCAGGCCCTGCCTTCGGGACTTTGACTACAAATCTAATTAGTCGGTGGTCACTGCCACCGAGCTCTTTGCCAACAGAGACGTCCTTAACGATGTTATCCACAGAGGTGAAAACCAAGTCGAGGATATTGTCTCCTCTCGTTCGCTCTCTTACCCATTGAGTCAGGAACTCGTTGTTCGCGAACTCCAGGAGTAGTGCGTTCTCGCCACAGGGTTCTCTGGTTTCCCAGTCAACTTGGCTGTTGAAATTCCCCATGACGATACACACTTTGTCTTCGACAAGTTCTCCTAGTAGCTGGTACATATTTCTGTCCTTTTCAACGAGTTGGGCAGGAGGTCTATAAAGCACCAGGGTCCTGTATCTGGTAGGACCTATCTCTAGGTCAACACCTAGTAGTTTATGGTCGGATACGATGTTGCAATCCGTCGATTTGAGAGTATCCTTGACATACAACATCACACCGCCACCCTCTCTGTCTGGCCTATCTTTTTGAAAGAGCTGGTAACCGGGAATCGTGAATTAACCTTCAAAATCTCGGTTTGAGGTTTTTATCTACGACTCCGTTATGGCCACGATCTCAGGTTTCTCTGTTGCCACGAGGCCACGGAGCTCAAGAAACTTATTCCTGATTGACCTCGCATTGAACAGAAGAACTTTCAGGGAGTCCCCCAGTGTAGGACTCCCTACGTTCTTCCGTTTCCCGGCTTCTTTTGTGTGGCAGTACCCCTCTTTGCCACATCTAAGAACGTCGTTCCAGGAGTGACACGGGGATACTGTCTTATGTCCGCTTTCACTCTGGGTCAGACGCTCCTCTGCGTCCGCTCTACGACATCCTGGATTAAGTTACAGAATACAGCCTTTCCCTTGAATGAAAGGTGCACTCCGTCCTTTTGGTAAAGGTCGTTTCCACCGTAAAAAGTGCGGTGAGGGTCCAGAAAGAAGACCCCCTCTGCCGTACAAAGGTCGGACAGGCGCTGGTTCAAGGTCACATTCCTTGAGTGAGCTGTCCGGCTAGGACCTCTTCTTGGGAGCATCCCTAAAACGACCCGTTTGCAAGTTCTCAATCCGCAGTCGTCCACGGCTCCCATAACGGTGCTGAGAATTTTCTCGCTGGGGCCTACTTTGCCTCCTCCGAGGTAGAGGTCATTTCCACTCACCATCAAGGCAACGACTGAATTCTCGGAGATCTGAGATTTCTCAGCTTCTACCCTGATGTGGTGGTTCCCTCGTCCTGGCTGGCAGCATACCTCCACACTAGTGCGAAGGCGGGCCGCTAGCAGGGGCTGCAAATCTTGTACTTGGGAATTGCCCACAAGGGAAGCCCTCGGACATTTCCGTGCAGAGGTTTGAGGCTTTCCTTCCGGAAGCGAACTCTCGGTTCCCTCTTTCTTCTCCATCTCATTTCTATTGTTCTTCTTTTTCTTCTTCTTCCTTTTCTTATTCATCTTTTCCCCCCTATCGTCCTTTGTTATATACTCTTTTGTTTTATCTTTTCTTCTTCTGTTTCAACTTTCTCTTCTTCAGCTTATACTTTATCTTCTGTTTCAACCTTCTCTTCTTCCTGTTTCTTACCCTTCTTCTTCTTTTTCTTTGAGGGTTTATCCGTAGCATGTTGACCTAGCTCTGGGAGTAATACTGCAGATGCAGTGTTTACTATAGGGATTGACGTTAGCTCTGCTATTCTAACTAGCCTGCGAATCAGTCCGGCGTGTTCCACTTCTAGGTTGTTTATTTTCTCCTCCAACTTCCTATACCTTTCCTCGGAAGCCCTGCATGTTTCTTTTAGCTCCTTGATTTGGCCGTTTAGAATACAGTCGGTGCAGGAACTGGCCGGGTGGCATTTGGAATAACACCCCTCGGAAAGTCCACGCACCACTTATCTATGTGGCATATTGCGCACGTGTATTTTAGAGCTCCTGGTCCTTTCTTGCCGGTCATTTTGAACACCTTCTCTCTCTCAATACTTTGCGACCAATCAATGATAAAAAGGGGGGTTCATGAGTTCTCCCCGCGTGAGTTGCTCCCGCCTATCCATTGGAGAGGTTTCGGATCTTTCAGAAGGCACGCTCCATGTGCTGCTGTTCGCCTGACCGAGTCGTCAAACCTCGGCGCGCCGTGGCTTCCAACCAAGCAGCACTGACGGTCCCTGAAGGGGACATCGATTTCTCACCAGTTGAACAACGGAGCACGCCCCATACTAAACTCCTATTAGTTCCCTTCACGACGGCCAAGATATCGGAGCAGCGTTCAATGGATATCGAGCCACACCAAGAGACTTGACCCAAGGCTTTTTATTGGCCTGGCAACCAACCTGGGAACAAAGGGCCGTCACCTCGGACCGATGCTATCAGAGGCACCCGTCAACGGTCACTGGTAATGGTCAATAATTACGCGCCAGGGAAGGGGTTAACGGGGCACTACCCTCAACCCATTCATCATGCCCCAACGCCTAGGACACCTCTAGTCCTAGTCTCTCGCAACCAGTGAGCGTCGATTGGCGTTGTTTATAGAGGTTCCAAAGCCTCTTTTTTGACGCATGAGGTAGCTGCCAGGTCCTTATATGTAGATAGATGAAAAAAGGGTAAGAGTGACATGATAGAAATAGGGATTGTTTTTTTTGTTGCTTTTTTCTTTTTGTATAAATAGAAGAAATATGATTAATGTAAAATGGGGGAAGGATAGAGTAGGATAAAGAAAGACGCACTTAGTCTGGAACCTAATTTCGGACCAAATCGACAAGCGAAGCCCTGCCAGGGGTACCAGAAGATAGGTACCCCCGCCGACATAGCTCGAAAAGTCAAGGGTACGCACAAGCTCTCTTTCCGCGACAAAGAGGCGTCACCCCTCTCCCCCTACCTCTATTAGAGATGGGGGGCGATAGGTAACGGCTAAGTTAATTTTATTATTTTTAGCACACTCGAGCTCAATTAACAGAACCTCGCTCTTCATATTTACGGTCGTGGCGGCTATCGATATCGCAGAGAGAGAGAGAAAGAGAAAAGAAATTACTTACCAAAGTTGACGAAGTCACCAAAAAATCACACCAGATTGGTTTATGACTTGCCTTACAAACAAGATGAACAGCTTAAAAAGAACCTTGACGTAGATATAAGACGATAGAAAATAAGAGATTTAAGAAAGGAACAAAATGAACAGCTGTGGATTCTACATGGCAACGCAAACAAATAGTGGCAAATTAATTATAAAAGAGGGAGAAGACCACTAAGAGATAAATAAATTAAAATGAGGCTTTAAGAGATTTCTCTGCCATAAGGAAACAAAGGCGGGAAAGTCGAGCCTTACTTGAAATGGCCGGGAAAGAGGAGGACGAAACGGAGAGTTGCAAAATAATGAGATTCCAATGGAAATTGGCGACCGATTAGTCCCCACCATAAAAACGACATCTTCTGGTAATTCGAACACCAGTCGAAACAAAATGGCCGTATATTAGTCTCGTGTGGCCGATGCAAACGCGGCAAAGGGCCGATTTTGAAGACCAAAGTCTCTGAATGCTCGAGGGCGGCAAACGAAAAACATAATCCCTTGTAGAATCAGCTGGACAGCTGATCAGCTTTCTAGTTCCCCAGGAGCCCTACATGCCCAGGAACCAAACAAAATAGAACCCCAAAACGGGACGCATTCTGGAACAGCCAGTTACAAATTTCTGCAACTAAGAGATGGTTACCCTAAAGAGCAAATTGCTTCTAAAACACTCCGAGAGTCAGAAAAAATGACCGAATCTTTAAAGAGAAGAACTGGGCTCAGTCTAAATGCTAAAGGAATCGCAAAAAGTTCAGCCCTAAAAATAAAAGCCTCCAACGGCAAAGAAAAAGTTTTAAACTCTCCTGAGTACACAACTGCATCACTAATATCTCGGTCATACTTGGAATCGTCTGTGTATGTGGGGCAATGTTTTGTATGTGAGTTTGCGTTCTCGAGGAACATGCACTTATGAGAACAAGGGTCCACGGATGACTTGCCCAAGCTCCACATGCTGGTGCAAGCTCTGGGAGGTGAAGTACGCCCCTATGAATCGGCGCGACAGGTTGGAGAGATAATCTCAAGGACAAAGACGGCAACGCATCGAATGCTGCTGTTGATTCAGAGGCATTAAATCCTCTGGAAACCTCTGCCACAGGGGCCTGCCGTACACGACAGAGGTATCGCATACAAATGTCGATTCGATGATAGGGCAAGGGAAGCACCTACTTTCACAGCAGAGACTGTTCTCGGGGGAGGTGCGGAAGGCTCTACAGAAATGCAAAACGTTGCTCTATCTGACCTGATATTCAGGTCAGATGGTTTCGATAGACCAAAACAACAAAGTTGTAAACTCGTCCCTACTCACCGGTAGGCACAGAGTACCTAAAGTCTTAAGTTGTCAATTTTGACAAAGTTATGGTTCTTCTGTTTCGGATTAAACATATACTCGCACATATGCCTTATGCACCTAAACCTCTTCCGTTGCTGTATTTGTAGATGAGCCATTAACTTCGGACCAGACTGAGTCATTCGTAATTTTAACGCATTGAATCCCCCATTTATGAATCCTTTGCTCTCATCAGATTTTGTCGAAAGTAAATAATAAGCTAAGTATTCGTTCTATCAAATTCACTCCTGGTAAGCAAGTACGATGTAATCGATTTAAACGGGTAATGATACCTAATACTTATGATCGTAATTAATTTAAGTCTGATTATTTACTTTCCATGGCTGACTTTTCACTGGAGAAAGTCTAGTCTTCCGTTTTGGTAAATAAAGACGATGAATCTACAGCCGAGAATGATCATTCGCCTCTTCCGGCCATGTCAGGGATAGAAAATTTCTAATATTAATGAGGCCAAAACATTTAGAAAATAAAATTTATGATTAAATGGAAACTTCGTTACGGAAATTAAATGGAATTAATCAATTTGCATTAATTAAATTGGAAAAGTTAAGCGTACATTTGATTCAGTTAGTTAGTTATTTAACTGGCAACATAATTCTGATATTATTCAGGAGTTTACACCAAAACATTAATTAAAAGGTTTTGGGTGGTGTATGTCTTTCTCTACCTCACAATCCCTCACGTTTCCACTGGTCAGGTGTTGTCATAAGCTTCGGCAATTAATGCTTCTTTTCTAAGTGAAGCAGGAAGAATCCTCATATCGACGGCCAGTTGGTGTTGTAAAAGGTCATTAAACCAGGATATGGCCCGTTGACCTGAGAAATCGCTCATGAGCACAAAACGCGTAACATTTGTTCATCACTGACGTTTCGTTCCGTAACTTTGAACATTTTCACAGAATTCTTATTAAATAATAATTATTAAACCACTAATATTTTGAAATTTGATCAATTTACTATTCTCTCCTCAGCTCCTACTATGGTTCATCTTAAAATATTAGCCTTACTCTGCATAAAGAAATCTAACCATTCTTTAATGAGCCCGACTCCTCTTTCCACCACCATTTTGTCGAACTCAACAACAAACGAATCCCAATTTCAACTTAGTTTTCCGTTTTTCTCTCATTTTCGGAATAAACACCGCAATCTAAGGCTTCCTAATTTTTAATGCCTTTGTATAATCTATACAGAATCCTGTGAAAATGTTCCAAATTAGAAACCAATCTCTTTTATTATATATATATATATATATGTATAACTGAATCACAAAATAAGGAACGTGAGGAATTTATGAATAACGTTACAGCCACGAGGAAAATGAAACAACGGAGAACTGCGAGGCCTTTCGACTAATGGTCCTTTACTGAGCAGTCTGCTCAGTAAAGGACCATTAGTCGAAAGGCCACGCAGTTCTCCGTTGTTTCATTTTCCTCGTAGCTGTAACGTTATTCATATATATATATATATATATATATATATATATATATATATATATATATATATGAAAATAAGAGTTGGACGCGAATGAGCAAATGAGACAAGAAACCGGAGGTTTTTAAAGGCAAGAGAGAGGGACATTAGAAGAATCCAGAATCAAAGGGAGCAGAGGGCGGCACAGTGAAGGCGATCCTTTACCGAGAAGACAGAAATAACGCCAGGGGAAAAAAGTTTTGAATTCCTGGCCGGGACTCGAACCCGGGTCTGCTGATTGCCGGTCAGATGCTTTACCACTAAGCTAGTTGGCACAGTAGCTATATTTCACCCAAAGCGTTACCCCATCAAACCCAGTATCTCCTTGAGCTAGGAACTTCCAAGGAATTTTTATACCACATGCTCTTACCCGCTCACAATTTAAAGGCTCACTGTCCATGTCACATACAAAGAAAGCAACTAGAGGATCTGCGGGTGATAATACAACCACCACAGGGCTATGCCATTTTTATTTTCTGCCTTTCAAATAAAATTTGAAGACAGAAAGAAAGATGCAGAAACCTGGTGTAGCTGACTATAAATATATATAGTACAAGAAAATAAGAGTTGGACGCGAATGAGCAAATGAGACAAGAAACCGGAGGTTTTTAAAGGCAAGAGAGAGGGACATTAGAAGAATCCAGAATCAAAGGGAGCAGAGGGCGGCACGGTGAAGGCGATCCTTTACCGAGAAGACAGAAATAACGCCAGGGGAAAAAAGTTTTGAATTCCTGGCCGGGACTCGAACCCGGGTCTGCTGATTGCCGGTCAGATGCTTTACCACTAAGCTACCAGGCACAGTAACTATATTTTACCCAAAGCGTTACCCCATCAAACCCAGTATCTCCCTAAGCTAGGAACTTCCAAGGAAGTTCCTAGAGCAGTTGGAAGTGCCCCAAATTTCCCCCTCAAAATCATCTTCAGTGACTAGGCCCATTTTTGGATGAATGGATTTGTGAACAAGCAAAATTGTCGGATTTGGCACGAAAACAATCTACATGAGATACACCAGCACCAATTGCATTCCAATAAAGTCACAGTTTGGGTGCAGAGACCTATAGATCGATGATAAGCAACTTCTTGTGGCCTCAACTGGATTATATGCCTGATATGGATATTGACGACATGTGGTTCCAACAGGACGGCGCTACGTGCCACACTGCGCACGCCCTGATAGACATTTTGCACCAGCGATTTCAGGGCAGGGTCATCTCGCGCGGTGGCGACGTCAACTGGCCACCGGGACCATGCGATTTAACGCCATTAGACTACTTTCTTTGGGGTTACCTTAAATCGAAGGTCTATGCGAATAATACGCAAGCAGTTGATGCCCTCAAAGTCAACATAACGAACACCATCCAGCAAATTCAGCCAGATTTATGCGACAAAGTCATCGAAAATTGGGCCTCCCGAATTCGTTCCACCAAGCGAATCCGTGGCGGACATTTGGCGACGTCATATTCCACACTTAATGCCATAAAATGTACTTTGAATTTAAAATAAATTGAGTGTATTTATCACACACAAATTGTTTTATTTACATTTAAAAATCAAGCGAACATATATATATATATATATATATATATATATATATATATATATATATATATTTTTATGAATGCATCGAACCACCTTGAAAGAGAAAAGGGAATAAATTTTTCTTACAGTAATATTTATTACCTTTTTTTCGAAAAAATCCGTGCAGGGAAGCGATTCGAACCATGGACACTGAGGCAGCGAGCGCCGCTTTGATCACAGTTAAAAGTATGCCGTTAGTACACTATGTTACGCAGAGAACAAAAAATTTCTCTAAATAGAATAGCTTTTAACGAACACTTTTCGCAAGTAAGAAAGGGCACTATGAAAGAAATAGAAAATTAATTGGGAATTCAAAGAATAAATGAGGAATAGTTAAACGCGTGGTAAATAAACAAATGTATATAATATTTCTCAAAGTAGCGCGAGAGAATGATGAAGATGAATGCAATAAACCACATTGAAAGAGAAAAGGGAATAAATTTTTCTTACAGTAATATTTATTACCTTTTTTTTCGAAAAAATCCGTGCAGGGAAGCGATTCGAACCAGGGACACTGAGGCAGCGAGCACCGCTGCCTTAAAGTGGTAATAAATATTACTGTAAGAAAAATTTATTCCCTTTTCCCTTTCAATGTGGTTTATTGCATTCATCTTCATCATTCTCTCGCGCTACTTTGAGAGATATTATATATACATATATATATATATATATATATATATATATATATATATATATATATGCAAATTTTGTTGAAGACCATGGTGTATTTCGCCTTAATTAATTTCCTTTGGCAACTTTCTATTCTTCAAACTGTCTTTTTTATTCAATCTTGTAGATGGTGGATCACTTGTCCTGTATTCATCTCTCTTTTAATTGAATGAGTTTGGTAAAATCCAAACTAAATTGCTGAGCTTTCGATCTTATTCGATCATCTTCGGAGCGTCTTGATATATTCTTTCCTCCTTTACCAATGAATTGTGGAGTCAGAATCGGACTGAATGAAAGAACTTGGACATAAAAAGTGGTGAAATTTAGGGAGCGTAAGAGAGAGATAGTAAGAGAGGAAAGTGGTGAAATAGGGTGAGTTTAAAGAATAGAAGTTGTGTGGGACACAGAATAAATAGGTCCCTGGTGAAAGGGTAGCTCTGTTTGTTTATGTTTTGTTTGGTTTTGATTTTTTGGATGTATTTTGTTTGTTATTGTTTTTTGTTTTGTCTTTTAATAAACTATAAAAATCATAGTTTATTGAATTAAATTTAACATGTTAATTCAATTCTTATTTTTTATATATGATCTTATGATCTTAATGGTCTTAAATGGCATTCAAGCCTTTATTTAAAGCGGGGTTTATTGTTCCCGCTGTGAGTTTTCGAAAACGCTTTTCTAGTTACATTTTGGATTTTTATATTTTTGCAAAGTTTTGAAAAAAAGAGTAAATCTTAGTAATAGTTTATGAATTTCTACTAAAGAAACCTGAGCATTACACTAGTCGTTTTTTGTGATTTGTCGATTTTGTCATGTGTATTTTAGAGTTACGTCGCCGTCAGAATGTATCTTACTGCTTTTAAATGATCTTATTTGTCGATCGACCTCGATATCTAGGTGTCTACGAGAGAACTTCGGGGACAAGCGGGTGCCAAATGGCTTGCCAGATCCTCTTAGCCCTCTCGTGGAGCGCTACGTTGATCGGAGATAATCCAACCGAGTCTTGGAGTTCCCTCTGTCGTTTGTGTTCTCTTCTTCGGGTGTTTGTGATGATAAGCACCGCTCTGTTCTGGATCGTTTGTAGTTTCGCAATCTGGGTCTTGGTGCTCGCGTTCAGCGGCACCGGGGCGTACAGGAGTCTCGAGCGAATGGACGCATTGAATATCTTGAGTTTATTTGAGGGATTTAGTTCACGGAACCTATAAAATTCCCTCAAATCTCTCTTGCCATTCGCGACTGTTCGCTCGATATGACTTGTGTAGCCCATGGTGGTGATTTTGAGCCCCAGAACCATCTCTTCCAGGCAGTTAGGGATTCGCTCCTCTTCTACAATTATATCGTTTAATGTCTTGCGAAACCTGGGAATTATTTTGAATTCTATGGCATTGGTTGATATATTCCATCTCCTCTTGAAAGAGTTGCCGTATTCCTCGCTATGAATTCCCTGTAAACATAAGCGGCGGTACAAATTTGCGATATAACGTCAGCAAACTGTACGTATATCGTACCCTCCGAGAGAGGTTGTGGTAGGTCACGTGCATAAATGTTGTATAAAAGGGGACTGAGACAACCCCCTTGAGGGACTCCTGCTTCGAGGTCGAATTCGGGCCCTTTATGTCCTCTGATTTGAATGTATGCTCTCCTCTCCATTATGTAGTCACATAGAATCCTATCAAGAATGGTGTTGAAGTCCACTTGAAGGACTTCCTCGCTATGAATTCCCTGTAAACATAAGCGGCGGTACAAATTTGCGATATAACGTCAGCAAACTGTACGTATATCGTACCCTCCGAGAGAGGTTGTGGTAGGTCACGTGCATAAATGTTGTATAAAAGGGGACTGAGACAACCCCCTTGAGGGACTCCTGCTTCGAGGTCGAATTCGGGCCCTTTATGTCCTCTGATTTGAATGTATGCTCTCCTCTCCATTATGTAGTCACATAGAATCCTATCAAGAATGGTGTTGAAGTCCACTTGAAGGATCTTAAATTGTAGTCTTTTCTTCCAAACCATATCAAAAGCTTTTTTGACATCGCGGAGCACCAGGTCGACATGCCTTTTGTCTGGCTTGATCTTTGCAAGCTTTTCAGTGACGACGGCTAGTGCCGTGTCAGTCCCTATTTTCCTTCTGAAGCAGTGTTGCTGCTCGTTATGCAAATTGGCTTCATCGAGAAAAGAGTTGACCCTATTAGCCAATATCTTCTCGAAGACTTTGCCAGCAAATTCTAGGACAGATATGGATCGAAAGCTGGTATGGCAGTCTAGGAGCTTCCCCGGTTTTGGGATGAAAATAATTTTGTCCACTTTCCACTGGTCAGGGAAATAGCCCGTGTTCACAGGGGCGTTCATGATGTTGAGAAGGCCACTCCAAATGTTAGGCGGGGCCTGGATGAAATTTTCGCTGGTCAGTCCCACAGTACCCGGGGCTCTTTGACGAAAGGATTTTAGATTAACGGAGAGTTCTAGGACAGTTATTTTACTGCCATAGCCCACCATCAATCTATCCTACGACGCACAGTGGTGAGGAGAAATTTTGTGTATTTGTGTGTTTAGCTGTTGAGTTACGTCAGTTTCGAATTCGAGGTCGTCATTGTCATTTTCTTCTGGGGTAATTTTGAAGATTAAAGACCAGAAAATCCTGAACATTTATTCAATCTCTTCAGTCTCAGTAATTCTTTAGGCCGTTGTGAATAATTGTCATTTTTGTTTGTGGAGGTTTTGCTTTAAGACGTTTAACCGTCTGCCAGAACGCGTGTGTCTCTCTTTCTATGTCGAGCCTGTCTATTAGTCTGTCTCATAGTAGCATTTGCTGGTCTGCAATTAGCGATGGGAGTTCGTCTTTAATTTGTGTTAGTCTTCTGTGGGCATTGTGGTTGGGACCTATCAGCACTACTACATTGGACAGCTCACTATATTCTTTGGCCAAGTCTCTCATAGGAGGGGTCCAGGGCTGAGCTGGAAGGGTTTTATAATTAATACGGGGAATACTCTTTTGAAAGTCAGTGATTTTATCCAGCTTCTCATCTATTTCTTCTAAATTAGCATCGAATAAAGGGTCAGGGATATAATTTAAGAGGTAATTTCTATAATTTTACCAGTTCGCTTGACTGTAGCTTTTGCATTCTTGGATTTAAATTTGAATGGGATTTACTCCTACCGTAATTTTGATAGCCTGGTGGTCGCTCGGAATATAGGGTTTTATAATTAATAAGGGGAATACTAGTTTGATCGGCTTCAATTAGAAAGTCAGTGATTTTATCCAGCTCCTCATCTATTTCTTCTAAATTAGCATCAAATAAAGGGTCGGGAATATAATTTAAGAGGTAATTTCTATCACTTTCCCAGTTCACTTGCTTGTAGCTTTTGCATTCTGGGATTTTAATTTGAATGGGATTTACCCGTACTGAATTTTGATAGCCTGGTGATCGCTCGGAATGATGGGGCCCGGTTCAATGTAGTAATTGTAAGGAAACTTGATACTAGATAGAACTATATCGCGTTTCGTAGGCTAATCTTTCCTTTATGTACGGCGGGTATTCTGGTCCGATCCTTGCCATGTATTGTCTGTCGAGTAGTAGTTCGATGTTTCTACCTGGATTGTTGTAGGAGATATATCCTGCCGCAGCGCAACTTGAATTTAGATCTCCGGCGAAGATAACGTTTTCTTGTGGCTAAATATCTGCAAGAGGTTGTGCATGGGCACATAGCTGCGTCTTGGGGGTTGGTAACCCGTGGCCACGACCAGTCCCCTTAGGGCAGTACCTACTTCAATGCCAAGGTAGGATTCATCTAAGTCCTCCGGGGTCCTGTATTTTAGTCCTTTTTTGAAGGCTATTACGCAGCCGTCATACAGTTCCTGAATATAACTTTTGCTAATAACGTCGTATTGAAATAATTTTAACTGTTTACGCGCGGTCAGTCCGTGTTCAGAGATAAGTATTATGTCAGGGTCAATCTGTCGCAAAATATTGCCATAGATGGAACCTTTTCCGTCCAACCCATTGACATTCATATGTATAATTTTAAGTCTGTCTGTCATTTTGTGTAGTGTTGGTTCTCTAGTGTGTGGGATTAAAGTAGACGTTTATTCGCGTTCTACTTTAGCCCCATGAAGTGTACTTGGCGGTGTGCGCCCCCTGCCGTTTATTTTTGAATTCTGTGTCCGTGATTGTGTGGAAGCAGTCCGTGGTCAGTTTTACCATGTTTTGAGCGAGAGCATTTTCAATCTGCCGCTTGGGAACCTAAGGCCTTCAGCTACTTCGCGGGAATTGAGTTCGGTTAGGAAGGGAACTAATTCGGGGGCAAATATTTTGAGGCTGAATCCCCTCGCGTTCTATTTGAGTTGATGCTCTCTCCCTCGCGATGAGGAGGAGGTTGACCTTGGGCGGCGAGTTTTGGAGGTTTTCCTTGCTCGTGGAGACCTGGCCTCCTTGAGTCGCACTGCTTCCTTGTTGAGTGAGTGAGTTTGCATGTTTTTTGTAGTGACGGTGTTTTTCCTGGGTGAAGCTGGCGCTTGTTTTGTTGTTTGTGTGACTGCAGGTTTATTAAGATGGGAATAGCGTGTATTGGCTGTGTTTGGTGGCGTGGGAACTTATTGGCATATTTCTTGGCGTTGAGGGGCTACGCTAGTTCTCATAACCTCCTCTGAGGGTGGGTTGTCCGCAAACCACATCTCTTGCAACCCGTTATTTACGAGCATGTGGTTGACTTCCGTGGCAAAGGTACCTGGGGGTGTAATGTTAGCAATGTGAGCATAGTAGATGCAGCACATTATTTTGGTTGAGTGTTCATTTTCAATGTAGAGGTATGTTTTCTGGTTGTTGCTCTCGGCAATGGCGTCTTTAGCTACTTTAGCATAAGTTAAGTTTGCCTTTTTCTCTTCGAAATTGCATTTAATTTGGGTTTGCTCTTGGATTTCCTTCTTTTTAACCGGACATGCCATAGACATTGTCCCGTGGAGGCCTTCACAGTTTAAGCATTTGAGGGAGTTACTCCCCTTTGCAGTCGCGCCAAAAATGGTCGCGGCCGGCGGAGATTTTTTATTTTTTTTTTATTAAGTGTTTTATGCCCTCTTTCACCCATGTATGGGTCTAAACAAGCACGGTATTTTATAGTGATTTAAATTTAAAAGCTTGAATAATAGTCATGAGTTGTGAATGGTGATCTGATGGATAAAGTGAATTGAAATGAATGAGTGGTGATAATTAAATTGTACATGAATTAAAAGGTTTTTAATATTGCAAGAAACGAATTTTTTATAATTTATCGGGTTTTGCTTCTTTTCTTTTTCTAAATTTTACTATATAATTTACTTTATTTTAAGTATGCAATCAGCTTCGATGTTGCTGCGGGTTTGAGTGCATAGTCTCGTTGAAAAAAATGCACACTGGGTCTTTTTATGTGACTATTTTTTGTAAAGATTCGAAGTTGGCGCGGAGGCCACGAAAATTCCATTGCAGGATTTGAGTTTGTTTTTCATATTCTTCGGTCTGTAGATCTATTTAGTAGGCTTTGAGGCTCCGTAGAGGGTGGAGCTACTGGACTTTGTATAGAGTTTGTGTGAGGTTTGTTTCGGCGTGGCTGGTGTTATCGGGTTGTGTATGTTTTGTCCGTATTGTTAGTTTTCTTATTGAGAGCTTCCTTATATTTTACATGAAGGCGCTGAAGCTTTGGTTTGTGTTGCGCTGGGTGCTTAATAGAGGCATTTCTTTCTGGCTAGCGGGCGAGAGTGTTCTTTGTGAATACTGTATTGATAGTGGGGCTGTATGTCTGGAGGTATTTTCATTGGTATCAAGTTCCTTGTTTATTGCCAATTCTCCTGTAGTTGAATATGTGGACCTTGGTGTAGAGGTTGGAAATATATGTGGTGATATTTGAAAAAGGAAAGCGTCTTTTGAAGGTTTTGTACTTCTATTTTGTGTTGATGTGCTTGAGCAAGACGGTACTGTTTTCTCGGCTTGAGATGCCGGGCAGTGGGAGTCTTGTCTCAAGGATTGTGGGTTTGTGAGTTGCTTGTGGAGGGGTGAGGGTAGCTTGCTATTGTAGCATATAGTTTCTATACTCGATGAGCTGTTTCTTCGGGTTGATTTAACTTCTGGGTTTTTAGTTGGTGAGGAGGAGGAGGCGGCAGATTTAGGTGATTCTTAGTGACTTCTTTTTTGTGATTGCACTTTAGGTAGGTCCGTTTCGGGGTGCTTAGTGGTTGGTGGTTCAGTTTTTATTTTGTGTGGTTTTAACTTTGGGCTTTCTAGTGATCCTTGGCTTTTTTCCTTGGATATTGCGTTTTTTTTAAGGGATGTTAGGTCCAATGTTGGTTTGGAAGTTAATTGTGTGGTTGGAGCTTCGGTGGTGGAAGCAACGGTAGCATAACTTCGAGTACTCAAAGTTCTTCCTTCCTCGGCCATATCTTTTAAGGCTTGGTGTCTTCGGATGCCAAAACGGACAGTTCTAATCCATACCTTCTAATGGAAGTTGAAGTATGCACATGTTTGCTTGAATGCATGGTGGTTTTTTCCACAGTTAATGCATTTTTCTTTGGTTTTGCATTGTTCGCTGTTGTGTCCTTTTCGCTGCATTTGAAGCACAATTGTGGATCAGTTTTACAATGCTTGGCCTGGTGAGCAAACATCAGACACGATCGATATTGAATTGGAGTGGGCAGTTCTTCCTGTATTCGGATTGTCGTTCTTGCGAATCTAATTGTTTCTGGGATGGTTTGCTGTTTGAATGCTATTTTAGCGATTTTAGCGGAGTTGAGCGTGTGGGCGATTTTCTTTCGAAGATGGACACAGAGTTTATTTGATGGCCGTCATCTTCAAACAGCCTTTGTATCCCTTGGCATATGAAGGCCTCCGTACTTTTGGGTCCAGGCATAAATCTTTTCAATAGAACCGTGCCTACTCTCAGGTTGTGATTATTTTTGCCCGTTGGTTTTATTTCATTATCACCTAAGGCGGTGAAGGCCAATAGTTTTTTTGATATTTTTTCGGATTTGGCTTTAACTGTAGCCTCTGTTCGGTCGGGATTGATTAAAAATTCTGGTTGTGACTCTTCTGTAACGACTTTTAATTGTTCTCGCAGTTCGAGTGCACAAAAAGGTTAATTTTTTTGTGGTTTTTAGCGTTATATATCTGGACCAGCAAGCCGGTCCGAATATTATTCGGAGGTTGTTTATTTTTTGCGCTTTGCTGTTGTTTTTTTGTTGGGTATTTGTTTGTTGATTTTGTAGAGTTGGTGTTTGCAAGAATATTATCCATGGCCAATAAATAAAATTCAACACCCCTGCCCGTGGCGGCCCACATTGACCCCAACATGAAACCGGCAAACCTGGGCGCCTTTTACATGGCCCCGGCCGGTACCACTAGGCAGGGCGCTATACGCCTTCACCGCTACCCCTTGGGAACCTCGGACCAAACCCACACATAGCATGGTAGGTTGATCAGAGTAGCGGATCAAGCTTGGTGGCAGGCTTTTGAGTGGTTAGGGTCACCACGCCTAACATCGGGTCGTAGGAAAGTTCAGAGCCGTGTTTCCCAGTTATTGGCTCGGACCTAGATGAATTGCCTACCATGGCTTACGAGCGACATCTGCCCGGGTTTGAAGTCAGAGTTTTCTTTCTCCTAGATGTAATGACAACTAAGACTATGAGCTCCACCTGCCCAGCCAGGTTATACCGCCTACCACTCGGTCATTGGACACAATTTCTGTATAAGCAGGGGCACCACGAGCAAGTAATGGGCCAACAATTGTGGTGCAGAGGCTAGGTAGGCCTAAAGGCTATATATTGCGCATGCAACCCCGAAAATCCAGGCCGGCGCAGATGGAACACACAGTGAGGTATTTTTCCGGGCAGTGGGACCTAGTGTGCTTGCCGTACTTATAGCACCGAAAGCACATTTGTAAGTCGACAAACTCCTCACGTTCCATCTGCTCTGAGCGACTCTTACGTTGAAGAAAAGTAAACCGTTTTCTTTGGCCTTTTGAGCCATAGCCATGTCCTCAAAAACCCTTTAATACGTGCGTATAGTGTTTGAATTTAATTACCTCAGCTACCTTTGCGCATGGGTGGTTCCGTTCAATTTCGCTTTTAATCTCATCTGCCGAGTGGCACCCAACCCAGGAGTCGAGGCGCCTGAAGATTAAGCTACGGTGTGTTCTAATTTGGTGGCGGTGTGGTCGGTTTCACGTTAATTGTCTTAAGGCATTCAACGGCCTTGCTTGAGGTCAAGACTTCGCAGTCAGCCTCCCTCGCGCAAATAGCTGAGTAACCATTTTGAATGTCTATCAGTCTAACCAGAGCAATGCTCAGGGATCCTAAAACTTTTTCGAAAACCTTACATCTATCTGGTTTTAGGCCCTCCGAGAGGACCCGGAGAGTGATGCGGAGGGTCTCTATAATTTCTCCTGCATCCTATCACGAGATAGGGAATGGTGTTATGATGGTATTTGGATATGAATTTATATATATATATATATATATATATATATATATATACTGAGAAAAGTTTATAAAAGAGAGGAGGGAGGGAGTAAATCGAAAAGCTATTGGTCCACTTTTCTAACGTAATCGCGCTTTATCACTTTACTAGTTTTTATTGCCACTACTCTAAGCAAGTCGAACAAATTCACCTTCACTGATATTCACTTTGTAAAAATAGCGAAAATGGGCACAGCGGGAAAAGCAGACTAGCACTGGCAAGCAGAGCAGTCAAATGAAAGAATACGGTTTTATGCGGATATTTATTCTACCTGGTTGATCGTAACGTTAGAGGAAACGAGCCAATCCGGTTAGTGGAATTTTAAAACAACTTTAATGTTCGATTCCAGCTTAACGCTTGACTATTGATGGCAGGGTTTTCTTCGTTTATTAAAATGGCTTCTAAGATGTTCAGCCTAGCTTTATTTCCCTCTTCTCTTTTAATTACGGTGTTGTCAACTAGAATATCTCTCGTTAGGTTGATGTTATGCGTGCTCTCCATATGATTTTTAGGCCCTCCGCTTTAATGTTCGATTCCAGCTTAACGCTTGACTATTGATGGCCGGTGTAAGTGAACTATTATCACCCACTTTTGGATGGTGAGGAAAAAAATTAAACTAGAGTAATTTAAGTAGTTTACCATAGAAATACATACACAAAAAAATGGGAAAAATTCAATAAAGTAAACAAAGTAATTTGCTAATAGTAAATACACATAAGAGGAATAAACCAAAAATAATGCGAAAATTAAACTGAGGCTAAGCTCCGAAAAAAATGACAAATTTCCGTGACGGTGAACGACCGAGGGGTTGATTTGGCGCAGTTCTACGTTTGGCTCAAATTTTTGGATTTCGACTGCTGTTTGAGCCAAATTTCTTGAGTTAGAGTTCGGTTAATCACGAAGATGAATTGCCTACAAAAAAAAAAAAGACTAGAAATAATGATCTCAAATTAATTAAAGAAAGTAATAGCTTCTTGAAGAAGGGACTTGAAAATTCACATGAAATTACCTTAAAAGGTATAAATGAAGCAAAAAGATTGATACACAACCTTAGCCATTTAAGAAAGGGCTTATAAATGAACAATCACAAAAAATTACCCTTAAAAGGTAAAGGTTATACACAACTCTTTTAAGGGGGCACAAAAATATATATGGACAAGTTAAAATTGATAAATATACACACAAGAAACTTTAGGAAAACGGGATACGCATTATAGAAAGCAAACGCACCTTTATGTTGAAGTTTCTGAAACTAGAGTAAAGGTTTGGGTTTAAAGTTTGCCCGATCTTGGGTCGTCTAGGCGCCGTGCGGCCAATGAGCGCGCGTGAGGTGGTGGTTGGTTGTTCGAGAGTGAGACGAGTCGCATTTGGACGATAGTTAAAATAATTTGCGCGATTGTTGAGATTTCGGATGCTTTCCTTTACATTCGGCTTTTCTTCGTTTATTAAAATGGCTTCTAAGATGTTCAGTCTAGCTTTATTTCCCTCTTTTCTTTTAATTATGGTGTTGTTAAATAGAAAATCTCTCGTTAGGTTGATGTTATGCGCGCTCTCCCTATGATTTTTAGGCCCTCCGCTTTGCAGATGCATAGTTAAACATCTCGAAAGTGTGGTAGTTGTCATGCCAATATATTTAGTTATTATAAAGCTTGCAGTCTTTATTGGGGAAGATGAACTCGTAAACTATGTTGGTTGACTTGAGATTTGAGGAGTTTTGGCAGCTGTTGTTTTTCATAAGGCGATTGTTGGCTTTTGGTGTTTTATAGTAAATAATAGGTTAAATTTCATCCATTTGATTTTTAACCTTAATGTTACGATTAATAATCTCCTTGATGTTTTTTTCATCTATTTTATAGGCCATAGACATCTGATTTCTGTAGTCATGTTTGATGTTGTTTACTTCGCCGTGATTAATTTTCGTTGTATCCGTATCTTTGAAGCGATTATTCAAAAATGATTGGAGTTGTTTATCAATTATGCTGTTCGAGAAACCGTTGTTCATGAGTGTTTGTTTTACGCGTGATATCTTTTGGTGGAAAAGATCCCATGTAGAGCAGCATTTATATGCTCGGCGGATGTATGAGCCGATTACACTTACTGTATTTTATACCTTTCAGGGCATTCACTATCTGCATTGAGGCATCTTCCCATTTCCGTACTTTTCTATATACTTTTGTGATATAGCTACCATTGATGTTTTGAACCTCAACGTTCAAAATAGCAAGTTTATTGCCTGTGCTCAATTCATAAGTGAATTTTAACACGGAGTTCTCCTCAAATTGCTGTTTGATGTTTATGGTTACAAGATTTACAAAGGTGCTTTGAGATCAGGCTAATCTCTTTCATTGTTTGTTTTATTATTATTGTGTTTTATATATTTATATATATGTAGACAAGTATGTATGCATATATATATATATATATATATATATATATATATATATATATATATATGTGGAAAACTCACAAAGTATCGCGTGAGTAAGCAATAAATGCAAATTTTCCCTGTGGGCTTTGTTGCATATATATATATATATATATAATCGATGGGGTTGCTGCTAGTCAGACGAATCTTTAATTTCACCAGGCATGAGAGTACATAGAATGCGGAGAAATTCATCTTCATTTATTGGATATAAAAACGTTTCGAGCTATCCGCTCATCTTTGGGTTCTATGATATAAAGGAATAAATAATTTACAATGAATTAAAAATTGTCTAGAAATTAGAATATTAAAAGTGTTGAGAAATATCAAGAAAAAAAGAGCCTTTTTTTCAAATAATACAAAACCTTTGCAAATATATAATTTATAATGAGTTAGAATATATATATTTTTATATATAGCCCATCTGGCAACTGCCCACTTGGGCATAGGTCGCCGAAAACGCGACACAGCCTAGAACTAGGCTACTTTAAAATTAAAATATGAAAACATAACTGATAAAAATGAGAAAAACTTAACAATTAGGAAGCAATCTCCGGCAGCAGGGGGAGGTCCCCCTCACCCAGGTGCAAGAGCATGCAACCTACAAAAAAAACAATAACAAACAAAAAAAAACAATAAAGGAATCTTTTAAATATAGAGGAGAAGCCCAGCCTCCCCGTAAAAGTCAACAAGTCCACAAGTCAATGTGCACGAACTCGTCCCGAGCACAAGGGACAGGGGGTAGCGACCCCGCCCATCCCGGTCTGGGGACAGATATCGTGCGCGAAGATCACCCAGACTGGGACATTCGACAAGATGTGGTGAACAGTCTGGGGGACGACGCAGTCGTCGCAATAGGGCGCTGGCGAGCGCTCCATCAGATAGCGATGCGTCACACGAGTATGTCCAATTCGGAGACGAAAGAAAGCGACCAGAAGCCGTCCCGGCATTGGGGGATAGGTCCATGGGAACAGTCGCGGCGCAATGGCACGCAACTTTAAGTTCCCTTCGACCGTCTCCTATCTTCTTTGCCAAGCAGTCCGAAGAGCTGCCCGTATTCCTGCCATGTAGTCGGGGTGAGGTAGAAGAATATAGAAGAGAACCATCAAAACACTCACCTATGTTGGTCTGACTGCAGAGAGAAGTAGGGAGGGTTGATTGAGGTGGAGATAGGTAAGGTCGTATTGGTAGTAGAGTTATGTCATAAGTAGGGAAGCAGCGGACGAGTCACAATTAAGACTAAGGGCACGGGATTTAATATAAAGGGATTCTAGTATTCCTAAACTTTGCCAGTTTCGGCAGACTCAAACAGAAACTAGTGAGTGCCACTATCCTGCACTTACCTAATCCCGAGAAGAAATTTGGCATTAGAACAGACGCGTCTAATCTTGGAACTGGATGCGCCTTGTTGCAATACGAGGCAGAAGTGCCGTTTCCGGTGGCTTTTGCAAGTCGGAAACCTTCCGATCGGGAGAAGAAGCATGCCACCTTGGAGCTAGAAGCTTTATCTATCGTGTTTGGGTTACAAAAGTTCCGCGTATATTTAGTAGGTAGACCGTTCCCCATAGAAACGGATCACAAACCCTTAGCGTATTTAAAAAGTTGTAAGAGTCAGAATGGAAGATTAATGCGTTGGGCCCTGTTATTATCCGAATATCAATAGGATATCCGATACCTAAAGAGATCTTTTAATGTACTCGCAGATAGTTTGTCTATGAACCCGGTAGTCCTTGTAAATAATCGGTATTATAGCTATGTAGGTTTTGGATAAAGATTTAGTGTCCACCCACTAATTAATTCATATGTTGTATTTGTAAAGTTAATAATATGACACGCTCTATAACTGCCGTGAATAATTTGTTTTGATTGTTTTCCTTTTTTTTTGCATGTGGGTCCTATATCATACTACCTGGATTAATGTATCGAATATAATCATTTATTTCTTTTGTACTTAGACATCAGCTCTCAAATTATTTAGGAGTTTCCCGTTTATGACCGGTAACCCATGTGTTCCTTTTTCCGTCATGATTATTTTATGTTGTTCCTATATTCGTTGAACTCTCGTTTTTTTTTGTTTTTGTGTTGTGGGTGTAGCCAATGTTAAAAGTATACATTATTCCAAGTTACACGTCAGAATAATGTCTTCTAAAACGGGTAGGGATGTACAAGTCTAAATACCACGTACATTATTGTATGCAGGAATACCTTGACACAAGCTGCGCGTCCTTCATGTATTCCAAATTCACCTTTCACTTTGAATTCCCTCCGCCCCTTTTCGCGCTTTTGAGACAACCAAATTCGAGACGGCCGTTCAGGTAAAAGTCTGCCTCTAAAAGACACCTGCTAGACGACGAAGGTCTGAGTTTTTGCGCCGTCGTAAACTGCGACGCGGAACGAAGGTATGGAAGATTTACTTTGTCTAGCAGCAAATGAAAAGGTCTTTCACGCAGCGATACGGATTTTATTAGGATTCGGTGCTCTGTCTCGATTTCTGCTCGTGAGGGAAATAAAACGGAAACTTCTCCCTGGAGTCAAGCAGAATACCTTGAACCTACGTCGAGTGTGTGGATCTCGTTCCACAAAGGAAACAGTTTGCCCGTTGTAAGAAAGAAACTTCGAAGAATTTGTGTGTTGCCGTCACGGTATCGTAGGTGCCAAACTTCTCACAGGCCCTTCCCCATTCAGAGTCTGAGGTTACACAGGACCTCCCTCTGTGGATTAGCCTAGACGTACGAGGGGTGGACAATAAGTTTTGCGAATCGGTAGGGCAAAACAAAGGAAGGGGGATGGCTGTTTGTGGGGGTGTTAGGACAATTTATGACAAGTCAGGATCTGCATCCACACGCTTCTGCCTCGTCTATTTAAAAAGCAGTAGCTGATCGCAGATCGTCAGTCACAAATTTTTCAACAAGGAAGAAGGTTGAACACCACGCAGTGATCAAACTTTTGACCAAGGAAGGCGAGAATGCATAAGAGATCCACGAACGCATGGTTGCAGTGTACACCGACACCACCCCTTCCTATGGAACCATTGATCGCTGGAATAGGGAGTTCCGCCATGGTCGTGAGTCCCTTGAAGATGACCCTCGTCTGAACGCCCGTCAGACGTGACCAACGAGAACAATGTGGCCCGTTTGGAGAGGATGACCATCGAAAATCAACGGGTCAAGGTCGAATAAATCAAGCGAGAACTTTGAATATCACATGGAAGTGTTATCAACATCATCCACGACAATTTGGCCATGACCAAGGTCTCTGCCCGTTGGGTCACTAGAAACCTCACGCCCCATGATCAACTTCAACTGCGTCAAAGTCCACAAGGCCAGAGTTGCACAAGCTGCCGTGCGCGAGTGCGGATTTGAGGAGCTAGACCATCCCCCCCTATAGTCTAGATCTGGGGTAGTTTTATTAAAAAATAATAAACACTTTTCTTTATATCTCGTTTCCTTATATCCGAATTGCAAAAGTTATTGACCGTCCCTCGTAGCTAGGCAATCGGTTTTGGCTATTCACTCCAGGAACCGAATAATCGGACAGTCACTTCGAGGAAGAAGAAGTCCGATTTTAGCCCCAGTTTGGCTCGCCTTCGTGATCTGGCATAGGTTCAGTATATCACCGTTCTAGGATTACTTTCTCATTCGATAACCTCGAACGGCCGGATTAAGTGCGATCATCGTCACCAGAAGATCTTTACCGTCATTCTCAAAAATACTTACGCACTCATAGGTATCGTTAAAGTGGATCATCCCCTCCCCTAACTTCACCAGTTTGATCGCTAACTAGAATTCCCACCCCGAACCCATAACTTCGAGTATTAAAAGTGATTAATTCATTGCTTAATTCAATAATATGATTCCATTCATTCTGTCTTGTGCCATTAAAACGCAAGCATCCTAGTGAGTAATTTTCAAGTATAATCCCCAACGACATGTTGTAGACTTACTTATTCAGTGCAAAGATTAATTCTATTTATACCTATATACGCTTTTTCATTTCTAATTCATGTACATTAAAGATTATTTTTGTATCTGTGTGTTTAACTATTTTGGACGATACTTTGGCAATTAATAAGCAATCCACTCGGCTTAAATCTCAATATTACACCGGTCCACCCATGGTTGGCTTTTACTGAGTGGGGACACACTCAGGGGATCATTATATAAATTTTTATCAAAAGGGAAGCACCGGAATTATTCTTATTCACCGGAAGTGGCTACGGTAGGTGTATTGGATACACTTCACCTCCGATTCACCTTAGTGCAGTAATAAAATATATGTTCAGGAAGTGGGACTGGGATAATCCACTCACTAAACCTCGACATATATATATATATATATATATATATATATATATATATATATATATATATATATATATATATATATTACTATGATGCTCCAAGGTAGGCTAAGCAAGGTAACAACTGTTATTGTTCTAAGAGTGCGATTTGAATAGTTAGCTGCAGCCGTGTGACCAAGGAATATTCCAAACACAACGACAAAAAAATAGATTTTAATACACACTAAATAAAAGGTATACAATAAATATGGATATGTATAGGTAAACGAATAAGACGGAATTAGGTTTCGAATACTGATTGGATAACCAGGGTTATTAAATGGTTATAATAGGAGATTTAGGGTAGTGAGCGATTTAGTTCCTTTGAACCTCGAGAGTAAAGCGGGGCGAACTTAGGGGGATGACAGGTCTTGGTGAGCTTGATGACTCACGGGTGTAGCTGTAAAACCGAAGAGGATAGTGCTACTTTCTCCAAACTCTAATTTCGCGAGATGCGGACCTCTTGTCCTCAAGAGTTCACCAGACGAACTTCGAGGGGGGGAGGGTGAGTTCTCTAAACTCGGATCGAGCGAGCTATCGGGCCTCTTGTCCTCAAGAGTTCACCGGTCGAACTTTGAAAGGAAGGGGGGGGGGAATGAATTCTCCACACTCGGCTTAAGCGAGCTAACTAGAATTCCTATCCCGAGCTGATAACTTCGAGTATTAGAAGTGATTAATTCAGTGCTTAATTCAATAATATAATTCCATTCATTCTGTCGTGTGCCATTAAGACGCAAGCATCCTAGTGAGTAATTTTCAAGTATAATCCCCACGATATGTTGTAGACTTACTTATTCAGTGCAAAGATCAATTCTATTCATACTTATATATGCTTTTTATATTTCTAATTCATGTACATTGAAGATTATTTTTGTATCTGTGTGTTTAACTATTTTGGACGATCCTTTGGCAATTAATAAGCAATTCACTCGGCTAAAATGTCAATATTACACCGGTCCACCCATGGTTGGCTTTTACTGAGTGGGGACACACTCAGGGGATCATTATATAAATTTTTATCAAAAGGGAAGCACCGGAGTTATTCTTATTCACCGGAAGGGGCTACGGTAGGTGTATTGGATACACTTCACCTCCGCTTCACCTTAGTGCAGTAATAAAATATATGTTCAGGAAGTGGGACTGGGATAATCCACTCACTAAACCTCAACATATATATATATATATTTATATATATATATATATATATATATATATATATATATATATATATATATATATATATATATATATATATATATTTTACTATGATGCTCCAAGGTAGGCTAAGCAAGGTTACAACTGTTATTGTTCTAAGAGTGCGATTTGAAATAGTTAGCTGCAGCCACGTGACCAAGGAATATTCCAAACACAACGACAAAAAAATAGATTTTAATACACACTAAATAAAAAGGAAAACAATAAATATGGATATGTATAGGTACATGAATAAGACGGAATTAGGTTCCGAATACTGATTAGATAACCAGGGTTATTAAATGGTTATAACAGGAGATTTAGGGTAGTGAGCGATTTAGTTCCTTTGAACCTCGAGAGTAAAGCGGGGTGAACTTAAGGGGGGAGGAGGTCTTGGTGACCTTGATTACTCACGGGTTTAGCTGTGAACCCGAAGAGGATAGTGCTACTTTCTCCAAACTCTAATTTCGCGAGATGCGGGCCTCTTGTCCTCAAGAGTTCATCAGACGAACTTCGAAGGGGGGGAGGGAGGGTGAGGTGAGTTCTCTAAACTCGGATTGAGTGATCTATCGGGCCTCTTGTCCTCAAGAGGTCACCGGTCGAACTTCCAAAGCAGGAGGGGGGGATGACTTCTCCACACTCAGCTTTTACGAGCTATCGAAACTTTTTCCTCAAGAGGTCACCAGAAGAACTTCGGAGGACAGCTTCTTCAACCCTTGATCGGAAGGCGGTTGAGAAAGGCAAAGTTGCCTCAAGCTACTCTTCTCCCTGACCCGAAGATACGAATGTGATGTGTGGCTCTTCCGTGGCCTGCGACCATCACTCACACTTTCCGGGAGAGAGCTTTGTTTAATCGAACTCCTTTCAGCGAAGCGTCGTCTAACCGAATCTGTGGGTAATCCTTGGGAGGGTGCATATATATCCGGATTTCTCCAAAACAGGGAGAGAGAGAGAGGGGCCTTCTCGAACCCTCATCATCGGCGGGGACAACCGAGCGTGTCCTTACGGGAAAGCGTAAGAGGCCAGGTTCAGCGGGCCAGACAGAACGACCAGCGGCTGGAGCCATAAAAGTTGTTCGAGGCAAACCTTCAAAATAGATGAGTAATCTCCCGACCGGGGGGGGGGGGGTTCAGACGGCGGGCAGGTAGCCTTCAATTTCAGCGTCATGCCTCGTTGTGAATTTCTCAGTGATCTGGTGGCAAGTCAAAAAGAGGTGAAGTCGGAGGAGGGGCTTTTTCTTCCGAAGTTATATCTTAGGAGGTGGGGAAATACTACTATTTTAGTGGATCCCTCTACAGTAAACTTCATATCGAAACTAGTCTCGTAAATAAATGCTCCTATACAGTAGTTTCAATATCATATACCATAACTCGCTATTGAGTTCTTTTACTTATATATATATATATATATATATATATATATATATATATATATATATATATATATATATATATATATATATATATAACTTTCGCTATATGTAATTTCTGACTTGCAAAAACCTTGCATTGCATACCATATTACAATACAGTATAACAGAAAGTGAAATTTGACATAAAAGAGCAATGAGACAAGAAACAGAAGATTTTGAAGGCAAAAGAAAGAGGCATTGGAAGAGCACAAAGATGTGACATTGATAATGAGCCTTTAAATTGTGATCGGGTGAGAAGATATGTTATAAAAATTCTTGGAGGTTTCTAGCCTAGAGAGATACTGTGTTTGGTAGGTTAACGCTTTGGGTGAAATTGAATGACTGTGCCTAGTATCTTAACGGTACAGCATCTAACCGGCACTCAGCAGACCCGGATTAGTGTCCCGGCCAGGATTATTTAAACTTTTTTCCCCTGTCGTTATTTCTGTCTTCTCAGTATGAATTGCCTTCATTGTGCCATCCTTTGCTCTCTTTGATCCTTGTGTTTTTTACGACGAAGGTAAGAACACAGAGGACGCTCTTTTACATGTGATTTATTTGGTAATGAAAAATAACCTTTCGGCCGTATCGCCCATCTATAGGTTCTAAAATCATAAAAATAATAAAAAATACAATAAAATTAGTATTAAATTGTTATGGTCAGTAAAGTTGTTAGGAAATCTTATTAAATCTTTGAAATCAAGGAAATATTGAATTATTTTCACAGAACGGAAATTGTAAAAAGTAATCTAAAGCTAAATTAATTCAATTTAATTACACGAGGAAGATTAAAATATTAGTCATATTTAAAATCAATTATGTGAGTAAAAATATAACAGCTAAAAATTGTGAACAAACAAGCATTATTAAAATGATTGATATTAAGATCGTATTCAAATAAAATATATAACTAATATGCAAAAGTAGAGGATCTAAAAGGTAAAAATGATTAACTATATTATAGAAAATGTACATTTTTTTCAACAATTAAATGACAAATATTACAAATAATTATGTTAAGACAATGTAGAGAATCGAAAGAATTAAATGACAAGAGATTTACATGAAAAAATGTTTCATAGTATCTATCAAAGGAAAACACTAATGTAGCGTAGAAAAACAACGCAAATAACTAAATTATTAAAATATAATGTAGCTTACCAATGAAGTTCAAGTGAAATCAAGAAGTGAAAAAAATATAACGGGTTACCTTGAAGAAAGATAGGTTTATGATTGGTTGTTTGGTTAATAAGATTAAGTTTTTTTGGTTGTTGACAGAGGTAAATATAATTAAGAAATGAGAAAGGGTACAGCGGTGTTATCAAGGTTAAGGGTAGGAAATTTGGACTATATGAGTAGAGGTTCTAGAATTGTTAGATTATATTCATTATTATTGCCGCCAATTATTTTAAAATTGTCAAAAGAACATCTGTTTTACATTGTATTACATGATTTATAATAACATAACTCTCCTTCCTAGATAAATTTCTTCTTGTGCGGTAGCTTATTCCCATATAAAAACAAAATGTCTCATTCAATTAAGCGAACCCTACTCACAATATAGGTTTGTGGCAGACAACAAGGACAAGTAAATGTATTAATAATAAGGCTGTTCATCTCAAGGGGAAGTTTGTCTTTTGAGAAAAAGAAACTACCTATGGAAAGCGGGTTGACAGAGATGATTTTGAAGGTAGTAGAAAAAAAATTCTTTGACTAATTTGTTACATTGTGTAAGAGAAAGGGATGCCAAGAAGAACACCTTCTTCATTTGTTTCATGAATTCCTTCCCTCTCTATGTCGCCTACGTATAAATCCACGTGGAGTAATCTCTGAATCCAAAGAAAAAAATAAAAGAAGAAAGAATTTGAATATCCATCAGCGCCTCACAGGTGCAGTTAATTAAGTTGTGCCCTTAAAGCTTTTACCTCGCCAATGAAACGCTTATCTCCGTAGTCGGGAAACAACTAACCGAAGTTTTTCACCCACATCGTAAAGGCTATTGAGACATGGGTCAGGCGAAAGATGCTAATCCATCTGGCCGCCGGAAGCGATCAGCTAGTCGTCTGAGCCTGACAACGAGGAGAAATAAAAAAAAAAATGTCCGTCATATAAATACCCTGGGTTTTCGAATATCGGCAGATTGAGTTTGGGAACCCGTCGACTTCGGTTCAGATCGTGAGTCTGTTTCCCCAAATCCCTGGTATTCGCTTATACAATCGAGGTTGGATCTCACTAGGAAGATCAATCTCTTTTGTGAAGGCTTACTCTGTTCGAGCAAGCCTCGAATCGTTTCATCCCCGAAGGACTGGTCGGGATTCCTCTCGTCTCATCTGGAACCCCACCTCAAGGATCCCCAGGTTACCGTGTGAAATTTCAGGACGAGCCGCATCAGAGTCTCGATTTTTGGAGGTTGCACTTCTCTGGAGCAGAGGTGCCATCGTCCGTCTTCAAGGAGGATCGTGAACTCGTTTTCTGGTCCCCTTCCTTTCATCCTCGTCACCATCAGGATATTCGGCCGAGAATCATGACCATTTTCCATCTTCATTCCCCCACGCTGACTTGCTAAGGATTCCCCTTCCTCGAGGTGACCCCTTTAAGGTAAAACGACCTTTGCTTTTAATAGACCCGCTTTCCGACTTTTAAATATTCCTTCTGTATAACTGATATAAAGTATCCCATTTAAAAGCTGATTAACGAGTAGTTAACATCACTCGATTACCAATTAATCTATATTCTCTTAATATTGTCCTTATTTACATTACCTGTATTTCCCTATGTATATATATGTTAACTTGTGACTTATTAAAATTATATTTTTGGTTTTAGATCTTTAAATATATCCTTGAACTGTAACTTGGTAAACTCATTTAACGCTATCGGTCCCTGGAGTAAAATCGCACTCTTATACCTCGTAATCAATGGATTACTTTTACGAAGTGAACGTACTTATACGTAGCGAAGGACGCGTACGTACATTAAATGATATATGTGTATATAACTGTATATATACATATTCTCATGGATTTTATCTCTTTCCTCCTAACCCATAGATACATATATGTATATATAGACGTTTTGTCTGGGAGGGGATCTATTCATTGACACATTGTACTATGAAGAATTCTTTATTTTTAGGAACATAATATGACAGAAAAAGCGGAGAGTAAAATTTAATTCAGGATTTAATATTTTGCTGAATAATGTTTCCAAAATAATGAGGTGTAAGGATTTATTCGCAGAATCCCAAATTTTAAATTTAAGGGGAAAAGTGAGGAGTTGCAAACATTTAGATTCTTTCATACTGAAGAAAATTCAGGTTTGGCAAATGCTTTATTTGTGGCCTTAGAAATACCACTATATGTATATACAGATTCTCAGTTTTAATTCTAGCGTAGATTTATCTACGTAAGAATAATCCTTCTACACAAAAAAAGGTGATAAAACAAACTACTAAACTACAAACTACTCAGCCTTCTCTCGTGTGTCTATAAACTATCCACAAGGTTCATTACCTACACAGTAATTTTCCAGTTTGTTTTCCAACTTCCCAGATAACAATATTCCTCTTTCCTTGGTATGTGCAGATTACAATAACCATTTCCTTAAATAGAAACACCAGCGATCTTAACAGTCTTAAAAACTAGAGGTAGAGAGAAGTCCAGTCTACATATCATATAACACATTCCAAAATTTCATATTCTAAATTAGAAGTCATTCGAATTTAGATATCTTTCAATTACAGCAAGGCATAAGACAATTAGATACTATCTCGCCAAAATTGTTCAAGTTCTGTCTAAAATACTTTTACTTAATAATCGGAAAGGATAGATAGGTCAAATTATCTTAAAACAACCCCCGCAACTGATCTTTCTTAATTGATACTTGGATATGGTATAAAGGTTAAGATTCGCTGACCTGAGGAACATAGGATCCATCGCAAGAAGCAAAATTCAGGTTGATAAATCAGGCTCAACTAATCAGAAGATGTGATGGATTCTTGGACCCAAAATAAAGTCCGTTGTTATTGCTTTTAGTAAGAGCGATTATTACATGTAAGTCCAGTAATCCTGTTGATCGTTTGTGGCGAATACTGAAACAGCAATCCGAAAGAGAAATCTACATATCCTTGCCTCTTTGAGGTAGATCTGTGTAGAGTGGAACAAAATATCAAGAAATGATTGCGAACACCAAATATCAGGCTATGAGAATCTTCTTCATGCTGTTATGACACGAAATATCAAATGACTGAAATGAGTATTGGTTGAATAATTTTCTCATCCGAAAAATATTGTTTATAAGCAATTGTTAAGTATATGTTTACTGAGTTTCATGTTAGCTTTATAATAAGACGAAAGAACGAAATATTTAAGAAATATTGAAAGTATAAGTGTGACAATACTTGTATCACTTAACTATAATATCCACATCTTTCCTAATGACTCTAGTTTCTTATCCCCGAATCTTTTCAGTATCTACCCTATTTTCCGCTCGTGTCATCTATCATATAATCACAACATCTTTCCTAACGTCTCTCTTCTCCCTTGTTCCCGAATCCTTTCCTCACCATGGAATCAGTGTTAAAACTTTTTAATTTCCTCCGACATTTTTTTCTCTGTCTAAGTCCGAAGTTTTTTAATGAACTCAAAATTCAGTTTGCGGTTAATAATTTGACAAAAAGGAGAAATCTCGTTTTTTTTTGGGGGGGGGGGCTGCGAGTGGAATGGGGGATTTTATGGATGTGTGGTTTCGTCGGTTGTCTTTTGTTTATTGTAAGTAGTCTCTCTACAAGATAGTGCCTGATTATGACTATTGGTGGGGGTAAAGGGGCCATTGGTTTAGTAGGTTGAGTATATTGAATAGCTAGGTGTGGGTAGATAGGAGAGCACAACTTTAGGGCCCCTTAGCTAGCTCAGGAATCATGTAAAAGTATTGTTTTTCTAATTTAAAATCAGATTTTTCAGATTTTATATAATTGTGTCTAATATATACTAATGAATAAGAGATGGTTTTATTAACTTGTTTTTCTCTATTTTTCACTACCAGGTTTTCCACTAAAAACGTCTTTAGCCTTACTTATCCTTAGGCAACACGCCAATTTGGTTATGCACGAAAAACATCCTTTTTGTATGTTTGGGACTTTGTGTCTGAGAATTTGGTATGTTTAGGCCTTTTTTATGTTAGAGCGAGCTAAGAGAGAGGAGAAGAAAGGGGGGGGGGTGAGAGTGGAGAGAAGCAAAGATTCTTTTGATCTCGTGTACCACCCTGAAATTGAAAACAATCTTTAAAAATTTGTTTACGATTTAGCCAGTTGCCAAAATACTTCGGTTGGGGAAAGGGGGGATAATAGATGGAAAGTAGGAGGAAGAGGTTGTATGAATGTTGGAATGAGGGACGATATGAGCGAGAACCTAACTGTTCCAACTGAAACAAAAGAGTTTTGATGAAATTTAGAAAAGAAGCTCGCAAAAGAATTAATCAAAAATATAAGTGGATAGCAGTTCTACACTCCTAATCCTTCACTTCAGCGAAAAACATTTAATATTCAATGTCATGTTCAGATTATGGGAGAATGGGTTCGCATGGAAATTCCAGAGTATGTTTGGTTAGATTAAATTAGATGAAGTGAGATGAGGTGAAACTAGGTAAGGTTAGGTTAGTTAGGGTTAAGATAAGTGAGTCTAGGTTAGATGACAAGTCAGTTGAAGTTTGATTAAAATTAGATCATTATTTCTGTAGGTATCTCCACATCACCCATATACTTTATATTATGAATTTTCTTTCCAGGCATAATTAAATACAGGTACTTGCCTCCAATCTCCAGAGTTGTCACAAGTTATTATCACAGTTTTATCATCCAAGCTTCAATTTTGAACACTTCTTCATTCACCACTATTGGTTTTCCCTTTTCTCATTTTGTATCAATCTTTCATTTGCCATTCATCCTTTGTGAGGATTTTGAGGCTCATTTTGTTTATTGTATAATTTTTTCACCGAGTCTGATTTTCTAAGTTGAGATTTATAGATTTGGATGAGATCTAAACCACAAGATACTACAGTATAGGGCAACCGCCCTAACTATAAAAAGCGATAGGGCTGCTTAGGTCTACTAAATACAACCAATTTTCACCTCTCAACTCAATTCCCAGATTATATAGGTAAATATTTGATTTCAAATGCTAGTATATTATTTATCTCCCTAATATTCATAATATACATACTTTTATCTATCTACCTATTTATTAACCTCTTATGTACATACGTATCCTCAAATTGACATCTCCCTTGATGTACACAAACTATTATGTACTATTACATATATTCTAGTATACCTGTGCTGTCATAAATGAGAGCATTTTTATGTAAATGTATTTTGCAATTCTACGACAAATACGTAATTATTGGAAAATAGCTTCGCATCAGTGAAAAATCTTTCTTTCTCTTCACTTTTACACATGCTTACGTGGGGTCGGCGTTTGCGACAAGCCTTCGCCCCTCGCTCCGGTTCTGCGCCTCTTCTCTTGTGAGTCCCTCTCTTTCCAGGTCTTCCCTAATATTTTGCCTACAACATCTTTTCGGCCTTCTACGGTTAAGATTTTCCCCACCTCCATCTGCATCACCCTCTTTCCTACTTACTCATTATCTCGTCCCATCACGTGCCCATACCACTTTAGTCTTTTTCCCTCTATTTTCTTTGAAATTTCTGTCGCTTTTATTGTTCCAATTATTCGTTCATTCAGGATCTTATCCATCCTCGTCACTCCACAAGCACCTCAGCATTTTCATCTTGGTGACTTCCAGCTTCCTCCTCTCTTGGGACTTCTTTATTGCCCACTAGAAAATATAATAATAATAGAACATAAAACAAAAACAATGATTCACGAAATTTATATATATATATATTTTTTTTTTGAAGACCATGGTATATTTCGCCTTGATGAATTTCCTTTGCCAGCTTTCTACTTTTCTTATTGTCTTTTTTATTCCATCTTGTAGATGGTAGATAACTTGTCCTATGTTCATATCTCTTTTTAATAAATGCATTTGGTATAAACCAGACTTAAATTGCTGAGCTTTCGATCAATTCGATCATCTTCGTGGCGTCTTTAGGTATTCTGAAAGAAAACGGTTTTTAGGGGATATTTATTACTCCTCGCTTTAGCGTAATGTCAAGGGGAACGAGCCAATAAGGTCAGTGGAATTTTGAAAACAACTTAATGTTCGTTTATTAACATGGCTTGTAAGATGTTCAGCCTAGCTTTATTTCCCTCTTTTCTTTTAATTGTGGTGAGTTATGAGAATATCATAGTTTGCCATTCTTCATACTTAGCCTCCTAGCATTTGATTATGAACTTCTATTTAAGAAAATATTTGCCTAGATAACCTCGTTATATTTTTTATGCTTTCAATAAATACATAATATCATATGCCCCTTCTATCTTTTATTTTCATAAAACATATTTAATATTTGTTTTAAGTGTTCGTTAAGAAGCGCTAAATTTAGGAAGAAGCATAGCTCAAAAAGCCACAATCCTGGACGCCTTGTAATATGAAACAAGATGGTACTTAACTATCCTGAATATATATTCATTCCTCAACTATTTAAATTCATTCTGAAAATCAAAGAACTTGTACTCCAAACCATCGCGGAAAGCCTTAAAAATCGATCAAAGAACAAATGTTCGCCGCTCACTAACTAAATGAGGGAATCAATCAAGAAATTGAAGGAAAACCAAGATATGTATTATTACCAGAAGGGCCAACAAATTAAACTTCGAAGTCTTATTGAAAAAAAAAAATACCTCAAAAAGTGCAACGCTATTCTCAATGATACTTCAAAATTTAAACATATAAAAAGGGAACCAACTGAAGAACTCAAAGACGAGCAATAAAATAACAGATGAAAACAACACTATACCGAACCAAATCCGTGTCATCTAACAACCAAAATTATCTTTATCCTAGGTATCTTCATTTTATCATTTTTTCATTTCCTAGTCGTCTTGAGTGACAGCTGAAATTTCTATTTGTGTTTACACGTCTCTATTTCCTAGGTTTACACACACACACACACATATATATATATATATATATATATATATTATATATATAGATAGATAGATAGAAAGAGAGAGAGAAATAGAGAGAGAGAGAGAGAGAGAGAGAGAGAGAGAGAGAGAGAGAGAGAGAGAGAGAGAGAAAGTTAATTTCGTATTAATGACATTCTTTTCGAGCCTCTCGACTTCTTAAATATGTATTTGCCTTCTCTTCTTCCTTCTACCCATGAATCGGCTCAATGTAGTTCATTGATAGCTAGTAATTTTTATCTTGAGAAAGATAGCATAAAATCCAGGCACTTTAGTACAGTGTTTTTTTTTCATTAAAACGTTTCGATAAAACTCATATCGTTTTCAGAGACAAAGTAACGAAATGACACAAGAATTAGGTTTATTTATTAGAACAAGTAGTTACGAACGTACTAAGAAGGATAACGGGGAAAAGTATGGGGCACATGATAAAATGGTTACAACCGTACTAACAAATATTTGAGCAGGAAATGAAAGGTCAAAAAGATTAACGTTGTGCAATGGTTGAATAAGCTCTCCCATTGGTCTGAATCGTTGAGGCAGGTTAATTTCCTTTTGCCACGATAATTTGAGACTTGGAGAGAAGAATTTAAACTCTCCTCGTTGGTTAGTTCCGTCCTTTTGCACTCCTAAGTATTTTTTTTAGAAGTAAATTGTATGTTTAAGTTTGGTTGCTTTTCTTGTATATGTATAACTTCGAGAAAGAGTAATTTGAGAAGATTGTAAGCAGAATCTAAGATTTTAATGTTTTACTACATCATTAACTGCTGAGACAAACACCGTACATTTCTCTTTTGTGAGTTTTGGATGCTCCATTATTGCGGTGATATGTCATCTTTTTTGAGAGTTTTGTTTCAGTCATTATGATATATCAGTTTGCTAGGAGCTCACAAAATACCTATCAGACGAACGAATAATAGGAAATTATTAACCAAGGAATACAGCCATCAAATGTCGGAAAAAAGATAGCTTTAACTATATACTATCAAGTTAAACGGACCTCAAGCCTTATTATGAAAAGAAACCTATTACCTACACCAGAATATAAACAACAGAAAGTCTAATTTCTTGGCAGAGGACCGAAAGAAGAGAGAGGGCTTTCATTCTTCCACTGAACTTCACTTAAAGTGCGGAGGTTGACTTATTGTGTCCCGCAGATCGCGTCTTAGAGGGAAGAAGACATTGTAAGGCTCTATGGTAAAAAGTGCGATGGTACTAGCAATAATACCGGATAAATTCGCCCCGATGTGGCCCATGTGTGACGGATAGAGGGTTCCGAATGTAGGGAATGACCGTGCGAATAAGAATCTTAAATGCCTGTAATTTTCTTGCTTACAACTTTCAGAGCCACTTACGTGTCAGTTTCATTTTGTTCTTCGACTTTATGACTGAGGCGAAGCTGCTCATTAGTATAAGAGTTTCGTACTCCAGAGCTCATTCCCGCAGGAGAGGAGCATGATTCTCTAGGAAAATTTGGTCGGATGGGCGATTCGGGTTCGGGTTTCCGTAGAATTGTGTCATTTAGAATGGTAAAATGGTTTTTGTAAGATTTGTCCCACCTCTTCGCTGTCGCCCGCTGATGCAACGTAGCTAATGAGTTTGGTTAGTTATAAATCGGTAGTGTTTCCCATACTAGCACCAGAACAACATTGTTACTGGGCGCAGATATACAAATAAACTCTTGACTCTCCTCTTTTGGGTGTTTCCGTGGGGTTACTGCTTGAAACTATCTCTCTTGTATCGCAGTGTCCAGTGATGTTGATCGAAGTTCCTGTTTTCGTTGCTTGAAGCTTGCTGAGTTCACTGACGAAGAATATGTAGAAACGCACTCGTGAGCAGAATTCACTACTTTTAACATCTTGTTTAGCACTGAGTTTCACGAAGTGTCTGATAAACGTTCACCCACTGAGTATTCGCCGAATGCAAGGTTACCATTGGTGAGGTAACCGTTTTCACTAAGTTTACCAAAGTGCTCGATCAACGTTCTCAGAGTTCCATTGGTCATGCTTGGCGCACGGGAACCAATGAAGCTAAGACACCGCGAGTTAATACAGATTCAATACTAGAGTGTTAAGATGTTCTCAACTGGTATCATCGATGACAAAAAGAGAGGATTGCGAATATCAGCAAGAAAAGGTGTGTGTTTGTTGAACAGCAGACGATAGTGAATATGAGTCTCCTCTCATTGAGTCCCTGGAGCTTATGTGGCACTGTGAGCGTCGGGGTGAGTGGCTTTTTATTTGGGCATATTAAAGAATAAAATAACAAGATGTTTTATTTTCAAAATAATGGTTTTAAAAACGGGAATTTAAAGTGTCAGAAATATTTTTAATACAGTAGCTTACAATAAATTTAATTATTGCAGACACACCCGAAAAAAATAAGAATAATGGTGAAGAAAATCAGATAGAACAAAGATAAAAAGCAGCGTTTATGTTCTAAACTCGATAGGGTAGCTTTAATCTTTCAAGATGGTTAATCAGACAATTATCTAACCCATTGTCATTTTTAAACAACCTTTTGTGTTAGATAAAATTAATGTTTTAAAACATTACATAAAAAATAAGTTCAAGACCTACTTGAAATTTTGTTCTGCATGGCTATCACCGTCCATCGCTTCATATTGGTGTGACACATTAAGGTGAATTGTCTAATACAGGGGTCTCCAAACTACAGCCCGCCGCTGCACCGTGGATGCAGCAATTATAAAGCGAGTATTGATGATATCTTAAATCTAAACGCCAGTTTCACAAATCTCACTAACCTTTTTTGCTGCTTAGTTTGTGAGACTCGGATTTGTGCGCTCTGGATGTGATAATACTATCTTATTGCTAACGACGCCTTCTTTGATAACGTTTTTGTAAATAAATATGTTTGTTGTCTTTATTATTTGTGTATTGGTAGATAAATATGTTGGTTGTCTTTATTTTTTGTGTATTCACTATATTGTATTGAACAAAATGGTTATGCAGCTCGCGTACGCCATTCTCTCAGTTATCTGTCCCGCTGTGAAAAAAGTTAGGCATCTCCTAGGCTAATGCATCGTAGAAATGTGAGATTTTAAAAGTAAGGCGAAATTACATTCTCAGTTCTCTTCTTAACCCCTTATTATGACTATTCCCTTTTTTGCAAAGTCATGCTGCTGACACGCCATTTTCACATTTTCCCTCATAACGCTTTTAAACTTTACTCACGATTCACCACCTCTTCCAACATAGATTTTGTGGGGGAATCACAATGGGTTAAGAATAGAAAACAGTCTATTATAGAATTTTTGCCTCAAACTGCTTATTGATTTGAAAAATTAACAACGGGTCGAAATTTTGTGGTGCAAAATTTAGGTGACAACGAAGTGGAATTTTATAGATGAAGACCACAAATATTTCCTGTGATTTATAACTAAAATATGAATTGGTAATTCTGGATACATTGTCAGCTTCGCATGATACATCGATCCACTGAATAGCTAAAAATTAAATATTTTTTCCATCAAGCGTTGGTAGCCTTATGACAAGTACAAAAGGGCTTTATAAAATAATAGATAAGCATATTTTAGGCAGTACGCTTACAATATCGAAAATAAATGATCAACTTTACATTTAAACGTAGAGAATTTTTCATTTTCTTATAGTGAATTTCATTTGACATTTACTTTGTTTTAAACACGCTTTTTAAACAAGATTGGCCACTTTTCGTCCATTTTTTAATCTTCTTAAAAATTCATTATCATATTCTACAAAATAATATGTTTAACTCACAATCACACACGAATGTGTGACTTGCAGACCACCAGATATTCCCTAATTTAACATCCACTTTTGAAGTTTGTTGTTTTTGTTTCTTTAACCATCCTCTAATGCAGCGATTACCAACGTGGAACCTGAGAACATCAGCTGTGGGATACAAAAATAATTTTTTGATAACTAGCATCCTTCTAGTTATTTTTTATAATTTTGCTAAAGGGCTACTTGAGATAAAAATTAGTTCATTGGCTGATTTAGCTCAGTCGCTTCAACTAACTTCTCGTTGGAATCTGTGTTAAGTATTGAGTGACACCGTATTTTCTGTTTTAGTTGCAGTGTCTGAGCGGCTAAATATGCCAATAGGAAATCTATTGGTTTGGGCATGTAAAGGAGAATATATATATATATATATATATATAGTGACCAGTTTTGGCTCTTCGCCATTATCAAATGTAGAATAAAATGCAAGATATGCGACTCCGGCATATAAAGTCGAAAAAATGACTGAACAAAATAAAAACAGGGGAAACAAAGTGATAAATATAAATATATGCCTGGTTCCGGGGGCAAATTCATTTATAAACCATCGTTGATTTCTTTTTCTCCATAAGGAGCCAATCCCTTTGGGATTGCGATCCTGTATAGTTTACAATTATACATGTACGACCTGCCACAGTCGTTACGTAGGCCAAACTGGCTTAAAACTCAAATGCAGGATCGCAAATCACTTAGGTTTGTCTCATCGGACTGGTATTCCTATCTCTAAACTTGAAGCCTCTTACCATCATCCTCTTAATTCTGATTCATTTACCATATTATCTTCAGCCTTAACTTCTCTCGATTTGAAAATCTTAGAGTCACTGTATATCAATAAAATAAATCCAAACCTAAATAATTACTCTTCCTCAATTAAACTATTCACTATATAACCAACCAACAATTCAATACATTAACTAGCCAACCGACCAACCGAACAAATCTTGTTAGTAGTTTTTATATCTTTAGTTAGTTGATTTCACAATTCCTACTATAAAGGTTAGTCTCTCTGTTTAATTTATTCACATTTGTTTTCTATTTTTTTTTTGTGTATAATTTAATATGATAGGTTATTTTATTGTTTACTCTAGTTACCTTTAATTTTTGATATTCAAGTTAGTTTATGTTAAAACTTCACTTCTTTCTATTATTTTTAAAAATTACACTGTATAGTATCAATTAATTATATATATTGTGTTTTACTTTAATCTCAATAATTGTCAATTTTATTATTTTAACTTGTTCTCATCCGCTTTTTAGCCATTATATAATGCATGCTTCAAACTATTTAACTGTTATCGTTAATTTTTCTTCCCCTTCTCATTAGTCGATACAGGCGCTGAAGATGGTCCTAGTGAAGGTCCGAAACGTCCGGCTTATAAATGATTAGTGCGATCACCTGGGTCTTCATATTCCTAATATATATATATATATATATATATATATATATATATATTTATATTTATTCATATAGTTGGTCACTAAATTTTCTTCGTAACATGTTTTATTAGTTTCAAAAGTTAAAGCGGGTTCTAGGAGAAAATAGAATGGGAAACACTGTTGTAATAAAACCTTACTAGATTTATCAGGCTTCCATTTGCTACGATTTTTTTTATTAAGATTTGGTTTGGTAGTGTCAAATGATCTCTCAAATTGATTTGCTTTGAGGCAATTCATATAAAAATATATTGAGATACAAAAGGACTTGCGCATAGTATTTGTTGATTTACAAAAAGCTTATAATATAGTAACGAGGATGAAAGTTTAGAGGTCTATGACAGATAGCATCAGGGTTCTGGTTTGAGCTCATAATTTGCCCCTTTTGAGGGTTGTGTTGGTTATGAATATCAAAGAGGCTCCATGCTGGCTATATTGTACTGATTGGCGTCTGTAGTGATGAGGTGGAAGAAATTGAAACAGTGGAGAAAGGCACTGGAAGATAGATGAATTGAAATTAGCAGGAATAAATCTGAGTATTTGTCGTTCAGTGAAGAAGATCATTTAGATGAAGTAAGTCTTGGACAGGACAAAGTATGTGGCAATGGAATTTTGGAGTTACGAGGGACAGTAAAATTTGGTAGGTATAGAAGAAAGCTTAAGAGCAAAGCCTGCACTGGTAAGGTCATGTTATGAGAAGAGATAAGGAATACTCTGCTAGAAGAATGATTAATATGGAAATAGAGGAAAGAAGTAGAGGAAGGCCAAAATTAAGGCGGAATGAGAGTGTAACCGCAACCCAAGATCTGTGCAGGAAAGTATCAGCGGAAGAAGCGGTGCTTGATTAGACGAAGTGGAGGCGGCTGACAAGAAGAAACAAGAACCCGATAAAAAGATGGGTAAAGCTTGCAATGGAAGAAGAAAGCCTTGAAATACATATTTTGATAATTGAGACACGTATTTTCGATTATTAGATCAAAGTTGTTCAGAATAATTATTGAACATAGAATTCTGTTTTGTTAAAAGTTAATATTGTCAAAGAATAACCAAAAAATATCGCCATGGAAAACTATAGAGGTTAAGTGGGCATAAACATAAGTTTCAAGGTTTCGGTAACCCATGTCCCCAATTTGTACCTTGGAAAACATGTAGCATCGCGTTCTGAACACGAAGTGACTAAATTCATGTTTACTGAATCTCATTTTAAGATCCTTGGTCTTTGTTCTACCTTAAACTTCCGTCCATAATTTATTAGCTCATTTTGAAAATTTCCCGTCTTAATATATTGGTTTAGCCATCTCCTTCTTCTCTTAAATTCGATCAAGCTCTGTATTATTTCTTGGTTATCTCTTTCACAATTTTCATTATGTTTAACATGAGATACACACTATACACCTCCGCTACAATCAAAATTCCCCTCAAGATAGTTGTGTTCGGACTTATAAGTCCCTATTTGTTCGTGCGAATTAATGCTTGGACGTATATAAAGCACCTCGTACACTGATGGATTGAAATTTGCTTAGTTATTGTTATATTTCACCTTTTCTGCGGCTACCTTTCTAACAATTTCCCCAAATTCTTTCCCCAAGTTCTCAAGTGTGTAATATCTTACTCAATCGTTAAACCAGTTTCTGTTTCTTTGCCATTTAAAATATACCATACATCCAGCAGGCGACGCTATTAACCACTCCTAAGCCTAAATCGCCAAGTTGACCCCTGAAAAGAGTTCCACGAGCCGCCATGGGTGTGTCAAGGTGGCGTTTTATATTATAAATTTTTACTCCCTCTACTTTTTTCTCCACGTCTTCAGCAAAGTCAGTACTCCATTAACGCAACGATTAAATTCCAGCGCCGTCGCGGTCTTTTTTCCGTTAACTGTCGAACGAGAGCTTGTGAGTTGCGGTCGAGTACCAAAGCGTCGAGGGTGATGGGGCGACGCTCTTTTTGCTCTCGTAAATGGAAGCTGAAAATGAAGCGAGCCGTTGTTATGGTGTCCGCTGGGACGCAACCGAGTACTATTCAGTCTTTTCTAGGTGTTGTAAGTCGTTTTATGCCACTTCTCTTCATTGATACAAAAGTCTTCGTGTTTTCATATCTTTTACACTAGTTTGGACAACATATCTTGAATATTTTTTATTTTTAGTAATTTCTACTTGTAAAAAGACCTCGCTATGGATACGTTGTATTTGTACTCTCTGAGTTTCTGTGAGTTCTTTAGAACGATATTGAATTCACAACAGTTATTAATTTTTTCTGTAACATAAGAAATTTTGGTTACATTCTGAATTTACAAATCACCAATTAGTAAAATACTAATTAATTATAACCTAATAACAAAATATTCAAACATATTACCAAAATACACATTATTATCATACATATTTATGTATAATATGTTAAATTCTAAAATTTTGATTAAATATAAAAATATATTAGGGGTGTTTTATACTATAGTATAAGGTTATATATATATATATATATATATATATATATATATATATATATATATATATATATATATATATATATATATATATATATATGAGAAACTCACAAAGTAGCGAATGAGTAGAGCAATAAATGCAAAAAATCACACAGGAAAATGAAAGGCAGATTCCAAGTACTTTCAAACTTGTTTAGTTCATTCTCAAAGAATAACGAAAATTTGTTTACAAAGATGGTATATATATTTGGGAGACAGCAGAGTAATGCCCCACCTATGTACAACGAAAGGGCAAAAAATAGAGAAATATTATCAAAGACGGATATGAAGTATAAAACCAAATAGAGAAGGTCTACTTACGGAAATTTCAATATGAGCACATAATGAAGCCATTTAGGTCGCTATGATAAATACATACACATCTAATTATGAATACATAAAAGTAAACAAGAGAAACATAAATGTAGAGAAATGGCTACATTAAGCATCCTGGAGGAGTATAGGTACATTAAAGCCCCCCCCCCCCCTTATGAGGAGAAGCGTGGGAAAGGTAGCCGGCGAAACTGCTTACCATGTGTGATCTCCCCGCCGCTGTGGGCAGTTGGAGCTAACATCTGTTTTAAGGCGACCACCTAAGGTCCTTAAACGACGCTCTACGATCCAATTACCTACGAGGCTCATAAACACGTGGTTATGGAAAAAAAAGCGGTGCGAGTCAGGAGGCACGCCAACTAGCGGTGCGGTTGCGAGCCTCTAATTTGCGAGCTGACTTGGGCACCCCAGTGCCACCTCAGGAATTCTCGCTCTCCCCAGATGCTAACTCACCATTCCCTCCCCCCTTTGCCTCTGTGGCCTGGTTGCTTCCCCCTTTAGATGGGGTGGCAATCCGCCTATAAATAAGCCCCGCAATGAAAGAGAGGAAGATTATCAGAAGTCGATACGCCAGAGTAGGATTAGTTCGTGAAGATCGATCCATCGGCCAGACAAGAAGATTATTCGAAGTCGATTCGCCAGAAGAAAGATTAGTTCGTGAAGATCGATCTTTCAGCCAGACAAGAAGATTAGAAGTCGATACGCCAGAAGAAGGGTTAGTTCGTGAAGATCGATCCTTCAGCCATATAAGACTATTTCCATGAGAAACGATAGGATCAGATTGAGAAAATCGATCCCCCCTTTCAGGGCCGTATTAACCTAAATAATCAAGCTTTAGATCGGTGCCATACCGAAGAAGCCTTTTTGGTCTGCAAAGAAGTCCGACTGAAGAAAAGCAAAGCCGCTCACACTCGAGTGATTCTCACATCTCAAGCACCGTAAGAGTGAGAGGAGAAGAACCCAGCCCCAACGAGCTCCCGTTCTTTAATTACGTTGAGGAATCAGCCCCCTTCACAGGCGACAAGCAATCCCTCCTCGACGAAAATTCAACCAGCGGCCACAACACTTCAAAGCGAGAGATAAGTCCTCCAGCGACATCCGGCAATCCCTAATACCTACCTGTAAGTTAAAAATAACATTTATATTCCTATTGCGATAGTAGAAGTTTAGTACGTCCCACGTTTTAAAGGAGAGTAGAAACCATTGTTCTTGAACCTAGGTCATATGTGTTTGTAGACGAGAGTACGTTAATTTAATGTTTAACGCTAATCAAATAGAGTCGCGATAAAAAAATACTAATCTGCAATTGGTATGTTTACGGGGAGCCTATTTGTTTATTTTTTGTCATTGAAAGATCTTTGATGCCAAAGATAGAAATGTGTTAACTGTTGGTTTGTAATAGTTAAGTGTTTCATTTAAAATACATCTTTATTTTGGTAGATTCTGGTGTTTCCTCTTATCCTTATGTGTTTAAAAATAGCTCTTCCTTAAGAACAAAACTACTGAATTAGCACTCTTAGACCAAAGCCTACTTCATCATAGAAGTAACTCACGCCCCTTAAAGCATACCGCGACTAAAAGTGTGTCAAAGAGTATAGTGATCAAAACCAAGGGTCATTCTACGACAATAAATAAATTAATAAATCAAAGGGTTAAGATTTAAAATGCATAATATCGTTCCAAATAAGCCTTTTAATAACAGGATCTAGTTTAAAGAGGCCGGGGAATATATTAAAATTAGGCGAGGAATTAATGAATGAGCATTCAACAATATTTCTTTGAATAAAGTTAGCAGATTTGTAAATAAATTTAGCCGAATTCCAATTGATAGGGTGACTGTTTTCCGATAAATGGACAAAGAAAGCACTACTGCTATCCACCCTCCTAATATTGTATTTATGTTGCGTCAAGCGTACACTTAATGATTTATCGGTTTGGTGAAAGTATTGCTTAGGGCCAACTGAACCATCGACAGAATGAATCCCTCCTAAACTATCGTTATTATTATGAATCAGCACTTTGCACATGGTAGACTGATACTTGAATATGATAAAAATATTTAACTTATTCAAGAGGCGGGGAAGCAAGGAAAAGGACTCAGAAAACGATAAAACAAGGGAGTTCTTAAAATTATATGCAGGAGGGGGATTCCAGTTCTGTAAAAAGATATTTTTGCCAAATCTAGGCATCCTGCAAGAAATTTTGGGGGTAACAAAGATTGTTGCCTATTTCAAAGATCTTGGAAATCTCAAGCTCCAAGAATTCTGGGCTAGCGTCCCGCAACCCACGGAGAAACATTGAAATAAATACAGACCATTTGACTTTATCATTATGACCTGAGTAAAAATGAATATAAGAACAGGCGTTGGTAGGCTTACCGTAGACGGAAAATTTAAATACATATGGAGTCCCCAGAATAAGTAGATCTAAGAACGGGAGGACACCATTTTGTTCCAGTTCAAGGGTAAATTTAATAGAGGGAACCAGAGAAATAAGTTCAGTAAGAAAACCATTAACATCTTTAGAAGAAGGCCACAAACAAATAATATCGTCTATATATCAGAGCTAAACAGGGAGAAAATCGATAATGGTGTGGAGTAAGATAGTTTAAAAAAATTTCATATATGTATATATTGGGAAGAACAGAGGATAAGCAATTTACCACAGCCAAACCAAACTTTTGAAGGTAAAATTTACAATTAAAAGAAAACTTACAGTTTTTAGTACACATTGAGATGAGTTAGGGGGAAATATTAACTGGAAAGGGAATATCACGTTTACGCAATATCTCACTAAATTGTAGCTGATCCTAAATTCTATAGTTGACCCTAAAATTAGATGATCTTAAACCTTATATGAGCCTAACCCCTGTACATGAGCCTACAGCTTATAAGTGATCCTTAAGATGTATGTGATCTTAAAAATCTTAAGAAGATCCTCAAACCTATATATGGTACTAATATTTGTAAATGATCCTAAAAGTGTATACGAGCCTAAAATATGTATATGAGCCTTGAACTCTTAGCTAATCCTAAAACATAAATATGATCCGGAAACATTCAGATGAACCTAAAACTTGTAGATTATCTTAAATAGTGTAGATTATCTTAAATAAGTAAAAGATCTTAAACATATTGATGAGCCTTTCAAATAGAGATACAACTACGACTTCATGATGATCATTAACCTGTAGATTATCTTAAGACGTTAAGGTGATCCTAAAACCAATGAATTATCATGAAACCTGGAGATGATCATAAAAGCTTTATATAATCGAAAACCTCCAGATGAGCCTAAATTCTACAGATAAGCCTAAAACCTGAAGAAGAGCTAAACCTGTAGAATCTCTCAAATCTTTATATAATCTTACAACTTGTTGATACGAGGGGCGGTCAATAAGTTTCGTAATTCGGATATAAGGAAACGAGATATGAGGAAAAGTGTTTTATTATTTTTCAATATAACTACCCTCGACTTCAATGCACTTGCGCCACTTGTCCCTGAGCCTTCGAATTCCCGACAACCGGAAATCTCCCGACTGCTGTTCAATCCACTTCTGGACGGCAAGCTGGACATCTTCATCGTCCCCAAACCGGCGTCCACGCAGGTCAGCCTTAAGCTGGCGGAATAAAAAGTAGTCGGTAGGGGCCAGATTTGGACTGTAAGGGGGGATGGTCTAGCTCCTCAAATCCGCACTCGCGCACGGCAGCTTGTGCAACTCTGGCCTTGTGGACTTTGACGCCGTTGAAGTTGATCATGGGGCGTGAAGTTTCTAGTGACCCAACGGGAAGAGACCTTGGTCATGGCCAAATTGTCGTGGATGATGTTGATAACACTTCCATGTGATATTCAAAGTTCTCGCTCGATTTCTTCGACCTTCACCAATCGATTTTCGAGGATCATCCTCTCCACACGGGCCACATTGTCCTCTTTGGTTACGTCTGACGAGTGTCCTGGACGGGGGTCATCTTCAAGAGACTCACGACCATGGCGGAACTCCCTATTCCAGTGAGCAATGGTTGCATAGGAAGGGGTAGTATCGGTATATACTGCAACCATGCGTTCATGGATCTCTTTTGCATTCTTGCCTTCCTTGGTCAAAAATCTGATCACTGCACTGTGCCCAACCTTCTCCATTGTTAAAAATATTTTGACTGACGATCTGCGATTAGCTACTGCTTTTTAAATAGAAGAGGCAGGAGCGTGCAGCTGCAGGTCCTGACTTGCCATAACTTGTTCTAACACCCCCACAAACAGCCATCCCCCTTCCTTTGTTTTTCCCTACCAATTCGCAAAACTTATTTATCGCCCCTCGTAATTATCCTAAACATGTAGATGAACCTAAAAGCTCTAGATGTTCCTAAATCTGTATTAGGTATTAGATATGCGTATTGAGAGAAATTTAATTAAATGAAGAAGAGATTTGAAAAATAGCAGCAAAAATAAAAACAGTACGAGTATCAAGATTCCATAGAGTTTCTAAGCCTCCCAAACATCCGGCTCATCATTTGATTTTGTTGGGTTAAATATTGTAGAAGAATAAGGTGGAAGGACGACCATGTGCCCTTCTGTACACATTTGGTTTCGAGATCAGCGCATGGAGCGTTGGAACGAGACTGATCTACGGCGAGAGTGCGGCCCACGCCGTTTTATTGCACTCAATCTGCATTTAGTTAGAGACACATTCTTCTTGTCTCGCATGTCCTCATAGCCATCTTCTTGCCATCCGGCATAGATCGAAGCTCGTCGAACATTCTACGCCAATTTATCTCGGTTTCCCCGAAGGAGTCGCTGCCTTTCCCCAAGAACCTGCGAGTCGTGGAGGCTTCCGCCAGGAAATCCCAGCCACCTGGGGACGCTCTCTATAATCTCCAGACTCGGTTTAGCAGGTAGCACTCCAAGACTTTCCCGCCTAATACCGGGTATGAGCAATGGACACGCTCACCCGTCACGATTGGAAACACCGGCGATTTTGATTGGAGGACGAAGGCTAAATCGACATCTGTAAAGTCTGCCATAGTCAATCGGTGAGTATCTGACGAGGATTCCCATCTCTGAAGGCCAAACTACGTGTGTTCCCTCATCCGCCCCATGAGGTAACCCAGTTTCCCCATTACAGTCAGGGTATCCCAACTGGCCCTTCCCTTCACCGAACACGCAAGAAATTGAAATTTTTGACGCCTACAGATTATTCTATAATCTAGTCAACCCAAACAATCCCATCCTTTGTGTGAGCTCCAGATTAAAATCCCCTTTTAATCACCAACCTGAACTCGACCACCTTGTCGTCAGTGAGAGAGCTTGCGTGATCTGCCTGAGTTAAGCTAGCTAAGCTGGGGGACTTTTAGTCCGGTAGGGTCACCCATGCCAGTAAGGTAGCTGTAGTAGGATCCAGAATAATGGTTTTCAAACTTCTCTACCACTTCTTTGATGCGTCTCCTTGCATCCCTCTACCAACCTCTTTAATTCTGTTAGTACTAAGTTTCACCAACTCTCTTCAACTGTCAGAAAATCAAAACAAAAACCCAATAACAAAAAACAAACCCTCTACTCTATTACACCTAAGTTGTTTATTAATAAGGGCCTCACCAGCTCCCTTATGCCGCGTGAGAAGAGAGCCTTTGGAACCTCTTTAAACAACGCCTTGGAGCACTCATAGGTTACAAGAGACTGAGATTGAAGGGATCTCAGGCGTTTGGGGTACGATTAATGGAGAAATGCTAGGTACCCCTTAGAAGCTTTCTCCTAACGTGCAATTGCCTGACCAGCTCCTTGTTATCGATACTTGGTGAATAAAGGCTCAACTGATCTTTGGTGAGAGAGCTTTTGTGCCTTGCTGGTTTCCAGATCAGCTAAAGATCTCGAATGAAGTCGTGGGCACTTAGCTTTACTATTTGTCTCAAGTCTGGCCGTTTTTAGTTGATTAGTAGGGCTTAGTAGGAAGACAGTTACACCTCAAGCGCCCCTGTCGAAAAATCAGAGAACCAGCTCACTTGGGCTCTCGTGCTGCTCAGTTGGGAGCTGCGGCACGATTGGGGACGTCCAGCCCAGGGGAGACCTTAGGGTTGGTGTGCTTGGTCAAAGGGTTTCTGTTCGCCGAACGACCAAAAACCTCCTGGAAATAGGCGGATGTGATTATTGCGAGAGAAAATCACCACCAAAAAACCCTTTTTCAATGCGTATGGTATGAGATTTTTGTAAGATGGCGAAGAAGAATGGTCCTCCGTTTCGAAAGCTAACCTGCAAAATATGCAAAGTCTACAGATGGAGTGAAGACTTCGGGGGCAGGAGTTGCAAGGAGCTCACAGATGCCGTCAGTATCTGTGACTTCTGCGAACTCGAGAAGCGCCTGGGCGAGAGCATCGCTCAACTGAGAGAGGAGAACTCCCTCCTTAAAAGGGAAGTTCAACTCTTAAAAACAGAGAGATGCAGATGCTCAGGCGAGAAGGCTCCCAAAGTCCAACAGCCAATTTCTTCTGCTGAAGGGCTTCCTCAACGAGCCAAAAAGCAGAAAAGAAAGAAGAAAGAAGAGAAAGTAGAAATATAAGAAGAGAAAGTAGAAAGAGAAGAAGAGAAAGTAGAAAGAGAAGAAAAGAAAATGAAAACAGAGGAAGAGAAAGTAGAAGCAGAAGAAGAGAAACGGGAAACAAAAGAAGAGATAACAAAGGAAGACAAGAAGAAGAATAAGAGGAAGAAGAAGAAGAAAAATTTAAAGATACAAGAGGAAAGCGGCAAGTCACCTCCGAAAGGAAAGTCTAAGTCGTCCGCAGACAAATGTGCAAGAGTCACCCTTATTGGTGATTCTCAAGCACGGGGTCTGAAGCCCCTGATAGCGGCCTGCCTTCGCACAAGCGTTAAGGTGAGCTGCCTCCCAGGCTGTGGGAATAAGCAGGTAAGAGCTGAGGCCGAGAAGTCTCAGAATTTTGAGACTTCAGTCGTTGCCCTTATGGTAAGTGGCAACGACCTCTACCTCAGAGGAGGTAGGGTAGGCCCTACAGGTGAGATTATGAGGACAGTTATGGGCGCTGTCGATGACTGGGGATTGAAAACCCGCAGACTCGTCGTGGTGGGGATGCTCCCGAGGTGGGGTCCAAGCCGGACTGCCCACTTGAGGAACATGTCGCTAAACAGGTGCCTTGCAGACCTCTGTACGGCGGAGGGTGTTTTTTTTTTGGACCCGTACGCCGTATTCTATGGTAAAAAAGACCTCTACCAAAAAGACGGGGTGCCCCTTTCCTTTAAGGGCAAGGCATTCCAAGCCAACCTCATCCAGGATGTCGTGGAGCACACTCAAAGGAGTGTCCGGCCCATTGGGAAGGCGGAGGTACGCCAGTACGCCCGAGTCACTCCCCAAACAACCTTCTCGGAGGTTGTCAAAAATGGAGCCACTGCAACAAACAAGAAGCCGGGAAACGGAAGAGTATAGGGGGTCATACATTAGGGGACTCCCTGAAAGTTCCTCTGTTCAATGCGAGGTCAATCATAAACAAGTTTCCTGAGCTCCGTGGCCTCGTAGCGACGGAAGAACCCGAAATTGTAGCCATAACAGAATCGTGGATAAAAACCTCAAACCAAGAATTTGAAGGCGAATTCACGGTTCCTGGCTACCAACTCTTCCACAAAGATAGGCCAGACAGAGAGGGTGGCGGTGTAATGTTGTATGTCAAGGATACAATCAAATCTACGAACTCCAGCATTATATCCGACCACGAGCTCCTAGGCGTTGATCTAGAGATCGGTCCTGTCAGATACAGGACCCTGCTGCATTACAGACCCCCTTTCCAACCCGTTAAGAAAGACAGGAAACTGTACCAGCTGCTGGGTGAGCTGGTTCAAGGCAGAGTGTGCATCGTTATGGGCGATTTCAACAGCCAAGTTGACTGGGAAACCAGAGCAGCCTGTGGCGAGAGCGCGCTACTCTTAGAGTTCGCCAACAACGAGTTCCTCACTCAATGGGTCAGAGAACCGACGAGAGGAGACAATATCCTCGACTTGGTCGTCACCACTGAGGATGATATCGTTGAGGATCTCTCTGTCAGCGAAGAGCTCGGTGGCAGTGATCACCAGCTAGTTAGATTTAGCGTCAAGATCCCGAAGGGAAGGTCTGTTGCCAGTCAATCAAGGAAACTTGACTTGAGAAGAGCAGACTTTGCAGGTCTTCGTGCTGGACTGACTGACGTGAGGCTAGAAGTGTGTGATGCTGTTGAAGACTCATGGAATAGTTTCAAAACCACATTCATGAGTCTTCAATCGCGTTTTATCCCTCTGAAATGCCACCGTCTGTCTTCTGTTGAACCAAAGTGTTTAATCGAAAAATCGGCTAACTGCTTAGGGAGAAGAGAACTGTGTACCGGCAATCAAAGATCTCAGCTGACTTTAAGGAATACCGGAGGCTAGCCTGGAGAGTGAAGTCCAGCATAAGGGACGCTAAGTGGTCTGAGGAACTCCGAGTGGCGAGACTCTGTAAAGAGAATCCCAAGGAGTTCTTTGGATATGTAAACATCCGTAAACCAATCCGTCGAACGATTGGCCCTGTGAGGAATGAGGAGGGGACATTAAAACATTCAAATGCAGAAAATGCTAACCTACTCAACGACTACTTCTCTTCAGTGTTTACTGAAGAATGTGGTCCCATCCCTCAGCCGTCGTATTCCTACTCGGGGGAAAAGCTGGAGGATATGGACTTCACCGAAGTTGAAATCAAAAAGAAGATCAGTGACCTAATGACGAATAAGTCACCTAGCCCGGATGGGTTTCTACCTAAAGTGTTGAAAGAAGTGCGCGATCAAGTGTCACGATACCTGAGCGCAATCTTCAACAAATCCGGACTAAATGCGTTCCTAGAGACTGGCGTGAGGCGGAGGTGACTCAAATCTTCAAGAAAGGAGACCGTAGCCAACCGTCGAACTACCGACCTATCAGTCTGACTTCGATATTCGGTAAACTCATGGAAAGCATGATGGTGGACAAAATGACGTCGTATTTAGAGTCAAACCCGCTACTGAGGAGTTCCCAGCACGGCTTCCGAAGGCAACGGTCATGCCTGACGAACCTTGTGGAATTCTTCCACTTCGTTTTCAGTGAGCACGATCGGAACAATGCGGTGGATGTGGTCTACCTAGACTTTCAGAAAGCCTTTGATAAAGTACCACACTGCCGCCTTCTCCGGAAAGTGCGAGCGCTTGGCATAGACGGAAAGGTAGCCGGCTGGATCGAGAACTGGCTAAGTGGCAGACGGCAACGGGTGGTGGTAAATGGACAGTCTTCTGAGTGGGTGCCCGTTACTAGCGGGGTGCCTCAAGGTTCTGTCCTGGGACCACTACTATTCATCATCTACGTCAACCACATGGACGGTGACATGGTTGCGAAGATTTCCAAATTTGCCGACGATACCAAGCTTGGTATGAACGTTGCAATGGATCGAAATACTGCCCGCCTGCAGGAAGATCTTGGGAAGATTGGGAAGTGGTCGGACACGTGGCAAATGCCTTTTAACGTGGGGAAATGCAAAGTGATGCATATCGGCCACAGAAACCCCCAATCTCAGTATATCCTTAAGGGCACTGCTCTTGAATCCACCGACACTGAGAAGGACTTGGGTGTTACTATCACTAGCGAACTCAAGTTCTCGAAACAGTGCATTGAGGCGGAGAAAAAGGCCCAAAGGATGCTAGGCTATATTAAGCGCTAGTTTGGTTATCGGAACAAGGAGATTGTACTGTGCCTGTACAACTCACTTGTCCGACCGCACCTGGAGTATGCCGTACAATTTTGGAGTCCTTCATTGCGAAAGGACATCGCGAGATTGGAACGCGTACAAGCCAGGGAAACCAAACTGATTCCCTCTATCCGACATAAAAGTTATAAGGATAGACTAAGGGAATTAGATCTGTTCTCGCTGGAAACCGGTAGACTGCGTGGTCAGCTCATCGAAGTTTTCAAAATACTTCGAGGGTTCGACAATGTTGACTACCGGGATATTTTCACAGTGAGTGAGAACAGAACACGCAATCACGGCTTCAAACTTGAACTGAAGCGTTACAACCGCAATCTGTGTGGAAATTTTTTCACCTACAGTATCTGCGGTTTGTGGAACGCACTTCCAGTAAAAGTTGTCATTAGTGAATTTGTTGACCAGTTCAAGTCAAGACTAGACAAGGTCTTGAAAAGTGGCCGTTTAGGGACGCTAAACAATTGAGCAGCCATGTGCCCGCTCGATTGCTAGTCCAAAGGTTCCCTCCTTGAATGGACCGTAAGGTTTCCTAGGGTACCTTCTTTCCTTGTTGTTGTTACTCGACCACTAATCCCATATTTATCCCTCCTCTGTCTCGTGCCGACAGTAAATTCTCGCATGTACGATCATTCCCTTTAAACTCTGTATCTGTATATATTTCAATTTTATTTATTTGTTAGTAAAGCTATATTTTTGTTATTGTCCTTTCCTTCCACCCCTTAACGAGTACGAGCTACCTGTTAATCTTTGGCCAACTTGCACTCTGAATTATTTGTTTGAAAGAACCCCGCAATTAAAAAGTAAGCCATCCCCATCAAATTCATAACTATTTTCTTTTCACGAACCCAAACTCCCCCAAAGGTATATATATATATATATATATATATATATATATATATATATGTATACTGGGGGTCCTAGAATTAAGTTAACCGTATTTTGTATTAGTATAACTCGTTTTTGTCCCTGCAATAAAATGTTTTATTCAACAACTATTTATCTGTCGATACTGGAAATTTCATTAAATTTCCTTTCATGATATTTATACACTAATGAGTTTAGTGGAGGTTATCAAAAATATGTTTACACAAAGAAGTAAAATAATGAAACGAAGCCTAGGAATGCTACGCCACCGTGCACTTTCAGGAGAAGCGTAGGGAGCCTAGGTATCCTAGGTCACTATGCGATTCTTCAACCAAAGCCTAGGCCATTTTACAGTGGTTTTTCAGCCACGCTTTGGTATGGTCTCATCATTATTGTTTACTAAGCAAATAAAAGTGTTTTTGTGTAAAAGTTTACTTCCATAGAACCTTTTTAATCATGCAGTTAACCAAAGATTAACGCGTATTTGTAGTCACAAACTTTATTAAGACTGGCAGTATTAATCATTTCCAAGACTCATTTGAACAAAGTTTTCCAGGTAGTCACCCACCAAGCAAGCCCAAAATTTGGAAAAATGTTCTCAAATACCAACATGAAAGAACATGCTTAAATCTAAATAAAGGTTGTTCGGGTCGTATGAGAACCATAAAAACAACAGAAAATATCGAAAATGTTCAGATGACACTTCTTCAAAATTCATATGTATCAGTCAGAAAGAATGGGTTACAATTGTCAAAGTCATCATTTAATCGCAATATTAAACATGACTTAAAATTCGCATCCCTATAAGATGCATGCAAGACACCAGCTTCTTGAAACTGATTTTCCTCGGCGTAAACAATTTGTCAAATGGCTTCTCTATAAACCTGCTCGTTTCTTGGAAAACATTGTGATTGGTCACGAGGCAGCCATTTTCATGAATGGAAAAGTAAATAACCATAACATTCGGCAATATGCGCCGCTGAGCCACCCCCAGCATTCAACTTTGACACACGTATTTGTCAGCAGAAAGTGTCTCTGTGGATCGAAATATGCGGGAATGGCTATCTTGTCGGTCCATTGTTTTACGAGAATATCTTGAATGGTGTTGACTACCTAAGCATGATCATCGGAAGGAGCTTCTCGGAACTCTGCCAGATTTACGGCAATCAATTAAATAGACTTTGGTGGATTCAAGACGACGCACCAACTCATAGACAGCTTGCTGTAAGAACAAAAATAAGAATAAAGTGTATTCTACTCCACCACAAAGCATCAACCAGTTAAGAGATAGTATCACACGTGAAGTCAAGAGACTTAAGGAAAATCATAAGTTAATCAAAAAGGTTGTTCAATCAATGCGATCAAAGGCGCAATTGTGCTTGGAAAGAAATGGAGGACATTTGGTAGCAAACGGTGCTTACAAAATTAAAAAATGAATTTCTATTACCCATAGGAAGAGGTGTTTCTGTTAAAAATGGATTTAAATATATTTGTTGATTTTAAACTTCGAAGTTTCATTATTTTACTTCCTTGGGCAAACATAATTTTGATAGCTTCCACTAAATCCATTAGTGTATCAATACCATGAAAGACAATTTAATGAAATTTCCAGAATCGAAAGATAAATAGTTGTTAAACTTATTTTGTTTTGCAGGACTCAGAAATCTCGAAGAGATTTTGAGTTATACTAATTCAAAGTACGGTTAACCTTTTTCTGGGACACCTTTTATAGTCTGGCCATTCCACGACAAATAACTTCTTTTGTTTGTGTTTTCTTATGTTTCGTTATCTATGGAGTTGGTTGATTTGTCTTACTAGTTCCGTTCTTGTTTTTAGTTCCTTAGTTTTCTACTTGTCTTTTTATTTCCTCTTTCCATTTGCATTTTTCTGGCTATGCTTTTCGGACACAGCTTCGTGATTGTGGTATTTGCAAGTTCCTTGAGAGATAGCGTCTTTTATGGTGTCGTTCTCGTCTTCTGATGAATATCTGCACTTATAGACTTTGCTTTCAATTCCATCCAATAATTTGTCTTTAGGGGATTCATTATGGCGTTGAATGTACTTTCTTCTCTCGTAAAGGTGTTAATCTGTGCCTGGATGGCGTGTATCTAGGTGGAGATTTATTGCTTTCTTACTTTTTACTCTTTGGGTTTGTCTTGTTATTCGTTTCGCTCTCCTTTACAATTGTCGCTTGTTGAACATTGTGTTTCCTGGTCATATACGGATTTTTAGTCGCGGGCGACTCTATATTTCACTATTTCGGTCAGTCGGTCCCCGTTTTACTTTTTTTTTTGTTTTGGCAATAACATCATAACTATATATTCGGCCGATTCTAACGAACTTTAAAACTCCTATGTTGTTTTTCAATCTCCTTCGAATAATATAATTGCCAAGGTCCTCCCAAGGTTAGCTGGGGAATTATTTGTCAATAACATGATAACTATTCAGCCAATTCTAACGAAATTTGAAAACCTTATATTGTTTCACATTCTATTTCAAATGATATAATTGCTAAGTCCCAAGGTAAGTCCTGGAATTACTGAAATTTTTAAAGATCGTAAGGTCATAAATCAGAATAAGTGAGGGCACGCAACCTTTGGTCAGCAGACCTTATTTTAGTTGCTTTGCACTGATTTTCTTCATCTAGACTGATTTGCAAATTTTGGATTTGATCTGTGGGGTTTTACTGGACTTTTTTTTCTTGTTTATTTTCGGGTTTGAGGCTTTTCTCTCATCTCCACTTTTTCTTTACTTTCCTTTTGTTGTTCCGTTTTTTCTTGCCTTATTTTGGGGTTGTAAATATCTTTAACTACGTTGCTTGATGGTGGATTTGCCTGGAACCGGATATCTCTGCTGGGCCCATTTATCTTTACCTTTCTGTTATATTACTCGGTGAAGGTTCCTGCCTGCGCAATATTGGAAACTTGTGAGTACATCATCTGGGCCATTACCTTCAACCTCTGGCTGCTGTGAGAACTTTCCTGGGGCCCCGCGATGCTGTGACGTTCTTGAGTCTTCGCCGAGACATTTAATTAGGCCAGGTTCACCATCTTCCTCCCTTCAGATTTCCTTTCTTTCTTTGATTTAATGAGTTAATTTGGGGGGAAGAACTCATAGCTAGTGAGGTGTGAGGGCCGCTAAACTTTTTACGGTCCTTAGAGCATAAGATCCCGAGGTGGTTGTTTTACCCGCATGTTTTGATATGCAAGAAGTCCTCTTAAAAAAATATAGCCCGGGTCACCCTCAAGTCGAAGACCAGAAAGGCATATTGAAGGGCTTTCTTGGCCATGCTAACCACGGTGAAGATTATTATGATGGTCTGCGGAAGTGGTCCAACCTTGATGATGGACTGAGCCATGGCTCATTCTTGCCGGTGTACCATTTCTTCAGGGATGTTCACAGTGGTTTGTTTCCCATCATGGGTTCTAGTTGTCTGCAGGCAAAGGCTCTCTGGGCCATGATCTCCTAGGACACATGAGTACCTAGTTCAGAGTTTTAAGCTGGTCGGTAGATGTCTCTTTAAGGAGCTTCTCTGGGTGTTGGTCAGTGTGGCGCGTTACTATGAATCACCTGGGAGAATTGAACAGTCTGATAACAGCCACGTTTAGCTTCAAGATTTCTTCGTTGTTTTCTCTCTGGAGAGTTAGTGCAACTATGAAGCACCCTAGAGGGAAGTCGCCTCTACTATTTCTTTTCCATATTTAGTAATATATCTTTTTTTTGTCTCCCTATATGTGCGAGGGTGTAGGAGCTTTTAGTCCGCATACAAATTAATTACCTCTAATGCTTAAATGAGTTCTCTTTTGTGCCCCCTGGGGATGTAAATTTGTGGACTAACCAAGGTTTAATCTAGGAATTAAGGATCCAGTGAAGGTCAAGAAGTCAATCAGGAAGATTTTCAAGATTCAAGGTCAAGAGGAAAATTTTGTCGCCAGAAATTTCAAGCCCTTTAGATTATCCTAGACTTGTAGATATTAAAAAAAATCGATGATTCTAAAACCCGTAGATTATTATAAACTTGTAAAGCCTAAAACTTGTAGAAGACTCTAAACTTGCATAATTAAAAAAGGTTAATGATTCTAAAACCTGTAGATGATTCTAAACTTGTAGATCTTAAAACCTGTAGATGACTCTGAACTTGCATAATCTAAAACAAGTCGATGATTCTAAACTTGTAGATCCTAAAACAAATGCATGATACTAAAACATATATATATATATATATATATATATATATATATATATATATATATATATATATATATATATATATATATATATGCTAAAACAAATCGATGATCCTAAAACCTAAAGCTGATCCTAAACTTGTAGATCCTAAAACAAAATAAAGATCTGAAAACCTTTAGATGATTCTAAACTTGCAGAATCTAAAACAAATCGCTTATCCTAAAACCTGTATATAATCTTAAACTTGTATACCCTAAAACAAACTCAATGATTCTAAAACCTGAACAAGATCCTAAACTTGTAGATCCCGAAAAAAATCAATGATCCTATAACCTGTAGATGATCCTAACATGTAGATATATTCTAAAACAAATCGATCATCCTAAAACCGTAAAGGATCCTAAACTTTTATATCCTAAAACAAATTGATGATTCTTAACTTGTAGATCCTAAAATCTGTAGATGATCCTAAACTTTATGATCTTAAAACAAATCGACGATTCTACATCGTGTAAATGATCCTAAACTTGTAGATCCCCAAACAAATCGAGAATTCTCAAATATGTAGATGATCCTAAAACTGCAGATAATCCTAAAAGCTTTAGATGATACTAAAACTGAAGAATATCCTAAAACCTGCGTAGGAATCTAAAACCTTCAGATGAGCCTTAAACCTGTAGATGATGCTAAACTCGTAGATCCTAAAACAAGTCAATGATCCTAGAATATATCGCTGATCTTAAAAACTGCGGATGATCCTAAAATCTGTAGATGATCCCAAAACCTGAAGAATATCCTAAAATCTGCATTTAAAATTAAAACATAAAATTACAGATAATCCTAAAATATGTGGCTGATCCTAAAACCCATAAATAATTCTAAAACCGTTGTTGATCCTAAAATCTTCTATATGATTATAGAACATGTAGATGATCAAAAAACTGGGACAGCTTCTCGGGTGGGGAGCCTATTTTGGAGGATCCCGCGCTTCCTAGCCTACGGGGGGGGCGTAGGAGCCTAAGCTCCTTTGGTGCTGTCCTTCTTTCGGGAGAGAGCTTAAAAAGTTGGCTTTATGACCACTTTTGGGAGGGTTGCTATTTGGTCTTAGAGGAAAAGAAAGGGTCACGCGGTGGATGGGGGAGGGGATAAGAGCACTGGTTTTAGCCGAGGCTGCGCGAGAGTCCTCTGTGCCCCCAGCTCTACCAAGGGAAAACCTGAAGTGGGTAGAACCCGAATATGGGTTACGAATGGGCGTTGAAGCAACAGTGTTCGTAGGCCTGGAAGGGCAAACAGTAGTGGGTACATTTGTTAATATTGAGTCGTATGGAGAAAGGATCCGAATCCTGAAATGTGAGGATTTAATTCTGCAGAAGGCTCTGCATTTGTGACTTTGCTCTTTATTTGGACGTCTCCTAAAGAGGGAACTTTTGAGCCGGACGTGCCGGTCTTGGTGTTCTCACTCCTCGAAATGGCAGCAGAGCCCGCTTTCCTCGGAGCCCTCGCGGAGGGGCATGAATCTCTTCTTCTCTTTACTTTCTTTTTACATTTCCTTTTCTTTTTGGGGTGTGAGGGTATAAAGTGAACCCATTTCTCTCCTCCCCCGGAACGGGTCCCAAGGCAGGACCTACCAGCCTCGGCCAGATCTGTGTTCGAGTTAAGGATCTTGGCCGTCAAAGGGTCATCAGGTGAGGTAGGAAGTCCCTCCTCTCCATTCGAGTCTTCAGGAGCCCTCGTTGTCTGAGTAGGAGTTTGAAGAGGGGCGGATTAAGGTGTAGTGTCTAGCACCGATCCAAAATTTCTCCCTTTGTAAAACCCTGACATCTTGGATATGGTCACCTCTAAGACCCTCTTCACTTTGGGAGAGGGTTCCAACTAGCCATACCCCACAAGGCGTCAGGTATTCTGGCCTGAGACTCATTAATGGGCCTATGGCCGGTCATTGGGGCTGGCATGCCCACACCCATTGGCATAAAGGGAAGCGCGCATGCCGGCTCCCATAAACTGGAACAGAGTTCGGAACGACGAAGTGCGTGGGCGAGGTTAAGGGCACGATGCCGCCTTCTACCGCTCTAAGGATGTTGTGCTGGGTCATCTAACCCCAGTGAAAGAGGCGGTGGGCGAGGTGGCGCGTACTCTCTCCTTATAATCTGTCTCAAGATGGAAGAGCGTGTTGCTCCTCCAGGTACCAAGTGGTATAGGCTACACAGGATAGACACCAGGGGGGTATAAAAGATAATTTATTCTTTGCGCTTCTACAGTAATATGTTGCGGTGAGCTGCATATAATATTTTGTACTTGGAGTAAAATAAAGGGTAACTAATCACATGGAACCAACAACTTTTGTATACTTAGTAAAAATGATTCCAGTATTTCATTGAATTCCGAGAAAAGACGTCATCTCTACATCAAATAATAGAGCGCAACAGCAAAACATAACGGGTGTGTTGAACACTTCGATAGAAGGGAAATCAATTAAAAAGCCTTTCTAAAAAAAATAATATTCTATTCTCTCTGAACTGTCTTCGTCATCTATTTTGGCATTCGACAAATTTGCCTTGCCATTATTTCCTTACTTCAGATAAACAACATATAACCAAGAAAAAATGACCAAATAAATCTTAAACCCTTGCTTGTTATCATCCTCAATGTATAGTTATCAAGCCTTGATCCATCTTGATGACCTCCCCATTGCAGATTCCTTCCAGCTTCGTCCTCATGTGTTCTGGTTATTCTTTATTAATTTTTACTCAATATTTTCGTCTCATTTATAGATTGCCATCTGCAAAGGGCTTGCAATACCATCATCATATGCTATATCGTTGATTTGTGATTATAATTCTATATTTATTAATCTCTATTGCTACAAATTCCTGTCCAGATCAGCTATTTTTCTATGCAAACTTATCAATTATACTTACTGCAAAAATTATCTCTAGCATCACTAGTACACTCACAACTTTCCTCAATGAACATCTTTTTAATGGTATAAGATTTAACTCAGTTCCCATCGAAGTGATATTCACTAGGAAATTATAGCTGGATGAACCTAAAATGTTGACTTTTCAAAAATCATTAATTATATAAAACATTGTCACCGACCCGGAGCAACGAAATCTGGTCTGTGAGAATCTACATTGTTTGGGCAAATGTGCGTGTAATGCAATTGTTATTTATTAAATAACTTAATTGAAGAAAGGGACAATCACTTACAGGGATAAATACAATAAGACTGTTCTATCTCATGCAAGTAATGATTTTTAGGTATTGCTTTCTAAAATATTGTTGGGAAAAAAGGCAATTCTTTGTTATTGCAATTCCGAACTCCCTGCAAGAGACACTTCCTGATTCTGGACCCATCATTATGCTAATGCAAAATAATCATCCCAATATCTCGGATTCATCATCGACCTCTCCAAGTTAGTAGTCAAAAACCGATTTTCTATATAAAAATACTTGTTTTTTAACTGAATTAACAGGGAAATGGGAATAAAAGATAAAAAATGAGATCACTCTTTCACGTCCACTTATATTGAAGTCGAGGTAAAAATGAAGAGAGTATTAACTTAGGTTTATGATACATATTCTCACACACAGCATTTAAGGAGATTTCTCTCTGAAGGGAATATGGAAATTGTTCACTCAAATGAGCTGCAATTTGAAAAGGAATTCCTAAAGTCTCACAACATTTAAATAGTATATTCAATAGTGGGAGGCAAGGATCAAAGCGAGCTGTTTATAAAGTCTGAAAGAACAAACCCTTCTAATGTTCCTAATTGTCTGATTATAGTTAAATTTAGTAAGTTAGTTTTATTATTTCGATTGTAACCGATATGCTACTCTCTTTTTCTTACCCTCAGTCTTAACCTTTTCACTAATCCAAAAATTTTATCTGGTGTCAAAGAAGTTCCTGGGTTTTTTAACCTTCCTGGATAAGTAAAAATACAGTTTAAACAATATTTTAATATTTTACATTCTAAAAGATAGTTTCCACCCGTTTCCTAGAAATATTTTACCTAGGCCTCTTGAATACTACTCGACCTTTAAATTGAAAAAATTGTTGATTCCTGTTCGAATGTCCTCATCAAAGAATCTGTTCAAATATGATTTTCTAAAATCAAAAAAGGTCAACTATTCGAAAGCTTCTTTGACAGGCCAACCTCTAAACATTTCTGTTTCTGCAAGAAAATGCACAACTACCCATCGCACGCGTACCCCAGATCCACTTATTAGTATAAGCTAGAAGCTAGTATCTTTTCTTTGGATTACAACCTTGTCTTTATATCTTTCCTCACTGATGGGAAATTTACTTAATAACTAAAGCTTGTTTCCATTTTTTCTACAAAAGTAATCTGACTGTAGTAACATCTTTTCGTATATTTTAATGCTTAACCACGTTCCTGTTGATTTATTTCTCTTTCTGACAGCATTTATTTTCTTTCAGCCTCTGTTTTAATAAATTATTACATCTTATACAGTCACTGATTTGTCCTCTTTCATTAATATTTGAATCCCTTTCCCATTTTGAAACCCTCATTTACACCCCCCTTAACTCTCTCCTTCCTCTTTTCCTCCGCCCCTTTTGCCGATGTCTCTCGATTACTCTCCATTACTCGCTCTCTTATTCCTCTGCTATGTCTCCCGTCGCGTTAACTCAGATGGCAAATAGGTTGGAGCTGAGTCGTTGTTCAGTGCTTTCACTGAGCACAGTGAGCGGGAATAAGTCTGCGGCTATGGGAATCCACCTTTCACTCATCCCAGCTCCTATTTGGTCGGTGGTGTTGAGCATTTAGCTTGATTTTATTGCTTATAAAAAGGTATCGAATAGGTAGTGGATTATTTCATCGCATGTGTTATTCGAGTTTTTTTCTTCAAGTTTATTGTGTTTTAGGAATATTAGTTTTTGATAAATTTTAGTGATTTTTACAATGTTTCTCCTGGACCAGAATAACAATTGCATTATTCTCTTTTTCTTACAACCACACAGTATACACTACTGCCCTCATCTTTTAGCATTTTATATTAACAAAATTTAATACGGTGACAAAGTCTTTAATATTTATTTATTTTCATCCACCTCCCTCATTTAATTTCGATCCATCAATTTACCATTCACTCCTTATCATAGTGTCCATGTAGCCTTAACTTACACATGCCTTTTGGACGTTATGTTAGCCAAACTGATATTTCAAAATACACATTTAAGAAACCAAGTTATTTAAAACTAGTTGGAATCATTTAAGAATATGAAAAAGATAAATATATTAATTTTCTTGTACAGAGGCACAGATTTATGAGTTTTAACTGGTTTTAGAATAATTTGTTTAGGAATAAAAAAGCGAATTTTCTCCCATAAATACAATTTATTCACCAAACAAACATAATTAATTATCATTGGAACGATTTGCATACAAGCAGTGCCTAATATATATAGAATAAGGTATATTAAATAAATAATAGCTATGGCTTAGTCAAGTGGAAAAACTACTTCAAATTTTAGCGAAGTTAAGCCGCATCAGTTGAGTTTATTCTCCGGATGGAGTATCGATTAGGATTACTATTCTGTAGCTACCATCCACTTTAGATTAACATGGTTCGGATCACGCTTTAATCAGTAGGTCTGCACTGAAAAATAAAATACATCTTAATGAGTGTACATCGGTGGTAAATCTTCTAACATTGAAAAAATGATAATAAACCGAGTTTCTGTAGAAAAATACCTCATTATTAAAAGACTATTTTGATTTATTCGCTGGATGAAAATCTGAATCCAATCCTCGATTTATCTACGTTTTATGAGCTTCCTTTCTCATAATTCCTAATTCGCCTTTTGATCTCCAAGGTCAAATAGGGAATTTGTTCAATGACGTGTACCAATATGCGAAGCATGTAGTAAGAATGAGGGGAATATGTGGGGTAGAATGACCCAGAAATCATGCAGATTGCCTCAAACACGGATCTAATTCCAAAACCTAAAGAGAGTAAAAATCGGAAAATTATTATGATAAAGGAGACCTGTTTCTACGAAATGAAACTTATTTTAACGAAGTAAGACGTAACCTTAGGAAATGAGACCTCTTTCTAGGAACTGTGACCTAATATACCGAAAAAAGACCTGTTTATACGAAAAGAAACTTTATCTACGAAATGAAACATTTTCTACGAAAAAAAGATGTTTCTAATAAATGAGACCTAATTCTCCGAAAAGAGATCTGTTCCCAGAAATGAAACTTGTTTCTACGATTTATAACCTATTTTAGGGAAATGAGACCTAATTCTCCGAAAAGAGACCGGTTTCTAAAAAATAACATTACTTTCGTACCAAACTTTGATAATATTTTTTCTTCAAGAGAAAGTGAAGTGCATTATCTCAGTTCTTTTATCTCAAGTGCTCTTTTTTTGCTAGTACTCTTCTTTTCATTGCACTTCTAATAATTTTCCTACTTTATTTAATTATATTTTTTGTTCAAGAAAAAAGTTTCTTTAAAAAAACATTAATGGTTTTCACTTTTTAATGTGTTGGAAATATTCTTAAATAATTTACGCTATTTCTTTTTCCTCTTTTCATTTATTCGCTTTTTTCTATCTCAACCTAACATTATATTCGTCACAGAGAGAAAAGGGTTATATACCTTTTTTTTCTATCAGTATTTTTCTGTAATTTAAAGCGAAAACCAACGGAGGAATCACCCAGATACCGGGGAAGCTCACAATGCTACAAATGACAGCTGCAGCGGGCCAGTACTTTTTCATGTGACTCAGTGCCCTTGCAGCTGGCTGCATGAGTTCACTATAGAAACCGAGGTAACTTTAATTCTAGATGTTCTCTTCCAGTACTTCTCATTCTCGATTTACACATTGTAAGTGTATATTTTTGTAAGGAATATTACCTGCATGATAAAAGAAAAAGCAACTCCACGTGGTTTTTGTTTCATTACCATTCAGACATAAAACGACGCCTTCGTGAATAATAAAGCCTGAAATTGCATTTTATTTTTATTAGGAGAATCCATGTCGTCAATCTCACGGAATATTTGTGAGTATCGCCAACTTTATTCACATGTCGTCTTTCTTTATACCATTCTCTCACTAGTCTTTGTTATTAAATGTTCAAAATTCATGAGGCTAATGACCAAAACTAAGAAAAAACGAAAAGTTTGAAGAAGTGTAAAATCTCCAAAAAATAAGAGAATGAACAAAGAAAATACTGCGGTAAATCAGAAATCGCTCAGAATATCCAAAGAGTTTCAATTATATCGAGGAATTATTTATGTGACAAAGAATATATAGACTAAGGTAACTGTAAAACGAGTAATTGTTATAAAAACACTGGTCATTACCCAACAAAAGCATCTGTATTCCTAGATTAAATGAACCAGGGCAGAAACAATCGGCGTTTTAAATGTGATATCAATGGACGAAAGCCCATTATCCCCCTTAACGAAAACCGAGCTCTTCATTGGAGAAGGGTTGCGTCAATTAGAAAATAATTCTCTCTGGCCGATAGATCGACTCTTCTCAGTTTAGTTCCCCTCCATAGAACTTAACAACATAAATTATACTAAATCAAAAAGACGTTGGGCATATACATATATATGGCACCACTAGACTCTTTGGATCTCTGTTTCTGTGTTAGATGGTTCGGGTGTCGTTATATATTCAGGTCTCGTTCTTCAGTGCTGTTACAACACAACCTTTCTAATCCAGGGCTTAGGTTTGACGAGTATCTTAATATCTTTTAAGCAATCGCTCGTATATGCTAATCCCCCACATTCACTCCTGCACGAATTAACATTAAAGCATTCACGTATGTCCATACGCAAAAGTCTAAATACACTTTACTGTTATAAGCGTTTTAGATATTTACTTTATTAAAGTTTAATTATTTCGGTGACATAGTAAATATTGCATATTCATTACAAGTTTAATATACAAACACAATCTAAAGTGATCGAGAACAAAAGAATTTTTTTTAAAAACATTCCAAAATTGGAAATAGAAAAATAGTTGACATAAGAAAAATACAGTATTTTGTAGTGACTTTGGTACCAAAGCCAAGAGTTTTTACCCCATTCTTTCTCTTAATAGATACACAACTGGTCTGATTCCATTAGTTTTCTTTGTCGATGGTATTTTTAATATAGAATTTGAAGTAAAAAAAGGTTTTGTCTGGTGAATTATGCTCTGCGTAGGTTAGACGCGAATTATATGAACTACTACCTCAGAAGACTCATTATATTTTGTTTTCTTTTATATATACAATATATTTTACAAAACAGTGTATGTTATATTGTGGTAAGGTATTTGCTTGTGATGATTCACACATCTAAAACATTAATGTTAGAATCCTAGAACCATTTCTTGACTACCTAAATTAAGTTTTCTTGGTGAATGTAGATTTCGTTTCAAAATAACAAAAAAGTGTTTTTATATTTCAGAGTTTGTATCATTATCAACATAGAAACTCAGTAACAGTGTTTCCTCTCCCTCGTAGTTCGCTTCATGTGGAGTGTTTTTGAAAAAGCTAATCAGCGGCACTAAACTAAAATAATTTCTGAATTTATGGCCAAACACTTCTATTTTCTTTCAGTTGCTTCATAATACTTTCTTGTAGGATGTTTTATTAAAGTGAACGTGCTTCTTTGCAAACAAGACCTGCAGCAAGTGAACTTGCTCTTTTGCAAACAATACATCAATGAAGGCGAACGTGCTCATTTCCAACTTAAACCACGCTATAAAAATACGGAGATATAGCTACTTTATAACTCGGTAGATATGGTTATCAATTTGGACAAGGAAGCTTTGTGATCACGACTTTAAAACCATAACTAGAAGTGATCAAAGCTAGCGTATGGATCAGCTTTAAGCATCGTTGCAATGTTGCGAGTATCATTCGGCGATAGTTTTTGTTTCATTTAATTATTGGCACGGTATTTACTCTAGTTTTGTCGCTATACTTTTTAATTTTCGGAATTGATGCCCGGGAGAGGTTGATTCACTAGTGTATGTCTCTATTCGTGATCTTGAAGTCACGAAAAGCAATATAACGCCATCTTTTGTCATCACAGTGATCCGTGATTTTGTCTATTCCGAAGAGATGAGGAAAAGGAATAAGGTAATAATCATAGGAGGAAAACACTTCTTGTAGCTTATTACAAAAATTTCTGGTCAGTCGCAGAACCCGAAAAAATTACAAGCAATTTATTGGACAAGAAGTTTAATTTCAACTATGCATTCTCAAAAGTTTAATGGTGCAAAGAAACCAATATATTGAACAATTCCTTCTAGGTGCCCTTAAACGTCAAATCTAAATCTTCTAAAATAATATATGAAAATATTATGTACATAATTCTAATAGCCGCAAATGTGGGTCAAGATGCGCCAATGAAATTGGTTAAAAAAAGGAAACAAGACAATAATTCTTCGTAGGGTCGGACATAATCGCCATCTATCCGTAAGAAAGCGAGAGCTTTCCCCATACTTGTGCACCACCACGATCACATTTTTGTTTTCCCCACCTTCAGCACATTCCCTTCCCAATTCTTTTGGCAAGTATGTCAGTTTTTTTCATTGAATATATCTATGCAGAAAAGCATTAGTGGGATAATTATAAGGGAACGGAGTCAGCAATAGTCCCTAGGGTTCATTTCTAGGCTGGCTCCTCTTCAGAATACACGAAGCTTTTCCACTACCCGCGTTTTCTCAATTTAATACTCGGTGTACACACAACTTCGTTCTATAAAGTTCCGCAAGCATCAGCGTGGAAATAATTCTACTAGACGAGCAGAAGGTGACAATAGCTTGATTTACGTGCTAATATATTTACTTGATAATGTCTTTGCATTTCTAGCTAAACACCCATGTCAGCTGCGGTAGCAAATATTTCATCGCTAAATAGCCTTGTTTGTTAATTCAAAAATATAAAAATACACACATCATATGTTAAGGGTTGATCTGACATTTAGTTTGGCTCTAGAGAGATTGCGAATGGGAAAATTATCATTGGAAGACAGTGACGGATCCATACTAAAATTATGGGGGAGGGGACTAACGTGAATTCCTCCCTCTGAGTAGTCTGAGAAAAGGGCATTGATAATTAATAAAGGTTATCTCAGACAACATTGATAATAAATAGCAGTATCTCATACAGCAGTGAGCACAAACTCTCTCAGATCCGAATTTTTTTCCACACATCAGAAAATCATTAATTGTAGTTTTTGAACGTGAGCTAAGGTATAATACTGAAATTAGGAATAATTTTTTATATTTACCTGTATTTTGGACATATATCATATAAGGTACATTTGAACTCAACGGTTTGAAAAATTTGTTTTATATATGCCTTATAATATTACATAACTCCTTCTGAATAGAATACTAAAAGTATCGTAGAATGCCCACTTTTTGTTTTGAGAGTGCTAAGAGTGCTAATATTGTTATTTTAAAGAAGAGAGCCGTTGGAAACACGTAAGGATATAGAGAAACGACAATAATTCCGAAAATAAACTTATATTTTAACTTTAACAATTGAATACACAAAATTTAAACATTAACCACAGCAATATTCCGAATATTATCATACGTAAGAATTAATTCAATTAGTTTGACCCTCTAAAATGGGTTAATTTCGCTACACATAGCAATATATAAGATTTAGGCTTACGGACTCTAGTAAAGTTTAAATACCTCAGGAATGTTATTGTCTCACGACGCGTGCCGACTTGCCAGATGTAGGTGGGTGGGATCACGCGGTCTTTTTGGCGAGGGTAGCAGATGGGGGCCCACACGATATTCAGGGGGAGGTCTTCAAGGACGAGAACAATCACGGTGCTTTAGGCGGCACCAAGGTAGGCGTGGTCTCTCGGGCGAGAGTGAGTCAAACTTGGTTCTTAAACCAAGTTAACTTAGAGTCTGGTGTGACCACCGAGTAACGAGCTCGAGGGGGAGCTTTTCTCCTTCGTTACTTAATTCCTCATGGGCGAGGACTGAACTCGGGGAGGGTCTTCTTCAAGGGTCAGGATCGATGAGGGAGGTTTCTCTGATGAGAATAAGTTAAACTTGAATAACTTAACTTAAAGGTCGGTTTGATAACCAGGAACTAGCTCCAGGATGAGCTTCTTCTTACTTCCAGTCTTCCTCAAGGGCGAGGATAACGGAGGAGGGTTTTTCTGACGAGAATAAGTTGAATTTAGTTCCTCAACCAAGTTAACTTATAAGATTGGTGTGGCCACCGAGTAACGGGCTCAAGGGGGAGCCTTTTCCTTCTTCTTTCCTTAATTCCTCAATGACGAGGAATACCCCTGGTGTTTAATATGCACCAGGATATGGAGAGTCTCTCTGATGAGAGTAAGTTGAACTTAACAAAGTTAACTAAACTTTCGGTTTGATAACCAGGGACTAGCTCGAGGAAGGCTGCTTATTAGCCCCTTAAGGTAGGTAGCCCTGTTTCTTTTGCAGGGTACTTCTTGGTCTGGCGAGCCAAGTAAACTACCAATCCAATCTAGGTAGCCCGGGGTCTTAATCCTAGGACTTCGTCACCTGGAGACTGACGTATTTTACCAATCTAGTCTAGGTAGCCCGGGATCTTAATCCCAGGACTTCATCACCTGGAGACTGACGTATTCTACCAATCCAGTCTAGATAGCCCGGGGTCTTAATACGGGGACTTCGTCACCTAGAGACTGACGTATTCTACCCCGATTTTCCTCAGTGTTTTTTATTTATACCTCGTCACCCCACTGGGAGAGTGGTTAGAGGGGGGGAGGGGCTTGAGGACGGGCCAAGGAGAGTTCTTATGCCGAACGGTTTTTCTCACCAAGTCTTACATCGGCTCCTAGTTAGCCTTCGAGCTTGGGAGAAACACGTCTCCAATTTCTTACTTGAGGTGACATCGAATCTCACTCTCGTAAGGGAGATCTTGCATTTTAACCTTTAGGTCTTTTATAGAGACGAGAGGCGAGGCGCTGTGGTTAAGCGCTTGACTCCACGGTGCCGGGGCCGGATGTTTTGGCGGTAATCGCCTCGTGACACCACTGCGAGAGAACGGGGGAGTGGCAATTCTCTTACAACAAGTATGACTTAAAAAATAAATATAAACACAAACGAGTCTGAAAGGGTAAATAATAGCATCTAACACAGATTAATAAATAACACTGCATTGGTCATGGTATTTTACAATTACATCCTCTTGTTCCTTTGGGTAAATAGATTGATGACGCTCTCTATTCTAACATAAATTCCATTGTGAACATTGATGACGACCAGGCCGTTGATCCGCTCTTGATTCAATTTGGGAGGGGTTTTAATCCCGTCAGCACCCCACCCCCCTTGGCTCCGCGCCGGATGGAAAAAACTGTCCACTGTGATAATTCCACTGTGATATTGCCAAAAATTGGCAAATGGCATTAAGAATTAAAAAAGAATTCTAGCATTTTAATGTCAACTGACAATAAAAATAAGTTACAAATACTTTTAGAATTGATTTAATTATTAATTTATGTAATCTTACCAGCTCCGCTTTACCACACCAAGATGCTTACAAAATACTAATTGATAACTCCATACCTAAAACTAGCTCAACCATAACTGCACTCAAAAGTGATATAATGTTTATTACTGCAGAGTAGTGTACCTATGATCCTTAAGTTTCACGCACGTAAACAAAAAAACAAATGAACTAGAGCAAAACGTGTTCAATTTGAAAGAGGAAATTCTCTTCCAACACAGAAAAATACAGACTTAAATTTAATAGTAAAAAATATCGTATCACAGATGATAACATATCCTATGTGAGATGTAATGCCTATAATATGGATATTTATTAAATGTAATCAAGAATATTTGCCGTTTTTGATTAAATTAGTTTTAACTGCAATAAATTATTCCTAAAATAAAAAAAATTCAAAAGCAAAGTTTTTCAACATTGACAATTTTCGCAAAAGTTTTATCCTAGGAAATTTTCCCGAAAGAGAATATTCCCATGGACAGTTTTTCCCATTTACCTAGTGGTAATGTTCTGTTGCTATTGTTTTCTTTTATTTTGACCTATATGTCCGAAATTATGAATGCAATAAACAAATATTTACAAAGACAACTACACGTAAGTGAGTGCGTCATACAATTGTGTTATTGTGAACAATGATTCGAAGCTCGCAGGATCTTTTCTGTGAGGTTCAAGAATACCTTATCAATTGCGAGGGAGAGTTGGCCCCTTTCCTTCTATTAATCTTTACGATTCGGTTCACAACTAGAAAGAGGGATCTTGACGATTCAAGTTCCCTTCAAATACCGACTCTTTCATTTTTGTCTATATGACATACGTTGAAAATGAGGGATCATTTCCTACTAGGTATTGAATATTCATGTTTTTTTTCACTGTTCTCATCGGCGTTTCCTTAATAACTGAAGAGTCGGCTGAGCGAATTAGTTCCTTCAGAGGAGTTAGTAAGGTGGCGCTGAAGCGGCGACTAAGAGATCATCAGAAGAAGAAAACTGCGAGGAAGTGAAGGCTCGATGAAACAGTGTCGCTAGCTCACCAGAAGCGAAGACTCCAAACTGAGGTGGGACAAACGGAGATCCAACTGGATTTCGAGACATAGTTTCTAATTTTATTCTCTCCTCTTAACATTTTATACTCCTCCTTGGCCCATAGTATTCCCCTATGTTGGTATATATTGCCCCATTTGGGTTATTTGGATCAGGTGTTTATATTTGCGATAAGCTTTTGATGACTCCAGCTGGAGTAAAATATAAATGACCAATTATTCAAATTTATTCTTTTCAATCTGCATTTGCTATTGACGCCAGAGTATGATACAATTTACTTTGTTTCCGTTTTAATGAAAATATTCATGTCTATAAAAATGAATGTACAGTTTTAAAATCAAACTCAGCCCCCTGCTCGCAACTTCTCTTTTCAATACAACAAAGTATTAAAATGACATTTAATAGTTTTATATATATTCTTTTGTTAGGTGACTAAAGCCCCAGCATATGTATGTATAGATTTTAGTTTATAACACTTTATTTTTTCTACACTTTATATTCGTTTTTTTTTTATATTTTGTGTTCCAACATACTGTTAAATTTTTACATTTTCATTGTTCCCAATATAATTTTATTTTTTACACTAATTTTGTTAACATTTTTTCTTAAATATTCCGAAAATTCGTATATAGCCTAATGGTATCGATCTGGTGATGGGCGCGCAACAATGTCCCTTCGCTTTCATTACATCCAAAAGATTAATTTAAACCAGAAGAAAAACAGACGCCAAGAGGATAGATTGGTAGACTCGGATCTCCAAGATCAAGGATAAATAGACGGGTTTTATGGACAGAGTTAAGAACAGAGTGTAATAGAACCAGGAAGTAGAAGTGAAATAAACAGAGAAATCTGAGTTGTCCATTTCTATATTTGAAAATTTTCTGCTTCCTTTTTCTTTACTTTTTCTATTACTTTACATTTCTTACTTTAACTTTCCTTTCTTTCTTTATTTATTTTAATTTTCTTTCTTTTACTTTATTTTCAATTTTTCTTTGACAATGTTTTCTTTCCTTGCTCTAATTCTTTCTTATACTTTCATTTCTTTCATATTTCTTTTTCTTTTCTTTCATTCTCTCTCTTACTTTCGTTTCCACCCCTTTTTACTCTTCTTTTAGTTATTATCTTTTAATTCCTCTTACTTTGTTCTTTCTTTCTTTCCCTTTGCGGGTTCTTTCTCTATTTACTTTTTTTAAGGAAAAATTGTTTATTCAAACCTTGCCTCCTATTCAGCGAATATATACTTCTCTACCTCCATTATAACCTATCTCAATTCATATCCCTTATTCTCCATTCTCTGTCTCCTTTCATCTCATTTATTCCTCATCCACTGTCTCGATTTATCTGCCTTATTCTCCCATTCTATGTTTCTTTTTATTTCAGTTAGTCCATATTCTCCCTTCATCTCTCTTATGCTCCATTCCTTGTCTACTTACATCTCTCTTATTCTCCATTCCAGGTCTCATTTTATATCTTTTATTCACCATTCTCTTTCGCCTATCATCTCCCTTATTCCCTTTGCCAGTGTCTCATTTCATCTCACTTATTTCATGTTTCCTTTCTCATTCCATATCCTTTATTTTCTACTCCCTTTCTCCTTTGATCTCTTTTATTCTACATTCCCTGTTTCCTTTCATCTCTCTTGTTCCCAATTCCCTGTCTCCTTTCATCTCTCCTTTTCTCCATATCCTGTCTCATTTCATCGCCCCTATTTCCCGTCCCCGGTCGCATTGCTTTCCCTTATTCTCCATTCCGAGTGTGCTTTCATTTTCCTTAATCTTAATCTCCATTCTCCTTTCATCTCCCCTTTTCCCCTTATCCTGTCTCATTTCATCTCCCTTATTTCCCGTCCCCTGTCGCATTGCTTTCCCTTATTCTCCATTCCGAGTGTGCTTTCATTTTCCTTAATCTTAATCTCCATTCTCCTTTCGTCTCACTCATTCTCCATTTTCTATCCTTTTTCATATCCCTTATTCCGCATTCGCTTTTCATCTCCTTTCTTCATTTTTAGGAAGCCATCAAATATCAAGCAGAGATATTTTTGTGGCTCTGCAGATTTGAATGAGACGATGATCAAAATTCCGGATTGTGATCTTCTCTTTTTAATGGCTGACCAAAGACTAACTCTGACTTGAAGGCAATTGGCATTTTTACTCATTTGCACTTAATTGTAATGTTATTGGTACTTGTAGAATTTCCTCGGATTTTAAACTTTATTCATTTTTTTTCCATTGTCTCCCTTTTCATCGAGATCAATCTACCTCTCTTAATGTGTGGTAGATATGTAAGGATAGTTGTGCTCCCATGATTGCTTCATTGCATGGAGTAGTTCATTTTACGGAATTTTGTATACAAACTTTTTTAAATTTAAAACTTTATGACTCGAGATTTGATCATTCTCTGCCAAATATACCCATGTTTGTCACAGCTTTTCGGAGTAAATCTAACAAAACTAGGTTTCTGCCCCACCCCTCTTTTTTACCACTAGTATCACTTTCTCATCTCACAATAATATAGAAATGCCAACCCTATTAATCAAATTTGCCAAAACCGTACATACCCATTACCTTATAAACCTCTACCTTCCCTATTTGCCGAATTTACCCTTAAGTTACCCTTCCTATACCATATGAAGGAAGAATATGGGCATTCTTCCAGAGGAGTCCCATCATCCAATCATCTCAGCCAACTTTGATTTCATCTTTGTATTATTATTTTATTAATCATACCTATACCTCAATAATTCCGGACTGTACATTCTCTCTAATAAACTACCCCCAAACTTTCCCTCTCCTTTAATTTCATCCCAAATGCTTAACCGATAACTCCCCTCTGAAAAAAAAGAAGAAAATTATATTCGGCCGCGGTATGAGTTAGGCAGCTGAAACTCCCATTTTCGCTGTCTGATCCGGCCAAACGTTCTGAAAAACGCCCTGATTTGTGCCGTGGTCCAAAAACTTGCTGGTCTTATCGGAAAAATAGTTAGAGTTATTGTTGAGCCGTAAACGAGCCCTATCATAACTCGAGACCAGCCGGGGTTGGGGTAACAAGCATTAGTTCGCTCATTTGTTACCTTAATTAAAATTAGTTCGGGCTCGCTTCCTACGAATAATTACATAATGACATTTCTAATATACATATAAAGGGAGGTTTTAATTATTAATGCTATTTGTAAATAAATAGCCATGCTCCCTGTTAGAGATAAGAAATAAATGAGTTAACCATGCATGAATTTTAAGATGTTTTTAACCCTGGTAGTGAATTTAAGTGATAATAGAGTCTGGTTGTCAGATGCGAGAAAGGTGAAGATGTAGTGCCTATCTGGCAGTGCGAGGGGAATGTTGTTTTAGAGTTTTCGTTGATTTTCTCTTCAAAGCTTCTTTGTAAATGTTTTTAAATACACATTGATATAGGTTTCTAGGCAATTGGAAAGTGTGTATATGATAGTATTATTCATATATTCACACAGTAAGTCTTTAAAATTCAATGATTTTTTTAAAAATAGAGTGAGGCTAAAAATAACCACCCCCACCTATAGAAAAAGTTCTGAATTACTGAGAAAAGCAGCTACCCTTACAGAAAAATAGCAGGCAAGGTAATTATGTGGAGAAATTGTGTTGATAGGCTCGCATTACTTCTTAACAATGGACAAACGAATCGTCCGTTTAGCTCCAAATGGGCAGATAATTATGAGAGGAAGATAGAATCCAAGCAAGTGAAAGATTAATTCAAAGGAGATTTTAACCAATTGATTGATGAGCAAACGCCCAGGAGGCAAGAGGCTGTTATTGAACTCTACCTAGCCTTTAGGGAAAGATAAAAGCAGGGGTAGAGTGACGGTCAGTCATTCCCAAGTAAATATGGCACCACCTGGATAAAATCTCGGAGTAGGACCACCCCACTTGGATGTATTCCACGTGAGGTTAAATTCTACTAGAAATTCCACTTCCTACCTTTGGCTTGTACTGGTAGCACAGAAAGGCGGTGCTAAAAACATCTCACAGCATGCAACAGCCTCAATCCACTCTCACCAGGAGCCTTAGGGTAGACTGGCAGAAAGCGCGGCCCTACTCAATTGTGGTAATGTTATCTGGGCCTACAGAACAAGCTACAGCAGAATGCATCTTCTCCTTGGGAGCTAAAAACAACAACAACAACCAAATTTAACACAACTTTTATAATGGGAATATTGTAAATGGTGACCACAAAAGATGTGTAATTTTAACTGTCATTATCATGTACCCTCAGAGCTAGAAGGAGGAAATGAAAAGTAGATAAACTAAAGAATTCTTACCTTTTAGGAGCGAAAATAAGGTAAATAAACTTTATTTAAGAATAAAAATGAAAGAACTGTGGATCACTACTGCCCCACTTTCATAGTTTGTGGATCGACTAATTGGTAACCAACGAAAGATTATTAGCAGGATTCGTACTGAGCTAGATGCATTTGTTTCTAGCTTTTTATGCGAAAAAATTAAGTTAAGACAACAATTCGAAGGACTCTTCGAAAAGGACAAGAGTTCAGAATGATTATGAAAAGGAGTAAAGGAAACCCCCTACCTATAATTCAGTTATATTCGTAAAGGTCTTTACCTAAAGATTGTAGTTCTTTCCCAAAATCTAATTTTATTCTTTAAAGCTCTTTGTCTAAAGGCCGGAGTACCTACCTAAAGTTAGTTTTATTCCTAAATACTCGTTCTAGTGGTATCGGCTGGGGCACAAAAGAGAGGCCGTAGAAGCACCGATCCCTCTTTGGAGTTGAATTATGGTCGCTCCATTCAGGGAAGCTGAACGAATAATTTTTACCCATGTATACATCCTTTGGAAATTCAATTAAATACAGCCAATGAACCCACAAAACAAAATAAAAAACAAACCCAAAACAACCTAAGACAAATATTCGTTCCAGCTTGCTGGTTCCGAAACATAACTATTAAAACAACAACCAATAACCCATTTTGTACATTGGAACTTAGAGAGCGAATGCAAGTCGTCACTAGGGAATCCAAAACTTACTGATCCAAACCGCCTTAGGTGATGTTGAAATAAATTCTACGGACAAAATATCGAGCGTAATATGAGGGTGGGCTCCGTCTTACTCAGAAGCTTTATGCCTTGACCAAAAGCTCTTTGAAGATGACGGTCTCTATTTTCAAAAAGATGTGCCTTACCCCATCCGACCTGCGTCGACTTGAATACTTCAGAACAAGCCCAAAGCTTCAGACAGTCCTCATAGACGATCTTCCAGAGATCACTTCGTTGGTATCCTACTTTAGGAAGACCAAAACACCAAACAATCGATAAAAAAGAGAAGAATTGTAAGAAATTCATAACAAGGGGTTTATTGTGTATATTTACTAGGGTATATAGAAAAAAATTATAACCTTGCCTGTATAGACCAAATAACCAGTGGAAGCGAGTGAAAAACACTTTTAAAATTCCATTGTTTCTAATCCTCAATAGTTTCCTTGTCTCTATATTTTACTATGTAATCTTCTATAAAAGGCTGGCTGGGGTGAGACTTCATTTTATGTTTTATGCAATTGTATTATGTTGCCTTTTAGTCTCTATGCGAGAACTAGAAAAGAATAAGACACTGGTTTTTCTCTCAGAAAAGAATAATTTGATTCTTAGTGAGCAAACATATCAAATTAATCGATACCCATTGTTGTGGTATTGTTGTTGTTGCTTTAGAGCGCCAGTCTGATCCAATTACTTATGAAGGACAACTATACTTCTATATTGGCTGAATGGACTTTTTAATTACCTTACTATTGAGATAGTGTCACAGCGTTTGATCCGTTTTAAGGAGAGAGCCCGTTAAACACGTAAAGGATCCATTGAAACACCCGAATTATCCAAAAATAAATATATATTTTAAATTTATCAATTAACTACAAAAAATAAAATATTTACAATCACCTAATTAGTTTAACGGAGAAAACCATACTTGAAACCGGGCCTATTTCAGAAGCTATTCATGTCCAAATCGAAATAGGCTTCAAGTAAACAAACTAATTGCCGATTAGTTATTTTATAGTGACCCTTTTAGATTAACATTAAACTCCAATTTAAGTTTCACTCTTCTAACTATAAATATGACGGGGTTCACTAACAATTGTCTCTACTTCGGTTAATTAATTTGAGTACCGTAATAAACTCATACTAAAGCAATACAAATATAAATGGTCATTCGTTGGGTTGTAGCGGCCGATTGTAGACTTTCCACGAGATGGGAGGGGGGTAGGGGACACGATGTCACTTCTTCGGATTTACGTTAAAAAGCGGAGGGAGGAGTTGTACTCTATGGCTCAAGAAGTGCTCTTCTTGGTACTCTTAAAGCCTTTTAGTATCCTGGTCTTCTTCGAGGGGTTGCCCAAATGGATTTTGGGGTATACGAGGAGATTTTGAATATACTTAAAAAATTGGATCTTCCTCGGGTATTTCTTCTTCTTCTCTCTCCGGTATTAAGATCGCAATTTGAGAGTCACTCAAGGATAACCGGTTCTTCTATTCTCTTACTTGCGAACTTCCTGTTTGGCACTAGGAATGTTAGTCCAGCCAGGCTTCTTACTAAGCCTGTGCAGGATACTTCGGTCTGGCACCGATACAAAACTTAACGTTTCTAAGTTAGTTTGAAACTGAGAGAAGGACCGATCTTCTTGAACTGGTTGTCTATCGTTTCTCAACGAATAATAATCTTCTTCTCTTGCTGCCGAAATTCCTAGTTTGGCACTAGGAATGGTAATCCAGCCAGGCTTCTTACTAAGCCTGTGAAGGATACTTCGGTATGGCACCGAATCGATAACGTGACGTTATCTAAGTTAATTCGACATTAGGTGAAGGATCGATCTCCTCGATGTGATCCTCTATCATCTCTCATCGAATAATCTTCTTCTCTTGCTGCCGAAAATCCTGGTTTGGCATTAGGAATAGTAATCCAGTCAGACTTCTTCGAAGTCTGTAAAGGATAGCTCCGTATGGAACTGATACAAAAACTTGTCGTTTTCTAAGTTGTACATAGAAGAATTATTACGAAACTGGGT